>NC_069421.1:53696173-53783567 GCF_026875155.1 Cherax quadricarinatus
TTTTTTGATAGAGGGGGGGTTTGGCTTTAGATTGGAAGGCAGCCTATGACAGTGTAGAATGGGAAGTGTTATGGATGTTTATGCATTGGCAGGGGTTCAGGGAAGAAATTATAACTTGCACTAAATTATTGTATCAAGGTGCTTCAATGAGGGTACAGGTGAATGGGAGGTTAGGTGTTAAAATTCAGATGGGTAGGGGCCTGCATCAAGGTTGTCCCCTTTTGCAAATTTTATTTGGGCGTTTACAAGATCCCTTTTATAGAGCGATTCGGAGGTTATTTACAGGAGATGGGATAGGTAATGAACGGGGGCGAGGGGCTGGTATCGTGGGTTATGCAGATGACACAACGGTTTTAGTGAGGGAAGGTATGGATTTGCTTAGGGTGGGAAAGTTGGTGGATATTTTTAGGGATGCTTCTGGGATGAAAATTAATGCAGAAAAGACCAAGTATATGGATCTCGGGGATCGGTTACATAGGGATGGGGAAGTAGTAGACAGGTGGAAGAGGGTGGATCAATTATTGATATGTGGGATAGTTTATGTGAGAGATATAAAGTTGGCACAAGAAGTAAACTCAGTGTGTATTGTGGGAGGTGTGATGAAAAGACTTAGTGGTTTAAGGGCAGCACAACTAACGATACATCAAAGGGTAATAGTAACAAATGTGCTGTTGTACAGTAAGTTATGGCATGTTGCAGTGATGTATCCGATGATACGATGTGAGATAAAATGGTTGCAACAGAGAGTTTTTAGATTCATATGGGGTACAGGATGTGAATGGTTAAGTAGAGCGGTGGTCACACTCCCGGTAGGCCGAGGAGGGCTGGGACTTATACCGGTCGAAAAGAGGATCATGAGTGTGTATTTAAAACGTAGTTATATACGGGAGGGGGGGGCAAGGGACGGTGGACTTAATAGGATACGTGAGGATATGCAACGGTGGTGGGGGGGTAGGGAGTTATTACTAGGTGAGGCAATGTTGAGGGTCCTAATAACAGGGAGAACCGTCACACATTAAATTGCGAGTCCTTGAAGAACTTGATTGCAAGTCAGTAGTAGCGGCGGTAGAAGGTGCATATCCAATGCATGCTTGAAGTGATATCTTGAGGCGTCTGAATAAATTACAAGTGAAACCCAGGGTAATGTTTAGATTTTTACACGGGGTCTTGCCGTCTGGGATGGTCTTATTCAATAGGAGGATCAGGGAGGGTGGGGAATGCAAGACGTGTGGATGCATGGAGACTATTTTCCACGCCGTGTATTTTTGCGATTGTATTGAAGCAGTACGGGTCTGGTTAGGAAAGGTGTTTAGGTTAGTAGGAGAGGATGGGTTACAGGTGTTAAGGGCTTTAAGTTTAGACATGGGGGGGGGAGGGTGAATCAAATGGTAGAGAATGCCGTGGGGTATATAGTTACTGATTTTATATACATGTCTTGGGTTATGAGGGAGGTGGGAGTGAGTGAAAGAGTTAAAATGTTAGCAGCGACTTTTTATAGAACGAAGTGATGGAATAAGGAAGTGTTTGAGGGGAGATGGGAGAGGGCATTTAGTGAGGGCTATAGGAGTTTCAAATTATGGGATTTTTTTTTTTATATTTTATTTAAAACATTATAAATTACAAGGTTATATAAAATATTAAATAACACCACAATATAGGATCTGAACAAGATTACTAAGAATCATACCACAAGTGCAGAAGAAAAATTTGAAACCTAATACAAAATAGTAATGTGTAACAAACACTCAAAATACATCCACACCATTCACTGACACACATTATACCAAATGGTAAAATATCTGACACATACACACAAAACTATTGGCCCCCCCCATTAAAACCCATCTATAAATACATCCACATCATTCGCACACTTAATGATCACAGCAGTGATCAAACATTAGTTTATGCAACTTTTATATAGACATGCAACTGCATAATTTACACAGCATATGTATTGTGGAAAATACTGTATATATTTTCCAGAAATACAGTAGTTATATGTAAATAGATGGCCATACTGTATTTAATAAAAATTATGTTATAAAAAATGGGAAGCTGTGCCTGCACAGAAGAGACTCGCCATGTTTGAACTGGTCAACAAAAACGTTAGTAAATAATGGGAAGGAATTTTCATGCTCTAGAGGTTAAAATTGGGCTGACACCTCTCAAATAGGAGCCAAAATTTTGGATGTGCATTACTGCATAACTTGAGATATCAGGCGACTGGACAAGATAACTCCAGGAACCTCAGATAAGTTTGTTTATGTTTGTAACTCTGGCCAGTGTTATTTTCATGGATAGACAGTGAGGTTTTCTGAGTATGATACACATTAATCTCCAGTCAAATTGGTGAGTGATTTTAAGATATTCTCCTTCTGTTATGTAAATGTGTGTATATATAACATTTTTTAATTTTAATATATAGTCCACAAACTTATATTTTTACCAGAATTCCTGGTGATACATATTTCATTTGTAATTAATACGTCTAGAGCAACTTGTGGATATGACAGTTGTAAATAACAAAAAAAAAAAAAGCACAATACCGTGACTGGAACGATACACAAATAACACCTCTTGATGATGTCCTTGATTTCCTTAGAGAGAAGGCCCATGAAGGGTTTCTACATCTCCCTATACCTACTGATGTCTTTCTTGATCTTATCCGCCTCTGTGTGGACTCTAACTCCTTTTCCTTCCAAGGGAAATATTATTCTCAAACCTTCGGTGTCGCTATGGGCTCTCCTCTCTCTCCTGTCCTTGCTAATCTTTACATGGAATACTTCGAGACTGTTCTTCTTCCTATCCTCGATGTGCAACCTTCACTCTGGCTCCACTATGTGAATGACATCTTTGCTCTGTGGCCTCATGACTCCAGTCTCTTCCAACCTTTGCTTGAAGCTCTTAATAATCTTGCCCCTTCCATTAAGTTTAAAGCTGAATGGGAATCTAATTCCTTGCTTCCTTTCCTTGATGTCCATGTCCACCGCTCAGATACAGGTTTTTCCTTTTCCGTTTACCGAAAACCTATGCACAGTGGCATGTACATTCACTACTTTTCCTATCATGCTTCCCCTGTCAAGAAAAGTGTTCTTATCTCCCTCTTTCTCCGTGCCCTCCGCATCTGTGATCCTCAGTTCCTTCCAGCAGAAATTTCCACTCTTCATAATTCGTTTTCCCGTCTTGGCTACCCTTCCCATTTCATAGACTCGCCCTCTCACGTGCTAAACGTAATTTCTTCTCTCCCAAACTCTCTACTCCTGGGAACTCTTCTATTCTCTGCCTTCCCTACATTTCCGGTCTTTCTAATCTCAACAATTCTCTCCGTCCCTTAGACATCAAGCTTACCTTCCGCCAGACTAACACTCTTCGCACTAATCTCGTTCATACCTCTCCTCCCTCTACAGATGTTCCTGGTGTCTACTCTATTTCTTGCTCCTCCTGTCCTCTTCAATACTTCGGAGAAACTGGTCGATCTCTTGCTGACAGACTTAGGGAGCACAAAAATAGTGTTAGGCTTGCCGACACTAACAATGCTCTTTTCTGTCACGTCAGAGATCATAGCCATCCTATTGACTGGTCTTCTGCTAAAACTGTCTTCCCTACCTCCAACTCGAGCAGTCGCCGTCTAGTTGAATCCTCTCTAATACACAACTTTCCTTTTATGAATCTTAGCCCTGGCTTCGTCTCTGTAGATGCCTTCCTCTCCCACTACATTGTAAAATCCTCCAAACTTCAAAACACCCGTGACTTAACCTGACTCCTCATTCTTTCTTTTTCTTTTTCTTTTTCTTTTTCTTCTTCTCCCTCTTCCCCTTTCCTCTTTCCTTTTTCTCCTCTGGGTTGTCTTTCTCTCTTCTGCCTTGTGTTTCTGTTCCTTCTTTATTTATTTCACCACTTCCCCTTTCACCCACCTCTGTGCGATTGCTCTCCCTCTGTGGGCACCTAGCTCACTTGCAGTGCTCCCCTTCCTTTGTATTTGACTGGCTCCTCCTCCTCATTCCCCACTACTACCACTACCACAACTTACCTCTACCACTACTACTACTACTACTACTACTACTGCTACTACTACTACCACCACCACCTCTTCCTGCCTATATATAGCCGTCTTGCTCCACTTCTGGTTAGTGTGACTTTGTAAATGGTCCAAGTCGGACCGAAACGTCGTTGCAAGCTTCACTCTTTTATGTGTGGGTTATTTGTGCATGACAGTTGTAGGTATAGAAGGGGGACATTTTTGCAACCTAGGTGTCCCAAATTCCTACTTGTCAATGTAACTTTGATAAATAATAATTATCTTTGTTATCATTTACTGTTATGTACATAATGAGTTACATTCAGATAAATGCAATTTTCCACATTTAATTTGCCCGTTGTTCCTTCTTGAACCGGAGGTAATTAGTGAAGTCATTAATTAGTTAATTACTTAATAATTATACTATGTGAAATGACAGGAGGTGGATGTTAAGTTCACAAATTTACTTAATGTGTAGTGGATTATAATTATTACAATATTAATTTGATAAGACAATTCTGGCCAAGATTTATATCAGTGTATGTGTAATTAATAAGCCAAGTGTAGCTAATTATATTAATGTGTATAATATTAATTTTGCTATGTCAAATTCTGGCAAGGATTTATATTAATTTGTATAATATTAATTTTGATTAGCCAAGTCTGGCTAAAGGTTTGTATTAATGTACATTTAAAATTTATATTATAATTTTCTTACATGTGTAATTACTAACTCAAGTGTAGCTAACATTATTAATGTGTATTTAAAATTTATATTACAATTTTCTTACATATAATTGCTAAGCTCAAGTGTAGTTAGGATTTATTCAAAGGTAAGTTGTACTATTTACCTTTATAAAGTGCATAATTTAGTACATAATCAGTGTTATTAATTAAGTTGAATTTAATACAATGTATCATGGCTGAAAATGAAAAAAATAATGTAGAAGACAAACATATGGAATATAGAGCAAAGAAAGCATCAATACAGGCTAGAAAGGGTCATGTAACCAAGGCATATAATAAATGTTTGCAATTAATGAATCAAGAAACTGTGAATACTGATGATTCAAAATTGAATTTAGATGCTTTGGGGAATAGATATGATTCATACAAATTATATTACAACAAATATGAAGGAGATTTATTAGTAAACTGTGTAGACAAGACTGAAGTAGATCTCATGATCAATCAGTATTATGAATTAGAAGAAAAGATTCTTTCTTGTAAAAGTCAGGCCTTGAATAAATTAAAATGTGTAAACCAGGCAGTTAATCAGTCTGCTCCAACAAATAATATGTCTTTGCCAAAACTCCCAGAATTATGTTTACCTGTATTTAATCCTGGAGAAAATTGGGAGGAATTTTGGTCAATTTTTAAAGCAGCTGTGCATGACAGGAGTGACCTAGCCTGTGTAACTAAATTATTTTACCTCAAAGGACAGGTAAGAGGAGATGCTCACATACTCATACAAGCCTTTCCCAGTGTAGATGACTCTTACAAGGAAGCAGTTGACTTGTTGAAGGTCACTTATGGTAATATAGAACAAAGTAGGTTGGATCTAGTGAATATCATTGTTAATTTAAAATCTCCAGATCACACTTACAAAAGTTTACAGAAGTTTAGAGTTAAACTGGAGAGCACTCTCAAACCTTTAAGTAATAAATATAATCTGAAGAAATCAGACTGGTTATTGAGTGCCATAGTACAGAATAAATTAAGCTGTAAAACAATTGAATGACTCTCGAACAAATATCACAAGGGTTATTTTGGTCTGGAGGAAATAAGACTAGGTCTACAAGAATTAATTTTGCAGTTGCAGACTAGCCAACTAACTCATTTTAAAGATGCAACACATAATAACTCTGAGGTATCTGTCAAGTTTCACAAAGGGAAAAATTATCCCAATGTTAATAATCAAAATTCATTTCCTTAAAAGAGTTGCATAGGTACATATCAAGTAGCAGGAATCAGAAATAATGATTCTCCACAAGGTAATAAGAATAAGTACCCTCCTAAGAGTAGCCCAGTTAATAAGAAACCAGTCAAAGAAAAGAGAGATTGTCTTTTCTGCAAGGGTACTCATTTTTCAAAGAATTGCAATGCATACAATTCATGGAATGATAAAGTTGAAAGATTGGAGGAACATGACAGATGTATCAGGTGTTTAGGTAATCACAATGTAAAGAATTGTCATGTCAAATTAAACAATGTTACAAGTCAAAAAACGAAACCCAATGTCATGTGAAAAGGTCTATTCCTGGAGTTTACCGGGAAATTTTTCCGGGGTCAACCCCCGGGGGCCCCGGGTCTGTGACCAGGCCTCCTGGGGGATGGGCCTGACAACCGGGGCGTTGCTGCGGGCTGCACGAAAACCCAAAACCACAAGCACGCCCGGCTGGCAGGAACCAACTTTAGGGCTTGCCCCGGGCCCAGCTTGAAGACGCCAGGGTTGGGGGTAATCCCCCTTATGTTGCGGGGAGGCAGTGAACAGTCTGGGCCCCCACACCTATTGTATGGTCTCTTAAAAGTGCTGGGCACCCCTGCTTTTCATTGGGGGATGTGATGTCTGCCCAAATCTTTTGCTTTCGTAGGAGTGATTTTTGGGCAAAATTCGGGACAGTCCCTCAGGATTTTCGGTGTATATAATAAGTATCCTCCCCCCGGTTCCGGGAAACGGTTCAGAACCTCAAGCGCTCCCGTAATTGAGGTGTTTTTTTCTCCGTTATGTGGCCGTGAAAGTTCTCTGTACATTTTCAGGGCAGCAATTTCCCTGCTTTAAAGGGGCGTTAGTGTGCAGCAAAATTTTCCGCCTAGATAGAACAATGACCTAAAAGTGTCATCATGGGCTTGGCCTCCCTAGTTTTGAAGGTTCTCATTATCCATCCTGTCATTTTTCTAGCAGATGAGATTGACAGAATGTTATGGTCCTTGAAGGTGAGATCCTTCGACATGATCACTCCCAGGTCTTTGACGTTGGTGTTTCGTTCTATTTTGTGGCCAGAATTTGTTTTGTACTCTGATGAAGATTTAATTTCCTCGTGTTTACCACATCTGAGTAATTGAAATTTCTCATCGTTAAACTTCATATTGTTTTCTGCAGCCCACTGAAAGATTCGGTTGATGTCCACCTGGGGCCTTGCAGTGTCTGCAATGGAAGACACTGTCATGCAGATTCGGGTGTCATCTGCAAAGGAAGACATGGTGCTGTGGCTGACATCCTTGTCTATGTCGGATATGAGGATGAGGAACAAGATGGGAGCGAGTACTGTGCCTTGTGGAACAGAGCTTTTCACCGTAGCTGCCTCGGACTTTACTCTGTTGACGACTACTCTCTGTGTTCTGTTAGTGAGGAAATTATAGATCCATCGACCGACTTTTCCTGTTATTCCTTTAGCACGGATTTTGTGCGCTATTACGCCATGGTCACACTTGTCGAAGGCTTTTGCAAAGTCTGTATATATTACATCTGCATTCTTTTTATCTTCTAGTGCATTTAGGACCTTGTCGTAGTGATCCAATAGTTGAGACAGACATGAGCGACCTGTTCTAAACCCATGTTGCCCTGGGTTGTGTTTCTGATGGGTTTCTAGATGGGTGGTGATCTTGCTTCTTAGGACCCTTTCAAAGATTTTTATGATATGGGATGTTAGTGTTATCGGTCTGAAGTTCTTTGCTGTTGCTTTACTGCCCCCTTTGTGGAGTGGGGCTATGTCTGTTGTTTTTAGTAACTGTGGGACGACCCCCGTGTCCATGCTCCCTCTCCATAGGATGGAAAAGGCTCGTGATAGGGGCTTCTTGCAGTTCTTGATGAACACGGAGTTCCATGAGTCTGGCCCTGGGGCAGAGTGCATGGGCATGTCATTTACCGCCTGTTCGAAGTCATTTGGCGACAGGATAAATCGGATAGGCTTGTGTTAACCAAATTTTGTGGCTCTCTCATAAAAAATTCGTTTTGATCTTCGACTCTCAGTCTGGTTAGCGGCTTGCTAAAAACTGAGTCATATTGGGACTTGAGTAGCTCACTCATTTCCTTGCTGTCATCTGTGTAGGACCCATCTTGTTTAAGTAGGGGCCCAATGCTGGATGTTGTTCTCGACTTTGATTTGGCATAGGAGAAGAAATACTTTGGGTTTCTTTCGATTTCATTTATGGCTTTTAGTTCTTCCCGCGATTCCTGACTCCTATACTCCTATACCCTGACTCCTGTGATTACCTGGAGTTTACCTGGAGAGAGTTCCGTGGGTCAACGCCCCTGGCCCGGTCTGTGACCAGGCCTCCTGGTGGATCAGAGCCTGATCAACCAAGCTGTTGCTGCTGGTTGCATGCAAACCAACGTACGAGCCACAGCCCGGCTGATCAGGAACTCACTTTAGGTGCTTGTCCAGTGCCAGCTTGAAGACTGCCAAGGGTCTGTTGGTAATCCCCCTTATGTATGCTGGGAGGCAGTTGAACAGTCTCGGGCCCCTGACACTTATTGTATGGTCTCTTAACGTGCTAGTGACACCCCTGCTTTTCATTGGGGGAATGTTGCATCGTCTGCCAAGTCTCTTGCTTTCGTAGTGAGTGATTTTCGTGTGCAAGTTCGGTACAAGTCCATCTAGGATTTTCCAGGTGTATATAATCATGTATCTCTCCCGCCTGCATTCCAGGGAATACAGGTTTAGGAACCTCAAGCGCTCCCAGTAATTGAGGTGTTTTATCTCCGTTATGCGTGCCGTGAAGGTTCTCTGTACATTTTCTAGATCAGCAATTTCACCTGCCTTGAAAGGTGCTGTTAGTGTGCAGCAATATTCCAGCCTAGATAGAACAAGTGACCTGAAGAGTGTCATCATGGGCTTGGCCTCCCTAGTTTTGAAGGTTCTCATTATCCATCCTGTCATTTTTCTAGCAGATGCGATTGATACAATGTTATGGTCCTTGAAGGTGAGATCCTCCGACATGATCACTCCCAGGTCTTTGACGTTGGTGTTTCGCTCTATTTTGCGGCCAGAGTTTGTTTTGTTTACCTGGAGTTTACCTGGAGAGAATTCCGGGGGTCAACGCCCCCGCGGCCCAGTCTGTGACCAGGCCTCCTGGGGGATCAGAGCCTGATCAACCAGGCTGTTACTGCTGGCTGCACGCAAACCAACGTACGAGCCACAGCCCGGCTGATCAGGAACTGACTTTAGGTGCTTGTCCAGTGCCAGCTTGAAGACTGCCAGGGGTCTGTTGGTAATCCCCCTTATGTATGCTGGGAGGCAGTTGAACAGTCTCGGGCCCCTGACACTTATTGTATGGTCTCTTAACGTGCTAGTGACACCCCTGCTTTTCATTGGGGGGATGGTGCATCGTCTGCCAAGTCTTTTGCTTTCGTAGTGAGTGATTTTCGTGTGCAAGTTCTGTACTAGTCCCTCCAGGATTTTCCAGGTGTATTTAATCATGTATCTCTCACGCCTGCATTCCAGGGAATACAGGTTCAGGAACCTCAAGCGCTCCCAGTAATTGAGGTGTTTTATCTCCGTTATGCGCGCCGTGAAGGTTCTCTGTACATTTTCTAGGTCAGCAATTTCAACTGCCTTGAAAGGTGCTGTTAGTGTGCAGCAATATTCCAGCCTAGATAGAACAAGTGACCTGAAGAGTGTCATCATGGGCTTGGCATCCCTCGTTTTGAAGGTTCTCATTATCCATCCTGTCATTTTTCTAGCAGATGAGATCGATACAAAGTTATGGTCCTTGAAGGTGAGATCCTCCGACATGATCACTCCCAGGTCTTTGACGTTGGTGTTTCGCTCTATTTTGTGGTCAGAATTTGTTTTGTACTCTGATGAAGATTTAATTTCCTCGTGTTTACCATATCTGAGTAATTGAAATTTCTCATCGTTGAACTTCATATTGTTTTCTGCAGCCCACTGAAAGATTTGGTTGATGTCCACCTGGAGCCTTGCAGTGTCTGCAATGGAAGACACTGTCATGCAGATTCGGGTGTCATCTGCAAAGGAAGACATGGTGCTGTGGCTGACATCCTTGTCTATATCAGATATGAGGATGAGGAACAAGATGGGAGCGAGTGCTGTGCCTTGTGAAACAGAGCTTTTCACCGTGCCTGCATCGGACTTTACTCTGTTGACTACTACTCTCTGTGTTCTGTTAGTGAGGAAATTATAGATCCATTGACCGACTTTTCCTGTTATTCCTTTAGCACGCATTTTGTGCGCTATTACGCCATGATCACACTTGTCGAAGGCTTTTGCAAAGTCTGTATATATTACATCTGCATTCTTTTTATCTTCTAGTGCATTTAGGACCTTGTCGTAGTGATCCAATAGTTGAGACAGACAGGAGCGACCTGTTCTAAACCCATGTTGCCCTGGGTTGTGTAACTGATGGATTTCTAGATGGGTGGTGATCTTGCTTCTTAGGACTCTTTCAAAGATTTTTATGATATGGGATGTTAGTGCTATCGGTCTGTAGTTCTTTGCTGTTGCTTTACTGCGCCCTTTGTGGAGTGGGGCTATGTCTGTTGTTTTTAGTAACTGTGGGACGACCCACGTGTCCATGCTCCCTCTCCATAGGATGGAAAAGGCTCGTGATAGGGGCTTCTTGCAGTTCTTGATGAACACGGAGTTCCATGAGTCTGGCCCTGGGGCAGAGTGCATGGGCATGTCATTTACCGCCTGTTCGAAGTCATTTGGCGTCAGGATAACATCGGATAGGCTTGTGTTAACCAAATTTTGTGGCTCTCTCATAAAAAATTCGTTTTAATCTTCGACTCTCAGTCTGGTTAGCGGCTTGCTAAAAACTGAGTCATATTGGGACTTGAGTAGCTCACTCATTTCGTTGCTGTCATCTGTGTAGGACCCATCTTGTTTAAGTAGGGGCCCAATGCTGGATGTTGTTCTCGACTTTGATTTGGCATAGGAGAAGAAATACTTTGGGTTTCTTTCGATTTCATTTATGGCTTTAGTTCTTCCCGCGATTCTGACTCCTATACTCTATACCTGACTCTGTGATTACCTGGAGTTTACCTGGAGAGAGTTCCGTAGGTCAACGCCCCTGGCCCGGTCTGTGACCAGGCCTCCTGGTGGATCAGAGCCTGATCAACCAAGCTGTTGCTGCTGGTTGCACGCAAACCAACGTACGAGCCACAGCCCGGCTGATCAGGAACTGACTTTAGGTGCTTGTCCAGTGCCAGCTTGAAGACTGCCAAGGGTCTGTTGGTAATCCCCCTTATGTATGCTGGGAGGCAGTTGAACAGTCTCGGGCCCCTGACACTTATTGTATGGTCTCTTAACGTGCTAGTGACACCCCTGCTTTTCATTGGGGGAATGTTGCATCGTCTGCCAAGTCTCTTGCTTTCGTAGTGAGTGATTTTCGTGTGCAAGTTCGGTACAAGTCCATCTAGGATTTTCCAGGTGTATATAATCATGTATCTCTCCCGCCTGCATTCCAGGGAATACAGGTTTAGGAACCTCAAGAGCTCCCAGTAATTGAGGTGTTTTATCTCCGTTATGTGTGCCGTGAAGGTTCTCTGTACATTTTCTAGATCAGCAATTTCACCTGCCTTGAAAGGTGCTGTTAGTGTGCAGCAATATTCCAGCCTAGATAGAACAAGTGACCTGAAGAGTGTCATCATGGGCTTGGCCTCCCTAGTTTTGAAGGTTCTCATTATCCATCCTGTCATTTTTCTAGCAGATGCGATTGATACAATGTTATGGTCCTTGAAGGTGAGATCCTCCGACATGATCACTCCCAGGTCTTTGACGTTGGTGTTTCGCTCTATTTTGTGGCCAGAGTTTGTTTTGTTTACCTGGAGTTTACCTGGAGAGAATTCCGGGGGTCAACGCCCCCGCGGCCCGGTCTGTGACCAGGCCTCCTGGTGGATCAGAGCCTGATCAACCAGGCTGTTACTGCTGGCTGCACGCAAACCAACGTACGAGCCACAGCCCGGCTGATCAGGAACCGACTTTAGGTGCTTGTCCAGTGCCAGCTTGAAGACTGCCAGGGGTCTGTTGGTAATCCCCCTTATGTATGCTGGGTGGCAGTTGAACAGTCTCGGGCCCCTGACACTTATTGTATGGTCTCTTAACGTGCTAGTGACACCCCTGCTTTTCATTGGGGGGATGTTGCATCGTCTGCCAAGTCTTTTGCTTTCGTAGTGAGTGATTTTCGTATGCAAGTTCTGTACTAGTCCCTCCAGGATTTTCCAGGTGTATTTAATCATGTATCTCTCACGCCTGCGTTCCAGGGAATACAGGTTCAGGAACCTCAAGCGCTCCCAGTAATTGAGGTGTTTTATCTCCGTTATGCGCGCCGTGAAGGTTCTCTGTACATTTTCTAGGTCAGCAATTTCAACTGCCTTGAAAGGTGCTGTTAGTGTGCAGCAATATTCAAGCCTAGATAGAACAAGTGACCTGAAGAGTGTCATCATGGGCTTGGCATCCCTCGTTTTGAAGGTACTCATTATCCATCCTGTCATTTTTCTAGCAGATGAGATCGATACAATGTTATGGTCCTTGAAGGTGAGATCCTCCGACATGATCACTCCCAGGTCTTTGACGTTGGTGTTTCGCTCTATTTTGTGGTCAGAATTTGTTTTGTACTCTGATGAAGATTTAATTTCCTCGTGTTTACCATATCTGAGTAATTGAAATTTCTCATCGTTGAACTTCATATTGTTTTCTGCAGCCCACTGAAAGATTTGGTTGATGTCCGCCTGGAGCCTTGCAGTGTCTGCAATGGAAGACACTGTCATGCAGATTCGGGTGTCATCTGCAAAGGAAGACATGGTGCTGTGGCTGACATCCTTGTCTATGTCAGATATGAGGATGAGGAACAAGATGGGAGCGAGTGCTGTGCCTTGTGAAATAGAGCTTTTCACCGTGCCTGCCTCGGACTTTACTCTGTTGACTACTACTCTCTGTGTTCTGTTAGTGAGGAAATTATAGATCCATCGACCGACTTTTCCTGTTATTCCTTTAGCACGCATTTTGTGCGCTATTACGCCATGGTCACACTTGTCGAAGGCTTTTGCAAAGTCTGTATATATTACATCTGCATTCTTTTTATCTTCTAGTGCATCTAGGACCTTGTCGTAGTGATCCAATAGTTGAGACAGACAGGAGCGACCTGTTCTAAACCCATGTTGCCCTGGGTTGTGTAACTGATGGATTTCTAGATGGGTGGTGATCTTGCTTCTTAGGACTCTTTCAAAGATTTTTATGATATGGGATGTTAGTGCTATCGGTCTGTAGTTCTTTGCTGTTGCTTTACTGCGCCTTTTGTGGAGTGGGGCTGTCTGTTGTTTTTAGTAACTGTGGGACGACCCCCGTGTCCATGCTCCCTCTCCATAGGATGGAAAAGGCTCATGATAGGGGCTTCTTGCAGTTCTTGATGAACACGGAGTTCCATGAGTCTGGCCCTGGGGCAGAGTGTATGGGCATGTCATTTATCGCCTGTTCGAAGTCATTTGGCGTCAGGATAACATCGGAAAGGCTTGTGTTAACCAAATTTTGTGGCTCTCTCATAAAAAATTCATTTTGATCTTCGACTCTCAGTCTGGTTAGCGGCTTGCTAAAAACTGAGTCATATTGGGACTTGAGTAGCTCACTCATTTCGTTGCTGTCATCTGTGTAGCACCCATCTTGTTTAAGTAGGGGCCCAATACTGGACGTTGTTCTCGACTTTGATTTGGCATAGGAGAAGAAATACTTTGGGTTTCTTTCGATTTCATTTATGGCTTTTAGTTCTTCCCGCGATTCCTGACTCCTATAAGATTCCTTTAGGTTAAGTTCGATGCTTGCTATTTCTCTGACCAGTGTCTCCCTACGGATTTCAGATATATTGACCTCTTTTAGCCGCTCTGTTATTCTTTTCCGTCGCCTGTAAAGGGTGCGCCTGTCTCTTTCTATTTTACATCTACTCCTCCTTTTTCTTAGAGGAATAAGCCTTGTGCATACATCAAGTGCCACCAAGTTAATGTGTTCTAGGCATAAGTTGGGGTCTGTGTTGCTTAGTATATCTTCCCAGCTTATATCGGTTAGGATTTGGTTTACTTGGTCCCAGTTTATGTTTTTGTTATTGAAGTTGAATTTGGTGAATGCTCCCTCGTGACTAATCTCATTATGTCGGTCTGGGGCTCCACGCATACATGTCTGAACCTCAATTATGTTGTGATCTGAGTATATTGTTTTTGATATGGTGACATTTCTTATCAGATCATCATTGTTAGTGAAGATGAGGTCTAGTGTATTCTCCAGTCTAGTAGGCTCTATTATTTGCTTGTTTAAATTGAATTTTGTGCAGAGATTTAAAAGCTCGTGTGAGTGTGAGTTTTCATTAGAGCTGCCTCCTGGTGTTATTACTGCAACAATATTATTTGCTATATTCCTCCATTTTAGGTGCCTTAAGTTGAAATCCCCCAGGAGCAAGGTGTTGGGGGCAGGAGCTGTAAGATTTTCCAGACAGTGGTCAATTTTTAACATTGTTCCTGGAATTGCTGGGATGTTGCATCCGGAGATAAGATAAGATAAGATAAGATTTCGTTCGGATTTTTAACCCCGGAGGGTTAGCCACCCAGGATAACCCAAGAAAGTCAGTGCGTCATCGAGGACTGTCTAACTTATTTCCATTGGGGTCCTTAATCTTGTCCCCCAGGATGCGACCCACACCAGTCGACTAACACCCAGGTACCTATTTGCTGCTAGGTGAACAGGACAACAGGTGTAAGGAAACGTGTCAAAATGTTTCCACCCGCCGGGAATCGAACCCGGGCCCTCCGTGTGTGAAGGGGGAACTTTAGCCACCAGGCCACCGGACCACAATGACTAGGTTTTGGTTCTCGACCTTTACTGCTAAAACTTCCACTACATCATTTGAGGCATTAAGCAGTTCTGTGCAAACAAGTGACTCTGCAATGTACAGGCCAACCCCCCCCCCCCTTTTGCCTGTTCACTCTGTCACATCTGTATAGGTTGTAACCTGGGATCCATATTTCGTTGTCCAAGTGATCCTTTATGTGGGTCTCAGTGAAAGCCGCGAAAATTGCCTTTGCCTCTGCAAGCAGTCCACGGATGAAAGGTATTTTGTTGTTTGTTGCTGGCTTTAGACCCTGTATATTTGCAAAGAAGAATGTCATCGGACTGGTGGTATTGTTGGTACTGGGGGGGATTTTTTTTCCGGCATTAGTATCTGTATCTTTTGGTTTGGAGTGGAGGCCATCGACTGTGGTTCCACTCCAGGAATGACTGGATTTGGTGTACGATTTCTGCCATTTCCTGCCAGTTTTTTTTCCTTCCTGGCACTAAAAAACCTCTCCCTCTTGAGTGGCTGTGGCTACCCAGGTTTTCCCATGGCCTGGATGTTTTGTATCTTTTTGTCCCCTTTAGATGGTATGCCTGGCAATTTAAGTTATAGCACAGTCTTTCCTGTACTGAAGAGGTACACATTTCAGGGTGAAAAAGCTTACAGGAAGGGAGTTTGCATTTTCCTGTTGTCATATGGGCACGGCATTTTCTAGGGTGGTCATAGTTGCACGTCCCGTCTGTTTTTCCAGATTTCCCATGTCTGCAGATACCAAGTGCATAGTATGTGCACAGGCTTGGTTTCCGTTTGCCTTGGGTTTCTGTGACTGTATTCCCTGTTGGGAGCTCCCACCAGTTGTTTTTGGTAATATATCCTCACTATTGCTAGTGGAGTCCTCTTGTTTGCTATTTCCTGTGGTATTTCTAGTTTGCAATATTGGCTTTATCTTATCTTTGACTACACTTGTTTCCCCACTACGGCTCCTGTCCCCTATGAGGTCATTTATATGTATTCCTTCCTGCGTATAATTCCCGACTACCTGGACAAAATCTGACACAACAGTAGCTAATGTGAAAATTGCTGCTAATGTTAATAATGATGGTTTTGCTGAAGTAGCCTTACCTGTGTTACAGGTAAAAATTGATGATAAAAGGCTTAAATAAAAAAATGTAACTGCATTATTGGACCAGGGATCCCAGCATACTTTCATAAAACGTAAATGTCTTGATGGTATGAAAGTACAGATTGGAGATCCTACAACTTTAAAATTATCTGGTTTTCTCTTGGATAAAAGGGCTCAATTGTATGACACTGTTTATGTAACTGTCAGGTTGGGCAATGTGAAAAAACGTGTTAATGCAGTAATTGTTGATAGACTTCCAGAGAAAATAACTACAGTAGGACTTAGTAAAGCTACAGAAAGACTTTCACATAATGTAAATTTAGCACCTTCTGGTGTAAGTGATGATTCTGTAGGCCCAATAAATATTTTGATAGGTAGTGACTATTATGCCTCCTTTGTAAAGGGTATGGTAAAGAAATGTGGTGTCACCCTTTTGAAGACTGCAGGAGGCCATGTAATGTATGGTAGGATTCCTCGTAATAATAATTCATGACTAGAGGAAACTACAAATACCATAACTGTGTGTCTTACTCATGAAATCGTACCTGAGTATAATTCTTCCATAGAGGATGGTGTTGAGCCAGTGCATAAATTGTGGGAATTAGCATTGGAATAAATGAAAATAAATAAAGTCCAGACGATTCTTTAACTCAAGAACAATACCTGAGAGATGTAAAATTTGAATCTGGACAATGACAGAACTGCGACAAACAGACTGGGAACAATTTGTCAATGGCCTCAATGCTCACACCCCACTTAGCCGGGCATGGAGGGAGATAAATAGAATTAAGGGTAACAGAACTGGGCATATCGCGCACCCTCATCCCTTACATAGGGCGAATGAGTTAGTCAGTGCTTGGGCTGCTACATCTAGCTATGACAATCTTCCCAGTACCACTCAAGATAGCCTACCGTCGAGGAGTGAGGGGGACAGGGCCCCTAAGATAGCCTCCCCTCGAGAAGTGAGGGGGACAGGGCCCCTAAGATAGCCTACCCTCGAGAAAAAAGGGGAGCAGGGCCCCTAAGATAGCCTACCACCGAATGGAGAGGGGGAAAGGGCCCAAAGCAAAGATCGGCCGGATTTTAAAAAACCACACGGGCTACCAGATGGTCAAAATGCCTTGTGTTAACTCGCCAAAGCAAATTGCCGAAAAAGAAGAAGATAGGAAAGTCAGAAGGATAGCAATGCATGTAGTGTGCTAGTGTGTGGGCCAGTGTAGTTGTTTGTGTGAGGGGAGGGAGGGGAAGGATGGGGGGATGGGGAAGAGAGGGGTGAACAAGCAAGTCACCACCAGTGTAGATGTTTGTGTGAGGGGAGGAAGGGGAAGGATGGTGGGATGGGGAAGAGAGAGGTGAAAAAGCAAGTCACCGCCAGTGTAGATGTTTGTGTGAGGGGAGGATGGGGAAGGTTGGGGGGATGGGGAAGAGAGGGGTGAACAAGCAAGTCACCACCAGTGTAGATGTTTGTGTGAGGGGAGGATGGGGAAGAGAGGGGTGAACAAGCAAGTCACCACCAGTGTAGATGTTTGTGTGAGGGGAGGATGGGGAAGGTTGGGGGGATGGGGAAGAGAGGGGTGAACAAGCAAGCAAGTTACCGCCAGTACTCACCTATTTGTACTCACCTATTTGTGGTTGCAGGGGTCGAGTCTTAGCTCCTGGCCCCGCCTCTTCACCGGTTGCTACTGGGCCCTCTCTCTCCCCGCTCCATGAGCTTTATCAAACCTCGTCTTAAAACTGTGTATGGTTCCTGCCTCCACTACGTCATTTTCTAGGCTATTCCACTGCCTTACAACTCTATGACTGAAGAAATACTTCCTAATATCTCTCTGACTCATTTGTGTCTTCAACTTCCAATTGTGGCCTCTTGTTTCTGTGTCCCCTCCCTGGAACATCCTGTCTTTGTCCACCTTGTCTATTCCACGCAGTATTTTATATGTCGTTATCATGTCTCCCCTGACCTTCCTGTCCTCCAGTGTCGTCAGGCCGATTTCCCTTAATCTTTCTTCATAGGACATTCCCCTTAGCTCTGGAACTAACCTTGTCGCAAACCTTTGTACTTTCTCTAGTTTCTTGACGTGCTTTATCAAGTGCGGGTTCCAAACAGGTGCTGCATACTCCAGTATGGGCCTGACATACACGGTGTACAGTGTCTTGAACGATTCCTTACTAAGGTATCGGAATGCTGTTCTCAGGTTTGCCAGGCGCCCATATGCTGCAGCAGTTATCTGGTTGATGTGTGCTTCCGGAGACATGCTCGGTGTTATACTCACCCCAAGATTTTTCTCCTTGAGTGAGGTTTGCAGTCTTTGGCCACCTAGCCTATACTCGGTCTGTGGTCTTCTGTGCCCTTCCCCTATCTTCATGACTTTGCATTTGGCAGGATTAAATTCGAGAAGCCATTTGCTGGACCAGGTGTCCAGTCTGTCCAGGTCTCTTTGAAGTCCTGCCTGGTCCTCATCAGATTTAATTCTCCTCATTAACTTCACATCATCTGCAAACAGGGACACTTCTGAGTCTAACCCTTCCATCATGTCGTTCACATATACCAAAAATAGCACTGGTCCTAGGACCGACCCCTGTGGGACCCCGCTCGTCACAGGTGCCCACTGTGATACATCATTATGTACCATGACTCGTTGTTGTCTCCCTGTCAGGTATTCTCTGATCCATTGCAGTGCCCTTCCTGTTATATGCACCTGATGCTCTAGCTTCTGCACTAATCTCTTGTGAGGAACTGTGTCAAAGGCCTTCTTGCAGTCTTTGGCCACCTAGCCTATATTCGGTCTGTGGTCTTCTGTGCCCTTCCCCTATCTTCATGACTTTGCATTTGGCAGGATTAAATTCGAGAAGCAATCAACCCACCCCTCTCTCTCGTGTCTTACTTCTGTTATTTTATCATCAAACTCCAGAAGGTTTGTGACACAGGATTTGCCTTCCATGAATCCGTGCTGGTTGGCATTTATACTCTTGTTCCGTTCCAGGTGCTCCACCACTATCCTCCTGATAATCTTCTCCATAATTTTGCATACTATACACGTCAATGACACAGGTCTATAGTTTAGTGCCTCTTTTCTGTCTCCTTTTTTAAAAATGGGAACTACATTTGCCGTCTTCCATACCTCAGGTAGCTGCCCAGTTTCCAGGGACGTGTTGAAGATTGTGGTAAGTGGCACGCACAACATATATGCTCCCTCTCTAAGGACCCACGGGGAGATGTTGTCCGGTCCCATTGCCTTTGAGGTATCGATGTCCCTTAGCAGTTTCTTCACCTCCTCCTCATCTGCATGTATGTCGTCCAACACTTGTTGGTGTATTCCTTGCTGGTGTCCCCATCTGGTCTGTCCCCCCAGAGTCCTTCCTGTCTCTACTGTAAATACTTCCTTAAATCTCGTGTTGAGCTCCTCACATACCTCTTGATCGTTTCTTGTGAGTTCTCCACCTTCTTTCCTCAGCCTTATCACCTGGTCCTTGACTGTTGTCTTCCTCCTAATGTGGCTATACAGCAGTTTCGGGTCAGATGTAGATGTTTGTAGATGTAGATGTAGATGTAGATGTAGATGTAGATGTAGATGTAGATGTAGGTGTAGATGTAGATGTAGATGTAGATGTAGATGTAGATGTAGATGTAGATGTAGATGTAGGTGTAGATGTAGATGTAGATGTAGATGTAGATGTAGATGTAGATGTAGGTGTAGATGTAGGTGTAGATGTAGATGTAGATGTAGATGTAGATGTAGGTGTAGATGTAGATGTAGATGTAGATGTAGATGTAGATGTAGATGTAGATGTAGATGTAGATGTAGGTGTAGATGTAGGTGTAGATGTAGATGTAGATGTAGATGTAGATGTAGATGTAGGTGTAGATGTAGATGTAGATGTAGATGTAGATGTAGATGTAGATGTAGATGTAGGTGTAGATGTAGATGTAGGTGTAGATGTAGATGTAGGTGTAGATGTAGATGTAGGTGTAGATGTAGATGTAGATGTAGGTGTAGATGTAGATGTAGATGTAGATGTAGATGTAGGTGTAGATGTAGATGTAGATGTAGATGTAGATGTAGATGTAGATGTAGATGTAGATGTAGAGTAGGTGTAGATGTAGATGTAGATGTAGATGTAGATGTAGATGTAGGTGTAGATGTAGATGTAGATGTAGATGTAGATGTAGATGTAGGTGTAGATGTAGATGTAGATGTAGATGTAGATGTAGATGTAGGTGTAGATGTAGATGTAGGTGTAGATGTAGATGTAGGTGTAGATGTAGATGTAGATGTAGATGTAGATGTAGATGTAGGTGTAGATGTAGATGTAGATGTAGGCGTAGATGTAGATGTAGATGTAGATGTAGATGTAGATGTAGATGTAGATGTAGGTGTAGATGTAGATGTAGATGTAGATGTAGATGTAGGTGTAGATGTAGATGTAGATGTAGATGTAGATGTAGATGTAGATGTAGGTGTAGATGTAGATGTAGATGTAGATGTAGATGATGTAGATGTAGATGTAGATGTAGATGTAGATGTAGATGTAGATGTAGATGTAGATGTAGATGTAGATGTAGATGTAGATGTAGTGTAGATGTAGATGTAGATGTAGATGTAGAGTGTAGGATGTAGATGTAGGATGTAGATGTAGATGTAGGTGTAGATGTAGGTGTAGATGTAGATGTAGATGTAGATGTAGATGTAGATGTAGATGTAGATGTAGATGTAGATGTAGATGTAGTGTAGTGTAGATGTAGATGTAGGTGTAGATGTAGATGTAGATGAGGTAGATGTAGATGTAGATGTAGATGTAGATGTAGATGTAGATGTAGATGTAGATGTAGGTGTAGGTGTAGATGTAGATGTAGATGTAGATGTAGGTGTAGGTGTAGATGTAGTGTAGATGTAGATGTAGATGTAGAGTAGATGTAGGTGTAGATGTAGATGTAGATGTAGATGTAGATGTAGGTGTAGGGTATGTAGATGTAGATGTAGATGTAGGTGTAGATGTAGTGTAGATGTAGATGTAGGTGTAGATGTAGATGTAGATGTAGATGTAGATGTAGGAGTGTAGATGTAATGTGATGTAGATGTAGGTGTAGATGTAGATGTAGATGTAGATGTAGATGTAGATGTAGATGTAGGTGTAGGTGTAGATGTAGATGTAGATGTAGATGTAGATGTAGGTGTAGATGTAGATGTAGATGTAGATGTAGATGTAGGTGTAGATGTAGATGTAGATGTAGATGTAGATGTAGATGTAGATGTAGGTGTAGGTGTAGATGTAGATGTAGATGTAGATGTAGATGTAGATGTAGATGTTTGTGTGAGGTAAGGATGGGGAAGGTTGGGGGATGGGGAAGAGAAGGGAGAACAAGCAAGCAAGTCACCGCAAGCGCAGATGTTTGTGTGAGGGGAGGACGGGGAAAGATGGGTGATGGGGAAGAGAGGGGTGAACAAGCAAGTCACAGCCAGTGTAGTTGTTTGTGTTAGGGGAGGATGGAGAAGGATGGGGGATGGGGAAGAGAGGGGTGAACAAGCAATGAAGTGGCCGCCTGTGCAGATGTTTGTTTCAGGGGAGGATGGGGAAGGATGGATGATGGTGAAGAGAGGGGTGAGCAAGCAAGTCACTACTAGTGTAGATGTTTGTGCGAGGGGATGATTGGGAAGGATGGGGGAGGGGGAAGAGAGGGGTGAACAAGCAAGCAAGTGGCCGCCGGTGCAGATGTTTGTTTCAGGGGAGGATGGGGAAGGATGGATGATGGTGAAGAGAGGGGTGAGCAAGCAAGTCACCGCAAGTGTAGATATTTGTGTTAGGGGAGGATGGGCAAGGTTAGGGGAATGGGGAAGAGAGGGGTGAACAAGCAAGCAAGTCACCGCAAGTGTAAATGTTTGTGTGAGGGGAGGATGGGAAAAGTTGGGGGGATGGGGAAGAGAGTGGTGAACATGCAAGACACCGCCAGTGAAGATGTTTGTTTGAGGGGAGGATGGGGAAGGGTGGGGGGATGGGGAAGAGAGGGGTCAACAAGCAAGTCACGGCCAGTGTAGATGTTTGTGTGAGGGGAGGATGAGGAAGGTTGTAGGGATGGGGACGAGAGGGGTGAACAAGCAAGAAAGTCTCCACCAGTGTAGATGTTTGTGTGAGGGGAGGATGGGGAAGAGAGGGGTGAACAAACAAGTCACCAGCAGAGTAGATGTTTGTGTGAGTGGAAGATGCGGAAGGTTGGAGGGATTGGGAAAAGAGGGGTGAACTAGCAAGTCACCACCAGTATAGATGTTTGTGTGAGGGGAGGATGGGGAAGGATTGGGGGATGGGGAAGAGAGGGGTGAACAAGCAAGTCACCAGCAGAGTAGATGTTTGTGTGAGTGGAAGATGCGGAAGGTTGGAGGGATTGGGAAAAGAGGGGTGAACTAGCAAGTCACCACCAGTATAGATGTTTGTGTGAGGGGAGGATGGGGAAGGATGGGGGATGGTGAAGAGAGGGGTCTACAAGAAAGCAAGGGCCCATTTGCCAGTGTTTTATGTTTGTGCCCGGGGAGGATGGGGAAGGATGGATGATGGGGAAGAGAGGGGTCAACAAGCAAGCAAGTCACCGCCAGTGTAGATGTTTGTGTCAGGGGAGTATGAGGAAGGATGATGAGGGGGAAAAGAGAGGGGTCAACAAGGAAGCAAGTCACGCCAGTGTATATGTTTGTGTCAGGGGTGGATGGGGAAGGTTGGGGGATGGGAAGAGAGAGGGTGAACAAGCAAGCAAGTCACTGCGAGTGTAAATGTTTGTGTGAGGGGAGGATGGGGAAGGTTGGGGGGGATGGGGAAGAGAGGGTTAAAACAAGCAAGTCACCGCTAGTGTAGATGTTTGTGTGAGGGGAGGATGGGGAAGGGTTTGGGGGGGATGGGGAAGAGAGGGGTGAACAAGGAAGCAAGTCACGCCAGTAAAGATGTTTGTGTGGGGGGAGGACGGGGAAGGGTGGGGAGATGGGGAAGAGAGGGGTGAACAAGCAAGGAAGTCACCGCCAGTGCAGATGTTTGTGAGAGGGGAGGATTGGGAAGGGTGGGGGGAAAGGGAAGAGAGGGGTCAACAAGCAAGTCACCGCCAGTGTAGATGTTCGTGTGAGGGGAGGATGAGGAAGGTTGGGGGGATTGGGAAGAGAGGGGTGAACAAGCAAGCAAGTCACCACCAGTGTAAATGTTTGTGTGAGGGGAGGATGCGGAAGGATGCAGGATGGGGAAGAGAGGGGTGAACAAACAAGTCACAGCCAGTGTAGATGTTTGTGTGAGGGGAGGATGGGGAAGGATGGGGGTTGGGGAAGAGAGGGGTGAACAAGCAAGTCACCAGCAGAGTAGATGTTTGTGTGAGGGGAGGATGGGGAAGGTTGGAGGGATTGGGAAGAGAGGGGTGAACAAGCAAGCAAGTGACCGCAAGTGTAAATGTTTGTGTGAGGGGGGATGGGGAGGCTTGGGAATGGGGAAGGTTTGGGGATGGGGAAGGTTTGGGGGAGGGGGAAGTGAGGGGTAAAACAAGAAAGTCACCGCCAGTGAAAGATGTTTGTATGAGGGGAGGAGGGGGAAGGTTGAGGGGATTGGGAAGAGAGGGGTGAACAAACAAGCAAGTCACAACCAGTGTAGATGTTTGTGTGAGGGGAGGATGGGGAAGGTTGGGGGATGGGGAAGAGAGGGATGAACAAGCAAATCACGGCAAGTGTAGTTGTTTGTGTGATGGGAGGATGGGGAACGTTTGGGGGATGGGGAAGAGAGGGGTGAACAAGCAAGCAAGTCACAGCAAGTGTAGTTGCTTGTGTGAGGTGAGGATGGGGATGGTTGGAGGGATGGGGAAGAGATGGGTGAACAAGAAAGTCACAGCCAGTGTAGATGTTTGTATTCAAATTCAAATTCAAAGTTTATTCTCTATAAGGATTACAATGCTGAGTTTACAGAAATTTGGTTATTGTGTGGTTTACATGTAGTAAAATTGTGATTACAGAGTGTACCACTAGAACGCTTAGCATGGCTAGGCATTTCGGGCATACTTAGTTTTATTCTTAATTGTAAAATATTACAAATTATGAGGTAAGTTGGTATTATGGCTAAGTGACTAAATACTAGTTTGTGAGTTTAGCAATGTGAATGCTTTTGTTTTGGCACAGTACATAGTTTCAGTATTGGAGTATCACAGGATTCTTATTTTAAGATTGAGATTAATATTTCTGTTTATGGTAAATGAGTGAGTGATTGAAAGTGTTGAACACAGGTGGTATTCTTTTGTAGTTAGTTGACGGGGTGTATCAGGGAGATAAGATGTTTTCTAATGGTAGTTTGAAGGTGATGAATGTGTCTGCAGTTTTTAGAGTTCTCAGGTAGGGTATTCCAGATTTTAGGGCCTTTGACATAAAATTGAATTTTTGTAAAGGTTTATTGGGAAACGGGGAATGTCGTAGGATGTTTATGTCTGGTGTTATGCCTGTGGGTTCTGTACAACTATCAGAAAGCGTTTTAGGTCAAGGTTTGATTTTAGAGTTTAGGCCCTGTAGATGTAGATTGCACAGTAGTAAGTGTGGATGTACTGAACTGGGAGAAAGTTTAGGTCTATGAAGGTGGGGGGGTGTGTTGCCAGGATGGGGTTTAGTGATTTTTCTTACTGCAGTTTTTGTTGGGCTATTTTTGGCTTTAGGTTTTGTTGCTGCAGTTGATCCCCAAGCACAAATAGCATAGGTGAGGTATGGATAAATAAGTGAGTGGTATAGTGTGAGAAGGGCATTTTGCGGCACGTAGTATGTATCTTGGAGAGGATCCCAACCGTTTTGGATACTTTTTTGGTTATATGCTGGATATGGGTGTGAAATTCAGGTTGTTGTCAAGGTAAAGCCTAGGAATTTGCCCCCATTATTTCTGGTATTAGAGTGTTGTCATCTTAATTTTAAATTTTGGGGCATCTCCTGCTCTGCTACCAACATAATATAGTGGTTTTGTCAGTGTTAAGCGTAAGTTTATTGGCTGTCATCCAAGTCGATATTTTAATCAGCTCCTCATTCAAATGGTGTTGGGGTGGCAAGATTAGGGTGAGAGATGACATAAGTCGTGTCATCAGCAAAGAGAATGGGTTTTTAGGTGTTGGGGTTACGTTGGAAGGTCATTGATGTATTTGAGGAAGAGCAGGGGACCAAGGACACTTCCTGCGGAACTCCCGGTATCAAAATGGCCGTGTTGCTGATGCTTGTCTTTAATGGTGACGTACTGATACCTATTAGTAATGTAAGATTTGAAATAAGCAAGGGGCTGGCTTCTTATACAGTAATGATCAAGTTTTTGGAGTAGGATGTCGTGGTCTACTGTGTCAAAAGCTTTTCTTAGGTCAATAAAAATTCCTAGTGGATATTCCTTATTTTCCAATGCTGTGTTAAAGCAGATCTAGCATTTTTATGATTGCATCATTAGTGCTTTTATTTTTCCTGAATCCCAAAATTTGGGAAGGGGGTTGAGTATGTTTGAGCCGTTATTAAATGAATACAGTCTCCTGTGCACGAGTTTCTCAAAGGGTTTTGGATAGCATGGTTTAAATTAGATTTTTGGCCTATAGTTGTTTAAGTCTGTAGGGTCACCACCCTTTTTGTATTGGTTTTAACCCTTGCCATCTTGAGTAGTTTCGGGGAAAGGGGCTAGTCTCTAGTGGGCTTGTTAAAAAGTAATGGGAAATAGCATGCAAAAGGACATGGGCCGCTCGCTTGTACAGTAATGGTGGGACATGAGACAGATTCCCCGAGTTATTTTTAATGACTTTATAATCTCAGTGACTTCCGTGGGCTCAGTTGGTGCAAGATTTGAAGGAATTAGGGAATTCCATCTAGGTAGCCCCCGGCATGGGCATTTGGGATGTGGGATTTTATTGGCGAGATTAGAACCTATGGGTTGAGAAGAAGTCGTTTATCTTGTTAGCTGTGTCAGTGGGATGTAGTGGTGTTTCATTAGGTTTAGTTAGGACAATTTTTCTTGGTTTTTCTCAGTTTGTGGGTCCCTAGAATCTGAGAGAGTGTTTTCCAGGTCTTTTTATATCTCCTCTGTGTCTGTGAATCTGCTGGAGTAGTATAGTTGTTTGGCTTTCTTATTACTTTGGTGAGAGCTGATGAATAGTGTTTTAAGATATCTTTGTGTATTAAGCCCTGTCTATTGCTTTTCATATTGGGTTTCTTGTCAATGGATTTCAGAATGGTGCTGGTTAGCCATGGGCAACCCAAGCCCGTTTTTTTTGTGATCTGTTTTGTTTTTATAGGACAATGTTTGTTGTATTGTCTAAGTAATTTGTAAGAAAAATGTCTGTCCAGTCATCAATACCATTGGCTTTGGAGAATTCTGTAGGCCAAACAACAGTCTCTAGGTCAGCTGTGAACTTTCCTTTCTGAGGCCTCGTCATGGAGTCTAAATGAGACTTTGTTGTATTCAAGTGGTGGTTTACTAATGTTTGTCAGGAGGAAGGTAGGGTAGTGGTCTGTAGTGCTATCTGTGATTATCCCTGATTTAAGGGGGCTAGTATATTGGTCCATATGTGGTTATTATGGTTGCACTTGTCTCAGTGAGCCTGGTGGTTTAGTTATTGTTGGTATGAGAAGTGTGTTGTTCATATTGTTGATGAAATCAGTTACAGGCTGATCATCTAGTAAGCCAAGGTTGATGTTGAAGTCTCCAGCTAAGAGAAGGGGGTGCTTATTCATTTGTCTGTTTGTTATTAGTGACTTTAATTTCTCACTGAAATTTGGGATGTTTGTGTGAGGTATCCGGTAAATGGCACCGATTGTTTTAGGCGTCTTAAGGTTTTTTACAGTAAAATTAGCAAAATTGTATTCCCCATATTCATCACTAAAGCAAGTGGTGCTAAGACAAGATAATTGGTTAGAGTAATAGATTGCAATACCACCCCGAACTTGGTTTGGTCCGCAGTTGTGAATTGCTGTGTATCCTGGTATCCGAAATGCCTAGCCATGCTAAGCTTTCTAGTGGTACACTCTGTAATCACAATTTTACTACATGTAAACCAAACAATAACCAAATTTCTGTAAACTCAGCATTGTAATCCTTATAGAGAAAAAACTTTGAATTTGAATTTGAATTTGAGGGTAGATATCTATTGTGTCCTGCTTAAGCCAGGTCTCAGTAAGAATAATGCAGGAGAAGGGTGTCTTTAGTGATTCAAGGAGTGCTAGGAGGTCATCATTGTGTTTGCTTAAGGACCTGATGTTGTAGTTAAGTACTGATAGACTTTTAGCATTGTTTAGGATAGTGCTGGCTTGTGATGCTGTGTAATAAAGGCAGTTACTTTCCAATAGGTTTTGATTGGGTGTCAGATTATGAAGGTTTAGATCAGGGTCAACGTGATCAATCATCTTCTAGATTTAAATTATGGTTATTTATATCCTGAGTTTGTGTGTTGAGTTCTAGTACTGATATCTGTAGTGGTAGGAAGTTTGGGGCAAGTATATAGCTAGAGTATTTTGGTCATGTAGGGTATAGTCACTACTACACATAATGAAGTTGATTTTTGTCTGTGTGTTGTGCTGGAATGAAACTAAAGTACAACTAGGATAAAACTAGTAATATAAAATACAAATTAAAAATAGAACAAGGGCTCTCACTTGTAATTGCACTATGGTCTAATATAATGACTTTTGTGGAGTCTATGTTTTGAGCTAGAATGAGCTATAGTACAACTAGGTTTAGTCTAATAATATAAAAATACAAATTACAAATAGCACCAGACTCTCATAGTAATTGCACTATGGTCTAGTATAGTGAATTTGGTATTGACTCTGTATTGAGCTAGAATGAGCTAGAGTAAAACTGTGATTAATCTAATAATATAAAAAAGGCACAGACTCTCAATTGTAATTGCCCCTAAGGTCTTATATAAATTGTTTACAAGAATTAGAGTTTTAAAATTTGAATTAATTTGACAAGATAAAATACGCAAATTAAGGGTGCAAAAGAATAATAAAAAAATGATAAAAAAAAAAATGGCAATGACTTGGTTAAAATATGTTTGTAAGATGGTAGACAGGATAATTTTAAAAGTTGTAGTTGAAAATATAGTTTTAAAAAAGTATAAATAAAAAAAGGTCAATAAAAGAAGTTTACAATAAGTTTGACATAATATAGTTTATAGTAAAAAAATTGGGCATTAATAGGGATTTACAGTAAAATTGGGCAACTGAGTATTTTTTAAAGTGAGGTAGAATTATTGAAGACAAGTTATGGTTAGTTTATAAAAAAATAAGATAAAACAGTGATGTGGTAAGTTGTAAAAAAGGAGATAGATTCTGTAGATATTAAACAAATTAAGACTATGAGGTAGAATGGTCGTTGGTACAACAATGACAATCAAAAGTAGTTGGGGTATTAGAATTTTAGGGGGGCACAAATTTATGACAATATAACACTAACGGTGGACTGTGGGTATTATCTGCACTTTACTCTGATTCTGTTAGTCCAGCCTCACTTAGGAATGTTTTAAGGTCATGTTCTGTAGAGATGAAGTATCTCTTCCCAGTGGGGAATGGGGGGAATGGGGGGAATGGGGAATGGGGAAGAGGGGTGAACAAGCTAGTCACCGCAAGTTTAGATGTTTGTGTGAGGGGAGGATGGGGAAGGTTGAGGGGATGGGGAAGAAAGGGGTGAACAAGCAAGCAAGTCACCACTAACGTAGATGTTTGTGTGAGGGGAGGATGGGGAAAGATGGGGGATGGGGAAGAGAGGGGTGAACAAGCAAGTCACAACCAGTATTGTTGTTTGTGTGAGGGGAGGATGGGGAAGGTTGAGGGGATGGGGAAGAGAAGGAAGAACAAGCAAGCACGTCACCGCCAGCGAAGATGTTTGTGTGAGGGGAGGATGGGGAAGGTTGGGGGATGGGGAAGAGAGGGGTGAACAAGCAGGCAAGTGACCGCAAGTGCAAATGTTTGTGTGAGGGAAGGATGGGGAAGGTTGGGGGATGGGAAAGAGAGGAGTGAATAAGCAAGTCACCGCCAGTGTAGATGTCTGTGTGAGGGTAGGATGGGGAAGGTTGGGGGGATGGGGAATAGAGGGTTGAACAAGTAAGTCACCACCAGTGTAGATGTTTGTGTGAGGGGAGGATGGGGAAGGATGGGGGATGGTGAAGAGAGGGGTCAACAAGCAAGCAAGTCACCGCCAGTGTATATGTTTGTGTCAGGGGAGGATGGGGAAGGATGGATGATGGGGAAGAGAGGGGTGAACAAGCAAGCAAGTCACCTCCAGTGAAGGTGTTTGTGTCATGGGAGGATGGGGAGGAATGGATGATGGTGAAAAGAGGGGTCAACAATCAAGCAAGTCACCGCAAGTGTAGATGTTTGTGTTATGGGAGGATGGGGAAGGTTGGGGGATGGGGAAGAGAGGGGTGAACAAGGAAGCAAGTCACCGCCAGTGTAGATGTTTGTGTGAGGGGAGGATGGGGAAGGGTGAGGGGATGGGGAAGAGAGGGGTGAACAAGCAAGCAAGTCACCGCCAGTGTAGATATTTGTGTGAGGAGAGGATGGGGAAGGATGGGGGGATGGGGAAGAGAGGGGTGAACAAGCAAGTCACCAGCAGAGTAGATGTTTGTGTGAGGGGAGGATGGGGAAGGATGCAGGATGGGGAAGGATGCAGGATGGGGAAGAGATAGGTGAACAAGCAAGTCACCAGCAGAGTAGATGTTTGTGTGAGGGGAGGATGGAGAAGGTTGGAGGGATGGGGAAGAGAGGGGTGAACAAGCAAGCAAGTCACAGCCAGTGTAAATGTTTGTGTGAGGGGAGGATGGGGAAGGTTGGGGGATGGGGAAGAGAGGGGTGAACAAGTAAGCTAGTCACCGCAAGTGTAAATGTTTGCGTGAGGGGAGGATGGGGAAGGTTGAGGGATGGGAAAGAGAGGGGTGAACAAGCAAGCAAGTGACCGCAAGTGTAAATGTTTGTGTGAGGTTAGGATGGGGAAGGTTTGGGGATGGGGAAGTGAGTGGTGAACAAGCAAGTCACCGCGAGTGTAGATGTTTGTGTGAGGGGAGGATGGGGAAGGTTGAGGGAATGGGGAAGAGAGGGGTGAACAAGCAAGCAAGTCACAACCAGTGTAGATGTTTGTGTGAGGGGAGGATGGGGATGAGAGGGGTGAACAACCAAGTCACCGCAAGTGTAGATGTTTGTGTGAGAGAAGGATGGGGAAGGCTAGAGGGATGGGGAAGAGAGGCGTGAAGAAGCAAGTCACCACCAGTGTAGATGTTTGTGTGAGGGGAGGATGGGGAAAGATGGGGGATGGGGAAGAGAGGGGTCAACAAGCAAGCAAGTCACTGCCAGTGTATATGTTTGTGTCAGGGGAGGATGGGGAAGGATGGATGATTGGGAAGAGAGGGGTGAACAAGCAAGACACCGCAATTGTAAATGTTTGTGTGAGGGGAGGATGGGGAAGTTTCGGGGGATGGGGAAGAGAGGGGTCAACAAGCAAGGAAGTCACCGCAATTGTAGATGTTTGTGTTAGGGGAGGATGGGGAAGGTTGGGGGATGGGGAAGAGAGGGGTGAACAAGGAAGCAAGTCACCGCAAGTGTAGATGTTTGTGTGAGGGGAGGATGGGGAAGGGTGGGGGGATGGGGAAGAGGGGGTGAACAAGAAAGAAAGTCACAACCAGTGTAGATGTTTGTGTGAGGGGAGGATGGGGAAGGATGGGGGGATGGGGGGATGGGGAAGTGAGGGGTGAACAAGCAAGTCACCGCCAGTGTAGATGTTTGTGAGAGGGGAGGATGGAGAAGCTTGAGGGAATGGGTAAGAGAGAGGAAAACAAGCAAGCAAGTCACAACCAGAGTAGATGTTTGTGTGAGGGGAGGATGGGGAAGGTTGGGGGATGGGGAAGAGAGGGATGAACAGGCAAGTCACCGCCAATGTAGTTATTTGTGTGAGGAGAGGATGGGGAACGTTTAGGCGATGGGGAAGAGAGGGGTGAACAAGCAAGCAAGTCACAGCAAGCGTAGTTGCTTTTGTGAGGTGAGGATGGGGAAGGTTGGAGGGAGGGGGAAGAGATGGGTGAACAAGGAAGTCACCGCCAGTGTAGATGTTTGTATGAGGGGAGGATGGGGAAGGTTGAGGGGATGGGGAAGAGAAGGGAGAACAAGCAAGCAAGTCACCGCCAGCGCAGATGTTTGTATGAGGGGAGGACGGGGAAAGATGGGGGATGGGGAAGAGAGGGGTGAACAAGCAAGTCACCGCCAGTGTAGTTGTTTGTGTTAGGGGAGGATGGGGAAGGTTGGGGGATGGGGAAGAGAGGGGTGAACAAGCAAGTCACCGCCAGTGTAGATGTTTGTGTGAGGGGAGGATGGGGAAGATTGGAAGGATGGGGAAGAGAGGGGTGAACAAGTAAGTCAGTACTAGTGCAGATGTTTGTGTGAGGGGATGATGGGAAAGAATGGGGGATGGGGAAGAGAGGGGTGAACAAGCAAGACACCGCAATTGTAAATGTTTGCGTGAGGGGAGGATGGGGAAGATTCGGGGGATGGGGAAGAGAGGGGTGAACAAGCAAGCAAGTCACCTCCAGTGTAGATGTTTGAGTGTGGGGAGGATGGGGAGGGTTGGGGAATGGGGAAGAGAGGGGTGAACAAGCAAGAAAGTGACCGCAAGTGTATGTTTGTGTGAGGGGAGGAGGGGGAAGGTTGGGGGATGGGGAAGAGAGGGGTGAATAAGCAAGTCACCGCCAGTGTAGATGTTTGTGGGAGGGTAGGATGGGGAAGGTTGGGGGATGGGGAATAGAGGGTTGAACAAGCAAGTCACCACCAGTGTAGATGTTTGTGTAAGGGGAGGATGGAGAAGGATGGGTTATGGTGAAGAGAGGGGTCAACAAGCAAGCAAGTCACCGCCAGTGTATATGTTTCTGTTAGCGGAGGATGGGGAAGGATGGATGATGGGGAAGAGAGGGGACTACAAGCAAGCAAGTCACCACTAGTGTAGATGTTTGTGTCAGAGGAGGATGGGGAAGGTTGGGGGGATGGGGAAGAGAGGGGTGAACAAGCAAGCAAGTCACCGCCAGTGTATATGTTTCTGTTAGCGGAGGATGTGGGAAGGATGGATGATGGGGAAGAGAGGGGACAACAAGCAAGCAAGTCACCGCCAGTGTAGATGTTTGTGTCAGGGGAGGATGGGGAAGGATGGATGATGGGGAAGAGAGGGGTCAACAAGCAAGCAAGTCACCGCCAGTGTATATGTTTGTGTCAGAGGAGGATGGGGAAGGTTGGGGGGATGGGGAAGTGAGGAGTGAACAAGCAAGGATGTCACTGCGAGTGTAAATGTTTGTGAGGGGAGGATGGGGAAGGTTGGGGGGATGGGGAAGAGAGGGGAGAACAAGCAAGTCACCCCAGTGTATATGTTTGAGTGAGGGGAGGATGGGGAAGGATGGGGGATGGTGAAGAAAGGGGTCAACAAGCAAGCAAGTCACCGCCAGTGCATATGCTTGTGTCAGGGGAGGATGGGGAAGGTTGGAGGAATGGGGAAGAGGGGTGAACAAGCTAGTCACCGCAAGTTTAGATGTTTGTGTGAGGGGAGGATGGGGAAGGTTGAGGAGATGGGGATGAAAGCGGTGAACAAGCAAGTCACAACCAGAATTGTTGTTTGTGTGAGGAAAGGATGGGGAATGTTGAGGGGATGGGGAAGAGAAGGGAGAAAAAGCAAGCAAGTCACCGCCAGCGCAGATGTTTGTATGAGTGGAGGACGGGGAAAGATGGGGGATGGGGAAGAGAGGGGTGAACAAGCAAATCACCGCCAGTGTAGTTGTTTGTGTTAGGGGAGGATGGGGAAGGTTGGGGGATGGGGAAGAGAGGGGTGAACAAGCAAGTCACCGCCAATGTAGATGTTTGTGTGAGGGGAGGAGAGGGAAGGTTGGGGGGATGGGGAAGAGAGGGGTGGACAAGCAAGTAACTACTAGAGTAGATGTTTGTGTGAGGGGAGGATGGGGAAGAATGGGGGATGGGGAAGAGAGGGGTGAACAAGCAAGACACCACCAGTGCAGATGTTTGTGTGAGGGGAGGATGGAGAAGGATGGGGGATGGGGAAGAGAGGGGTGAACAAGCAAGCCAGTGACAGCCGGTGCAGATGTTTGTGTCAGGGGATGATGGGGAAGGATGGATGATGGGGAAGAGAGGGGTGAGCAAGCAAGTCTCTGCAAGCGTAGATGTTTGTGTTAGGAGAAGATGGGGAAGGTTGGGGGAATTGGTAAGAGAGGGGTGAACAAGCAAGCAATTCACAGCAAGTGTAAATGCTTGTGTGAGAGGAGGATGGGGAAGGTTGGGGGGATGGGGAAGAGAGGGGTCAACAAGCAAGTCACCACCAGTGTAGATGTTTGTGTGAGGGGAGGATTAGGAAGGATGTTGGATTGGGAAGAGAGGGGTGAACAAGCAAGTCACCGTAAGTTTAGATGTTTGTGTGAGGGGAGGAAAGTGAAAGATGGGGGGATGGGGAAGAGAGGGGTGAACAAGCAAGCAAGTGACCGGCTGTGCAGTTGTTTGTTTCAGGGGAGGATGGGGAAGGATGGATGATGGGGAAGAGAGGGGTGAGCAAGCAAGTCACCGCAAGTGTAGATGTTTGTGTTAGGGGAGGATGGGCAAGGTTGGGGGAATGGGGAAGAGAGGGGTTAACAAGCAAGCAAGTCACCGCAAGTGAAATGTTTGTGTGAGGGGAGGATGGGAAAGGTTGGGGGGATGGGGAAGAGAGTGGTGAACAACAAGACACCGCCGTTGAAAATGTTTGTTTGAGGGGAGGATGGGGAAGGGTGGGGGATGGTGAAGAGAGGGGTCAACAAGCAAGCAAGTCACCGCCAGTGTATAAGTATGTTTCACGGAAGAGGATGGGGAAGGTTGGGAGGGATTGGGAAGAGATGTGTGAACAAGCAAGCAAGTGACCGCAAGTGTAAATGTTTGTGTGAGGGGAGGATAGGGAAGGTTGGGGGGATGAGGAAGAGAGGGGTGAACAAGCAAGCAAGTCACCGCCAGTGTGGATGTTTTTGAGAGGGGAGGATGGGGAAGGGTGGGGGATGGGGAAGAGAGGGGTGAACAAGCAAGCATGTCACCTCAGTGTAGATGTTTGTGTGAGTGGAGGATGGGGAAGGAAGGGGGATGGTGAAGAGAGGGGTCAACAAGCAAGGAAGTCACCGCAATTGTAGATGTTTGTGTTATGGGAGGATGGGGAAGGTTGGGGGATGGGGAAGAGAGGGGTGAACAAGGAAGCAATTCACCGCCAATGTAGATGTTTGTGTGAGAAGAGGATGGGGAAGGGTGGGGGGATGAGGAAGAGGGGTGAACAAGCAAGCAAGTCACCGCCAGTGAAGATGTTTGTGAGAGGGGAGGGATGGGGAAGGGTGGGGGGGGAAGGTGAAGAGAGAGGTGAACAATAAAGCAAGTAACTAACCAGTGTAGAGGTTTGTGTTAGGGGAGGATGGGGAAGGTTGAGGGAATAGGTAAGAGAGGGGTGAACAAGAAAGCAAGTAACAACCAGTGTAGATGTTTGTGTGAGGGGAGGATGGGGAAGGATTGGGGGATGGGGTATGGGGAAGGGAGGGGTGAACAAGCAAGTCACCGCCAGTGTAGATGTTTGTGAGAGGGGAGGATGGGGAAGGTTGAGGGAATGGGTAAGAGAGGGGAAAACACGCAAGCAAGTCACAACCAGAGTAGATTTTGTGTGAGGGGAGGATGGGGAAGGTTGGGGGATGGGGAAGAGAGGAATGAACAAACAAGTCACCGCCAATGTAGTTGTTTGTGTGAGGGGAGGATGGGGAAGGTTGGGGGAATGGGGAAGAGAGGGGTGAATAAGCAAGTCACCGCCAGTGCAGATGTTTGTGGGAAGGTAGGATGGGGAAGGTTGGGGGGATGGGGAATAGAGGGTTGAACAAGCAAGTCACCACCAGCGTAGATGTTTGTGTGAGGGGAGGATGGGGAAGGATGGATGATGGGGAAGAGAGGGGTCAACAAGCAAGCAAGTCACCGCCAGTGTAGATGTTTGTGTCAGGGGAGGATGGGGAAGGATGAATGATGGGGAAGAGAGGGGTCAACAAGCAAGCAAGTCACCGCCAGTGTATATGTTTGAGTCAGAGGAGGATGGGGAAGGTTGGGGGATGGGGAAGAGAGGGGTGAACAAGCAAGGAAGTCACTGCGAGTGTAAATGTTTGTGAGGGGAGGATGGGGAAGGTTTGGGGATGGGGAAGAGAGGGGTGAACAAGCAAGTCACCCCAAGTATATATGTTTGAGTGAGGGGAGGATGGGGAAGGATGGGGGATGGTGAAGAGAGGGGTCAACAAGCAAGCAAGTCACCGCCAGTGCATATGCTTGTGTCAGGGGAGGATGGGGAAGGATGGATGATGGGGAAGAGAGGGGTCAACAAGCAAGCAAGTCACCGCCAGTGTAGATGTTTGTGTTAGGGGAGGATGGGGAAGGATGGATGATGGGGAAGAGAGGGGTAAAAAAGCAAGCAAGTCACCGCCAGCGTATATGTTTATGTCAGGGGAGGATGGGGAAGGATGGAGGGATGCGGAAGAGAGGGGTGATCAAGCAAGTCACCGCCAGTGTAGATGCTAGTGTGAGTGGAGGATGGAAGAGGTTGGGGTATTGGGAAGAGAGGGGTGAACAAGGAAGCAAGTCACCGCCAGTGTAGATGTTTGTGTGAGGGGAGGATGGGGAAGGGTGGGGGGATGGGGAAGAGAGGGGTGAACAAGCAAGCAAGTCACCGCCAGTGTAGATGTTTGTGAGAGGGGAGGATTGGGAATGGTGGGGGGAAAGGGAAGAGAGGGGTCAACAAGCAAGTCACCGCCAGTGTAGATGTTCGTGTGAGAGGAGGATGAGGAAGGATGGGGGATGGGGAAGAGAGTGGTGAAAAAGCAAGCAAGTCACCACCTGTGTAGATGTTTGTGTGAGGGGAGGATGGGGAAGGATGCAGAATGGGGAAGAGAGGGGTGAACAAACAAGTCACCGCCAGTGTAGATGTTTGTGTGAGGGGAGGATGGGGAAGGATGGGCGGACGGGGAAGAGAGGGGTGAACAAGCAAGTCACCAGCAGACTAGATGTTTGCGTGAGGGGAGGATGGGGAAGGTTGGAGGGATTGGGAAGAGAGGTGTGAGCAAGCAAGCAAGTGACCGCAAGTGTAAATGTGTGTGTGAGGGGAGGATAGGGAAGGTTGGGGGGATGAGGAAGAGAGGGGTGAACAAGCAAGCAAGTCACCACCAGTGTGGATATGTGTGAGAGGGGAGGATGGGGAAGGGTGGGGGGAAGGGGAAGAGAGTGGTGAACAAGCAAGCAAGTCACCATCAGTGTAGATGTTTGTGTGAGTGGAGGATGGGGAAGGATGGGGGATGGTGAAGAGAAGGGTCAACAAGCAAGGAAGTCACCGCAAGTGTAGATGTTTGTGTTATGGGAGGTTGGGGAAGGTTGGGGGATGGGGAAGTGAGGGGTGAACAAGGAAGCAAGTCACCGCTAGTGTAGATGTTTGTGTGAGGGGAGGATGGGAATGATGGGGGGATGGGGAAGGGGGGGGTGAACAAGCAAGCAAGAAGCAATCAAGTCACAACCAGTGTAGATGTTTGTGTGAGGGGAGGATGGGAAGGGAGAGGGGTCAACAAGCAAGTCACCGCCAGTGTAGATGTTCGTGTGAGAGGAGGATGAGGAAGGTTGGGCTGATGGGGAAAATAGTGGTGAAAAAGCAAGCAAGTCACCACCTGTGTAGATGTTTGTGAGAGGGGAGGATGGGGAAGGATGCAGAATGGGGAAGAGAGGGGTGAACAAACAAGTCACCGCCAGTGTAGATGTTTGTGTGAGGGGAGGATGGGGAAGGATGGGCGAACGGGGAAGAGAAGAGTGAACAAGCAAGTCACCAGCAGACTAGATGTTTGTGTGAGGGGAGGATGGGGAAGGTTGGAGGAATGGGGAAGAGAGGGGTGAACAAGCAAGCAAGTCACAGCAAGTGTAAATGTTTGTGTGAGGGGAGGATGGGGAAGGTTGGGGGGATGGGGAAGAGAGGGGTGAACAAGCAAGTCACCGCAAGTGTAGATGTTTGTGTGAGGGGAGGATGGGGAAGGTTGGGGGATGGGGAAGAGAGTGGTGAACAAGCAAGACACCGCCAGTGAAGATGTTTGTTTGAGGGGATGATGGGGAAGGGTGGGGGGTGAACAAGCAAGTCACCAGCAGAGTAGATGTTTGTGTGAGGGGAGGATGGGGAAGGTTGCGGGGATGGGGAAGAGAGGGGTGAACAAGCAAGCAAGACACCGCAAGTGTTAATTTTTGTGTGAGGGGAGGATGGGGAAGGTTGGGGGATGGGGAAGAGAGGGGTGAAAAACGAAGCAATTCACCGCCAGTGTAGATGTTTGTGTGAGAATGGGATGGGGAAGGGTGGGGGGATGGGGAAGAGGGGGTGAACAAGCAAGCAAGTCACCGCCAGTGAAGATGTTTGTGAGAGGGGAGGATGGGGAAGGGTGGGGGGAAGGTGAAGAGAGAGGTGAACAAGAAAGCAAGTCACCACCAGTGTAGATGTTTGTGTTAGGGGAGGATGGGGAAGGATGGGGGATGGGGGGATGGGGGGATGGGGAAGTGAGGGGTGAACAAGCAAGTCACCGCCAGTGTAGATGTTCGTGAGAGGGGAGGATGGGGAAGGTTGAGGGAATGGGTAAGAGAGGGGAAAACAAGCAAGCAAGTCACAACCAGAGTCGATGTTTGTGTGACGGGAGGATGGGGTAGGCTGGGGGATGGGGAAGAGAGGGATGAACAAGCAAGTCACCGCCAATGTAGTTGTTTGTGTGAGGAGAGGATGGGAAACGTTTAGGGAATGGGCAAGAGGGGTGAACAAGCTAGTCACCGCAAGTTTAGATATTTGTGTGAGGGGAGGATGGGGAAGGTTGAGGGGATAGGGAAGAAAGGGGTGAACAATTAAGTCACAACCAGTATTGTTGTTTGTGTGAGGGGACGATGGGGAAGGTTGAGGTTATGGGGAAGAGAAGGGAGAACAAGCAAGCAAGTCACCGCAAGCGCAGATGTTTGTATGAGGGGAGGACGGGGAAAGATGGGGGATGGGGAAGAGAGGGGTGAACAAGCAAGTCACCGGCAGTGTAGTTGTTTGTGTTAGGGGAGGATGGGGAAGGTTGGGAGATGGGGAAGAGAGGTGTGAGCAAGCAAGTCACCGCCAGTGTAGACGTTTGCGTGAGGGGAGGATGGGGAAGATTGGAGGGATGGGGAAGAGAGGGGTGAATAAGCAAGTCACTACTAGTGCAGATGTTTGTGTGAGGATATGATGGGGAAGTATGGGGGATGGGGAAGAGAGGGGTGAACAAGCAAGACACCACCAGTGCAGATGTTTGTGTGAGGGGAGGATGGAGAAGGATGGGGGATGGGGAAGAGAGGGGTGAACAAGCAAGCAAGTGACCGCCGGAGCAGATGTTTGTGTCAGGGGAGGATGGGGAAGGATGGATGATGGGGAAGAGAGGGGTGAGCAAGCAAGCAAGTGAACGCCGGTGCAGTTGTTTGTGTCAGGGGAGGATGGGGAAGGATGGATGATGGGGAAGAGAGGGGTGAGCAAGCAAGTCACCGCAAGTGTAGATGTTTGTGTTGGGGAAGATGGGGAAGGTTGGGGGAATGGGGAAGAGAGGGGTGAACAAGCACGCAAGTCACCGCAAGTGTAAATGTTTGTGTGAGGGGAAAATGGGGAAGGTTGGGGGGATGGGGAAGAGAGGGGTCAACAAGCAAGTCACCACCAGTGTAGATGTTTGTGTGCGGGGAGGATTAGGAAGGTTGGGGGGATGGGGAAGAGAGGGCTGAACAAGCAAGAAAGTCTCTTCCAGTGTAGATGTTTGTGTGAGGGGAGGATGGGGAAGGATGGGGGATGGGGAAAGAGGGGTGAAGTAGCAAGTCACCGCAAGTTTAGATGTTTTTGTGAGGGGAGGATGGGGAAGGATGGGGGGAGGGGGAAGAGAGGGGTGAACAAGCAAGTCACCACCAGTGTAGATGTTTGTGTGAGGGGAGGAAGGGGAAAGATGGGGGGATGGGGAAGAGAGGAGTGAAGAAGCAAGCAAGTGACCGCCTGTGCAGACATTTGTTTCAGGTGAGGATGGGGAAGGATGGATGATGGGGAAGAGAGGGGTGAGCAAGCAAGTCTCCGCAAGTGTAGATGTTTGTGTTAGGGGAGGATGGGCAAGGTTGGGGGCATAGGGAAGAGAGTGGTGAACAAGCAAGACACCGCCAGTGAAGATGTTTGTTTGAGGGGAGGATGGGGAAGGGTGGGGGATAGTGAAGAGAGGGGTGAACAAGCAAGCAAGTCACCTCCAGTGCATATGTTTGTGTCAAGGTAGGATGGGGAAGGATGGATGATGGGGAAGAGAGGGGTGAACAAGCAAGCAAGTCACCGCCAGTGTAGATGTTTGTGTCATTGGAGGATGGGGAAGGATGGATGATGGGGAAGAGAGGGGTCAACAAGCAAGGAAGTCACCGCAAGTGTAGATGTTTGTGTTATGGGAGGATGGGGAAGGTTGGGGGATGGGGAAGAGAGGGGTGAACAAGGAAGCAAGTCACCGCCAGGGTAGATGTTTGTGTCAGTGGAGGATGGGGAAGGATGGGGGGATGGGGAAGTGAGGGGTGAACAAGCAAGTGACCGCCAGTGTAGATGTTTGTTTTATGGGAGGATGGGGAAGGTTGGGGGATGGGGAAGAGAGGGGTGAACAAGGAAGCAAGTCACCGCCATGGTAGATGTTTGTGTCAGTGGAGGATGGGGAAGGTTGAGGGAATGGGTAAGAGAGGGGTGAACAAGCAAGCAAGTCACAACCAGTGTAGATGTTTGTGTGAGGGGAGGATGGGGAAGGTTTGGTGATGGGGAAGAGAGGGATGAACAAGCAAGTCACCGCCAGTGTAGTTGTTTGTGTGAGGAGAGGACGGGGAACGTTTAGGGGATGGGGAAGAGAGGGGTGAACAAGCAAGCAAGTCACAGCAAGTGTAGTTGCTTTTGTGAGGTGAGGATGGGGAAGGTTGGAGGGATGGGGAAGAGATGAGTGAACAAGCAAGTCACCGCCAGTGTAGATGTTTGTATGAGGGGAGGATGGGGAAGGTTGGGGGAATAGGGAAGAGGGGTGAACAAGCTAGTCACCGCAAGTTTAGATGTTTGTGTAAGGGGAGGATGGGGAAGGTTGAGGGGATGGGGAAGAAAGGGGTGAACTAGCAAGTCACAACCAGTATTGTTGTTTGTGTGAGGGGAGGATGGAGAAGGTTGAGGGGATGGGGAAGAGAAGGGAGAACAAGCAAGGAAGTCACCGCCAGCGCAGATGTTTGTATGAGGGGAGGTCGGGGAAAGATGGGGGATGGGGAAGAGAGGGGAGAACAAGCAAGTCACTACTAGTGCAGATGTTTGTGCGAAGGGAGGATGGGGAAGAATGTTGGATGGGGAAGAATGGGGGATGGGGAAGAGAGTGGTGAACAAGCAAGTCACCGCCAGTATAGGTGTTTGTGTTAGGGGAGGATGGGGAAGGTTGGGGGATGGGGAAGAGAGGGGTGAACAAGCAAGTCACTACTAGTGCAGATGTTTGTGCGAAGGGAGGATGGGGAAGAATGGGGGATGGGGAAGAATGGGGGATGGGGAAGAGAGTGGTGAACAAGCGAGACACCACCAGTGTAGATGTTTGTGTGAGGGGAGGATGGGGAAGGTTGGGGGATGGGGAAGAGAGGGGTGAACAAGCAAGTCACCAGCAGAGTAGATGTTTGTGTGAGGGGAGGATGGGGAAGGTTGGGGGGATGGGGAAGAGAGGGGTGAACAAGCAAGCAAGACACCGCAAGTGTAAATGTTTGTGTGAGGGGAGGATGGGGAAGGTTGGGGGGATGGGGAAGAGAGGGGTGAACAAGCAAGGAAGTCACCGCAATTGTAGATGTTTGTGTTATGGGAGGATGGGGAAGGTTGGGGGATGGGGAAGAGAGTGGTGAACGAGGAAGTAATTCACCGCCAGTGTAGATGTTTGTGTGAGAAGATGATGGGAAATAGTGGGGGGATGGGGAAGAGGGGGTGAACAAGAAAGCAAGTCACCACCAGTGTAGATTTTTGTGTTAGGGGAGGATGGGGAAGGTTGAGGGAATAGGTAAGAGAGGGGAAAACAAGCAAGCAAGTCACAACCAGAGTAGATGTTTGTGTGAGGGGAGGATGGGGAAGGATGGGTGGATGGGGGGATGGGGAAGTGAGGGGTGAACAAGCAAGTCACCGCCAGTGTAGATGTTGTGAGAGGGGAGGATGGGGAAGGTTGAGGGAATGGGTAAGAGAGGGGGAAAACAAGCAAGCAAGTCACCACCAGTGTAGATGTTTGTGTGAGGGGAGGATGGGGAAGGTTGGGGGATGGGGAAGAGAGGGGTGAATAAGCAAGTCACCGCCAGTGCAAATGTTTGTGGGAGGGTAGGATGGGGAAGGTTGGGGGGATGGGGAATAGAGGGTTGAACAAGCAAGTCACCACCAGTGTATATGTTTGTGTGAGAGGAGGATGGGGAAGGATGGGTTATGGTGAAGAGAGGGGTCAACAAGCAAGCAAGTCTCCGGCAGTGTAGATGTTTGTTTCAGGGGAGGATGGGGAAGGATGGATGATGGGGAAGAGAGGGGTCAACAAGCAAGCAAGTCACCGCCATTGCATGTGTTTGTGTCAGAGGAGGATGGGGAAGGTTGGGGGATGGGGAAGAGAGGGGTGAACAAGCAAGTCACCCCCAGTGTATATGTTTGAGAGAGGGGAGGATGGGGAAGGATGGGGGATGGTGAAGAGAGGGGTCAACAAGCAAGCAAGTCACCGCTAGCGTATATGTTTGTGTCAGGGGAAGATGGGGAAGGTTGGAGGGATGGGGAAGAGAGGGGTGAACAAGCAAGCAAGTCACTGCGAGTGTAAACGTTTGTGTGAGGGGAGGATGGGGAAGGGTGGGGGGATGGGGAAGAGAATGATGGACAAGCAAGTCACCGCCAGTGTAGATGTTTGTGTGAGGGGAGGATGGGGAAGGTTGGGGGATGGGGAAGAGAGGGGTGAACAAGGAAGCAAGTCACCGCCAGTGTAGATGTTTGTGTGAGGGGAGGATGGGGAAGGGTGGGGGGATGGGAAGAGAGGGGTGAACAAGCAAGCAAGTCACCGCCAGTGTAGATGTTTGTGAGAGGGAGGATTGGGAAGGGTGGGGGAAAGGGAAGAGGGGTCAACAAGCAAGTCACCGCCAGGTAGATGTTTCGTTTGAGAGGAGGATGAGGAAGGTTGGGGGGATGGGGAAGAGAGTGGTGAAAAAGCAAGCAAGTTACCACCAGTGTAGATGTTTGTGTGAGGGGAGGATGGGGAAGGATGCAGAATGGGGAAGAGAGGGGTGAACAAACAAGTCACCGCCAGTGTAGATGTTTGTGTGAGGGAGGATGGGGAAGGATGGGCGGACGGGGAAGAGAGGGTGAACAAGAAAGTCACCAGCAGAGTAGATGTTTGCGTGAGGGGAGGATGGGGAAGGTTGGAGGGATTGGGAAGAGAGGTGTGAGCAAGCAAGCAAGTGACCGCAAGTGTAAATGTTTGTGTGAGGGGAGGATAGGGAAGGTTGGGGGGATGAGGAAGAGAGGGGTGAACAAGCAAACAAGTCACCGCCAGTGTGGATGTTTGTGAGAGGGGAGGATGGGGAAGGGTGGGGGGAAGGTGAAGAGAGGGGTGAACAAGAAAGCAAGTCACCACCAGTGTAGATGTTTGTGTCAGGGGAGGAAGGGGAAGGATGGGGGGATGGGGAAGTGAGGGGTGAACAAGCAAGTCACCGCCAGTGTAGATGTTTGTGAGAGGGGAGGATGGGGAAGGTTGAGGGAATGGGTAAGAGAGGGGTGAACAAGCAAGCAAGTCACAACCAGTGTAGATGTTTGTGTGAGGGGAGGATGGGGAAGGTTGGGGGATGGGGATGAGAGGGATGAACAAGCAAGTCACCGCCAGTGTAGTTGTTTGTGTGAGGAGAGGACGGGGAAGGTTGTGGGAATAGGGAAGAGGGGTGAACAAGCTAGTCACCGCTAGTTTAGTTGTTTGTGTGAGGGGAGGATGGGGAAGGTTGAGGGGATGGGGAAGAAAGGGGTGAACAAGCAAGTCACAACCAGTATTGTTGTTTGTGTGAGGGGAGGATGGGGAAGGTTGAGGGGATGGGGAAGAGAAGGGAGAACAAGCAAGCAAGTCACCGCCAGCGCAGATGTTTGTATGAGGGGAGGACGGGGAAAGATGGGGGATGGGGAAGAGAGGGGTGAACAAGCAAGTCACCGCCAGTGTAGTTGTTTGTGTTAGGGGAGGATGGGGAAGGTTAGGGGATTTGGAAAAGAGCGGTGAACAAGCAAGACACCACCAGTGCAGATGTTTGTGTGAGGGGAGGATGGAGAAGGATGGTTGGTGGGGAAGAGAGGGGTGAGCAAGCAAGCAAGTGAACGCCGGTGCAGATGTTTGTGTTAGGGGAGGATGGGGAAGGATGGATGATGGGGAAGAGGGAGGTGAGCAAGCAAGTCAGTGCAAGTGTAGATGTTTGTGTTAGGGGAAGATGGGGAAGGTTGGGAGGATGGGGAAGAGAGGGGTGAACAAGCAAGACACCACAAGTGCATATGTTTGCGTGAGGGAAGGATGGGGAAGGTTGGATGATGGGAAGAGAGGGGTGAGCAAGCAAGTCAGTGCAAGTGTAGATGTTTGTGTAAGGGGAAGATGGGGAAGGTTGGGGGATGGGGAAGAGAGGGGTGAACAAGCAAGTCACCGCAAGTGTAGATGTTTGTGAGAGGGGAGGATGGGGAAGGGTGGGGGGGGGGAAGAGGGGGGGTAAAACCAACACGCCACCGCCAGTTAAGGGTTCTTTGTGGGGGGAAAAGAGGGGGGGTTGGGGGTTTGGGGGAAAGAGGGGTGAAAAGAAAGTCTCCCCAGTTTAGATGTTTTTTGGGGGGGGAAATCGGAAGGATGGGGGGGGGGGAAAGAGGGGGGGAAACCCAAGCAAGCCCACCAGCAGAGTAAATGTTTGTGTGAGGGGGAGGATGGGGGGGTTTTTTTTGGAGGATGGTGAAGAAGGGGTGAACAAGCAATTTAAACCCCCAAATGTAGTTTTTTGTGTGAGGGGAGGAGGGGGAAAGGGTTTTGGGGGGATTAGGAAGATAGGGGTTAAACAAGCAAGTCACCACCAGGGGCATTTTGTTTGGCGGGGGGAGGATGGGGAAGGTTGGGGGGGAGGGGGAAAAAGGGGGGGTGAAAAAAGCAAGTTCCCCACCAGTGAATTTTTGGTTTGGGTGAGGGGAGGAGGGGGAAGGGTTTGGGGGATTGGGAAGACGGGTTTGAAAAAGTCAACCCACCACCATTGCAATGTTTGGGGGGAGGGATGGAGGGGAAGGTTGGGGAGGGGAAAAAAGGGGTGAACAAGCAAGAAAGTCACCACCATTTGGTATATTTTATGGTGGGGGGAGGATGGAGGGGTTTTGGGGAGGGGGAAGAGAGGGGTGAAAAAGCAAGAAAAGTCACCGCCAGTGTAGTTGTTTGGGTGTGAGGGGGGGAAAGGGGAAAGGGGGGGGTGATGGGGAAGAGGGGGGTGAACAAGAAAGGGTACAGCCAGTTAGTTGTTTGTGTGAGTGGAGGATGGGGAAATTAAGGGGGAGGGGGGAAAAGGGGGGGGTGAACAAGAAAATTAAAACCGCAAGTGAGTTTTTTTTGTGTGAGGGGGGGAAGGGGAAGGTTGGGGGATGGGGAAAGAGAGAGGGAACAAGCAAGCAAGTCACCGCCGCGAAATTGCTTGTTTAGGTGAGGAGGGGGAAAGGGTTTTGGGGGGATGGGGAAGAGAGAGGTGTGAAAAAGAAAGGGTTCCACAGCCGGGTGTAGTTTTTGGGGTAAGGGGGGGGAGGGGGAAAAGGAGGGGGGGAATAAGGAAGAGGGTGTTGAAAGCAAGAAAGTCACCGCCAGGGGTTGGATGTTGTGTGAGGGGAGGAGGGGGAATTTGGGTGGGGGGATAAGGAAGAGAGTGTTGAACAACAAGCAAGTCACCCGCCAGTGTAGATGTTTGTGTGAGGGGGGGAAAGGGGGGGGTTTTGGGGGGAGGGGGAAGAAGGGGTTTGAACAAGCAAGCAAGTCCCCCCTTTTTCCCTCTTGATTTGGTTTGGTTTCTCGAAGGGACTGCAAGCAATTTTTCCTCTCAGCTCTTTTCAAAAACACTCGGGATAACCCAAAAAAATCTCGAGTAACAGTGTTCAGAGTTGCTCTCCCTCGAAAATTTAAACCAGGAAAAGGGGGAAGGGAGCAGGAACATAAACGTTTTCCCCTTTCTTCCATTTAAAGGCGGGCACGGGAACCCGTGTTGGCCACCTCCGGTAGTGCACGTAAAAAAAACAAAAAGATCTCACACAAAAATTTCCTTTTTTACCTGCATGATTTTCTCCCAGCCCCTAAACACTTACAAAAGCCCCTTCGTCAGGAGTCGGGTGACTATAATTTGACCCACCCTTTTTAAGGACATTAATTACACATGAAGCTGGATTTTGTGATGAAAGAATTTTTATTAAGACTTGTAACGACCCCCCGAAATTTCCCGATAATACGATTTTAAAAAAAACCAGGGGAAAGTGGGGGATTTTTTAACCCATGGGGAGGGAGTCAAAAAAAACTGTTTGACCAGTTTAAAACAAATGAAAACCCCTAGCCTAGTTTTACACTAAAAAAGCTGGCCTGTGAGAGGCACTGAAACCCGCTTTGGGCCAGTGGGAGGGACTGAACCAGCTAGCCAAGGGGGGTGAGGCACTGAACCCCGCTGGGGAAGTGTAGGCACTGAAACCCCTGGCCTAGTGAAAAACACTGAACCAGCTAGCCTAGTGTGGGGGCACTGAACCCGGCCAATGGAGGCCTGAACCAGCTGGCCAATTGGGGATCACTGAACCCCTAGCCTAGTGTGAGGCACTGAAAACCCCTGGCCTTTTGTTTAGGCACAAAACCCCTGGGCCCAGTGGGAAACACTGAACCACAACCAGTGTTTAGCACGAACCAGCTGGCCTAGTTGAGGGACTGAACCTCGGCCTAGTGTTAAACAACGAACCAGCTTGGGGCCCCTTGGGGAGGCCCCTGAACCACTGGCCAAGTGTAAGACACTTAACCAGCTAGCCTGTGTGGGGGCCCCTGAACCAGCTGGCCCCAATGGTAAGACACGAACCAGCTGGGGCCAAATTTAAACACGAAAAACCCCTGGCCCAGTGTGAGGGACTGAACCACTGGGCCCAAATGGGAAGACACTGAACCAGCAAACCTAAGGGAGGCACTGAACCAGCTGGCCAAGTGTAAAACACGGAACCAGCTTTTGCCAAATGGTTTAGGCACTGAACCAGCTGGCCAAGTGTAAGACACGAACCAGCTTTGGGCCCAAATGTGAGGGGGCCCCCCCCCTGGAACCAGCGGCCAATGTAAGACACTGAAACCCGCTAGCCTAGTGGGGAGGCACTTAACCAGCAGGCCAAGTGAAACACTGAACTACTGGCCTAGTGTGAGGCACTTTAAAAACCAGCTGGCCAAGTTAAGACACTGAAACCCGCTGGCCTATGTAAAACACTGAACCAGCGGCCCAGAAAAGACAAATGAACCAGCTGGTTTATTAAACAAAAGAACCAGGCTTGGGCCCCTTGTAAAAACCCCTGAAAACCCCTAGCCTAGTGTGAGGCACTGAACCAGCGGCCTAGTGTAAGACACTGAAACCCCTGGCCCCCGTGTAAGACCCTTTAACCACTGGCTTAGGGGAAAACTACAGAACCAGCTGGCCCCCCCTTTTTAAGACACGAACCAGCTAGCCTAGTGTGAGGCCCCGGGAAACCCTATCCCAGTGTGAGGCACTGGGAAACCCCTGGCCCCGTGTAAGAAACCCGAAACCCTTTTTGGCCAAAATGTAAGACACTGAAACCCGCTTGGGCCCCTTGGTAAGACACTGAACCCGATGGCCCCAAATGTAAACCTGAACCAGCGGCCCAAATGTAAGACCTGAACCACTGGCCCATGTAAGCCACTGAACCACTGGTTTAGTGTAAGGGCCCCATAACCAGCGGGCCCCTTTTTAAGACACTGAAAACCCGCTGGGCAAGTGAAAGACAACCAACCAGCTGGCCCCGGTTAAAACACTGAAAAACCCGCTGGGCCCCGTGTAAGCCACGAACCCCTTTTCCCAGTTTAAAAACACTGAACCAGCCCGGCCCGGTGTAAGACACCCGGGAACCAGCTGGCCCCGGAAAGACACTGAAAACCCGCCCCAGTTTAAACACGAACCAGCTGGCCAAATTTAAAACCCCCAACCCGCTGGGCCCTTGTAAGAAAACTGAACCAGCTTTTCAATTTTAAGAACCACTCAACCAGCTGGCCCAGTTTAAGAAAACTGAACCAGCTTGGGCCCCCGTGGGAAGCCACTGAAACCCGCTTGCCCCGTTTAAGACACTGAACCAGCTGGCCCATGTAAACACTGAACCCCCTGGCCCCCGTGTAAGACACTGAACCCGCTTGGGCCAGGAAACACTTTAACCAGCGGCCAAGTGTAAGACAAATGGGAAACCCCGGCCCAGTGTAAAAATAAAAACCCCTGGCCCCCGGGGGGTTAAACCACCGAACCCCGCGGGGTTTTTTGTAAGCCACATAAAAACCCGCGGCCCTTGTAAAAAACACTGAACCAGCTGGCAAGTGTAAAAACACAGAACCCCGCTGGCCCAGTGTAAAAACACTGAACCAGCTGGCCCCAGGGGTAAGACACTGAAACCCGCGGGGCCCAAATGTAAGGAAAACTGAAAACCAAACTGGCCCCTTTTAAGACACTGCCCCCGGGCAAGTGTAAGAAACACTCAACCACTGGGGCCCAGTGAAGACACGAACCCGCTGGCCCAAATAACCACTGAACCAGCTTTTTCCCGTTAAAACACGAACCAGCGGCCCATTTAAGACACTGAACCAGCGGGCCCCGTGTAAAACACTGAACCAGCTGGCCCCAGTGTAAAAAACACTAACCAGCTGGGCCCAAATGTAAGACACGAACCAGCTGCCCCCTGTAAGAAAATAAACCAGCTTTGGGCCCCTTTTAAGGCCCCCTTTAAACCACGGTTTAAATTAAGCCCAAAAAAAAAACCCCCGCGCCCCTTGTAAGACACTGAAAAACCAACTGGTCAAGTGTAAGACACTGAACCAGCTGGCCCAGTGTAAGACACTGAACCAGCTGGCCCAGTGTAAGCCACTGAACCAGCTGGCTTAGTGTAAGCCACAGAACCAGCTGGCCCATTGTAAGACACTGAACCAGCTGGCACAGTGTAAACCACTGAACCAGCTGGCACAGTGTAAACCACTGGGTCAGCTGGCACAGTGTAAACCACTGAACCAGCTGGCACAGTGTAAACCACTGGGTCAGCTGGCACAGTGTAAACCACTGGGTCAGCTGGTCCAGTGGCTAACAATTCACTTGGTATTGGTTCAAACCCCATCCGTTCCCTGGTTTGTTCAGATATCTTGTATATTTTTTATTATCTCTTCTGTATTATAATTCTGGACATTATTTAATGCTGGATAATTTATAAGTGGACAAAATTCTACACTTTAGCCTCTCCGTTATTTACCATATTGACCATCTCCCACCCAGGTAGCGGGATCCTAATAGAAGAAACACTTTCACCATCGTTCACTTAATAAACGCCTTTTCCAGAAGTGCTCGGATATTACAATTCAATTGCCTATTTAAACTGCAACATCTCCACCCATCTCTCAGAGTGCAGGCACTGCACTTCCCATCTCCAGAACTGTAACATCTCCAGCCATCTCTCAGAGTGCAGGCACTGCACTTCCCATCTCCAGAACTGCAACATCTCTGGCCATCTCTCAGAGTGCAGGCACTGCACTTCCCATCTCCAGAACTGCAACATCTCTGGCCATCTCTCAGAGTGCAGCACTGCACTTCCCATCTCCAGAACTGCAACATCTCTGCCATCTCTCAAGTGCAGGCACTGCACTTTCCCATCTCCAGAACTGCAACATCTCTGGCCATCTCTCAGAGTGCAGGCACTGCACTTCCCATCTCCACAACTGCAACATCTCCACCCATCTCTCAGAGTGCAGGCACTGCACTTCCCATCTCCAGAACTGCAACATCTCTGGCCATCTCTCAGAGTGCAGGCACTGCACTTCCCATCTCCACAACTGCAACATCTCTGGCCATCTCTCAGAGTGCAGGCACTGCACTTCCCATCTCCACAACTGCAACATCTCCACCCATCTCTCAGAGTGCAGGCACTGCACTTCCCATCTCCAGAACTGCAACATCTCTGGCCATCTCTCAGAGTGCAGGCACTGCCCTTCCCACTCCACAACTGCAACATCTCTGGCCATCTTCAGAGTGCAGGCACTGCACTTCCCATCTCCACAACTGCAACATCTCTGGCCATCTCTCAGAGTGTAGGCACTGCACTTCCCATCTCCACAACTGCAACATCTCTGGCCATCTCTCAGAGTGCAGGCACTGCACTTCCCATCTCCAGAACTGCAACATCTCTGGCCATCTCTCAGAGTGCAGGCACTGCACTTCCCATCTCCACAACTGCAACATCTCTGGCCATCTCTCAGAGTGCAGGCACTGCACTTCCCATCTCCACAACTAACAATCTCTGGCCACTCTCAGAGTGCAGGCACTGCACTTCCCATCTCCACAACTGTAACATCTCCACCCATCTCTCAGAGTGCAGGCACTGCACTTCCCATCTCCACAACTGCAACATCTCTGGCCATCTCTCAGAGTGCAGGCACTGCACTTCCCATCTCCACAACTGTAACATCTCTGGCCATCTCTCAGAGTGCAGGCACTGCACTTCCCATCTCCACAACTGCAACATCTCTGGCCATCTCTCAGAGTGCAGGCACTGCACTTCCCATCTCCACAACTGCAACATCTCTGGCCATCTCTCAGAGTGCAGGCACTGCACTTCCCATCTCCACAACTGTAACATCTCTGGCCATCTCTCAGAGTGCAGGCACTGCACTTCCCATCTCCACAACTGTAACATCTCTGGCCATCTCTCAGAGTGCAGGCACTGCACTTCCCATCTCCACAACTGTAACATCTCCGCCATCTCTCAGAGAGTGCAGGCACTGCACTTCCCATCTCCACAACTGCAACATCTCTGGCCATCTCTCAGAGTGCAGGCACTGCACTTCCCATCTCCACAACTGCAACATCTCCGGCCATCTCTCAGAGTGCAGGCACTGCACTTCCCATCTCCACAACTGCAACATCTCCGGCCATCTCTCAGAGTGCAGGCACTGCACTTCCCATCTCCACAACTGCAACATCTCTGGCCATCTCTCAGAGTGCAGGCACTGCACTTCCCATCTCCAGAACTGTAACATCTCTGGCCATCTCTCATAGTGCAGGCACTGCACTTCCCATCTCCACAACTGCAACATCTCTGGCCATCTCTCAGAGTGCAGGCACTGCACTTCCCATCTCCACAACTGCAACATCTCTGGCCATCTCTCAGAGTGCAGGCACTGCACTTCCCATCTCCACAACTGCAACATCTCTGGCCATCTCTCAGAGTGCAGGCACTGCACTTCCCATCTCCAGAACTGCAACATCTCCACCCATCTCTCAGAATGCAGGCACTGCACTTCCCATCTCCAGAACTGCAACATCTCTGGCCATCTCTCAGAGTGCAGGCACTGCACTTCCCATCTCCAGAACTGCAACATCTCTGGCCATCTCTCAGAGTGCAGGCACTGCACTTCCCATCTCCACAACTGCAACATCTCTGGCCATCTCTCAGACTGCAGGCACTGCACTTCCCATCTCCAGAACTGCAACATCTCTGGCCATCTCTCAGAGTGCAGGCACTGCACTTCCCATCTCCACAACTGCAAACATCTCTGGCCATCTCTCAGAGTGCAGGCACTGCACTTCCCATCTCCACAACTGCAACATCTCTGCCATCTCTCAGAGTGCAGGCACTGCACTTCCCATCTCCACAACTGCAACATCTCTGGCCATCTCTCAGAGTGCAGGCACTGCACTTCCCATCTCCACAACTGCAACATCTCTGGCCATCTCTCAGAGTGCAGGCACTGCACTTCCCATCTCCACAACTGCAACATCTCCGGCCATCTCTCAGAGTGCAGGCACTGCACTTCCCATCTCCACAACTGCAACATCTCTGGCCATCTCTCAGAGTGCAGGCACTGCACTTCCCATCTCCACAACTCAACATCTCCGCCATCTCTCAGAGTGCAGGCACTGCACTTCCCATCTCCCCAACTGCAACATCTCTGGCCATCTCTCAGAGTGCAGGCACTGCACTTCCCATCTCCAGAACTGTAACATCTCTGGCCATCTCTCATAGTGCAGGCACTGCACTTCCCATCTCCACAACTGCAACATCTCTGGCCATCTCTCAGAATGCAGGCACTGCACTTCCCATCTCCACAACTGCAACATCTCTGGCCATCTCTCAGAATGCAGGCACTGCACTTCCCATCTCCAGAACTCTAAGTCTGGGTATCCGCTTTTCATAACTTCATAAATGTTACAACGCTCACACTCCAACAGCATGTCAAATCCTCAAAATCACTTGTTTCTTTTCACTATGAGTTAACACAGTCACATAAGCCTGCTGAATACTCAAGCCTCTGCCACTTAAAACCTTCACCCCCTCTCCAACACTGCCTGAGATGAAGAATTAGACACATGTGCAGCATCTGGATATGTATATTTGTAGACGTTTGTCCATCCAGTGACTTTATCGACACAAGAACATATTAGAAAGAAAGAAGAACTATATACAAAAGATAATTGATAAAAATACTGCACGGTGAAAAGTCTACAAATAAATATACCCAGATGTTGTGTTAGTTTAATATGTTTATTATGCACCCCATACCCATCCTGTGTGCGGTAGTCAAAAGATTACAGAGGTACATAATTGGTCCAGGGACTGGACTCCAAAGTTTTGATAGCTGAGCAAGTTACAGAGGTAATGAACTCACAATTTACAAAGGTAATGAACTCACAATTTACAAAGGTAATGAACTCACAATTTACAAAGGTAATGAACTCCAGGTAAGTCTGGTCACAATTATGACAAGTTACAAAGGTATTTACAGATTACAGAGGTACGTAATGGGTCCAGGGACTGGGCCCCCAAAGTTTTGATAGCTGAACTAGGTACAAAGGTAATGAGCTCACAAGTTACAAAGGTAATGAATTCTATAGAATGGTTACTTACGTTTATACTTTGGCTACAATCATGAACAAATTATAGAGTAATGAGCAATTCACACTTCCACACCCGGTCACAACTGTAATGAGTTATTGGTGCAGATGTTGTGTATGCGTCTAATTCTTCATTTTGTCGTTATTCCATAACATTGATGTACAACTTCCTGAGATAACCCTCACCACTCCTTCCTTCCACAGTGTATTACTACAATCTCTTCGACACGCTACACCATCCTACCTGACTGTCCAAACTACCCATCAACCATTCTCCGCACTCACAATTATACCTTTTCTAACCTTTCACTCTCTATTAATTTCTATTCTCCACATTCTTTGTATAAAATTCACACAATATTGATCTCATACATGACATCCATTCTGGCTCAAGCATCCTCACAATATTGATCTCAGACGCGACATCTCTGGCAGCAGCATCCTCACAATGTTGATCTCAGACGCGACATCTTCTCTGGCTCCAGCATCCTCACAATGTTGATCTCAGACACGACTTCCCTGGCTCAGGCATCCTAACAATATTGATCTCAGAAGCGACATCTTCTCTGGGTCCAGTCTCCTCAAAATATTGATCTCAGACATGACATCTTCTCTGGCTCCAGCATCTTCACAATATTGATCTCAGACATGACATCTTCTCTGGCTCCAGCTCACTCACAATATTGATCTCAGCCATAACATCTTCTCTGGTTCCAGCATCCTCACAATATTGATCTCAGACACGACATCTTCTCTGGCTCCAGCATCCTCACAATATTGATCTCAGACATGACATCTTCTCTGGCTCCAGCATCCTCACAATATTGATCTCAGCCATGACATCTTCTCTGGCTCCAGCATTCTAACAATATTGATCTCAGTCATGACATCTTCTCTGGCTCCAGCATCCTCACAATATTGATCTCAGACATGACATCTTCTCTGGCTCCAGCTTCCTCACAATATTGATCTCAGACAGGACATCTTCTCTGGGTCTAGCCTCCTCAAAATATTGATCTCAGACATGACATCTTCTCTGGCTCCAGCATCCTCACAATATTGATCTCAGACATGACATCTTCTCTGGCTCCAGCACCCTCACAATATTGATCTCAGCCATGACATCTTCTCTGGTTCCAGCATCCTCACAATATTGATCTCAGACACGACATCTTCTCTGGCTCCAGCATCCTAACAATATTGATCTCAGCCATGACATCTCTGGTTCCAGCATCCTCACAATATTGATCTCAGCCATGACATCTTCTCTGGCTCCAGCTTGCTCACAATATTGATCTCAGCCATGACATCTTCTCTGGCGCCAGCCTCCTCACAATATTGATCTCAGACATGACATCTTCTCTGGCTCCAGCATCCTAACAATATTGATCTCAGATGCGACATCATCTCTGGCTCCAGCATCCTCACAATATTGATCTCAGACATGACATCTTCTCTGGCTCCAGCTTCCTCACAATATTGATCTCAGCCATGACATCTTCACTGGCTCCAGCATCCTCACAATATTGATCTCAGCCATGACATCTTCTCTGGCTCCAGCATCCTCACAATATTGATCTCAGACATGAATTTTCTCTGGCTCCAGCTTCCTCACAATATTGATCTCAGACAGGACATCTTCTCTGGGTCCAGCCTCCTCAAAGTATTGATCTCAGACATGACATCTTCTCTGGCTCCAGCATCCTCACAATATTGATCTCAGACATCACATCTTCTCTGGCTCCAGCACCGTCACAATATTGATCTCAGCCATGACATCTTCTCTGGTTCCAGCATCCTCACAATATTGATCTCAGACACGACATCTTCTCTGGCTCCAGCATCCTCACAATATTGATCTCAGACATGACATTTTCTCTGGCTCCAGCATCCTCACAATATTGATCTCAGCCATGACATCTTCTCTGGCTCCAGCATCCTAACAATATTGATCTCAGCCATGACATCTTCTCTGGTTCCAGCATCCTCACAATATTGATCTCAGCCATGACATCTTCTCTGGCTCCAGCATGCTCACAATATTGATCTCAGCCATGACATCTTCTCTGGCGCCAGCCTCCTCACAATATTGATCTCAGACATGACATCTTCTCTGGCTCCAGCTTCCTCACAATATTGATCTCAGACAGGACATCTTCTCTGGGTCCAGCCTCCTCAAAATATTGATCTCAGACATGACATCTTCTCTGGCTCCAGCATCCTCACAATATTGATCTCAGACATGACATCTTCTCTGGCTCCAGCACCCTCACAATATTGATCTCAGCCATAACATCTTCTCTGGCTCCAGCATTCTAACAATATTGATCTCAGCCATGACATCTTCTCTGGCTCCAGCATCCTCTCAATATTGATCTCAGACATGACATCTTCTCTGGCTCCAGCTTCCTCACAATATTGATCTCAGACAGGACATCTTCTCTGGGTCTAGCCTCCTCAAAATATTGATCTCAGACATGACATCTTCTCTGGCTCCAGCTCACTCACAATATTGATCTCAGCCATGACATCTTCTCTGGCTCCAGCACCCTCACAATATTGATCTCAGCCATGACATCTTCTCTGGTTCCAGCATCCTCACAATATTGATCTCAGACACGACATCTTCTCTGGCTCCAGCATCCTCACAATATTGATCTCAGACATGACATCTTCTCTGGCTCCAGCATCCTCACAATATTGATCTCAGCCATGACATCTTCTCTGGCTCCAGCATCCTAACAATATTGATCTCAGCCATGACATCTTCTCTGGTTCCAGCATCCTCACAATATTGATCTCAGCCATGACATCTTCTCTGGCTCCAGCATCCTCTCAATATTGATCTCAGACATGACATCTTCTCTGGCTCCAGCTTCCTCACAATATTGATCTCAGACAGGACATCTTCTCTGGGTCTAGCCTCCTCAAAATATTGATCTCAGACATGACATCTTCTCTGGCTCCAGCTCACTCACAATATTGATCTCAGCCATGACATCTTCTCTGGCTCCAGCACCCTCACAATATTGATCTCAGCCATGACATCTTCTCTGGTTCCAGCATCCTCACAATATTGATCTCAGACACGACATCTTCTCTGGCTCCAGCATCCTCACAATATTGATCTCAGACATGACATCTTCTCTGGCTCCAACATCCTCACAATATTGATCTCAGCCATGACATCTTCTCTGGCTCCAGCATCCTAACAATATTGATCTCAGCCATGACATCTTCTCTGGTTCCAGCATCCTCACAATATTGATCTCAGCCATGACATCTTCTCTGGCTCCAGCTTGCTCACAATATTGATCTCAGCCATGACATCTTCTCTGGCGCCTGCCTCCTCACAATATTGATCTCAGACATGACATCTTCTCTGGCTCCAGCATCCTAACAATATTGATCTCAGATGCGACATCTTCTCTGGCTCCAGCATCCTCACAATATTGATCTCAGACATGACATCTTCTCTGGCTCCAGCTTCCTCACAATATTGATCTCAGCCATGACATCTTCTCTGGCTCCAGCATGCTCACAATATTGATCTCAGCCATGACATCTTCTCTGGCTCCAGCATCCTCACAATATTGATCTCAGACATGAATTTTCTCTGGCTCCAGCTTCCTCACAATATTGATCTCAGACAGGACATCTTCTCTGGGTCCAGCCTCCTCAAAATATTGATCTCAGACATGACATCTTCTCTGGCTCCAGCATCCTCACAATATTGATCTCAGACATGACATCTTCTCTGGCTCCAGCACCCTCACAATATTGATCTCAGCCATGACATCTTCTCTGGTTCCAGCATCCTCACAATATTGATCTCAGACACGACATCTTCTCTGGCTCCAGCTTCCTCACAATATTGATCTCAGACATGACATCTTCTCTGGCTCCAGCATCCTCACAATATTGATCTCAGCCATGACATCTTCTCTGGCTCCAGCATCCTAACAATATTGATCTCAGCCATGACATCTTCTCTGGTTCCAGCATCCTCACAATATTGATCTCAGCCATGACATCTTCTCTGGCTCCAGCATGCTCACAATATTGATCTCAGCCATGACATCTTCTCTGGCGCCAGCCTCCTCACAATATTGATCTCAGACATGACATCTTCTCTGGCTCCAGCATCCTAACAATATTGATCTCAGATGCGACATCTTCTCTGGCTCCAGCTTCCTCACAATATTGATCTCAGACAGGACATCTTCTCTGGGTCCAGCCTCCTCAAAATATTGATCTCAGACATGACATCTTCTCTGGCTCCAGCATCCTCACAATATTGATCTCAGACATGACATCTTCTCTGGCTCCAGCACCCTCACAATATTGATCTCAGCCATGACATCTTCTCTGGTTCCAGCATCCTCACAATATTGATCTCAGACACGACATCTTCTCTGGCTCCAGCATCCTCACAATATTGATCTCAGACATGACATCTTCTCTGGCTCCAGCTTCCTCACAATATTGATCTCGGCCATGACATCTTCTCTGGCTCCAGCATCCTCACAATATATATCTAAGACACGACATCTTCTCTGGCTCCAGCATCCTCACAATATTCATCTAAGCCAGTGGTTCCCAAACTTTTTCAGCTTGTTACCCAATTTAACATGCCAAATAAAGCATGTTACCCCTTGAACAATAAAATAGTATAAAATACCGACAGATTGTTAGGTAAGACACATATGCAATAGTTAGGTATCTTTATTTCGAAACGTTTCGCCTACACAGTAGGCTTCTTCAGTCGAGTACAGAGAAGTTGATAGAAGCACAAGAGACTTGAAGACGATGTAATCAGTCCATCACCCTTAAAGTTTTGAGGTGGTCAGTCCCTCAGTCTGGAGAAGAGCATTGTTCCAAAGTTTGAAACCATATGATTTCAAACTTTGGAACAATGCTCTTCTCCAGACTGAGGGACTGACCACCTCAAAACTTTAAGGGTGATGGACTGATTACATCGTCTTCAAGTCTCTTCTGCTTCTATCAACTTCTCTGTACTCGACTGAAGAAGCCTACTGTGTAGGCGAAACGTTTCGATATAAAGATACCTAACTATTGCATATGTGTCTTACCTAACATGTTACCCCTTTCACAAAATGTTGTTATTATTGATATATATGGCTAAACGTGAACGTATACAGCCTTGCATACTCTGCTAATCCTAGCAAAACCATTGAAAACGTAAGAACCACACATACATTATATATAAAATTAATAATAGCTACAAATTCACAGTAACAGTGGGTGAATACTAACTATATACTGCACAGGGCAGTACACATACATACCAGCTTATGTCTACCTCGGCTGATGCTCACCAGATAAACTGACAGTGTGAAATAGAGGCAGCCTCAGGAAGTGAGTGACGCGTACTGGACAGGTCGATCTGGGCTACTGAGTGACTTTTGTCCTGAAGCATACTTGTCAAAATACTTTTGGGTTTCCACACACTTAGCTATATATTTCTTCTTTTCTAATACTGTATATTAGTTTTTGATGTTTATTGTTATTTGGTTTAACTTTATTACTTACTTATAATAGGTTTACTTTACAACTTTATATACTAAGACAAAGTTAACAATAATCCTCATACCGTGTACCGCATTGTTTTCTTGATTTTCAGAATTCATAACTTTTTTTCTGTCACCCCTCCATTACCCCCCAAAAATGGTTAAATTACCCCCAGGGGGTAATTTACCCCCAGTTTGGGAACCACTGATATAAGCCATGACATCTTCTCTGACAGCAGCATCCTCACAATATTCATCTCAGACACAACATCTCTGGCAGCAGCATCCTCGCAATATTCATCTCAGACACGACATCTCTGGCAGCAGCATCCTCACAATATTGATCTCAGACACAACATCTCTGGCAGCAGCATCCTCACAATATTGATCTCAGACACAACATCTCTGGCAGCAGCATCCTCACAACATTGATCTCAGACACAACATCTCTGGCAGCAGCATCCTCACAATATTCATCTCAGACACAACATCTCTGGCAGCAGCATCCTCGCAATATTCATCTCAGACACGACATCTCTGGCAGCAGCATCCTCACAATATTGATCTCAGACACAACATCTCTGGCAGCAGCATCCTCACAATATTGATCTCAGACACAACATCTCTGGCAGCAGCATCCTCACAATATTCATCTCAGACACAACATCTCTGGCAGCAACATCCTCACAATATTCATCTCAGACAAAACATCTCTGGACCAGCATCCTCACAATATTCATCTCAGACACAACATCTCTGGCAGCAGCATCCTCACAATAATTGATCTCAGACACAACATCTCTGGCAGCAGCATCCTCACAATATTCATCTCAGACACAACATCTCTGGCAGCAGCATCCTCACAATATTGATCTCAGACACAACATCTCTGGCAGCAGCATCCTCACAATATTGATCTCAGACACAACATCTCTGGCAGCAGCATCCTCATAATATTGATCTCAGACACAACATCTCTGGCAGCAGCATCCTCACAATATTCATCTCAGACACAACATCTCTGCAGCAACATCCTCACAATATTCATCTCAGACACAACATCTCTGGACCAGCATCCTCACAATATTGATCTCAGACACAACATCTCTGGCAGCAGCATCCTCACATATTGATCTCAGACACAACATCTCTGGCAGCAGCATCCTCACAATATTGATCTCAGACACAACATCTCTGGCAGCAGCATCCTCACAATATTCATCTCAGACACAACATCTCTGGCAGCAGCATCCTCACAATATTGATCTCAGACACAACATCTCTGGCAGCAGCATCCTCACAATATTCATCTCAGACACAACATCTCTGGCAGCAACATCCTCACAATATTGATCTCAGACACAACATCTCTGGCAGCAGCATCCTCACAATATTCATCTCAGACACAACATCTCTGGCAGCAGCATCCTCACAATATTGATCTCAGACACAACATCTCTGGACCAGCATCCTCACAATATTCATCTCAGACACAACATCTCTGGCAGCAGCATCCTCACAATATTCATCTCAGACACAACATCTCTGGCAGCAGCATCCTCACAATATTCATCTCAGACACAACATCTCTGGCAGCAGCATCCTCACAATATTCATCTCAGACACAACATCTCTGGCAGCAGCATCCTCACAATATTCATCTCAGACACAACATCTCTGGCAGCAGCATCCTCACAATATTGATCTCAGACACAACATCTCTGGCAGCAGCATCCTCACAATATTCATCTCAGACACAACATCTCTGGCAGCAGCATCCTCACAATATTCATCTCAGACACAACATCTCGTGCAGCAGCATCCTCACAATATTCATCTCAGACACAACATCTCTGGCAGCAGCATCCTCACAATATTCATCTCAGACACAACATCTCTGGCAGCAGCATCCTCACAATATTCATCTCAGACACAACATCTCTGCAGCAGCATCCTCACAATATTGATCTCAGACACAACATCTCTGGCAGCAGCATCCTCACAATATTCATCTCAGACACAACATCTCTGGCAGCAGCATCCTCGCAATATTCATCTCAGACACGACATCTCTGGCAGCAGCATCCTCACAATATTGATCTCAGACACAACATCTCTGGCAGCAGCATCCTCACAATATTGATCTCAGACACAACATCTCTGGCAGCAGCATCCTCACAATATTCATCTCAGACACAACATCTCTGCAGCAACATCCTCACAATATTCATCTCAGACAAAACATCTCTGGACCAGCATCCTCACAATATTCATCTCAGACACAACATCTCTGGCAGCAGCATCCTCACAATATTGATCTCAGACACAACATCTCATGGCAGCAGCATCCTCACAATATTCATCTCAGACACAACATCTCTGGCAGCAGCATCCTCACAATATTGATCTCAGACACAACATCTCTGGCAGCAGCATCCTCACAATATTGATCTCAGACACAACATCTCTGGCAGCAGCATCCTCATAATATTGATCTCAGACACAACATCTCTGGCAGCAGCATCCTCACAATATTCATCTCAGACACAACATCTCTGGCAGCAACATCCTCACAATATTCATCTCAGACACAACATCTCTGGACCAGCATCCTCACAATATTGATCTCAGACACAACATCTCTGGCAGCAGCATCCTCACAATATTGATCTCAGACACAACATCTCTGGCAGCAGCATCCTCACAATATTGATCTCAGACACAACATCTCTGGCAGCAGCATCCTCACAATATTCATCTCAGACACAACATCTCTGGCAGCAGCATCCTCACAATATTGATCTCAGACACAACATCTCTGGCAGCAGCATCCTCACAATATTCATCTCAGACACAACATCTCTGGCAGCAACAATCCTCACAATATTGATCTCAGACACAACATCTCTGGCAGCAGCATCCTCACAATATTCATCTCAGACACAACATCTCTGGCAGCAGCATCCTCACAATATGATCTCAGACACAACATCTCTGGACCAGCATCCTCACAATATTCATCTCAGACACAACATCTCTGGCAGCAGCATCCTCACAATATTCATCTCAGACACAACATCTCTGCAGCAGCATCCTCACAATATTCATCTCAGACACAACATCTCTGGCAGCAGCATCCTCACAATATTCATCTCAGACACAACATCTCTGGCAGCAGCATCCTCACAATATTCATCTCAGACACAACATCTCTGGCAGCAGCATCCTCACAATATGATCTCAGACACAACATCTCTGGCAGCAGCATCCTCACAATATTCATCTCAGACACAACATCTCTGCAGCAGCATCCTCACAATATTCATCTCAGACACAACATCTCTGGCAGCAGCATCCTCACAATATTCATCTCAGACACAACATCTCTGGCAGCAGCATCCTCACAATATTCATCTCAGACACAACATCTCTGCAGCAGCATCCTCACAATATTCATCTCAGACACAACATCTCTGGCAGCAGCATCCTCACAATATTGATCTCAGACACAACATCTCTGGCAGCAGCATCCTCACAATATTCATCTCAGACACAACATCTCTGGCAGCAGCATCCTCACAATATTCATCTCAGACACAACATCTCTGGCAGCAGCATCCTCACAATATTGATCTCAGACACAACATCTCTGGCAGCAGCATCCTCACAATATTCATCTCAGACACAACATCTCTGGCAGCAGCATCCTCACAATATTCATCTCAGACACAACATCTCTGGCAGCAGCATCCTCACAATATTCATCTCAGACACAACATCTCTGGCAGCAGCATCCTCACAATATTGATCACAGACACAACATCTCTGGCAGCAGCATCCTCACAATATTTATCTCAGACACAACATCTCTGGCAGCAGCATCCTCACAATATTGATCTCAGACACAACATCTCTGGCAGCAGCATCCTCACAATATTGTCTCAGACACAACATCTCTGGCAGCAGCATCCTCACAATATTGATCTCAGACACAACATCTCTGGCAGCAGCATCCTCACAATATTGATCTCAGACACAACATCTCTGGACCAGCATCCTCACAATATTGATCTCAGACACAACATCTCTGGCAGCAGCATCCTCACAATATTCATCTCAGACACAACATCTCTGGCAGCAGCATCCTCACAATATTCATCTCAGACACAACATCTCTGGCAGCAGCATCCTCACAATATTGATCTCAGACACAACATCTCTGGCAGCAACATCCTCACAATATTCATCTCAGACACAACATCTCTGGAGCAGCATCCTCACAATATTCATCTCAGACACAACATCTCTGGCAGCAGCATCCTCACAATATTCATCTCAGACACAACATCTCTGGACCAGCATCCTTCTCTTCCTCATACAATTATAATAATATATTTCACAATATTTTTCTATATAATGGGTCTAAAACAAGTATAATCTATTACATTTTCTTTAATGTTTTTATACATGTTTCTATAATGTTATATACACATTCAAACTTAAACTAATATTATTAAGTTCCTTTAATGTATTTTTGTAAGTGATGAACTAATTTTAATATATTTAAGTTACAAGGAAGTGGAACCATGTTTTGATTCAACATTTTAAACACCATCAATTATACTTATGTACAGTATTATGTACTTCACATGTACACTGAATGTGATACATATGTGTAGTATTATGTACTTCACATGTACACTGAATGTGATACATATGTGTAGTATTATGTACTTCACATGTGACTGAATGTGATACTAGTGATTTATGACTTCACTGTAAATTTTGGTGATACATATGTGTGTATTATGTCTTCACATGTAATTTAATGTTACTTATGTGTAGTTTTATGTATTTCAAGTGTATTAATTGATACAAATGTGCAGTATTATGTACTTCACATTACACTTGATGTGTACACTGTAAGTTTTTTGATTTATTGACACAAAATGTAACTTTTTGTTTATGTATTACATGTGTACTTAAGTAACAATGTGTAGTATATGACTTCACATGGTACTTAATGTATCATTGTTAGTAAAGACTTACAGTGTACTTAATGGATACTATGTGTAGTATTATGTATTTCACATGACACTTAATGTGAAATTTAATGTACGTTTTATGTATTCACATGACACTTAATGTGATATAAAAAATAACAAAACAAAAATCCTGGTCTGTTATTAACAGTACACAAAAAATATTGAACAATTATCTTCTGATGCAGAACTTCTATTATCTTCAGGAATAAACAATTATACTTAAACAACTTTTTTTCTTTTTTTTTACCAGACGATTTTTCAAACTGTTAAATTAGTTTCCTCAGCTTTTTGTAAAACCATTTCCCTGCTACCTCAGCTTTTTTGTAAAACCCCCCCTGTCTACCCGCTTTGTTAAAAACCCCCAGCCCGTTTACCTCAGCTTGTTGTAAAACCCGCCCTTTCCCTGACTTTTGTAAAACCCCCCCTGTCTCCCCTCGCTTTTGTAAAACCCACCCCTGTCCCCTCAGCTTGTTGTAAAACCCGCCCTGTTACCTCAGTTGTTGTAAAACCCCCACCCCTGCACCCCCTGTTGTAAACCCAGCCCTGTCACCTCAGCTTGTTAAAAAAACCCAGCCCTGTCTACCTAGCTTGTTGTAAAACCCAGCCCGTCTACCCACTTTTGTGAAACCCAGCCCCGTCTACCTCGGGGTTTTTGAAAAAACCCAGCCCTGTCACCTCGTTTTGTTGTAAAACCCACCCTGTCTACCCGCTTTTGAAAACCCCAAACCCCTGTCTACCTCACTTGTTGTAAAACCCACCCCTGTCTACTCACTTTTTGTAAAACCCAGCCCGTCTACCTCCTTTTTTGTAAACCCAGCCATGTCTACCTCGTTTTGTTGTAAACCCAGCCCTGTCCCCCTAGCTTGTTGTAAAACCCACCCGTCTGCCTCAGCTTGTTGTAAAACCCCCCCTGTTACCTACCCCCTTTTGTTTTAAAAACCCGGGCCCCTTCTACCCACTTGTTGTAAAACCCACCCTGTTCCCCCTCAGCTTGCTGTAAAACCCACCCCTGTCTTCCTCAGCTTGTTGTAAAACCCGGGCCCGTCTCCTCACTTGTTAAAAAACCCCGCCCTGTCTCCTCAGCTTGTTGAAAAACCCAGCCCTTTACCTCAGCTTGCGTAAAACCCACCCCTGTCATCTAGCTTGTTGAAAAAACCCCGCCCGTCTCCCTCAGCTTGTTGTAAAACCCACCCTGTCTACCTCACTTGTTGAAAAAACCCACCCCTGTTACCCCTCAGTTTGTTGAAAAACCCCCCCCTGTCTTCCGCTTTTTTGTAAAACCCCAGCCCTCTACCTCCCTTGTTTTAAAAACCCAGCCTGCTACCTCACTTTTAAAAAACCACCCGTCTATTCAGTTTTTTGTAAAACCCAGCCCTGTCTACCTGCTTGTTGTAAAACCCAGCCCTGTTACCCAGCTTTTTAAAAAACCCAGCCCTGTCTACCTCAGCTTGTTGTAAAACCCTGCTCTGTCTACCTCAGTTTGTTTTAAAACCCAGCCCTGTCTACCTCAGCTTGTTGTAAAACCCACCCTGTCTACCTCGTTTGTTTTTAAACCCCCCTGTTACCCACTTGTTGTAAAACCCAGCCCTGCTACCTCAGCTTGTTGTAAAACCCAGCCCCGTCTCCCTCAGCTTTTGTAAAACCCCCCTGTTCCCTCGGCTTTTTGTAAAACCCAGCCCTGTCTACCTCATTTTTGTGAAACCCAGCCCGTCCCCCTCAGTTTGTTTAAAAAACCCAGCCCTGTTATCGCTTTTTAAAAACCCTCCCCTTCTCCCCTCGCTTGTTTTAAAACCCAGCCCTGTCTACCTCAGCTTGTTGTAAAACCCAGCCCTGTCTACCTCAGCTTGTTGTAAAACCCAGCCCTGTCTACCTCAGCTTGTTGTAAAACCCAGCCCAGTCTACCTCAGCTTGTTGTAAAACCCAGCCCTGTCTACCTCAGCTTGTTGTAAAACCCAGCCCCCGTCTACCTAGTTTTTGTAAAACCCACCCCTGTCTACCTCATTTTGTTGTAAAACCCGGCCCTGTCTACCTCACTTGTTGTGAAACCCGCCATGTCTACCTCAGCTTGTTGTAAAACCCACCCCTGTCTACCTCAGCTTGTTGTAAAACCCAGCCCTGTCTACCTCAGCTTGTTGTAAAACCCAGCCCTGTCTACCTCAGCTTGTTGTAAAACCCAGCCCTGTCTACCTCAGCTTGTTGTAAAAACCCACCCTCTACCTCAGTTTGTTTAAAACCCCAGCCCTGTCTCCCTCCTTTTTTGAAAAAACCCACCCCTTAAAACCTCAGTTGTTGAAAAACCCAGCCCTGTCTACCAGTTTTTGTAAAACCCCCCCTGTTACCTCAGTTAGTTGCAAAACCCAGCCCTGTCTACCTCAGCTTGTTGTAAAACCCAGCCCTGTCTACCTTAGCTTGTAAAACCCAGCCCTGTCTACCTCAGCTTGTTGTAAAACCCAGCCCTGTCTACCTCAGCTTGTTGTAAAACCCAGCCCTGTCTACCTCAGCTTGTTGTAAAACCCAGCCCTGTCTACCCAGCTGGTTGAAAAAAACCCCCCGTCTCCCTCAGCTTGTTGTAAAACCCAGCCCTGTCTACCTCAGCTTGTTGTAAAACCCAGCCCTGTCTACCTCAGCTTGTTGTAAAACCCAGCCCTGTCTACCTCAGCTTGTTGTAAAACCCAGCCCTGTCTCCCTCAGCTTGTTGTAAAACCCAGCCCTGTCTACCTCAGCTTGTTGTAAAACCCAGCCCTGTCTCCGAGCTTGTTGAAAAAAACCCACCCTGTCTACCTCATTGTTGAAAAACCCCGCCTGCTCCTCGCATTTGAAAAACCCGCCCTTCTACCTCAGTTTGTTGAAAAAACCCAGTCCTGTCTACCTCAGTTGTTGTAAAACCCGTCCTTCTTCCCCTCAGCTTGTTGAAAAACCCCCAGCCCTTCTCCTCACTTGTTGAAAAACCCAGCCCTGCTACCTCACTTGTTGTAAAAACCCGCCCTTTTCTACCTCAGCTTTTTTGAAAACCCCAGCCCTGTCTACCTCAGTTTGTTGTAAAACCCACCCCTGTCTACCTCCTTGTGTAAAACCCAGCCCTGTTACCCCCTTGGGGAAAACCCCCAGCCCAGTCTCCCTCATGTTGTAAAACCCAGCCCGTCTACCTCAGCTTGTTGAAAAAACCCAGCCCTGTCACCTGCTTTTGGAAACCCACCCCAGTTACCTCAGCTTGTGTAAAACCCTCCTGCTACCCCACTTTTGAAAACCCAGCCCTGTTACCCAGCTTGTTGTAAAACCCGGGCCCGCTACCTCGCTTGTTGAAAAAACCCACCCTTGTCACCTCAGCTGTTGAAAAACCCTGCCCTGTCTCCCTCAGTTTTTGTAAAACCCGTCTGTCTACCTCGTTTGTTTAAAACCCCAGCCCGTCTAAATCAGCTTGTTGTAAAACCCTGTCTTCTATCATTTGTTGAAAACCCACCCTGTTACCTCAGCTTGTTGTAAACCCAACCTGTCTTCTCGCTTGTTGAAAAAAATCCACCCTGTCACCTCACTTTTTGAAAAGCCCACCCTGTCCCCTCACTTGTTGAAAAACCACCCCTTCTACCTCAGGTTGTTTTAAACCCCCTGTCTCCTCCTTTTTAAACCCCCCCTGTTACCCAGCTTTTTTTAAAAACCCAACCCCGTCTACCTCAGCTTTTGAAAAACCCCGACCCTGTCTACGTCAGCTTTTGAAAAACCCCACCCATCTACCTCAGCTTTTTGTAAAACCCACCCTGTCTCCCTCAGTTTGTTGTAAAACCCAGCCCTCTCTACCTCACTTTTTTGAAAAAACCCACCCGTCTCCCTCAGTTTGTTGTGAAACCCAGCCCTGTCCCCTCGCTTGTTGAAAAACCCGCCCTGTCTCGTCAGTTTTTGTAAAACCCAGCCCGTTACCTCAGCTTGTTGTAAAACCCAGCCCTGTCTCCTCCTTGTTGTAAAACTCACCCTGTCACCTCAGCTTGTTGTAAAACCCACCCCGTCTACCTCGCTTTTTTTAAAACCCAGCCCTGTCCCCTCAGCTTGTTGTAAAACCCCCCCCGTTACCTCGCTTGTTGTAAAACCCAGCCCTGTTCCCTCAGTTTGTTGGAAAACCCCAAGCCCATCTCCCTCAGCTTGTTGAAAAAACCCTCCTGTTCCTCAGCTTGTTTAAAACCCACCCCTGATACCTACTTTTGAAAAACCCCCCTTCCCCCAGCTTGTTGAAAACCCACCCTGCTCCTCACTTGTTGTAAAACCCCCCTGTCTCCCTCACTTGTTGAAAACCCCCAGGCTTCTACCTCAGCTTTTGGTAAAACCCGCCCGCACCTCTTTTGTTTGTAAAACCCGCCCCGGGTACCCAGCTTGTTAAAAAACCCCCCTGCACCTCGCTTGTTGAAAAAAACCCCCGTCCTGCTTCCCACTTGTTGAAAAATCCACCCCGTCTACCTCGCTTTTGTAAAGCCCGTCCTGTTCCTCAGCTTGTTGTAAAACCCACCCCTGTCTACCTCTTGTTGTAAAACCCGGCCCTGTCTCCCGCTTGTTGAAAAACCCTGCTGTCTACCCACTTGTTGTAAAACCCCCCCCTGTCTCCTCGCGTTGTAAAACCCGCCCTGTCTAGTAGCTTGTTTGAAAAACCCCGCCCATCACCTCGCTTGTTGTAAAAACCAGCCCTGTCTACCTATTTTTGTTGTAAAACCCAGCCCTCTCTCCTCAGTTTGTTGTAAAACCCCGCCCGCACCTCCTTGTTTAAACCCCAGCCCGTTACCTCGCTTTTTGAAAACCCAGCCCTGCTACTCATTTTTTAAAACCCAGCCCAGTCACCTCGTTGTTTAAAACCCAGCCCTGTCACCTCAGCTTGTTGTAAAACCGCCCGTCTCCCTCCTTGTTGTAAACCCACCCCGTCCCTCAGCTGTTGGTAAACCCACCCGTCCTACCTCATAAAAGCCCTGAAAAGTGTTTTTCCCCCGGGTACCTATTTCTCTAGGTGAACTGGGCAGAAAATGTAATACAAACATCCAGAACCTATTTACTGCTGGGAATTGGGCAGCTGTGAAAGGTGACAAAATCCGGTATGTTTGTATGTGAATGGGAGCCAAGTGTGTGCTAAATAGGCCTATTACGTTAACGGGCAACTATTATGCTAATATAAGGTCCCAAACTTATGCTAGGTGAAGGGACAGCAAGTGTAAGTGGTTAAATCCAGGTACCAAACCCCCCTTAAATGAAAAACCCCCCCCCCCCCCCCCCCCCCCCCCCCCCCCCCCTCACCGGGTAATTGGGCAGCAATGAAAGGGGGCTAATATCCGGGGTACCTATTTACTGCTGGGAAATTGGGACAGCAAGTGTAATGGAAAAACCCGGTGCTATTACTGCTGGGGAAAAAGGGACAGAAAGTGAAGTGGCTAAAACAGGTACCTCTTACTGCTAGGTAAAAACTGGACAAAAATTTAAATTGGCTAACACCCAGGTACTTAGAGATGGTGAACATGACCGAGGTAAAGGTGGCTAACACCGGGCCCTTTTTACCACTAGATGAACTTGACAGATTTTAAAGGACTAAACCCAGGTACCTCTTACTGCTGGGTAACCGGGGCAACAAGTGAAGTGATTAACACCAGTCCCCATTTAAAGTGGTAAAACTGGACAGCAATTTAAGTGACTAGCTCCGGGTACCTATTACTGCTGGGTGAACTGGGGGCGAAATGAAAGGGACAAACATCCAGGTCCTACTTATGCTAGGTAACTGGGGCAGAAATGTAAGTGATTATTTTCCCAGGTCCCTACTTACTGCTAGGTGAACTGGCACAGCAAGTGTAGGGACTAACATCCAGCCCTACTTACGTAGGGAAACTGGTGCACAAGTGTAAGTGACTAACATCCGGGACCACTTACGCAGGTGAACTGTGCGCAAGTGTAAGTGACTAACATCCATTACCTACTTATGCTATGAACCGTGGCACAAGTGTAAGTGACAACACCGGGAACCATTACTGCTAGGTGAACGGAGCGGGGAAAAAGTTAAAGTGACTACACCAGTACCTTTTACTGCTAGGTGAACTTGGGCTGCAAGGTAAGTGACTAACATAGGTACCTACTTCTGCTAGGTGAACGGGCGTACAAGTGTAAGTGAAACACCCCAGGACCTACTTAGGGAGGGAACTGGCTAGCAAGTGTAAGGGGAAACTCCAGGTACCTACTTTGCTAGGTGAACTGGCGTAGCAAGTGTAAGTGACTAAAATCCGGGTACCTACTTACGATAGTGAATTTGGGGCCAGAAGTGTGACTAACATCCATTTCCTATTATGCTGGTTGAACTGGGGCAGCAAGTGCAAGTGACAAAACATCCGGTACCACTTACTGATAGGTGAACTTGGGCAGAAAGTGTGACAAACATCCAGGTACCTACTTACTGCTGGTGAACTGTGGCAGAAAGTGAAAGTGATAAATCCGGGTCCTACTTACTGCTAGGTAAATGGGCAGAAAGTTAAGTGACTAACATCCGGGTCCTACTACTGCTAGTAAAAATGGGGCAGCAAGTGTAAGTGACAACATCCGGTACCTACTTACTGCTATGTGAACTGGGCAGCAATGTAAGTGACTAACACCAGGTACCCCTTTACGCTGGGTAACTGGGACAAAAGTGAAAGGACAAACATCCAAGTACCTACTTATGATGGGTAATTTTGGGCAGCAAGTGTGACTAACATCCAGGTACCTCTTCTGCGGGGAAAATGGGACAGAATGTAAGTGACAAACATCCATTACCTATTTACGCTATGTGAACGGGGAGCAAGTGAAAGTGACAAACATCCAGGACCTACTTACTGCTGGTGAACTGGGGCAGCAATGCAAGTGACTCATCCAGATACCTATTTACTGCTGGGGTTGAACTGGGACAGCAAGTGTAATGACTAACTCCAGGTACCATTGGGGCATGTAAACGGGGGAAAAGCAAGTGTAATGACTAAATCCAGGACCTATTTAGCTAGTGAAGTGGCAGCAAGTTAGTGACTAACACCCAGGTCCCTACTTACTGCTGGGTGAACTGGGACAGCAAGTGAAAGTGACAAACATCCAAGTACCTCTTACTGAAGGGAACTTGGGCAGCAAGTGGACTAACATCCAGGCCCTACTTCGCTAGGGGAACTGGGACAGCAAGTGAAAAGTGACTAACATCCAGGTCCCTACTATGCTATGTGAACTGGGGCGCAAGGTAAGTGACTAACACCCAGGTACCTATTACGCTGGTAAACTGGGGCCAGCAAGTGCAAGTGCTAACATCCGGTACCTACTTCGCTAGGTGAACTGGGACAGAAAGTGTAATGACAACATCCGGGCCCACTTACTGCATGTGAACGGGGGCAGAAAGTGTAAGTGACAAATCCGGTACCTACTTACTGCTATGTGAACGGGGCAGCAAGTGTAAGTGACTAACATCCGGTCCCTACTTACTGCTGGGTAAACGGGGACAGAAATTGTAAGTGCTAACACCAAGTCCCACTTACTGATAGGGGGAAATTGGCAGCAAGTTGACAAACATCCAGGACCTTTTACTGCTAGGTGAACGGGGGGCAGCAGGTTAAGTGCTAACATCCAGGACCTACTTACTGCAGGTGAGCATGACAGCAGGTGTTGGATAAATCCAGGTACCACTACTGTTTGGTAGCATGACAGAGGTGTATGGAAAAAAACCCAAATTTTCCAGTCATGCTGGATCAAACCCCGAACGCTAAAAGTCGAGGCAGGCGTACCAGCTGAACCAGGGGACACTTCTTACTAACAATTACAAGCTTTTTAAATTTTTAATCGTCAATATAATCCGCAAAATATCTCTTTTTAAATAATTTAAATTTAAAATTTTTATTGTCAAAAATGTTACGCTTGAAGGACTGACCAGTAATTATGTGGTGGCCTTTGGGAGTTCCCTTGACTCATAACTGAAAGGGAAACCGGGTTCGAACCCACCCCCATGGGTTTTGGGAAAGTTTTTGTTACATCTTTTTCCCCATGTTTTCCCAGTAGTACCTGGGGGGTGAGTACCGAGAAGGATACCTAGGGGGGTGGAACCTGGGGGGTAGACCTGAAAGTATACCAGGGGGTGGTACCGGGCCCGGGGGTACCTGGGTGGTGAGTCCGGGGGAGTGAGTACCCCGGGGGTGAGTACCGGGCCAGTGATACCTGGGGGGTAGTACCGGGCCGTGAGTACCCGGGGGGGTGATACCGGGCCTGAAACCCGGGTGTGATAACGGGGCCCGGGTACCTGGGGGGTGAGTACCGGGCCATAGTACCCGGGGGGTATCCCCGGGGGGGAGTACCTGGGTGGTGATACCGGGCCCTAGTACCTGGGTGGTGAGTACCGGGCCATGATACCCGGGTGGGGAGTACCGGGCCCTAGTCCTGGGTGGGAGTACCGGGGGCCCGGATCCTGGGTGGGGGAGTACCGGGGGCCCGTGAGTACCTGGGTGGTTTTGTACCAGGCCCTTTAGACCTGGGGGGTGATCCCGGGGGAGTGAGTACCTGGGGCGGTACGGGCCTGGGGTACCTGGGGGTGGTACCGGGCCAGTGAGTCCTGGGTGGGTACCGGGCAGTGGGGACCTGGGTGGGGAGTACGGGGCCAGTGAGTACCTGGGTGGGGGGAACCGGGGCCGTGAGTACCTGGGTTGAGTACCGGCCCGTGAGTACCTGGTTGGGGAGTCCGGGGCCCGTGAGTACCCGGGGGGTGTTACCCGGGCAGTGATTACCCGGGTGGGGGGTACCGGCCAGTGAGTCCCCGGGTGGTGAGTACCGGGGCCCGAGTAAGGGGGTTAGTTTCCAGGCCCGTGAGTACCGGGGGTGGTACCGGGGCCCGTGAGCACCTGGGGGCGAGTACCGGCCAGTGGCACCTGGGGGGCAGTACCGGGGCCCGTGAGTACCTGGGTGTGAGTACCGGGCCCGTGAGTACATGGTTTTTAGTACCAGGCCAGTGAGTACCTGGGTGGTGAGTACCGGGGCCCTGAGTACCTGGGGGCGAACCGGCCCGTGAGCACCTGGGGGGCGAGTAAAGGGGGCCCTGAGTACCTTTGGTACCGGGCCCAAAAGTACCCGGGGGTGAGTACTGTGGCGGATACCAGGTGGGGATACCGGGGCCAGTGAGTACCTGGGGGCCTGGTGCCGGGCCCTTGATTTACCTGGGTATTGACACCTGGAATGAGTACCTGGATGGTGATTTCCGTGCAGTTTATAAAACCTGGGTGGTGATACCGTGGCAGTGATACCTGGGGATGAGTACCGTGGCAGTGAGTACCTGGGTGGTGAGTACCAGAGCATGAGACCTGGGGGTGATACCGGCCCGTGGTTACCGGGGGGTGAGTACCGTGGCATGAGACAGGGGCAGTGAGTACCGTGGAGTGATCCGGTGGTGAGACCGGGGATGAGACCTGGGTGCTGGGGTACCGGGGTGGTGAGTGCGGGGGAGGAGTCCGGGGGGGTGAGTCCGGGCAGTGATACCGGGTGGGGAGTACTGGGGCAGAGTCCGGGGAGTGATACCTTGGGGTGATACCTGGCAGTGAGTACCTGGGCAGTGGGGTACCCGGGGGTGAGTACCGTGGCAGTGAGTACCTGGGGATGAGACCTGGGGGGTGATATGGGGCAGTGGAAAACCGGGGGATGAGAAACCCAGGTGGGAGTACCCGGGGCCCTGAGTACCTGGCGTTTATACCCGGGTGGGGTAAAGGGGGGTGATACCGGGTTGAGTACCTAGGTGGTAGTACCCGGGGAGTGAATACCGGGCATGAGTACCGGGGGTGATACCGGGCCCGTGGCCCGGGGGGGTGGTACCGGGCAGTGAGTACCGGGGTGGTGAGTACTGGGCATGAGTACCCGGGGGAGTGGTACCTGGGGGGTGAGTACCGTGGCACTGATACCCGGGGGGGTAGTACGGGCAGTGAGTAACCGGGGGAGTGAGTACCTGGGTGGTGGCCGTGGCAGTGGTACCTGGGCAGTGAGTCCTTTTTGGTGAGTACCGGGGGGGTGGTATCGGGTGGTGAGTTTCCGGGGAGTATACCTGGGTGGTGAGTACCAGGGCCCGGGGTAAACCTTTGGGGGTGAGTACCGGCCAGTGAATCCGGGTGGGGAATACTTTGGGAGTGAGTACCTTGGTTGGATACCGGGGCAGTGAGTACCTGGGGGGTGAGTACCGGGCGTGAGACCTGGGGGGTGAGTACCGGGGATGAATCCTGGGTGGTGAATATTGGCAGGGGGCACCTGGGGGAAAGTCTCGGGTGCTGAGAGCTGGAAAAGAGTACCTGGAATTTTGGGACCTGGGGTGATACCCGGTGCTAAGTACCTGCGTGAGTACCTGGGGTGCTAAGACCTGGCAGATGAGTACCGGGTGCAAGTACCTGGTGTAAGAGGGTGGGAGTACCTGGGTGGAGATACCTGGGTGGTGAACCAATTTATGGGCCGAGCTTGATCACAAGCTCATTAACTCCGTCCGAGTTCGAATCTACGATACGGGGGAAAAAATTAGGGACGTTTTCCATAAGCCCTGCTGTCCTGGCACCCACAGTATAAAAGGTTACTTGGGGGATAGTGGACGGTGTGGGGGCGCATCCTGGAAAAATTGATAACTCGGGAAATGATCAGCATAAAACGGACCTTCTATACAGATAGCTATGGGTTTTCCTAGGGCCCGTATACCTTTTACATGTACTTGTAACCTTTACATTACTTTATAACCTTTTACATTTTTGTATACCTTGTACATGTCTTGTTACCTTTTAAAATACTTGTATACCTTGTACATAACTTGTATACCTTGTACATGTTTGTTTTTTTAAACCCGTACATGTACTTGTATCCTTGTACATGTACTTGTATACCTTGTACATGTACTTGTATACCTTGTACATGACTTGTATACCTTGTACATGTACTTGTATACCTTGTACATGTACTTGTATACCTTGTACATGTACTTGTATACCTTGTTACATGTACTTGTATACCTTGTACATGTACTTGTATACCTTGTACATGTACTTGTATACCTTGTACATGTACTTGTATACCTTGTACATGTACTTGTATACCTTGTACATGTACTTGTATACCTTGTACATGTACTTGTATACCTTGTACATGTACTTGTATACCTTGTACATGTACTGTATACCTTGTACATGTACTTGTATACCTTGTACATGTACTTGTATACCTTGTACATGTACTTGTATACCTTGTACATGTACTTGTAACCTTGTACATGTACTTGTATACCTTGTACATCTTGATACTTGTACTATTACTTGTATTACCTTGTACATACTTTATACCTTTACATTACTTGTATACTTAATATTGTATATGTACTTCATATTAACCTTACATTACTTGTATACTTACATTACTTGTATACCTTGTACTTATTGTATACCTTTACATTATGTACCACTATACATTACTCGTATCACCTTACATGTCTTAGTATACCATACAATTCTTAGTACTACCATACAACTATCCTCATGTACTCAATACACATTCTAGTACTCTAATACACATTACATGTACTATCATACACATTCTCAGTACTCTCATACCTTCTCATGTACTATAACTTTTCTTCGTTATCACATACACATTCCTAGTACTCACATACACATTCTAGTACTCACATACACATTCTCAGTACTCACATAACTTCCTCAGTACTCACTTAACATTACTCAGTATACATACAATTCCTCAGTACTCACATATATTCCTCAGTACTACATACATTCTCAGTACTCACATACACATTCTCAGTACTCACATACACATTCCTCAGTACTCACATACACATTCCTCAGTACTCACATACATTCCTATTCACTCCATTCCTCTACTCCATACACATTCCTCAGTATCACATACACATTCCTCAGTACTCACATACACATTCCTCAGTACTCACATACACATTCCTCAGTACTCACATACACATTCCTCAGTACTCACATACACATTCATCAGTACTCACATACACATTCCTCAGTACTCACATACACATTCCTCAGTACTCACATACACATTCCTCAGTACTCACATACACATTCCTCAGTACTCACATACACATTCCTCAGTACTCACATACACATTCCTCAGTACTCACATACACATTCCTCAGTACTCACATACACATTTCCTCAGTACTCACATACACATTCCTCAGTACTCCATACAATTTACATCATTCCTCAGTACTCACATACACATTCCTCAGTACTCACATACACATTCCTCAGTACTCACATACACATTCCTCAGTACTCACATACACATCCTCAGTACTCACATACACATTCCTCAGTACTCACATACACATTCTCAGTACTCACATACACATTCCTCAGTACTCACATACACATTTCCCCTCAGTACTCACATACACATTCCTCAGTACTCACATACACATTCCTCAGTACTCACATACACATTCCTCAGTACTCACATACACATTCCTCAGTACTCACATACACATTCCTCAGTACTCACATACACATTCCTCAGTACTCACATACACATTCCTCAGTACTCACATACACATTCTCAGTACTCACATACACATTCCTCAGTACTCACATACACATTCCTCAGTACTCACATACACATTCCTCAGTACTCACATACACATTCCTCAGTACTCACATACACATTCCTCAGTACTCACATACACATTCCTCAGTACTCACATACACATTCCTCAGTACTCACATACACATTCCTCAGTACTCACATACACATTCCTCAGTACTCACATACACATTCCTCAGTACTCACATACACATTCCTCAGTACTACACATACACATTCCTCAGTACTCACATACACATTCCTCAGTACTCACATACACATTCCTCAGTACTCACATACACATTCCTCAGTACTCACATACACATTCCTCAGTACTCACATACACATTCCTCAGTACTCACATACACATTCCTCAGTACTCACATACACATTCCTCAGTATCACATACACATTCCTCAGTACTCACATACACATTCCTCAGTACTCACATACACATTCCTCAGTACTAACATACACATTCCTCAGTACTCACATACACATTCCTCAGTACTCACATACACATTCCTCAGTACTCACATACACATTCCTCAGTACTAACATACACATTCCTCAGTACTCACATACACATTCCTCAGTACTCACATACACATTCCTCAGTACTCACATACACATTCCTCAGTACTCACATACACATTCTTCAGTACTCACATACACATTCTCAGTACTCACATACACATTCCTCAGTACTCACATACACATTCCTCAGTACTCACATACACATTCCTCAGTACTCACATACACATTCCTCAGTATCATCACATCTTAAACACATTCCTCAGTACTCACATACACATTCCTCAGTACTCACATACACATTCCTCAGTACTCACATACACATTCCTCAGTACTCACATACACATTCCTCAGTACTCACATACACATTCCTCAGTACTCACATACACATTTCTCAGTACTCACATACACATTCTCAGTACTCACATACACATTCCTACCTACCACTCATACTCACATACACATTCCTCAGTACTCACATACACATTCCTCAGTACTCACATACACATTCCTCAGTACTACACCATTTAACACATTCCTCAGTACTCACATTACCAGTTCCTCAGTACTCACATACATTCTCAGTACTCATACACATTCTCAGTACTCACATACACATTCCTCAGTACTCACATACACATTCTCATTCATACATTCTCTACAATCACATTCCTCAGTACTCACATACACATTCCTCAGTACTCACATACACATTCTCAGTACTCACATACACATTCCTCAGTACTCACATACACATTCCTCAGTACTCACATACACATTCTCAGTACTACACATACACATATCCATCAGTACTCACATACACATTCCTCAGTACTCACATACACATTCCTCAGTACTCACATACACATTCCTCAGTACTCACATACACATTCCTTCATACTCCTATACACATTCCTCATAACTCACATACACATTCCTCAGTACTCACATACACATTCTCAGTACTCACATACACATTCCTCAGTACTCACATACACATTCCTCAGTACTCACATACACATTTCCTACAGTACTCACATACACATTCCTCAGTACTCACATACACATTCCTCAGTACTCACATACACATTCCTCAGTACTCACATACACATTCCTCAGTACTCACATACACATTCCTCAGTACTCACATACACATTCCTCAGTACTCACATACACATTCCTCAGTACTCACATACACATTCTCAGTACTCACATACACATTCCTCAGTACTCACATACACATTCCTCAGTACCACATCACATTCATCCACATACAATCCTCAGTACTCACATACACATTCCTCAGTACTCACATACACATTCCTCAGTTACTCACATACACATTCCTCAGTACTCACATACACATTCCTCAGTACTCACATACACATTACTCAGTACTCACATACACATTCCTCAGTACTCACATACACATTCCTCAGTACTCACATACACATTCCTCAGTACTCACATACACATTCTCAGTACTCACATACACATTCTCAGTACTCACATACACATTCCTCAGTACTCACATACACATTCCTCAGTACTCACATACACATTCTCAGTACTCACATAACATTCCTCAGTACTCACATACACATTCCTCAGTACTCACATACACATTCCTCAGTACTCACATACACATTCTCAGTACTCACATACACATTCCTCAGTTACATACACATCCCCACATTCCTCAGTACTCACATACACATTCCTCAGTACTCACATACACATTCCTCAGTACTCACATACACATTCCTCAGTACTCACATACACATTCCTCAGTACTCACATACACATTCCTCAGTACTCACATACACATTCCTCAGTACTCACATACACATTCCTCAGTACTCACATACACATTCCTCAGTACTACATACATTCCATACTCACATACCATTCTCAGTACTCACATACACATTCCTCAGTACTCACATACACATTCCTCAGTACTCACATACACATTCTCAGTACTCACATACACATTCCTCAGTACTCACATACACATTCCTCAGTACTCACATACACATTCCTCAGTACTCACATACACATTCCTCAGTACTCACATACACATTCCTCAGTACTCACATACACATTCCTCAGTACTCACATACACATTCCTCAGTACTCACATACACATTCCTCAGTACCACATACACATTCTCAGTACTCACATACACATTCCTCAGTACTCACATACACATTCCTCAGTACTCACATACACATTCCTCAGTACTCACATACACATTCCTCAGTACTCACATACACATTCCTCAGTACTCACATACACATTCCTCAGTACTCACATACACATTCCTCAGTATCATCACATTCTCAGTACACTACATTCTTCAGTACTCACATACACATTCCTCAGTGCTCACATACACATTCCTCAGTACTCACATACACATTCCTCAGTACTCACATACACATTCCTCAGTACTCACATACACATTCCTCATTACTCACATACACATTCTTCAGTACTCACATACACATTCCTCAGTACCCACATACACATTCTTCAGTACTCACATACACATTCTTCAGTACTCACATACACATTCCTCAGTACTCACATACACATTCTTCAGTACTCACATACACATTCCTCAGTACTCACATACACATTCCTCATTACTCACATACACATTCTTCAGTACTCACATACACATTCCTCAGTACTCACATACACATTCCTCATTACTCACATGCACATTCTTCAGTACTCACATACACATTCCTCAGTACTCACATACACATTCCTCAGTACTCACATACACATTCTTCAGTACTCACATACACATTCTTCAGTACTCACATACACATTCTTCAGTACTCACATACACATTCCTCAGTACTCACATACACATTCTTCAGTACTCACATACACATTCCTCAGTACTCACATACACATTCCTCAGTACTCACATACACATTCCTCAGTACTCACATACACATTCCTCAGTGCTCACATACACATTCCTCAGTACTCACATACACATTCCTCAGTACTCACATACACATTCCTCAGTACTCACATACACATTCCTCAGTACTCACATACACATTCCTCAGTACTAACATACACATTCCTCAGTACTCACATACACATTCCTCAGTACTCACTTACACATTCCTCAGTTCTCACATACACATTCCTCAGTACTCACATACACATTCCTCAGTACTCACATACACATTCCTCAGTACTCACATACACATTCCTCAGTACTCACATACACATTCCTCAGTACCCACATACACATTCCTCAGTACTCACATACACATTCCTCAGTACTCACATACACATTCCTCAGTACTCACATACACATTCCTCAGTACTCACATACACATTCCTCAGTACTCACATACACATTCCTCAGTACCCACATACACATTCCTCAGTACTCACATACACATTCCTCAGTACTCACATACACATTCCTCAGTACCCACATACACATTCCTCAGTACTCACATACACATTCCTCAGTACTCACATACACATTCCTCAGTACTCACATACACCCTGAAAATAAACTTTAAAATACCTTTCGAGAGAAAAAAATTATTTTTAAATAATTGTAAATATACATTAATTTTTTAAATGTTTTTATATAAGTGATAACAAACAGTGGATCTCGTCTAACAAAACAGTAAATGTTTGTTTTACATAATGTATTAGACTATGTGATACCATACGTGGAGTGTGTTTCGGGGGTCAGCGCCCCCCTGGCCCGGTCTATGACCAGGCCTCACAGTGCCATCAATCTCCTAACATGTTGTTCTTACAGTCAATCTGACGTCCCTAAATCTTCATGTTAGCAAGGGCGCTGATAATGGTCTTGTAGATCTCGATGCCTCGTAGGAATATTTTCTCGTTGAGGAATTCATTGTGGTCATGGGGAAGGAATGGTGTTCGATTGATGGGGGAGAAGCCGAGAGCAGGAATGTTGACCTGGGCACAACACAATAACAAGAATTAATACCTGAAGCTGACTTGTTTCCAAATTTCTGTCTTCAAGTACAAAAAAAAAAGTATGGTAATAAATTAGACACATGTAACACTAGGGTATCTTTATTATGGTAACGTTTCATCACACATTGTCTTCATCAGTCCTAAACAAACAGGAACAGTGAAGATTAGAAGGAGTTTAAGGTATTCAGTGTGGTCTCCGTCAGCTTGGAGATGACACTAATTCAGCTACTGTGTGGCCAGATGTTTCCACAATAAACGACCCAAGTGTTGCACATGTGTCTAATAAATCAACTTGTCGGTTCTCTGAGCTGTAATGTGTAATTTTTTTTATTCATAGTTCTCTCTATCAACTCCATTGCCAAACACGTTTCCAACATCTTTTCCAATACCTCATTCCAAGTATCTACCTCCACAACCACGACCATCAAGGACATTACCAGTAATAGACAGGACAAGCTTCCATCCTCTGCAGGGGTATACATAATCCCTTTCAATGAATGCATCAAATTATACGTGGGCAAAACATCAAGAGACTTCCAAGCATGTATTTCAGAACACCAGTACGCAGGCAGATTTGACGATTCAAGGAATGCCTATGTTCAACACCGAAATTCACACAACCATTTAATCAACTGCAGAAATTCCAGACTTATCGCCAGAGAAGGCAACACTCAAGATCGAAGAATCCTGGACTCATCACTTATCTGTATATCCAACAACTTCAACCAGAACACAATGGTGACCTGTACTCAGCTCAGTGGTGACCTGTACTTAGCTCTGTGAAGAGTTGTCTAGTATGCTCTCTGAGAATCTGAACCAAGATGTCCTCTCTTGAGCAACTCTGCCAGCAGCAAAAAGAGGAGTTTAGGGTTGCTAAGCTCGAGATACAGCAACTGACGGAGGAAAACAAGAGATTCATAGTAATCTTCCTGTTGTGGGTCCTCAGGTCAAGAGGGGAACCTAGTTAGTGGCCTGGCAACATGGAACGAAGCTGAAGAAGATCAAGAAGACTGTTGGAGTGGCAGAAACAACAAAGATCCAGAAGACTACTGTGGAAGCTTCCAACCCATTTTCAGTGGGTTGTCTACTGGGAACGTCACAATGAGTACCAAGGAAGCATTGGCAGAGGAGGGTCAGTCGACATCCCTTGAAACTCCAACGAGGACCATCGAGAACATCACTACAAACTCTGCCAGTGAAGGTAAGAAAATTGTTTTAGTTGGGGACAGTCAGGGGAAATATATGGATAGGGCTTTTTGTCTTAGGGACAGGAAGAGGGGGCAGAGGGTATGTTTTCCTTGAGCTAGATGGGGGATATTGTTAGCCATCTGGATTATATCATGAAGGGTGATAGGAGCAATCCTATTATCTGCCTCAGTGTGGGAGGCAACAATGTTGGCAGATGTAGGAGTGAATACCTGATTAGCAGGTACAGGGCAGCAATAGAGATAATTAGGAAGAAGGGTGGGAACCCTGTGATATGTGGCATTTTGCCCATTAGAGGAGTTAGAAATGGATGGTTGTCCAGGGCAATTGTTGGTTGGACAAACACTGTAAGGAAAATACAGTAACATTCACAGACAACTGGGTTCTCTTCTAAGGCAGAAATGACGTGTATGCCAGGGATGGGGCTCACTTAACTAAATTTGGGGTGGGAGCACTGGCCAATGCAGTGGAGGGAGCTGTTAGGTCTTTAAACTAGAAATAGTTAGTGGAATGCTTTTTTTTTGGGGGGGGGAATCAATTCATTCTGAGTGCAAAAATAATGTGAGTTTTAAGGAAACCAGTCATAGTGAGAATGAGGTAGAGTTATTGGTTAACATAGGAAAGCCAGTGACATTAGGTGACATGGAGAGTAAGAGACATAGTGGAGAAACAGAAGTCAGCAGGAAGAGAAAAGGGAGGGTTTCTGAAAATATATTATATGAATATTCGTAGTGGGAGAAATATGATGGATGAATTGAGATTAGTTGCAAGTTCAGGTAACATTGATGTTTTTGCCATAACTAAGACATGGTTTAATATGAAAAATAGGGACATGCTTGCTGAATGTCACATTCAAGGTTTTAAATTGTTCCAAGTAGACAGAAGTATCGGAAAGAGGGGTGGGGGTGGCACTCTATGTCCGAGATCGTTTAAATTGTTGCATAAAAATGGGAATAAAGTCTGAAACATATACTGAGTCTGTTTTGGTAGAATTTTCTGAAGAGCACAAAAAATTGATTTAATCATGATATACCGTCCCTAAACTTTGATAGAGACCAAGGAAGACTACTGTGGGAGGAAATTGTTAAGGCCACAAGGCACGAAAACTTAGTAATTCTAGTGGACTTTAACTTTAGTCATATTGATTGGAATTTTTTGACTGGGAATTTAGAATCTAACGACTTTTTAGAAGTAGTTCAGGATTGTTTTTGACTCAGTTTGTGACAGAACCTACAAGGAGAAACAACCTGCTTGACTTGGTTCTGGCAAACAAGGAATCCCTTGTTAATAATTTAGAAATTTCAGAGGAACTTGGTGTTAGGGACGACAAATCAATTACCTTTAATTGAATGGAAGTATGATAGTAGGGTAACTCAGTAACAGTCCCAGATTTTCTCTTAGCAGATTATAATGGACTTAGAGAACACTTATCATATGTTAACTGGAGTAACGAAGAGAGCTAACAATATGACAGCTTTCTATGCACTATACATACTGCCCAAAAAATGTTTATCCCATATAAAGAAATTAGATCGAATAGAAATGACCCAAAATGGATGAATATTAGGCTCAAATATCTTTTAGGGTACAAGAAAGGAATTTATTGGTGCATCAAAAGAGGTGAGGGTTATCTTATGAATCAATATATTGACGTTAAGAGGGACATTAAAAAAAGGATAAGAAAAGCAAAACAGGACTACAAAATTAAAGTTGCTAGGGAATCGAAAACTAACCCGAAAGGTTTTTTCCAGGTTTATAAAGCAAAAGTTAGAGAAAAAATAGGTCCCCTTAAAAATAACTGGGTATCTTACTGGCAAGGAGACTAAAATGTGCTCGATTTTTATTAATTGTTTTCTCTCGGTTTTCACACAGGAAGACACAAACAGTATCCCAGTAATTAATGTTTATAGTGGGCCTGGTTAGGTACTGACTTGAGGTGCCTGTCCAGTGCCTTCTTGAAGACTGCCAGGAGTCTATTGGTAATCCCCCTTATGTATGCTGGGAGGCAATTGAACAGTCTTGGGCCTCAGAAACATATTGTGTTGTCTCTCAGTGTACTCGTGGTGCCCCTGCTTTTTATCGGGGGAATGTTGCATCTCCTGCCGAGTCTTTTGCTTTCATATGGAGTGATTTTCGTGTGCAGGTTTGGTACCAATCCGTCCAGGACCTTCCAAGTGTATATTATCATGTATCTCTATCGCCTGCGTTCGAGGCAATGCAGATCAAGGACCTTCAGCCTAGAGAGCACAAGCGATTTGAAGAGAATCATCATGAGCTTGGCGTCCCTAGTTTTGAAGGTTCTCATTATCAATCAAATCATTTTCCTAGCAGATGAGGTAGATACATTGTTGTGGTCTTTGAAGATGAGATCCTCTGACATTATCACTCCCAGGTTCTTCATATTACTTTTCCGCTCTATTGTATGCTTAGAATTTGTGGTATACCCTGACACATTTTTAATTTCTTAAAGTTTTCCATATCTGAGTAGTTGAAATTTCTCCTCGTTGAACTTCATATTGTTTTGAGTGACCCATTCGAAGATTTGGTTGATATCCGCTTGAAGTCTCGCGGTGTTTTCGATGGAGGTCACTGTCATGGTGATCCGGTTGTCATCCACAAAGGAAGACATGGAGCTATGGCTTACATCTCTGTCTGTGTCAGAAATGAGGATGAAGAATAGAATGGGAGTGAGTACTGTGCCTTTGGAACAAAGCTTTTTACCGTGGCTGCCAGGGACTTTACACAGTTTCGAACCCAATGCCAACGCAGGCCCTCACCAGAGAGGATCTCGTAGCACTCATCAAGGTGTTCACGGATATTATTTGCAACACAATCAACTCCAGGGAACAACAGAGCGTATTCCGGCAGATGGTCAGCACGCTCCTGAGAGTGTGCTTATGACTGAGGAGGAGACAGTGGACGCCATGAATTGGCAGGATCTCAGAGCAGCCAAGCCACAGTCCCCAGCTCAGGAAACAACAGTGATGGAATAACTTCGGTATTAAAATCACACCCTCAAGGTCCTACAATGGAACATTCTGGGCCTGACGGGCAAACAGCACCTCTTGCTGGAAGCAGTAATTCGGGATCGGGTTTACATCGTCTTGCTACAAGAAACTCTGACTGTCCTGACTATGTGTCCAAGACTACCCGGTTTTCTGGGCATTTTCGGCACGTGGACGCAGGCGTTCACTGCAGAGGCACAGTTACCTATTGATACAATCCCTCCGAGGTTTACCCCAACCCTGTGGACTGTGGGGAAAATGTCAGGAACAGGCCCCCCTTGCACATCCTGGGGCCCCCATTACCTATAACTCTAGAGAACCCCAAGACACAACCCCACATTGCAGAGCCCCACGCGTATCACGACTCAGTGTATTATTGTGGGTGGGAGATTTTCAACCCCCATCACCCAAGCTGCACTTCATCAGAAACTAATGCTGGAAGAACATGCAATCCCCCACCATATTCCAGAGGTAAAGTCTAAACAACGGAAAACCCCACACACTTTTTGGGTGGCTGCCTCGCCTTCCTTCGGACAAGACAACTCGCAGCAGGACCCACATGGGAAATCATCCTCCCTTGTCTGTGACCACTTTTCGTGATCCCCACCAAAAACATCAACGGCCTCCCCAGTTGTGCCCCTCTTAATGGGACGTAAAGAGGGCAACGGAAGGTGTTCCGGATTATTTTCATGACTGGTGGCCCACATACCTCTTTTAAAGACTGGATCGGCTAAACGGGAGTACCCTTGTTTTTCATCCAGGGGAGTGTGCATTTAAAAGGGAGTCTGCGGGTTCACTAAAAAAGAGACGGGTTTTTCTAAACACGAGGTGGGGAGCAAACTGCATCAACTTTTTTAGGAAGCTAAAGGCGAAAACCCCACAGCAAAGAACGGAATATCGAAGCCTTTGTGCAGCAGCCGCAAGTCTTCTAGGTAAAAAGAGAAATGCTGGAGTGGTGCTCAACATTCGGGCATACACACTTATCTGAGATATGGGGCAAGCTAAAATAGAACGGCAAGAGCAAGCCGAGGCACCAGCACCCTGAACCTCCCAGGAAGTGAGAAATAGTGGGCTTTTACTTCCAGGGGGGCCCCATCAGCCCCCAAAAGGACATCCCGGGTATACAGACGGATTTCTGCCAAACTCCCCTAACGATACAAGCTGATGTGAGTCGGAAGAAAGGGACTGATGAAAGACCTCACGGACTTGGAACTCCGACGTGCCCTTAAGAACATAGGTGACACTGCCCCCGGGGATCTTGGTGTTCGCACTCCCCTGATGGGATGGGCAAGTGAATGGGAGGATTTCTAGCGTCATAAAAAGTCATGGGGGGAGACATTCCCGAGTTGGAAAAGGCTACCCTTGTACCAAATTTCCCAAAGCCAGGACCCCGGCAGTATAGACCCCTATCGCGACCGATGTTTAGCCAAGCAGCTGAGAGGATGGGTTAAAACCCCCTCCTATGGAAACTTGGACCTCCCTCATCATCACAAAAATTTGGGGGTTTCCCCAAAAAAATGGGTCAGCAGAGTGCATAACACCCTATAAGCCAATTGCTGTAGCAACAAAAAAATTAGATCTTCGCTAATTCGACCTTTAGAAGGTATTTGGCTAGCCGTCCCACAGCAATCCCAGCAATACTAGTTGGAAGGGGGGTGAAAGGACGCTCCTGGCCTGGAAAGTCCTACCTTTGGGGCGAAGGCCGGGAGCTTTTAGGGACACTTTTTTCCTTTTAAAAACCCCGGGGGAAAAAGGAAACCCCAAGGGGGCCAGTCCTACCCCCGTTTAACGTCCTTTGCGGAAATTGTGAGCCTTCCCCTTTTTTAGGGTATGCAGCCTCCGTATGGGAAAGATTTGCACTCGTAGTGAAAAGGGAAAAGGGAATTTTTTTAGCGAAGGCTCAGACAGCTTTGGACCAAAATTTGCAGTTTTCAAGGAACTAGGCCTAGGGTTTCGGGCCCAAAATCGTTGAATGATTTCAAGGGACGAGATCCTGTGAATAGATTACATATTCAGAAGATAGAACTTGAGTGGACAGGCTCCTACCTATACTTGGGAAACTACATTGATAAAAAGATAACCTTTCAGAAACAGGCCGAGTATGTTAGATCTCGTGCTCTACTCAGACTCAACGCCATGAGAGGCATGACGAGGCACCGTGCAGGGGTGAGCAAAGATGTACTTAGGTTGTACTATATACAAGCTATACGCTCGCTCATTGACTATGGTGCACTGGCGTTAGCTCATCTCTTCCCGCAGAGCAGGCAAAGGGTGGAGGTCGTACAAAACAAGACGATAAGAACTATGCTTGGGGCCTCCATCTGGACCAACACGGTATGTCTCAGATCTCAGGCCCGGCTTCCTTCCCCGGCTGACAGAGTAATACACATAAACGCCTGCAAAATAGCCACGATGACCTGTACTTAACTCAGTGGTGACCTGTACTTAACTCTGTGAAGAAGTGTCTTGTTTGCTCCCGTGGACTGAACCAAGATGCCCTCCATCGAGCAACTTTACCAGCAACTTAAGGAAGAATTGAGGGCAGCGAAGATGGAGATACGGCGATTGACCGAGGAAAACAAGAGGATTCGTAGTAGTCCTCCTGTTTCGATTTCCTCAGTCAAGAAGGGATCGTGGTCAGTGGCTGGACAGCAGGGGACGACGAAGTGACGATCAAGAAGACGAATGGAAAGCCAGAACGATGAAGAAGAAAGAGACTGCTGTGGAAACTCCTGTGGAAACCTCCAAAACGCATTCTCGGTGCTACCCGACGAATATGATCGACTACTGGGTTCGTCACGACGAACGACAACAAGGAAGGTAAGAATATTGTTGTTGTTGGGGGTAGCCAGGTTAGATACAAGGATAGGGCATTCTGCTTGAAGGACAGAGTAGGAGACAAAGGGTATGCTTTCCTGGGGCTGGGATGGAGGAAAATTGTTAGCCGGCTTGACAACATCATGAACGTAATGGGATCAATCCTATTATTTGCCTCAGTGCTGGAGGCAATGATGTAGGCAAGCATAGAAGTGAGGATTTAGTTAGAAAGTTCAGACAGCTATAGACATAATTAGGAAGAAGGGGGGCGCCCTGTTATATGTGGCATTTTGCCAAGAAGAGGTGTTGGTAATGAATGGTTGTCCAAGCAATTGGTATTAATTGTTGGCTGGATAAACACTGAAGGATAATGCGTACCATTCATTGACAAATGGGGCAACTTCTATGGGCCCAAATGACATGTAGCCAGGGGTGGGGGGTTTACTTTTCCAGGGGAGGTGTGGGTTTTTTTGCTAACTCAGTTAGGGGGTTGTTAGGACTTTAAACAGGATTTGTTAGGGTAGGGGTTAGAAATGAAAATAATGAAAGGTATTTGATTA
>NC_069421.1:53784067-53804731 GCF_026875155.1 Cherax quadricarinatus
GAGTGACGGCCCCCTACTTGTTCATACGAAATATTTCATAATATTCCATTCTTTTTATTTTTTGAAAGGCAAAATAAGCTACTGGCCCCAAAAAGAAAGCTCCTAGTCCCAACCTTTTGGAAAAAGAAATGAGAAATACAATTAAATTTTAGAAAACATCTTTGAACAATATAAAGTCCCGATGTGTGGCCAATTGGGCAGGAGGAGTGCAATTTCGCAGGAACGGAAAGATTGCAGCCAGAATTTGCTGCAGAGGAGGGGGGGAGAGGGAAAAAAGGTGCCTTCTTCAGAAATTTAAAGGGAGTTTTTTGAAATGTGGGGTAGGATGGAAAGTTTTATGGAGAAAAATCACCTGAAAGAATTTTTGCAAGCCATATTGGCAACTTGTACTTGCAATTGGCCCATTTTGGGGAAAAAAAAAAAAAAATTTTTTTTAAAAGACACCAGAAACGAGCTCTTGGACATTTTTTGTGGAAGGACTCCTGCCTAAAGCTGGTCCTGTGGCATTAAAAAACGGGAAAAGGAAGTACCCCAAAAAAAGCACTTGGTACCGAGGGTTGAGGGAAGGGGTTTCCCCCTTCCCCAAACAGTAACTAACCCCAATGTCTCTCCTCCTCCAGTCTTCCATACCTAGAAAAATCCCCAATTAAAGTAAGTGTTAGGTTAATGTTTTTTTTATCATGTCCCAATGTATTGTTTAGCACACATCTATTTTTCATGTAAAAAAACTTTTTTTTTAATACTTCTGGGTGTCGGGAAACATATTAATTGTATTTACATATTTTTTAGGGGGAAAATGTTCGAAAATATCTTTTTCGAAAATCATCGCACTTCGGAAATGGATTAACGACAATAAATAGGGACCACTGAAATTTTTACTTACAAGTAACTAAGTATAATTAAAATTACTTTAAAAAATATCAATCAAAAACCTTAAAATTTTTTGGAAATTTCCTGACAAAATAATGTTTCAGGAGAATAAAAAAAAAAAAGGAGGGGGGGCAGAGATTTGAAAGATCACTCACGTTAGAAAATTTTTGGTCAAAATTTGAAATCGCCATACTAGGGGAAAGCTGCAAAGGGGGGTCCTTTTGTATTCATTTTTCTTTAAGATTTGGGGGGTATTTCCCGGCCCCTGGTCTTCCCCCAGAGGTGCCCGGGCGGGGGCCCCCCGGGGCGGGGGTGGGTTTCCTTTTCTTCTTCTCTGGGCCTCCGTACAATTCTTCTTATATCTTGCATGGACTCCCCCAGTGGGAGTGTCTCTAGCTTGGGATTTTAAATGTCACAGTTGGGCAGAGGCAAAAAACGGGGTCCCATTGGGACCCACAACCCACCCTTTAGCAGGACGGGGAAAGTGCTGGGAAACTTTGTCTTATGGAAAGTGTAGAGGGGTACCCTTGCAGATCCTAAAATTCGGAGTATCAACCTGTTCTAATGTTTCTTCAGTGTTCTTATCCTACTGATAAATGGATGAGGATAATCAGCCCTTTCCCAGCCTTGGAACTGGTTTTGAAGAGCCCATAGTCTGAAGATTCTAGAACACAGCAAGAAGGTTGGTGCTTTATATGGCGACAGGGGGAAAGGGACAGGTAGCGATGAGGCATGTCATGGTGGGGCGAGATTTCCCAGGGGAATAGGTCATAATCGGGCACGGTTGCAGTGGAAATAGAAGTGTATCAGTACAAATTAAAGGGGCATAAGGAAAAGGCAGAAGAACTTATATAATTGATGAGGTAATCAGTCCTGAGCTCAGATTTGTGTGAAGAGTACGTAGTCATGGAGAGTTGGTGAGATCTATAACAAATTTTTTGAAAATAAGAAAAAATTTTGGGTGATTAAAAAGTTGAGAAGCCAAAGACAATGGATTTGATAGTTAATATAGGAGAGAGAGATAGTAATGGAGAGTTGTGGTATTGAGAAATTGAGGAATATTTTGAGGAATTTTAATGTGGAAAATAGCGGGTTTTTTCGTTTGGGTAAAAATCATTTGGAGTGAAAGAGCATTGTAGGGGTAATCTCGGGGTAAATAAAAGGGTTAAAGAATGATGATTAAAAAAATGAGAAGAAAATTTTGAATGGTTAGAATCATTAATAAAATTTTTGCACAAAAAAGGGGAGGCATGAATGCCATTGGGGCAATTTGGATGAATGGGAAATCCAATTTGGAGTTGAAGGGTCATTAAAATTTTATAGGGGTTGGAGGTTTTGGGGTTGGACTTTTAGAAGGGGGAACCTAGAAGCGGAGAGGTTTGTAGTGGAGGGAATGGGTAGGTACAGGAAGTTTAAGAGGGGAAAAGGGGTTTTTTGGGGAAGGGGCTTGACCACAAGCAGTTACCTTCAGGTTAATTCTAGGTTTCTTAGGAAACCCGTAGATTAGCGGTTCACTCATCTAAAACTTAGTGTACATTTCAAATTAGGAATATATGGTTGGGCAACATAAAAACTCCCAGCCACTGGATGGGAAAAAAATTGATTTTCGAAAACAGCAATTCAGGGGTTTTTTGTAGTTTTAAGATTTGCGATTCTGCCATTGAAGGGAAGACATATCAGAAATAAAAAAAAAAAAGATGTTTTGAGGAGCATGAAATGTGAAACTGACTCAAGTAAGAAATGTAAATTTTGGAATTAAGTAAAACAAAGTTAAAGCAGTTGGGTTTTAAATTTCAAAATATGTGAAATTATAAATTATTACAGAGGCAAAAGAAAAACTTTTTTTGGGTGAATAAAAATTTTGGAAAAAATAAATGGAAATTTGAAACCAAAATAAATAAAAGAGGATTGTTTAGTGAAATGCCTATTGATTGGACCTAGGGAAATGGAATAGAATTTGTTGAATGGGAAATTAAAATTTAACATTTGATTAATGATGGGATTTCTTGAATCGATGAATGACTAAACTATGAAAGTGAATTGGGTTGTTGGGAATAAGTTGGCAAATGGAGCAAATGAAATGGTTTTTCGCGAACATAAAAGCGAGAGATAATTGTCAATTTATAAAAAGATTTTTTTATATCACAGGATGATTAAAAAAAAATGGGAATTTTTTTTTTAAAATTTGGAGGGGCTGTATTTCCAGATTGGCTTGCCCCCTAAAAGGGTTAAACATATTAGATAGGAAAGAAATGGAGACAAATGGTTTTTCGGACTTGCTGTGCTGTTGGAGTGTGAGCAAAGTAACATTTTTGAAGGGGGTTCAGGGAACTGGCCAGCCCGACTTGAGTCCTGGAGATGGGGAAATACAGTGCCTGCACTCTGAAGGACGGGTGTTTAATTTGCAGTTTTATAACTGTAGTAGAGTGAATGATGATGAAAATGTTTTTTTTTTTTTGGGCCACCCTACCTTGGTGGGAAATTAGAAATATAATACCCAGCCCCAAACTTTTTCTAGCCACTTAGACAGGTCCTGTGACTTTAGAAAATTTTGTTTCACACTGCATAATTTTAACCATGAATTGCTACATTCTGTGTAAACATATTTTCTTAAAGAAATTAATGTGCGCCTTTTGTCCATTTAAATGCCCTGGTTTGGGGTACTAGAATATTCCCAGGGGTACTCAGAAGTATCTCTTCATATTCCTAAATATGGTCTACCAGTCTTCTCATTTTCGATTTTAAAATGACTTATATGAGACTCCCTTTCCAACACTCGAGCATTTACTTCTCTTACAACTCCATTTATAAATATATTGAACACCATGATGACATCACACATCCCTGGGCTAAGGTCTACTTTTACTGGGAAAAGAATCTCCCTCTCTCCTACATACTCTAACCTGAGCCTCACTGTCCTCATCAATATAAACTTTTTACTGCTTTCAAAAACCTACCTCGTATTCCATACATTTGCAACATCTGCACATTGCCCCCCCATCACCCTATCATACGCCTTTTCCAAATCCATGAATGCCACAAAACCCTCCTTACTTTTATCTAAATACTGTTCACCTATATTCACTACAACACTTGGTCTGCATATCCTCTACCCATCCTAAAGCCTTTCCCTGTTCATCTGCTATCCTACTCTCTGTCTTACTCTTTAAATTTTTTCAATAATAACCTAAAATACACTTTACCAGGTAACGCAACAGACTTATGCCCCTATAATTTTTTAATTCTCTTTTGCCCCTTTGCCTTTATTCAAAGGAATATGCATGCTGTCTGCCAATCCCCAGGTACCTTACCCTCTTCCAACTTTATTTAAATAAAAGCACCAACCACTCCAAAACTATATCCCGACCTGCTTTAACATTTCTGTCTTTATCCCCTGAATCCCAGCTGCTTTACCCCCTTTCATTCTACCCACTGCCTCACAACTTCCTCACACTCACAACTTGCTCTTCTTCACTCTACAAGTTTTTATTCCCTTGCCCCATACTCGAAATCACAGCTTCCCTATCTTCATCACCATTTAACAATTACTCAAAATATTCCCACATCTTCCTGATACCTCTAACTTACATTTAAAAATCCCTCTCCTATTTTTAACAATCAAATCCATTTGTTTTCCCCAGGCTTCCTCAACTTATTTAATCTCACGCCAAAACTTTTTCTTGTTTTTTAACAAAATTTGTTGGTAACATCTCACCCGCTCTCATTTGCTCTCTTTTTAGATTGCTTCACCACTCAACCTCTCTTTTCCTCTCCATATACTCCTCCCCCCTTGTGTCACTATACTTTGTAAAATCCTCTCATATACAAACTTTTTCTCTCTTACTACTCTCCTTACGTCATTCCACCAATCACTCTTCTTCCCTCCTGCACCCACTTTCTTGTAACAAACTTCTGCCGAACACTAACACTACATCCTTAAACCTACCCCATACATCTTCAACCCCACTGCCTATATGTATTCTTATTACCCTCCAATAGTTTTTTTATTTTCTTACCGTAACTGATCTTCCTTTGGTGTATAAATCGTCTCTCCCTCTCTGCTGCTTCCATTTCTTTTTATTCCATAACCAAAGCCCTTTCCATACAAAGTTCAATCAAAGGGCCCCCATTTATCATTTACCTAACACCCTAAATTTACACCCAACCTCTTTAAATGTTTTCTCTAACTTTAGCATTTAGGTCCCCTACACAATTACTCCCCCCAACTGTTCAAAGTTCCTAGACACTACTTAACATCTCCCAAAATCTCTCTACACCTCCTCTCTTCTGCAGGTGCATACACACTTATTATGACCCACTTTTGCATCCAACCCTTATTTTAATCTATATTACCTGGAGTTACTGGAGAGAGTTCCGGGGTCAACGCCCCGCGGCCCGGTCTGTGACCAGGCCTCCTGGTGGATCAGAGCCTGATCAACCAGGCTGTTGCTGCTGGCTGCACGCAAACCAACTACGAGCCACAGCCCGGCTGATCAGGAACTGACTTTAGGTGCTTGTCCAGTGCCAGCTTGAAGACTGCCAGGAGTCTGTTGGTAATCCCCTTATGTGTGCTGGGAGGCAGTTGAACAGTCTCGGGCCCCTGACACTTATTGTATGGTCTCTTAACGTGCTAGTGACACCCCTGCTTTTTCATTGGGGGGATGGTGCATCGTCTGCAAGTCTTTTGCTTTTGTAGTGAGTGATTTTCGTGTGCAAGTTCGGTACTAGTCCCTCTAGGATTTTCCAGGTGTATATAATCATGTATCTCTCCCTCCTGCATTCCAGGGAATACAGGTTTAGGAACCTCAAGCGCTCCCAGTAATTGAGGTGTTTTATCTCCGTTATGCGCGCCGTGAAAGTTCTCTGTACATTTTCTAGGTCGGCAATTTCACCTGCCTTGAAAGGTGCTGTTAGTGTGCAGCAATACTCCAGCTAGATAGAACAAGTGACCTGAAGAGTGTCATCATGGGCTTGGCCTCCCTAGTTTTGAAGGTTCTCATTATCCATCCTGTCATTTTTCTAGCAGATGCGATTGATACAATGTTATGGTCCTGAAGGTGAGATCCTCCGACATGATCACTCCCAGGTCTTTGACGTTGGTGTTTCGCTCTATTTTGTGGCCAGAATTTGTTTTGTACTCTGATGAAGATTTAATTTCCTCATGTTTACCATATCTGAGTACAGGGGACCCCGCATAACGATTACTCCGAATGCGACCAATTATGTAAGTGTATTTATGTAAGTGCGTTTGTACATGTATGTTTGGGGGTCTGAAATGGACTAATCTACTTCACAATATTTCTTATGGGAACAAATTCGGTCAGTACTGGCACCTGAACATACTTCTGGAGTGAAAAACTATCGTTAATCAGGGGTCCACTGTAATTGAAATTTCTCATCGTTGAACTTCATATTGTTTTCTGCAGCCCACTGAAAGATTTGGTTGATGTCCGCCTGGAGCCTTGCAGTGTCTGCAATGGAAGACACTGTCATGCAGATTCGGGTGTCATCTGCAAAGGAAGAAACGGTGCTGTGGCTGACATCCTTGTCTATGTCAGATATGAGGATGAGGAACAAGATGGGAGCGAGTACTGTGCCTTGTGGAACAGAACTTTTCACCGTAGCTGCCTCGGACTTTACTCTGTTGACGACTACTCTCTGTGTTTGTTAGTGAGGAAATTATAGATCCATCGACCAACTTTTCTGTTATTCCTTTAGCACGCATTTTGTGCGCTATTATGCCATGGTCACACTTGTCGAAGGCTTTTGCAAAGTCTGTATATATTACATCTGCATTCTTTTTGTCTTCTAGTGCATTTAGGACCTTGTCGTAGTGATCCAATAGTTGAGACTGACAGGAGCGACCTGTTTCTAAACCATGTTGCCCTGGGTTGTGTAACTGATGGGTTTCTAGATGGGTGGTGATCTTGCTTCTTAGGACCCTTTCAAAGATTTTTATGATATGGGATGTTAGTGCTATTGGTCTGTAGTTCTTTGCTGTTGCTTTACTGCCCCCTTTGTGGAGTGGGGCTATGTCTGTTGTTTTTAGTAACTGTGGGACGACCCCCGTGTCCATGCTCCTCTCTCCATAGGATGGAAAAGGCTCGTGATAGGGGCTTCTTGCAGTTCTTGATGAACACAGAGTTCCATGAGTCTGGCCCTGGGCAGAGTGCATGGGCATGTCATTTATCGCCTGTTCAAAGTCATTTGGCGTCAGGATAACATCGGATAGGCTTGTGTTAATCAATTTTGTGGCTCTCTCATAAAAAGTTCATTTTGATCTTCGACTCTCAGTCTGGTTAGCGGCTTGCTAAAAACTGAGTCATATTGGGACTTGAGTAGCTCACTCATTCCTTGCTGTCATCTGTGTAGGACCCATCTTGTTTAAGTATGGGCCCAATACTGGACGTTGTTCTCGATTTTGATTTGGCATAGGAGAAGAAATACTTTGGGTTTCTTTCGATTTCATTTATGGCTTTTAGTTCTTCCCGCGATTCCTGACTCCTAAGGATTCTTTTAGCTTAAGTTCGATGCTTGCTATTTCTCTGACCAGTGTCTCCCTACGCATTTCAGATATATTGACCTCTTTTAGCCGCTCTGTTATTCTTTTCCGTCGCCTGTAAAGGGAGCGCCTGTCTCTTTCTATTTTACATCTACTCCTCCTTTTTCTTAGAGGAATAAGCCTTGTGCATACATCGAGTGCCACCGAGTTAATCTGTTCTAGGCATAAGTTGGGGTCTGTGTTGCTTAGTATATCTTCCCAGCTTATATCGGTTAGGACTTGGTTTACTTGGTCCCACTTTATGTTTTTGTTATTGAAGTTGAATTTGGTGAATGCTCCCTCGTGACTAGTCTCATTATGTCGGTCAGGGGCTCCACGCATACATGTCTGAACCTCAATTATGTTGTGATCTGAGTATATTGTTTTTGATATGGTGACATTTCTTATCAGATCATCATTGTTAGTGAAGATGAGGTCTAGTGTATTCTCCAGTCTAGTAGGCTCTATTATTTGGTGGTTTAAATTGAATTTTGTGCAGAGATTTAAAAGCTTGTGTGAATGTGAGTTTTCATCAGAGCTGCCTCCTGGTGTTATTACTGCAACAATATTATTTGCTATATTCCTCCATTTTAGGTGCCTTAAGTTGAAATCCCCCAGGAGCAAGATGTTTGGGTGCAGGAGCTGGAAGATTTTCCAGACAGTGGTCAATTTTTAACAGCTGTTCCTGGAATTGCTGGGATGTTGCATCCGGAGGCTTGTAGACTACCACAATGACTAGGTTTTGGTTCTCGACCTTTACTGCTAAAACTTCCACTACATCATTTGAGGCATTAAGCAGTTCTGTGCAAACAAGTGACTCTGCAATGTACAGGCCAACCCCCCCCCTTTTGCCTGTTCACTCTGTCACATCTGTATAGGTTGTAACCTGGGATCCATATTTCGTTGTCCAAGTGATCCTTTATGTGGGTCTCCAGTGAAAGCCGCGAACATTGCCTTTGCCTCTGCAAGCAGTCTACGGATGAAAGGTATTTTGTTGTTTGTTGCTGGCTTTAGACCCTGTATATTTGTAAAGAAGAATGTTATCGGACTGGTGGTATTGTTGGTACTGGGGGGGGATTTTTTTTCCGGCATTAGTATCTGTATCTGTTGGTTTGGAGTGGAGGCCATCGACTGTGGTTCCACTCCAGGAATGACTGGATTTGGTGTACGATTTCTGCCATTTCTGCCAGTTTTTTTTCCTTCTGGCACTAAAAAACCTCTCCCTCTTGAGTGGCTGTGGCTACCCAGGTTTTCCCATGGCCTGGATGTTTTGTATCTTTTTGTTCCCTTTAGATGGTATGCCTGGCAATTTAAGTTATAGCACAGTCTTTCCTGTACTGAAGAGGTACACAGTTCAGGGTGAAAAAGCTTACAGGAAGGGAGTTTGCATTTTCCTGTTGTCATATGGGCATGGCATTTTCTAGGGTGGTCATAGTTGCACATCGCATCTGTTTTTCCAGATTTCCCATACCAGCAGATACCAAGTGCATAGTATGTGCACAGGCTTGGTTTCCGTTTGCCTTGGGTTTCTGTGACTGTATTCCCTGTTGGTGCATGTTTCCCTGTCTTACTTCTATCCTCCCTAGCACCAACAATGGAGCTCCCACCAGTTGTTTATGGTAATATATCCTCACTATTGCTAGTGGAGTCCTCTTGTTTGCTATTTCCTGCGGTATTTCTAGTTTGCAATATTGGTTTTATCTTATCTTTGACTACACTTGTTTCCCTACTATGGCTCCTGTCCCCTATGAGGTCATTTATATGTATTCCTTCCTGCGTATAATTCCCGACTACCTGGACAAAATCTCCAGCTTCACCATTACTGTCTCCCAGGACAGCACCTCCAGCTTCACCATTACTGTCTCCCAGGACAGCACCTCCAGCTCACCATTACTGTCTCCCAGGACAGCACCTCCAGCTTCACCATTACTGTCTCCAGGACAGCACCTCCAGCTTCACCATTACTGTCTCCCAGGACAGCACCTCCAGCTTCACCATTACTGTCTCCCAGGACAGCACCTCCAGCTTCACCATTACTGTCTCCCAGGACAGCACTATCAGCCCCACATTTACTGACTACCAGGACATCACCTCCAGCCTTACAGTTTCTGACTACATGGCCAGTATCAAGGGCAGTACCATTCAGCCCAGACTTTTTATGTTCCCATCTGTTGTAGAAAGCTTCCAGGTTTTCTATGAAAGCAGCTTTGATGTTATCCTCTTTTAATACCCTTGTGATTTTAGTCCACAGATTTATCTCATTTGGGCTACCCAAAAACACTTCCCTGTTTTAACACTGCTTGTAGCTAGTTCTTGGATATCTGCACAAGGGGCGTGACACCAATTTAATTTATACATATTCCCTCTTCCAACTGATCCTTCATCCTTATTGCTACCCCTTCCTTAGCTCTAACTCTCTCAGATACTCCTGACTAATCTCATTTATTTCTCCCCACTGAAACTCACCTACCCTCCTTCAGCTTTGTTTTGCTTAGAGCCAGGACCTCCAACATTTTTTCATTCATAACATTAGCAATCATCTTTTTCTTATCTGCGCAGATCTTATCTTACGCACATTCAGGTATCCCAGTTTTTTTAATTTTTTCTTCTTCACTTGTTTAGTATTTTCTACAGTGAGAAGGGGTTACTAGCCCATTGCTCCGGCATTTTAGTGCCTCATACGACACGTATGGCTTATGGAGGAAGCATTCTTTTCCACATCCCCATAGAGAATAGAGAAAATAACAAGAACTAGAACCTTAAGAAAAAGAAAAACCTAGATGTGTGTATGTATATATATGTATGTGCATGCCTGTGTACTGTGACCTAAGTGTAAGTAGGAGTAGCAAGATGTACCTGTTATCCAGTGTGTTTATGAGACAGGAAACAGAACACCAGCAATCTACCATTATGTTAAAACAATTACAGGTTTCTCTTTCACACTCACTTGGCAGGATGGTAGTACCTCTCTGGGTGGATGCTGTCTACCAACCTACTACTACAGGACAGTAGTACCTCCCTGGGTGGATGCTGTTCTACAACCTACTACTACAGGACAGTAGTACCTCTCTGGGTGGGATGCTGTCTACCAACCTACTACTACAGGACAGTAGTACCTCCCTGGGTGGATGCTGTCTACCAACCTACTACTACAGGAACAGTACTAGTACCTCTCTGGGTGGATGCTGTCTACCAACCTACTACTACAGGACAGTAGTACCTCCCTGGGTGGATGCTGTCTACCAACCTACTACTACAGGACAGTAGTACCTCCCTGGGTGGTTGCTGTCTACCAACCTACTACTACAGGACAGTAGTACCTCCCTGGGTGGTTGCTGTCTACCAACCTACTACCACAGGATGGTAGTACCTCCCTGGGTGGTTGCTGTCTACTAACCTACTACCACAGGACAGTAGTACCTCCCTGGGTGGATGCTGTCTACCAACCTACTACCACAGGATGGTAGTACCTCCCTGGGTGGTTGCTGTCTACTAACCTACTACCACAGGACAGTAGTACCTCCCTGGGTGGATGCTGTCTACCAACCTACTACCACAGGACGGTAGTACCTCCCTGGGTGGTTGTTGTCTATGCATGGAATATTACTATTTTTTTTATCTAATAAAACAATGGATTTTTTCATCACAACCTTTCCAATATGCTTCTAATGAATTGGAACCTTTTTTTTATACATTTTTTTGAAGAGTATTTTCTATAATTATTACACACCTGTACACAGACATCCAACACCGATAATTTTATTATGAACACTGGAATAATGTTGATGCCAATAGAAGACAACAGTGTTGATGCTTTTTATTAATAAACATAAAACAAATCAGTAATTATCCACACAATATTTTAGAGAATATTATGTTCCCAAATTCGTACAGAATTTCTCGTAACTCATAATATTACAGGAATGCTGGAGACATGACGAGTTACAAAATACAACCATTACATGAATGATGCAAAAACACTCACCCTTAAATGATAGTAATCCGAAATACACACCATTACATGAATAATGGATTTTTTATAAGATTTTTTAAAAATATGCGAAATATTAAAAACAAATGTGGTAAAACATTAATTGAATATTTCAACGATTCATTGAATTTTCAAGCATTTACTGACAAATCTCAATTTTTAGCTAAAATATGCATATAGCTGCATAACAAGTTATAAAAAAATTCAATAAATATAGAAAGAAATAGTTCCGTACAACAGCTAATGTCGGAAACAGTTGCAGTGATTGTAAGTGTACGTGTTGTGGCAATGATTGTAAATGCTATAATGTAGCAGCAATGATTCTAATTGTAATACTGTTGTAGCAGTGATTGTAGTTGTACTAGTTTTGTAACATTGATTGTTGGTGAAATAGTAGCAATGATTGTAGTTGTACTAGTATTGTAGCAATGACTAAATGTTGTAGTAATGATTGTAAATGCAGTAGTATTGTGGCAATGATTGTGGTTGTACCACTGTTCTAGCAATTGTAGTTCCATTGTTGTAGCATTGATTGTTGTTGTACCATTACTGAAGCAATGGTTGCTCTTTCACCAAAGTTGTAGCAATGATTGTTGTACAAGGATTGTAGCAACAATGTTAGTTGTACTAGTACTGTAGCAATGATTGTTGTACAAGGATTGTAGCAACAATGTTAGTTGTACTAGTACTGTAGCAATGATTGTTGTACAAGGGTTGTAGCAACAATGTTAGTTGTACTAGTACTGTAGCAATGATTGTTGCTGTACCAGTGATGTAGCAATGATTGTTGCTGTACCAGTGATGTAGCAATGATTCTTGCTGTACCAGTGATGTAGCAATGATTGTTGCTGTACCAGTGATGTAGCAATGATTGTTGCTGTACCAGTGATGTAGCAATGATTCTTGCTGTACCAGTGATGTAGCAATGATTCTTGCTGTACCAGTGATGTAGCAATGATTCTTGCTGTACCAGTGATGTAGCAATGATTCTTGCTGTACCAGTGATGTAGCAATGATTCTTGCTGTACCAGTGATGTAGCAATGATTCTTGCTGTACAGTGATGTAGCAATGATTCTTGCTGTACCAGTGATGTAGCAATGATTCTTGCTGTACAGTGATGTAGCAATGATTCTTGCTGTACCAATGATGTAGCAATGATTCTTGCTGTACCAGTGATGTAGCAATGATTCTTGCTGTACCAGTGATGTAGCAATGATTCTTGCTGTACCAGTGATGTAGCAATGATTCTTGCTGTACCAATTATGATTCTTGCTGTACCAATTATGTAGCAATGATTCTTGCTGTTACCAATTATGTAGCAATGATTCTTGCTGTACCAATTATGTAGCAATGATTCTTGCTGTACCAATTATGATTCTTGCTGTACCAATTATGTAGCAATGATTCTTGCTGTACCAATTATGTAGCAATGATTCTTGCTGTACCAATTATGTAGCAATGATTCTTGCTGTACCAATTATGATTCTTGCTGTACCAATTATGTAGCAATGATTCTTGCTGTACCAATTATGTAGCAATGATTCTTGCTGTACCAATTATGTAGCAATGATTCTTGCTGTGCCAATTATGTAGCAATGATTCTTGCTGTACCAATTATGTAGCAATGATTCTTGCTGTACCAATTATGATTCTTGCTGTACCAATTATGTAGCAATGATTCTTGCTGTGCCAATTATGTAGCAATGATTCTTGCTGTACCAATTATGTAGCAATGATTCTTGCTGTACCAATTATGTAGCAATGATTCTTGCTGTACCAATTATGTAGCAATGATTCTTGCTGTACCAATTATGATTCTTGCTGTACCAATTATGATTCTTGCTGTGCCAATTTTGTAGCAATGATTCTTGCTGTGCCAGTGATGTAGAAATGATTGTATTTGTATCAATTTTGTATCAGTGATTGTAGTAGTACCAGTGTTAAAGTTGTGACTGATGTTGTACCTGTGTTGTAGCAATGGTTGTTGCTTTTCCAGTGTTGCTGTAATGACTGTAGCTCTATGGTGATTGATGGTTCTGTGGAAGTTGGTGGTTCTATGGTGTGTATATATGTTGGTAGAATTACCGACAATATGTAAAGTAAAAGGACACAAGTGCAACTAATGTGACATTTTATTGTGGCAACGTTTCGCTCTCCAGGAGCTTTGTCAAGCAGTTACAAACAATACATGGACACAGAGGGTATATATAGGCTCAGAGTGAGGTGCAATACTAATGGTGGTAGTAGTAGTAGTAGAGCGGTGTCTGTTGGACACCGCTCAACAGGTTCTGTAGTGGTTGGTTCTGTAGTGGTTGGTGGTTCTGTCGAGGTTGGTAGCTCTGTAGTGGTTGGAAGTTCTGTAGTGGTTGGAGGTCCTATAGTGGTTGGTTCTGTAGTGCTTAGTGGTTCTATGATCCTGTAGTGGTTGGTGGTTGGTTTTGTAATGGTTAGTGGTTTTGGTAATTGGTAGTTGTGTAGTGGTTGGTATAGTAATGGTGAGTGGTTCATAAATAGTTGGAAGTTCTGTGCTGGTTTGTAGTTCAGGTGTGGTTGGCAGTTCTGTGGTGGTTGGTAGCTCTGTAGAGGTTGGCATCTGGGTGTGGTTCTGTATGAATTTGTGTTCCTATAGCGGTTAGTGATTCTGTGGTGATTGGTGGTTGAGTGGGTGGTGGTTCTGTAATAGTTGGTGGTTGTGTGTTGGTTGCCATTTTGTAGTAATTGGTGATTCTGGGGTGGCTGGCAGTTCAGTAGTGACTGGTGGTTCTGTGGTGGTTGGTGGTTCTGTTTTGGTTGGTGGTTCTGTTGTGGTTAATAGTTCTGTTGTGGTTAGTGGTTCTGTGGAAGTTGATACAGTGGACCCTCGACCAACGATGGCATCGTATAACGTTAAATCCGACTACCGATACATTTTAACGCAAAAATTTTGCCTCGACTAGCGCTAAAAAACTCGACCAACGCGATTCATTCCGTTCGAGACGCGTCCACATGTGGCCTGAGTGCGCCTCACTTGTCCCGTGCCAGTGTTTACAAGCCAGCCAGCCACCATGGTCGCATCCAAACATACAATCAGAACATTTCATATTATCGCAGAGTTTTTAGTGATTGCACCTGCAAAATAAGTCACCATGGGCCCCAAGAAAGCTTCTAGTGCCAACCCTACAGCAAAAAGGGTGAGAATTACTATGGATATGAAGAAAGAGATCATTGCTAAGTATGAAAGTTGAGTGCATGTCTCCGAGCTGGCCAGGCTGTACACAAAACCCCAATCAACCATCGCTACTATTGTGGCCAAGAAAACGGCAATCAAGGAAGCTGTTCTTGCCAAAGGTGCAACTATGTTTTCGAAACTGAGATCGCAAGTGTTAGAAGATGTTGAGAGACTGTTATTGGTGTGGATAAACGAAAAACAGATAGCAGGAGATAGCATCTCTCAAGCGATCATATGTGAAAAGGCTAGGAAGTTGCATGAGGATTTAATTAGGAAAATGCCTGCAACTAGTGATGTGAGTGAATTTAAGGCCAGCAAAGGTTGGTTTGAGAGATTTAAGAATCGTAGTGGCATACATAGTGTGATAAGGCATGGTGAGGCTGCCAGTTTGGACCAAAAAGCAGCTGAAAAATATGTGCAGGAATTCAAGGAGTACATAGACAGTGAAGAATTGAAACCTAAACAAGTGTTTAATTGTGACAAAACAGGCCTGTTTTGGAAGAAAATGCCAAGCAGGACCTACATTACTCAGGAGCACTCCCAGGACATAAGCCTATAAAAGACAGGCTTACTCTGTTGATGTGTGCTATTGCTAGTGGTGATTGCAAAGTGAAGCCTTTATTGGTGTATCACTGAAACTCCCAGAGTGTTCAGGAAAAACAATGTCCTCAAGGCTAATTTGTGTGTGCTGTGGAGGGCAAACAGTAAGGCATGGGTCACTAGGGACTTTTTCTATGACTGGTTACACCATGTATTTGCCCCCACTGTGAAAAATTACCTCCTGGAAAATAAATTGGACCTTAAGTGCCTCCTGGTATTAGACAATGCTCCTGGTCATCCTTCAGGCTCGGCAGAGCAACTTTCTGGGGACATGAGCTTCATCAAGGTCAAGTTTTTGCCTCCTAATACCACTCCTCTCCTGCAGCCCATGGACCAGCAGGTCATTGCAAACTTCAAAAAAACTTTACACAAAAGCTATGTTTGAAAGGTGCTTTGTAGTGACCTCAGAAACTCAATTGACTCTAAGAGAGTTTTGGAGAGATCACTTTGGCATCCTCAATTGTGTAAACATTATAGGTAAGGCTTGGGAGGAAGTGACTAAGAGGACCTTGAACTCTGCTTGGAAGAAACTGTGGCCAGAATGTGTAGACAAAAGGGATTTTGAAGGATTTGAGGCTAACCCTGAGAAGCCTATGCCAGTTGTGGAATCAATTGTGGCATTGGGGAAGTCCTTGGGGTTGGAGGTTAGTGGGGAGGATGTGGAAGAGTTGGTGGAGGAGGACAATGAAGAACTAACCACTGATGAGCTGCAAGATCATTTTCAACAGCAAGAGGCCAGACCTGAGAAAACTGCTCTGGAGGAGGGGATAGAGAAATTGAAGAAGTTGTCTACTTCAAAGATTAAGGAAATGTGTGCAATGTGGCTTAAAGTGCAAACCTTTTTTGATGAAAATCACCCTCACACAGCTATTGCAAGCAGTGCTGGTGACTGTTACACTGACAGTGTTGTGAAACACTTTAGGAATGTCATAAAGGAACGGGAGGTACAGGCCTCTATGGACAGATATGTTGTGCGACAGAGGTCCAGTGACTCTCAAGCTGGTCCTAGTGGCATTAAAAGAAGAAGGTAAGTAACCCCAGAAAAGGACTTGACACCTCAAGTCCTAATGGAAGGGGATTCCCCTTCTAAACACTTACACCATCCACTCTCTCCACTCCTCCCATCCCATCAATCATCACCAGATCTTCAATAAAGGTACAGTGGAACCTCAAAAATCGAACGTATCACATATCGAACGTTTCGAAAATAGGACCATTTTTTCAGACAAACTGTGTCCCTATTATTGAACGTGCCCCTATTTTTGGACCGCCGGGTATGGGACCTGTCTGCCGCCCTCTCTGTCCACATCCCCGTGCAGGCGCCGTGAGCAGTCAAGCTTTGTTTATGCTTGAGTGAACACTAACCTGCGCTCTCATTCACGCATTTTACGATTATTTCGTTGTGTTTAGTGCTTGTGGGACTGTGAAACAAGCTGCCATGGGCCCAAAGAAACTTGCTAGTGGTACCCCTGTGGTAAAGAAAGTGAGAAACACCATAGATGTGAAGAAGGAATAATACAGAAGTAGAGAGTGGTATGAGACTTGTTGAGCTTGCCAAGATGTATGGGAAAAACAAGTCGACCATCGGTTCTATCCTGGCAAAGAAAGAACAAATCAAGGAAGCTGATGTTGCGAAAGGTGTTAATATAGGGAGTGGATGAGGTGCCTTCTTCAAAGATTAAGGAGATTTGTGCCAAGTGTAATATTGTCCAAATGTTTGGCAGAAGTACCACCCTGAGCAAGCTGAAACAAGCCATCTTTGCAACAAGTTCAATAACAAAACCATGTCCCATTTTAGGGAAATGTTAAAGAGGCACCAGAAACAGAGGACTGTGGATAGTTATTTTGTGAGACGGGGGTCCAGTGACTCAAGCTGGTTCTAGTGGCATTAAAAGACAGAGAAGGGAAGTAACCCCAGAGAGGGCTTTACCTGAAGTCCTCATGGAGGGGGATTCTCCTTCCAAACACTAACCCAACTCCCTCTCTCCTCCTCTCTATCTTCCAGATGTCATCACCAATCTTCAATAAAGGTAAGTAAAAATGTTATTTTATATGTATTACTATACATAATTAAAAACTATAGTATTTGTTGTATGTAAAACTGTAATTAATCTCTATAAAATGTATTTTTTGTGGGGATATTTTTGGGTTTCTGGAACGGATTAATTGTATTTCCATTATTTCTTATGGGAAATGTTGCTTCGAATTTCAGACTTTTTGAATTTAGAACTAGCTCCTGGAATGGATTAAGTTTGATTTTTGAGGTTCTACTGTGTCATGTAATTGTACATGTCTTCAGTTTGTGTGTATTAAAATTAATATTTCATGTGGTAAAATTTTTTTTTTTTCAATACTTTGGGGTGTCAGGAATAGATTAATTTGATTTCCATTATTTCTTAAGGTAGTAGGTTGGTAGACAGCAACCACCCAGGGAAGTACTACCGTCCTGCCAGATGACTGTGAAACAAAAACCTGTAACTGTTTTGCATGATGGTAGGATTGCTGGTTTCTTTTTCTGTCTCATAAACACGCTAAGATAACAGGGATATCTTGCTACTCCTACTTACACTTTGGTCACACTTCACAGACACGCACATGCATATATATATATACATACATCTAGGTTTTTCTCCTTTTTCTAAATAGCTCTTGTTCTTTTTTATTTCTTCTATTGTCCATGGGGAAGTGGAAAAGAATCTTTCCTCCGTAAGCCATGCGTGTCGTATGAGGCGACTAAAATGCCGGGAGCAATGGGCTAGTAACCCCTTCTCCTGTATACAATTACTAAAAAAGAGAAGAAGAAAACTTTATAAAACTGGGTTGCTTAAATGTGCGTGGATGTAGTGCGGATGACAAGAAACAGATGATTGCTGATGTTATGAATGAAAAGAAGTTGGATGTCCTGGCCCTAAGCGAAACAAAGCTGAAGGGGGTAGGAGAGTTTCAGTGGGGGGAAATAAATGGGATTAAATCTGGAGTATCTGAGAGAGTTAGAGCAAAGGAAGGGGTAGCAGTAATGTTAAATGATCAGTTATGGAAGGAGAAAAGAGAATATGAATGTGTAAATTCAAGAATTATGTGGATTAAAGTAAAGGTTGGATGCGAGAAGTGGGTCATAATAAGCGTGTATGCCCCTGGAGAAGAGAGGAATGCAGAGGAGAGAGAGAGATTTTGGGAGATGTTAAGTGAATGTATAGGAGCCTTTGAACCAAGTGAGAGAGTAATTGTGGTAGGGGACTTGAATGCTAAAGTAGGAGAAACTTTTAGAGAGGGTGTGGTAGGTAAGTTTGGGGTGCCGGGTGTAAATGATAATGGGAGCCCTTTGATTGAACTTTGTATAGAAAGGGGTTTAGTTATAGGTAATACATATTTTAAGAAAAAGAGGATAAATAAGTATACACGATATGATGTAGGGCGAAATGACAGTAGTTTGTTGGATATGTATTGGTAGATAAAAGACTGTTGAGTAGACTTCAGGATGTACATGTTTATAGAGGGGCCACAGATATATCAGATCACTTTCTAGTTGTAGCTACACTGAGAGTAAAAGGTAGATGGGATACAAGGAGAATAGAAGCATCAGGGAAGAGAGAGGTGAAGGTTTATAAACTAAAAGAGGAGGCAGTTAGGGTAAGATATAAACAGCTATTGGAGGATAGATGGGCTAATGAGAGCATAGGCAATGGGGTCGAAGAGGTATGGGGTAGGTTTAAAAATGTAGTGTTAGAGTGTTCAGCAGAAGTTTGTGGTTACAGGAAAGTGGGTGCAGGAGGGAAGAGGAGCGATTGGTGGAATGATGATGTAAAGAGAGTAGTAAGGGAGAAAAAGTTAGCATATGAGAAGTTTTTACAAAGTAGAAGTGATGCAAGGAGGGAAGAGTATATGGAGAAAAAGAGAGAAGTTAAGAGAGTGGTGAAGCAATGTAAAAAGAGAGCAAATGAGAGAGTGGGTGAGATGTTATCAACAAATTTTGTTGAAAATAAGAAAAAGTTTTGGAGTGAGATTAACAAGTTAAGAAAGCCTAGAGAACAAATGGATTTGTCAGTTAAAAATAGGAGAGGAGAGTTATTAAATGGAGAGGTAGAGGTATTGGGAAGATGGAAGGAATATTTTGAGGAATTGTTAAATGTTGATGAAGATAGGGAAGCTGTGATTTCGTGTATAGGGCAAGGAGGAATAACATCTTGTAGGAGTGAGGAAGAGCCAGTTGTGAGTGTGGGGGAAGTTCGTGAGGCAGTAGGTAAAATGAAAGGGGGTAAGGCAGCCGGGATTGATGGATAAAGATAGAAATGTTAAAAGCAGGTGGGGATATAGTTTTGGAGTGGTTGGTGCAATTATTTAATAAATGTATGGAAGAGGGTAAGGTACCTAGGGATTGGCAGAGAGCATGCATAGTTCCTTTGTATAAAGGCAAAGGGGATAAAAGAGAGTGCAAAAATTATAGGGGATAAGTCTGTTGAGTGTACCTGGTAAAGTGTATGGTAGAGTTATAATTGAAAGAATTAAGAGTAAGACGGAGAATAGGATAGCAGATGAACAAGGAGGCTTTAGGAAAGGTAGGGGTGTGTGGGACCAGGTGTTTACAGTGAAACATATAAGTGAACAGTATTTAGATAAGGCTAAAGAGGTCTTTGTGGCATTTATGGATTTGGAAAAGGCGTATGACAGGGTGGATAGGGGGCAATGTGGCAGATGTTGCAAGTGTATGGTGTAGGAGGTAGGTTACTGAAAGCAGTGAAGAGTTTTTACGAGGATAGTGAGGCTCAAGTTAGAGTATGTAGGAAAGAGGAAATTTTTTCCCAGTAAAAGTAGGCCTTAGACAAGGATGTGTGATGTCACCGTGGTTGTTTAAATATATTTATAGATGGGGTTGTAAGAGAAGTAAATGCGAGGGTCTTGGCAAGAGGCGTGGAGTTAAAAGATAAAGAATCACACACAAAGTGGGAGTTGTCACAGCTGCTCTTTGCCGATGACACTGTGCTCTTGGGAGATTCTGAAGAGAAGTTGCAGAGATTGGTGGATGAATTTGGTAGGGTGTGCAAAAGAAGAAAATTAAAGGTGAATACAGGAAAGAGTAAGGTTATGAGGATAACAAAAAGATTAGGTGATGAAAGATTGAATATCAGATTGGAGGAGAGAGTATGGAGGAGGTGAACGTATTCAGATATTTGGGAGTGGACGTGTCAGCGGATGGGTCTATGAAAGATGAGGTGAATCATAGAATTGATGAGGGAAAAAGAGTGAGTGGTGCACTTAGGAGTCTGTGGAGACAAAGAACTTTGTCCTTGGAGGCAAAGAGGGGAATGTATGAGAGTATAGTTTTACCAACGCTCTTATATGGGTGTGAAGCGTGGGTGATGAATGTTGCAGCGAGGGAGAAGGCTGGAGGCAGTGGAGATGTCATGTCTGAGGCAATGTGTGGTGTGAATAAATGCAGGAAATTTGATTGGAAG
>NC_069421.1:53805231-53822253 GCF_026875155.1 Cherax quadricarinatus
TTAATTTTCGAAAATGAAAACTGTAGACCATATTTAGAAATATTGAAGAGATACTCTGAGACCCTAAAATTTTCTAGAAACCAAACCCGGGGAAAATTTAAATGGACAAAAGCGCACATTAATTTCTTTTAAAAAATTTTTACACAGAATATACAATTCATATGTAAAACATTGGAAAAAATTTTCTAAATCACATGCCCTTTTTCAAGGGCAAAAAACCCTTGGGGGCTGGGATTAATTTTCAATTTTTCCCAAAAGGTAGGGGGGCCCAAAAAAAAAAAAAAAACATTTTCTCATCATTCACTCTACACAGTTATAAAACTCAACATTAACACCCTCCTTCAATGCAGGCACGTACTTCCCATCCGGGATAAGTCGGGGGCCTTTTTCCCTAACCCCTTAAAAATGTTACTTTTAACCTCCAAAACGCCAATCCAAAAAAACCATTTTGTCTCCTTCTTTCCACTAAAATTTTTAAGCAGGGTTTGCTGAAGCCAAGCCCCTTGCCAAAAAACCACCTTTTCCCCCTCCTTCCAAACTTTCCATGCGACCCCTCCCCCATCTCCCTCCAACAAATTTATAACTCTCCAATCATTCTTTTTTGTTCCATCCTTTCTACATTCCAAACCACCTCAAAATCCCCCCAACCCTCGGGAAATATTTGATAATCCTGCACCCCCTTCTAATCTCCAAATTATCGATTCTTCTCCGCATTATCATGCCACACTTTTGCCCTCAGACATGACCATCTCCACTGCCTCCAGCTTTCTTGTTGCAACATTCATTGATTAAATGAAGTACTAACCACTTCAAAACTATATCCCAATCTCTTTTAACATTCTTATTTTTAATCCATCAATCCCATTGCTTTATCCCCTTTTATTCTACCCACTGCCTCATGCACTTCACCCACCCTCACAACTGTTCTTCCTCACTCCTAAAAGATGTTATTCCTCCTTACCCTATACACGAAATCACAGTTTCCCTATCATCACCAGCATTTAAAATTTCCTCAAAATATTCCTTCAATCTTCTAAATACCACTAACTCTCCTTTTTACTATCTCTCCTCTCCTATATTTAACTATCAAATCCATTTGTTCCCTAGGCTTCTCAACTTGTTAATCTCATTTCCAAAACTTTTTTTTATTTTCACAAATTTGTTGATAGCATCTCACCAACTCTCTCATGACTACGATACTCTTCACACCAACTCTGAGGCTCAGGACTGATTACCTCATCAATTATTATAGTTCTTCTGCCTTCCATTATGCCCTTTGAATTTGTACTGATACTACTAACTATTACCACTGCAAACCCGGGTGCCTGGGATATGACCTACTTCCACTGGAAATCTCGCCTACCAGTGACTATGCCCTCATCTGCTACCTGTCCCTTTCCACCTGTCGCCAGTATATAAGCGCCAGCCTTCTTGCCTGTGTTCTAGAAATCTTCAGACTATGGAGCTCTTCACACCAGTTCCAAGGCTGGGGGACTGATTATCTCATCCTTTAATATACAGTGGGACTGAAGAACACTGAAGAAACACTGAAAACAGGCTGATACCTCCGAATCAGACTCGTGCGGGAGGTACCCCCCCTCTACACTACCATCAAGACAAGTTCCCCAGCACTTTGCTGTCTGCTAAAGCTGGATTGGGGGCTCCAATGGGAACCCGTTTTCTGCCTCTGCCCAACGTGACACTGAAGACCCAAGCTAGAAGACACTCCCCACTGGGGGAGTCCATGCAAGATAGAAGAAGAAGTTACCCTCCAAGAAGACGAACGACACCCCCGCCCCGGGGGCCAAACCCCCGGTCACCAAACTGGAGAAGACCAGGGCCGGAAGTACCGGGAAATCTCTAATGAATGAAAAGAATACAGTAGGACCCCACTTTGCAGCGTTCCACTAGTATGGCGATTTCAAATTCTGACCAAAATTTGCTATACAGTGAGTGATCTTTCAAATGCTGCATGCCCCCATCCAGTTTTTTTATATTCTCCCATGAGAACATCTATTATGTCAGGAAATTTTCCCAAAATTTCAAGTGTTTTAAAGTTATTGCATATTTTAAAATGTACTATTTTAATTATACTTATGTGTACTTGTAATAAATATACAGTGGTCCCCATTATCGTCGTAAACCATTCCCGAAGTGCGATGATTATCGAAAAAGAGACGATTTTCGAATCAATTTTCCCCATAAGAAAAAAAGTAAATACAATTAATATGTTCCTGACACCCAAAGTAATAAAACAAAAGTTTTTTTACATGAAATATAGATGTATGCCATAAACAATACATTGGGACATGATAAATGAAACATTAACAGCATAACACTTACCTTTAATTTGGGAATTCTTCTTAGTGTATGGAAACTGGAGAGGAGAGACATTGGATTATTACTTTTGGAAGGGAATCCCATTCCATCAAACACCTCAGGTACCAAGTGCTTTTCTGGGTTACTTCCTCTTTTCTGTTTTTTAATGCCACTAGGACCAGCTTGAGAGACATTGGAGACCTGTCTCACAAAAAGTGTCCAGAGAGCTCTGTTTCTGGTGACCTCTTAAAACTTCCCTAAATGGCCAAGACCGTCACGTACAAGTTTGCCAATTGGCTTGCAACATCTTCTCAGGGTGAAGTTTCTCATTAAATCTTTCCATCCTACAACCCCACATTTTCAAAAATTTTTTCTTTCCTTAATTTCTAAGATAGGCACCTTCGTCCCTCTCTCCTCCTCCTCCCTGCAGCTAGATTCTGAGCTGCAATCTGTTCCTGTTCCTAGCTGAAGCTCTTGCAGCTCCTCAGCTGGCCAATTTGGCCACACATAGCACACTTTCATATTGTTTCAATGATGATTTTCTAAAATTCAATTGTATTTCTCACTTTCACTTTACCAAAGGCTTGGCACTAGGACTTCTTTGAGCCTATGGTAGCTTTTTAGCACTTGCAAGCACTAAAAGGAATGGAATATTATGAAATATTTCGTATGAACAAGTGAGGGGGCCGACACTTGCACTCAGTGGAACAATGGCACACTGGCTGGGAAGGGGAGCCAGGCGGCTCAGAGCATGAGTAAAGTGTCCCTGACGAAGGATGATAGTGAGCAAACTGACCATTTGGCAGCCAGTGTTTGGACAAGAATAACTCCAAACTATTCCAAAAAGACGACTATCAAGCCGGACGATTATAGAGGACCACTGTACTTGCACATTGTGCTGACATGCAGGTACACCAAAATTAAAACCACGAAAAGTGTCTACTCTTGAAATGCATAAAATAATAATAATTAATAATAATAATAAAATCACTTTGGTGCATTAAAATAGTCATATTTATGCTAATATAGACATTCCATTATCCATCCATGATATTTTTTTTAAATGATATAATAAACATGCTGTGTACCATGAGCATGATACATACACCACAGTATAAAAACGACATATATGAGATTTGCGTTTACCAAGTACAGTAGTTGTAGGAGAGTCAGAAAATTATGTTTTTCTCTAGTCAAACACCAGTATCTTAACTAGAAATTTATTCTTTCATATGCCTACACTCTAGCTATAGCTATTCAAGACCCTTGTGGGTTTAGTCACTTCCTTTAATATTATGATTAGAACAACTTGAAAAAAAAAAAAAATAAATAAAAACATTATAATAATTTTTAATAATAAAAATAATAATTTGCAAAGCATCATTCCTTCTAAAATTTACATGAAATGAAGTTGTTTGTCTTTATTTATTCTACTGTGGAGAACGAACTTGTGCACATAAAACGTGTTATATGAATGTTGATAAAAAATGAAAAACCATAACTAGACGCTTTGTGATTTTCTTACATAGTGGGTGGTGGTCTAGCGGGCTTCCCTACCCTACCTCCCACACAACTTTCTTACAAATAAATACAGTGACCCTCGAGTTCGCATGCCTTGACTTTCGTGAAATCGACTTCAGCGAGTTTTGTTGGAAAAATTGGCCTCGAGTTTTCGGTGCAAAAACTTGTGTAATCGGCGACCGTCCTGTACCCCGTCCACCGGGCACCGCGCACAAAAAGCCAGTCTCCACCCTTTTCCATGTCAGTGGTGCCATGTTTACCAACCGTGAACCATCACCCCGCGGGTTCATACGTAATAACCATTGTTTTTGTGATTACAAACTACAAAATAAGTCCCCAAGCCCCAGGAAGCTAGTGCAAGCCCTTTGGGTAAAAAAGTGGGAACTCGTCGAATTCAAGAAGGAAATATTGAAAAATATAGAGTGGAGTGCGTTTACAGACTTGCCAGGATGTTGGCAAAGCCCCTTTCAACTATCACTTCGATCGTGGCGAAAGGAAAGGAAATAAGTGTGCTGTGTGCAAAGGGGTGGATATGCTGACAAAAAGGAGACACAAATCCTCAAAGAGTGAAGATTATTTTGGGTTTGGGGATTACCGAAAAACAGTTGGGCAGGAGAAAATGTTACGCATCGATATTTATGAAAAGGCAAGGCAGATTGCAGGACGATCTCGAAGGAACATGCCTGCAACAATGGGATGCTTGGTTTTTAAGGCCAGCAAAGGTTGCTTGAGAGTTTTTAAGAAGGTAAGTGCTTCACGTGTGATATGCATGGTGAGCTGCCAGTTCGACAAAAAAAGCAGCCGAGAAGTTTGTACAGGAGTTTAAGGATGCGTAGACACTGGAGAATTCAAACCCAGCAATTTGTTTAATGTGATGAAACAGGCCTCTCTGGAAGAAAATGCCAAAGAGGACCTACATCACGCAGAGAAGCGGCATCCCAGGAACTTGCCTAATTGAAAGACAGGCTTACGCTCATGTTTTGTAGTAATGAGTGGGATTTTAAAAGTGAAGCCTTACGGTGTATCACTCTAAAATCCCAGGGTTTCAAGAAAACAGTGTCGCCAAGAGTAACTGTGTGTGATGTGGAAGGCAAACATAAGGCATGGGCACAAGGGAAATTTTCCCAGACTGGTTTAATGAAGTGTTTGGCCCAGTGGAAGAAAGGGCCCTGAAAAATAAAATTGCCACTCAAGTCCCTCCTGGAAATGGGCCAATGCTCCCTGCCATCTCCAGAGGGGAAAGAGCAAATGTGGAGGAGTTTAGTTTCATCACGGTGAAGTTTTGCCTCCTAAAACCACCCTCTCCTCCAGCCATGGACCAGCAGGTAATTTCAAACTTCAAAAACTCTACACCAAAGCAGTGTTTCAGAAGTGCTTTGAAGTGACCTCAGACACTGAATTGACCCTAAGAGAGTTCTGGAAGATCACTTTAATACCTCCATTGCATAAACCTTATAGGTAAGTCTTGGGAGGGAGTGACTTCCAGGACTTTGAACTCTGTTTGGAGAAATTTGAGGCCAGATTGTGTACAAAGAGGGATTTTGAAGGGTTTGTGGCTGACCCTAAGGAACCTATGCCAGTTGTGGAAACTATTGCAGCATTGGGATGTCCCGGGGGTTGGAGGGAGTGGTGAGGATGTGGAAGAGTTGGTGGAGGACCATAGGGAAGAGCTAACCACTGAAGAGCTGCAAGAGCTTCATCTGCAACAGCAACAGATCACAGCTCAGGAAACTGCTGCAGAGAAGGAGGAAGAGAGATGGAGGACATGCCTTCTTCAAAGATCAAGGACATTTGGGGAAAAAGTGGACTGAACCCGCAAACTTATGGATGAACTTCACCCTAACAAAGCGGGTTTGCAGGCCGCTTTGGCAACATGTACAATGACAGTGTTGTGTCCCACTTCAGGGAAATCTTAAAGAAACGCCAAAAAACAGACCTCTCTGGACAGATATTTTGTGCGACGGGGGTCCAGTGACCCCAAAAGCTGGTCCCAGTGGCATTAAAAGAAGAAGGGAAGTAACCCCAGATAGGACTTCATACTGAAGTCCTAATGGAAGGAGATTCTCCTTCCAAAAAATAGTGTACACCTTCCTCCTATCCCCTCCTCCCGTCTTCCATCCACGCAGAAGTCTTCAGTAAAGGTAAGTGTAATGTTTTTTATTATTTATTTTAAATGCATGTACTTGATTCTGATTTTTTTCTTTAAATTTTAATCTTTTTTTAATTTGAAAAAAAATATTTTATTTTAATATTTTTGGGTGTTGGAACAAATTAATTTTATTTCCTTTATTTCTTAGGGGAAAAATGGTTTCGATTTCGTAAATTTCGACCTTCGGCGGGCTCTCTGGAACGATTAAATCACGAAACTCAGGGTCCCACTGTACTTTTCACCTCTCGCCCTACATTAAGACCATTAAAACTACAAATATTTTAAGGTAAGTAATGAGTGTACTGTATATGCATTTTATCACTCTAGGAAGCTTTAAGCATCATTGTAGTATACAGTGGACCCTCGACCAACGATGGCATCGATTAATGATAAATCCGAATAGCAATACATTTTAAGGGCAAAATTTTTGCCTCGACTAGCGCTAAAAAACTCGACCAACACTATTAGTTCCGTCAGACCGTCCACTTCTGGCCAGTGTTTACAAGCCAGCCAGCCACCGCGGTCGCTTCCAAGCATACAATCGGAACATTTCATATTATCACAGCCATTTTAGTGATTGCACCTGCAAAATAAGTCACCATGGGCTCCAAGAAATCTTCTAGTGCCAACCCTACAGCAAAAAGGGTGAGAATTACTATGGAAAGAAAAAGAGATCATTGCTAAGTATGAAAGTGGAGTGCGTGTCTCCGAGCTGGCCAGTTGTACACAAAACCCCAATCAACCATCGCACTATTGTGGCCAAGAAAACTGCAATCAAGGAAGCTGTTCTTGCCAAAGGTGCAACTATGTTTTCGAAACTGGATCGCAAGTAAAATCGAAGATGTTGAGAGACGTTTTTTGGTGTGGATAAACGAAAAACAGATAGCAGAGATAGCATTTTTTAAGCGATCATATGTAAAAGGCTAGGAAGTTGCAGGACGATTTAATTTAAAATAATGCAGCAACTAGTGGTGATGTCAGTGAATTTAAGGCCAGCAAAGGTTGGTTTGAGAGATTTAAAGGGGAAGGGAAGTAACCCCAGAAAAGGACTTGCCACCTCAAGTCCTAATGGAAGGGGATTCCCTTCTAAACACTAAGACCATCAACAAATCTCCCCTCCTCCCCATCCCATCCAACAATCATCACCAGATCTTCAATAAGGGAAGTGTCATGTAACTGTGCATGTCTTCTTCAGTTTTGTGCATTAAAATTAATATTTCATGTGGGAAAAACAATTTTTTTTTTTTCATACTTTGGGGGGTCCTACACGGATTAATTGATTTCCATTATTTCTTATGGGGAAAATTAACTTGACTAACGATAATTTTGACTAACGATGAGCTCTCAGGAACGGATTAAATAGCGTTAGCCGAGGGTCCACTGTATTATGTTTGGGTTGGGTGGCCCAAACATATCTCCCATACTCACACAAAACACACACACACACACACACAAAACACACACACACACACCCCACACACCCCAGCCCCACACACACACCTCACTCACTCACCACTCACTCACTCACACTCACTCCTCACACTCACACTCACTCTCACACTCACTCCACACCCCACTCTCACACTCACTTTACACTCACTCTCCCCACTCACTCTCACACTCACTCTCACCAAACTCACCTCACACTCACTCCACACACTCTCACACACATCTCACACACCTCTCACACACTCTCAACCCCACTCTCTCACACTCTCTCTCTCTCTCTCTCTCTTCTCTCTCTCTCTCTCCTCTCTCTAGGTGCATACACACTTATGACCCACTTTTTGCATCTGACCCTTATTTTAATCCACAATTTCCTTGCATTTATAAATTTATATTCCCTCTTCTCTTTCCTAACTGATCCTTCGCATTATTGCTACCCCTTCCTTAGCTCTAACTCTCTCAGATGCTCCTGACTTAATCTCATTTATTCCTTCCCAAAGAAACAGCCTACCCCCCTTGAACTTTGTTTTGCTAAGAGCTAGGACATCCAGTTTTTTTTATTTAAAATATTACAATAATTTCTTCCTTATCATCTGCACTGCATCCACACAAATATTTTTATTATAATCATGGGGAAATGCTAAACCTGTAGATTATACAGTGCGTGGGGGGGATGGAAGGTATTTAGGCTCAATTCGGGGGAAATGGACACAGATCCAATTCCCTAGATCAAGAGCCCCTCACCAGCATCAAGGAACCTCTTGAAGGGATGAACTAATATGATATTCAGTTCTCTTGCATTCATTGAAAACTCTTACATTTATACTTACACTCACCCAAGTGACTGTATGTATAAAATTACTCATATTGTTATTGCCTTATTAATCCTAAATTAGTCTTACGTTTGCCGAAATGCTCTGCATATATACAGCCTCTTCTCACTTAGCGACGTACTTGTTTACCGATGCCTTGGACTTACGAAAGGCTCTCCTACCAGTAGGTATGCCTAAATAATGTATATTAGAGCTGATTTCCTCTATTTTTTTTTAATACAGTCTACAGTATACAGGAGGGCCCCACTTATATGGCAGGTTAGGTTCCAGGCTACCGCCGTAAAGCGGAAACCGCCGTAAAGTGGAACACCCTTTTTTCCACTTATAAATGCATACAAACACTAGATAACAAGTTTACACTAACATATATTAAGTTAGCAATAGAACCAGGCATCAAAAAACAATAAAAAAGTACAATACACACATAGTGCACTCATTACTTACCTTAAAATATTTATAGTCTTAATCTAGGGTGAGACAAGTAGTATTTATTGTAAGAAATCAAGTGTGGTATATATGGTAATAGCCAGGCTACCTTACCAGGCCACCCCACCCACACATACTATTCTATGATATTTAAGCATCCCAGAGCGATGAAATGTATATACAGTTCACTCATTACTTACCTTAAAATATTTGTAGTCTTGATGTAGGGTCAGGAGTAAGTAAATGAGATAAAACGAATAAATGAGAGAGAGAAAGAATGAGTACATGAGAGGGGACAGGCGCAGAGTTATGTAAACAAACCAGGCGAACGTAAGTTTTGTAAACAAACGAAGTGTACACGTCTGGTTTGTGTACAAGTTACATTGTGTACAGGTTGTCTCTACATTGATACGGTAGAATTAATAAAGAAGAACACTCCCATTCTCATGTAACATCATTTTGAGAAGAAATGAAGCTCTGAGTGAAGGCAATGGAAATAAGTCACACTGACTTTTTTGGGTTATCCTAGGTTCTCTACACGTATGTTGTTATGCATGATAATCTATGTAACTGTATTTGTGTATACCTGAATAAACTTACTTACATACATACGAAAGGAATAATTTTCTACAGTTACCCCCAGTAACACATTTTCTCTTATGTTAGATTAGAGAAAATGTTATTCTTGCCGTCACTTGTACAAGTTATGTGGCTCCCACATCTTATATTTATGTTTATTTATTCTATTGTGGGGTGTATTTATCATCTTTTTATGTGATGTATTGTGTTTATTATATAATTTTGAAAAAAAATATCTTGGATGGATTAATGAAAATGTGTATATTAACGTAATATACGACATTTAATGAGACTCGGTGAGTATTGTTATTATTATCATTTCTAATATGGCGTCACTTGTGCAAGTCGTCTGCTACCACATCTCACATTTATGTTTATTTATTCTACTGTGGGGTGTATTTATCTTATTCATATGTTATGCATCGTGTTTATTATATAATTTTGAAAAAAATATCATGGATGGATTAATGAAAATGTGTATATTACCGTAATATACGACATTTAATGAGACTCGGTGAGTATTGTTATTATTATTATTATCATTTCTAATATGGCGTCACTTGTGCAAGTCGTCTGCTACCACATCTCACATTTATGTTTATTTATTCTACTGTGGGGTGTATTTATCTTATTTATATGTTATGCATCGTGTTTATTATATAATTTTGAAAAAAATATCATGGATGGATTAATGAAAATGTGTATATTAACGTAATATACGACATTTAAATGACTCGATGATTATTATTATCATTACTAATATGACGTCTGGAGACATAAGACACTTACCAATTTTAATGTGTACCTGCATGCCAGCACAGTATGTAAGTTTATTTAGGTACAGGTATACATAAGTATAATTATCAGAGTATATATAAAATATGAAATAACTTTTAAAAACATTTGAAATTTTGGAGTTTCCAGACAAAATGGAGAGACTTAGTGCTTACTGAGCTCATGGAGAATGTAAACAAACGAGGTGGGGCACGGTGACCGTATTAGAAAGTCAGGTGGGGGGAGCCGTATAGCGAGTTTTGGTCATAATTTGAAATGTCCGTATTAGCGGAACGCCGTAAAGTGAAACGCCGTAAAGCGGGGCCTTCCTGTACTACTGTATAAACATTTAACAATATACCAGAAAAGATATAAATGGTGCAAAGGTGGCATTAAAGCAACATCAAAGATAGTTGACACATACCCATTACCATTATAGTATGCTCCTCACTTAGCGACGAATCCTTTTACCAATGTGGTCTTAGGAACGGAACTCCTTCGTTAAGTGAGGAGAGGCTGTAGTGGCTTTCTGCATGTACACCCAAATGTCATTCACCTTTGTACAACATTGTATGATGCTGAAATAGAGTATTACTATTACTATTAGCCCATCCCTTGGGTATGACCTATTTCCACTGGGGAATTCCACCTACCAGTGGCAGTCTTCGTCTGCTACATGTCCCTCATCTGATGCCAGTATGTAAGCACCAATCTTCATGCCTGTGCTTCAGATTCTTCACGACTACGGTGCTCCTCAACAGCTCCAAGACAAAGGGACTGACTACCTCACCTTTTGTATATAGTTCTACTGTCTTCCATTTATGTTATTGAATTTGTATTGATAAAGCCACTGGATGATGAAACATCTACAATAAAGATACCCAGATGTTGCATATGTATCTAATTCTTTATCTTCATTTTATTGAAGGCAAGAAAATTTGTCAGGCAGGAACAATCTCTTGTAAATCCATGCCTAGTACTCGCAAATTTCCTTGGGAAAATGTATAGTGATAATAATACTGTAATTTTATTAATTTTAAGATAACTTACATTTCTCCATACATGTCCCTACAGGGCTCACACAGGAGTAAACATGCACATTAAATATGTATCTTAAATATTAAACAGTATACTATAAGAAAGCTTATTTAAATACCTAAATAAAAACTGTTGAGTTAAAAAAAGTTTTGATTAAATTTATTGGTCTTTAGAAACAAATGGAAACACAATGGAACCATAACATGCATAAAAACATAATCAAGGAGCACTTTGGTTAGCCTATTTGCACAGCTAGGTAGGTCCTACATTCAACTAGCCATACTCCTGTATGTGGCCACCATATTTTTAAGACAACCTTGCTTCAGTGAGGCTACTTGGCAGTTTGTTTTACTCATCTACAACTTTATTGCTAAACCTATCATATAAAATAACAAGACACACTTTAATGCAGCACATAAAATGTAAAACAACACTTTGTTTAGTTTGCAAACCTTTCAAGTCAGTGTTAAAGGCTTGTATATTAAGATAAATTTTGTCATTTATAAAATTATCATTCTGCATTAAAGTGTCTTTATTTTTCCAAATTGTGTGTATTCTTATGCCATTTCAATTACAATATCCTTGCTTAATCTAAATTTATGCAGCTTCAAAATATGATGGTAGACATTTGGCAATACAGTTGTACTGGAATAGCAGGACTGCCAATTAATATGGTTAAGCTGCCACTATTTGCAAAGTAAACCTTTATTCAAAAACAATGTTTTACCCACAGATGACTGTGGGATGACTTGATAAAGTTTGTGTGGACCAAGACGGGAATGTATGAGATGAAGCATGGGTGATGAATGTTGCAACGAGGAGAAGGCTGGAGGCAGCGGAGATGTCATGTCTGAGGGCAATGTGTGGAGTGAATATAATGCAGAGAATTCGTAGTTTGGAAATTAGTAGGATGTGCGGGATTACCAAAGCTATTATCCAGAGGGGTGAGGAGGGGTTGTTGAGGTGGTTTGGACATGTAGAGAGAATGGAGCAAAACAGAATGACTTCAAGAGTGTATAAATCTATAGTGGAGGGAAGGCGGGGTAGTGGTCAGCCTAGGAAAGGTTGGAGGGAGGGGGTAAAGGAGGTTTTGTGTGCAAAGGGCTTGGACTTCCAGCAAGCATGCATGAGTGTATTTGATAGGAGTGAATGGAGACAAATAGTTTTTAATACTTGATGTGCTTTTGGAGTGTGAGCAAAGTAACATTTATGAAGGGATTCAGGGAATCCAGCAGGCTGGACTTGAGTCCTGGAGATGGGAAGTACAGTGTCTGCACTCTGAAGGAGAGGTGTTAATATTGCAGTTTTATAGCTGTAGTGTAAAGCACCCCTCTGGCAAGACAGTGATGGAGTGAATGATGATGAAAGTCTTCCTATTTCGGGCAACCCTGCCTTGGTGAGAATTGGCCGACGTGTTAATAAAATAAATAATAAACAATACAAAATTTTACTCAGCGGATATTTTCTTCTTATAATAGTTGTAGAAGAGTGGCGCAAACTGCCAAGCAGCATCACTAAAGCTATGTCTTAACTAACTTTAAGAACTGGTTTGATATGAACATTAATATCAAGTAAAACCTGTCAAGCATGGACCAGCAGGTCTACTGTAATATTGTTCCTCTATGTTCTGTTTCACGAGTCTGCTGATCTTGACCTAAATACACTTTCATTACATTTTCAATTAAATAAAAACAATGATTTACTCCCCTTACTAAGATGTGCTTGAAAAATGGTGCTCATGGGTACCACAGTTAATGTTTTAGTATTGGAAATGTATGACACATGTAACTCATGTTACACATGTCTTATATACATACTGACGAGATACATACAAGGGCTAATCAAAAATAGTTTATAGATTATTACAGCCGATGCTGGAGTGGCAGTGAGCTGTGCTGCACTGAGTGGTCAATCAGACCTTTCACAGAGGTTTTGAAGATACTGAGGGATAAACTTAGAGGAAACCACTGCAATAAGTGTGAAAAATGGTCAGTGATCTTCTTTGCACCATGACAATGCTCCTGCAAGCACTTTTGTCTCCAGTAAAGAATTTTTGGTTAAAAAAGATCACATTCCTGTCATACCATGCCCTCTTTATTCACATGACCGACCACATGTGATTCTTATCTGTTCCTCATAACCAAAGTGAAGCAAAGGAAAGTGTCATGGCATTTCCTCTATAATTACATGGTAAGAACATTAAACCCATAGATTCAAGAAATCAGAGCACAGGTTCAATTCTTTAGAACAAGAGTCCCTCATCAGCACCAAAGAACTTCCCTTGAGGGGTATTCCAGACATGAGAAGATGACAGGGGAAACAACACTCACAGTAGAAGGCTTCCAGTATTGCTTCTAAAAACTGCAGAAACACTGGGGCAAGTGCATACCATCTAGGGAACCTTTTGATAAGCTCTTGTATATCAGGGTCCTTCAGTCAGTACTGGAAATCAGAGTAGCACCTGGGGAACGAGAGGCATTCAGATTCAATCCAAGAAAGGGGAGCGTAACTACACTTTCATGGATCAGGGGCCCTCACCAGCATCAAGGCACCTCTCTGGAAGGGATTTCAACTTATACATGCCAGTATTTACAACAAGACACAAGAAAGAATTAACTATTTTTTAAATCTTGGCAGCAAATCACACAAGGTAATTAGTACTGACTAATGAATCATGAAGACACAAGTGCAGCAGGTATTAGGTTAGAAGAGAGCAACCACCTAAGGAGGTACTACCATCTTGCCACATCAAAATGACACAAACCTCTTAAGAGGTACATAGGTTCCCCTGTCTACTAATAACATGTTCAGTTTTTCACTATAATCTACCCTGTCTACTATTGCATTTGCTCTGTCTGTTTCGTAACGTAAAGTCTAGGATCCTTCCTTAATTCATGGTACAACTTAACAAATCTTTGAGGACAATTGTGCTGCAGAGATCTGAGCTTTGCTTAGACTTCAAATGCAATAGTAATTATGGACAAGGTAGATTATAGTGAAAAAATGAACATGTTATTAGAAGACGGGGAAACTTATGTGCTCCCTTAAATGTTTTACTCTCCGTTACGATTATTTTCTCCATTTCATAAACACGTAAAATGACAGGCAAATTTTGCTACCACAACTTACACCCAGAATACACAACAAGTGCAATTACATACATACAAGTGCACTCACCTAATTGTGGTTGCATGGGGTTAAGTCATAGCTCCTGGCTCTGCCTCTTCACTGTTCGCTACTAGGTCTTCTCTCTCCCTGCTCCATGAGCTTTATCATACCTCTTCTTAAAGTTATGTATGGAACCTGCCTTCACTACATTACTCTCCAGACTGTTCCACTTCCTGACAACTATGACTGAAGAAGTATTTCCTAACATCCCTGTGACTCATCTGAGTTTTCAGCTAACAGTTGTGACCCCTTGTTGCTGTGTCCCATCTCTGAAACATTCTATCCCTATCCACCTTGTCAATTCCTCTCAGTATTTTATACGTTGTTATCATGTCTTCCCTATCCCTCCTGTCATCCAGTGTTGTAAGGTTGAGTTGCCTTAATCTCTCCTAGTAGGACAAACCCCTCAACTCCGAGACTAGTCTGGTTGCAAACCTTTGCGCTTTCTCTAATTTCTAGACGTGTTTGACCAGGTGTGGGTTCTATACTGGTGCTGCATACTCCAGTACGGATCTGAGGTACACGGGTGTACACACACCACACACACTCAACTCCTCTCTCACACAAACCACACACACACAAACCACCTCTCTCTTACACACCACACACTCACACACCACACACACACACACCACACACACACACAACACACACACACACACACACACACACTCACACTCACACTCACACTCACACTCACACACACACTACATACCCTCACCTCTTTTACACACCCCATACACACTCACCTCTCTCACCTCCCCCACACACAAAAATAATTCCTCTAACAGGTTCTATTTGTAAGCAAAAAGAAACAGTACTGAATGTGAAATGTTGGATAAAAAATTCTTTATAAGAAAATTAATTGAAATTTGATATGGAATATTAAAGCTCAGGAATGCATTAATTTGTTTTACTGTTTCTTATGGGGAAAATAGGATGCAAGTACCGAACAATCAACTTAAGAAGAATTGTGAGGAGAGTAGGACCATGCTATCAAATACCTAATGTGTCAGGATAGAGATAGGGATTGTGTAGGAAGTGAATATATCAGATATTTGAGTGGTCTTGACAACAGATAATTCTATGAAAGATGATGTGTAGTGTAAAACAGATGTAGATGGTGTGTTGAGGCATCTAAGGAATGAGCCAAATATACCTAGAGAGACCAAAAAGGGAAACATACCAGTGTATAGTGATACCAACACTTTTATATAAGTGTGAGGCATAGTCTTTAACCCTTTCAGGGTCCAAGGCCCAAATCTGGAGTCACGCACCAGTGTCCAAGAATTTTCAAAAAAAAAAATTTGTTATTTTTTCTTATGAAATCGTAGAGAATCTTTTTGTGAAGGTAATAAAACAAAAAGTACGAAATTTGGTGGAAAACTGACGAAATTATGCTCTCGCGAATTTTGATGTGTCAGCGATATTTACGAATCGGCGATTTTGCCGACTTTGACTCCCATTTTAGGCCAATTACATTATTCCAATCAACCAAATTCTTAGCTATTTCACTAGTATTACTTCTATTCTATCGATTGAGCACAAGAAATCGCCAAGTCAACTGTTTCAACTACAAAATAAAGTGATCGGAAATTGTTAATTTGGCCAATTTAACACATAGTTCAAAATATTCCAATTTCAAAATAGGGTCCAGAATGAACAATGTAGGCATTCCTGGCACTAAACTAACATTTCCTCTGTTCATTAGTTATGTTTTGAGGCTTTACAAATAAATTCCATTTTGATTTTTTATTCACATAATGAATTTTTATTCACACCAAAAAATAGAAGATTTACTGTTATGCAATACTGTAATAATTGTATAAATATCATCACCATATTTGTGAATGTATATTAGACCCACCAGCTGACGTGTATTAGACGTGTGAGGTCGCTTGTTTACTCTTGAATATCGGCAAAAATTTAACATTTCCGCTACTTTGAACTCAGTTTCAAGTCATTTCCAATGCTAAAACCAATCAAAATCATCTCTACTTCTGTAATATGTCTTCCATTCTATCAAATGAGACCAAGAAATCGCAAATACAACTATAAAAAACATACGAAAAAACACTGCAAAGTTGCTGTTTTAATCGAAAAATCATGATTTCATTTTTTTTCTCTCATTATACACAGTGTGCTGCAGGATCTGTTTTATGTGGTGCACACATACCACATAGATGTATTCTCTCATATCTAGGCCCAAATGTACCACTCACAGTTTATCAGAGTGAGCTGAGCTCATGGCGTAGATCTACGGTTTGGACCCTGAACGTAAAGCCGTAGATCTACGGGACGGACCCTGAAAGGGTTAAGTGTTGCAGAGGAGGAAGAGGCTGGAGTCAGTGATGTCATGTTTGTCAAACAACCTGTGCTGTGATTATGTAGTTAACTCCAAGCATAGAAATTGACAGAGAAGGGTCACCATGGTTATAATTCTGAGAGCAGAAGAGAGGTTGCTAAGGGAGGATGAAGAAGATGATGACTAAAAGGGTTTATTTATCTGCAGTGGAAGGAAGAAGAGTTAAAGAGTCATCCCACAAAGGGTTTAAGGGAGGGGGTAAAGGGGAATTTTGAGTGCTAGGAGTTTGAGCATCCAGCAGGCTTGCATAAGAACATTAGACTGCAGTGAATGACTTATTATGCTGTCAGTGTGTGAACAAGGTAACATTTATAAAGGTATTCAAGGAAACTTGTTAATGAAGCTTGAGTCCTGGAGGTGGGGAGTATAGTTTGCACTCTGGACAGCTGGGGATGTTACAGTTT
>NC_069421.1:53822753-53902438 GCF_026875155.1 Cherax quadricarinatus
AGTGCATGTAATGACTTCGCAGGTTTGTAACGCAAAACCATAGGCAGGATTCGTAAAGACGATGCATGAACAATGCAGTTAAGAAACGCCTCAGGACAGGCACGCCATATTATGAACACAGGTATAGTCTTGTTGCCTGCATGCCTCACTGTAGCACGATAACCCTGTCACTGACTGGGTTGAACCAAGGTGCTGGCATAACAAAGGTGCCCCGCTAGTCACACTCTTAGCATCTGGTTCGTTGGTCGAAAAGACATACATGAATTTGTGAGTGTACGACATGCTCCGAATAAAATTTAATGTGCTCTAGGCATGCCACAACTATCAGCCACTATAGAGCCTCTAACCACTAAAGAACTACAGTGGACCCTCGACCAACGATATTAATCCGTTCCTGAGAGCTCATCGTTAGTTGAAATTATCGTTAGTCGAGTTAATTTTCCCCATAAGAAATAATGGAAATCAAATTAATCTGTTCCTGACACCCCAAAGTATTGAAAAAAAAAAAATTTTACCACATGAAATATTAATTTTAATACACACAAACTGAAGACATGTACAATTACATGACACAGTAGAACCTCAAAAATCAAACTTAATCCATTCTAGGAGCTAGTTCTAAATTCAAAAAGTCTGAAATTCGAAGCAACATTTCCCATAAGAAATAATGGAAATACAATTAATCCGTTCCAGAAACCCAAAAATATTCACACAAAAAATACATTTTATAGAGATTAATTACAGTTTTACATACAACAAATACTATAGTTTTTAATTATGTATAGTAATACATATAAAATAACATTTTTACTTACCTTTATTGAAGATTGGTGATGACATCTGGAAGATAGAGAGGAGGAGAGAGGGAGTTGGGGTTAGTGTTTGGAAGGAGAATCCCCCTCCATGAGGACTTCAGGTAAAGCCCTCTCTGGGGTTACTTCCCTTCTCTGTCTTTTAATGCCACTAGAACCAGCTTGAGTCACTGGACCCCTGTCTCACAAAATAACTATCCACAGTCCTCTGTTTCTGGTGCCTCTTTAACATTTCCCTAAAATGGGACATGGTTTTGTTATTGAACTTGTTGCAAAGATGGCTTGTTTCAGCTTGCTCAGGGTGGTACTTCTGCACAAACATTTGGACAATATTACACTTGGCACAAATCTCCTTAATCTTTGAAGAAGGCACCTCATCCACTCCCTATATTAACACCTTTCGCAACATCAGCTTCCTTGATTTGTTCTTTCTTTGCCAGGATAGAACCGATGGTCGACTTGTTTTTCCCATACATCTTGGCAAGCTCAACAAGTCTCATACCACTCTCATACTTCTGTATTATTTCCTTCTTCACATCTATGGTGTTTCTCACTTTCTTTACCACAGGGGTACCACTAGCAAGTTTCTTTGGGCCCATGGCAGCTTGTTTCACAGTCCCACAAGCACTAAACACAACGAAATAATCGTAAAATGCGTGAATGAGAGCGCAGGTTAGTGTTCACTCAAGCATAAACAAAGCTTGACTGCTCACGGCGCCTGCACGGGGACGTGGACAGAGAGGGTGGCAGACAGGTCTCATACCCGGCGGTCCAAAAATAGGGGCACGTTCAATAATAGGGACACAGTTTGTCTGAAAAAATGGTCCTATTTTCGAAACGTTCGATATGTGATACGTTCGATTTTTGAGGTTCCACTGTACCTTTATTGAAGATCTGGTGATGATTGATGGGATGGGAGGAGTGGAGAGTGTGGATGGTGTTAGTGTTTAGAAGGGGAATCCCCTTCCATTAGGACTTGAGGTGTCAAGTCCTTTTCTGGGGTTACTTACCTTCTTTTAATGCCACTAGGACCAGCTTGAGAGTCACTGGACCTCTGTCGCACAACATATCTGTCCATAGAGGCCTGTACCTCCTGTTCCTTTATGACATTCCTAAAGTGTTTCACAACACTGTCAGTGTAACAGTCACCAGCACGGCTTGCAATAGCTGTGTGAGGGTGATTTTCATCAAAAAAGGTTTGCACTTTAAGACCACATTGCACACATTTCCTTAATCTTTGAAGTAGACAACTTCTTCAATTTCTCTATCCCCTCCTGCAGAGCAGTTTTCTCAGGTCTGGCCTCTTGCTGTTGAAAATGATCTTGCAGCTCATCAGTGGTTAGTTCTTCATTGTCCTCCTCCACCAACTCTTCCACATCTTCCCCAATAACCTCCAACCCCAAGGACTTCCCCAATGCCACAATTGATTCCACAACTGGCATAGGCTTCTCAGGGTTAGCCTCAAATCTTTCAAAATCCCTTTTGTCTACACATTCTGGCTACAGTTTCTTCCAAGCAGAGTTCAAGGTCCTCTTAGTCACTTCCTCCCAAGCCTTACCTATAATGTTTACACAATTGAGGATGCCAAAGTGATCTCTCCAAAACTCTCTTAGAGTCAATTGAGTTTCTGAGGTCACTACAAAGCACCTTTCAAACATAGCTTTTGTGTAAAGTTTTTTGAAGTTTGCAATGACCTGCTGGTCCATGGGCTGCAGGAGAGGAGTGGTATTAGGAGGCAAAAACTTGACCTTGATGAAGCTCATGTCCCCAGAAAGTTGCTCTGCCGAGCCTGAAGGATGACCAGGAGCATTGTCTAATACCAGGAGGCACTTAAGGTCCAATTTATTTTCCAGGAGGTAATTTTTCACAGTGGGGGCAAATACATGGTGTAACCAGTCATAGAAAAAGTCCCTAGTGACCCATGCCTTACTGTTTGCCCTCCACAGCACACACAAATTAGCCTTGAGGACATTGTTTTTCCTGAACACTCTGGGAGTTTCAGTGATACACCAATAAAGGCTTCACTTTGCAATCACCACTAGCAATAGCACACATCAACAGAGTAAGCCTGTCTTTTATAGGCTTATGTCCCGGGAGTGCTCCTGAGTAATGTAGGTCCTGCTTGGCATTTTCTTCCAAAACAGGCCTGTTTTGTCACAATTAAACACTTGTTTAGGTTTCAATTCTTCACTGTCTATGTACTCCTTGAATTCCTGCACATATTTTTCAGCTGCTTTTTGGTCCAAACTGGCAGCCTCACCATGCCTTATCACACTATGTATGCCACTACGATTCTTAAATCTCTCAAACCAACCTTTGCTGGCCTTAAATTCACTCACATCACCACTAGTTGCAGGCATTTTCCTAATTAAATCCTCATGCAACTTCCTAGCCTTTTCACATATGATCGCTTGAGAGATGCTATCTCCTGCTATCTGTTTTTCGTTTATCCACACCAATAACAGTCTCTCAACATCTTCTAACACTTGCGATCTCAGTTTCGAAAACATAGTTGCACCTTTGGCAAGAACAGCTTCCTTAATTGCCATTTTCTTGGCCACAATAGTAGCGATGGTTGATTTGGGTTTTGTGTACAACCTAGCCAGCTCGGAGACATGCACTCAACTTTCATACTTAGCAATGATCTCTTTCTTCATATCAATAGTAATTCTCACCCTTTTTGCTGTAGGGTTGGCACTAGAAGCTTTCTTGGGGCCCATGGTGACTTATTTTGCAGGTGCAATCACTAAAAACTCTGCGATAATATGAAATGTTCCGATTGTATGTTTGGATGCGACCATGGTGGCTGGCTGGCTTGTAAACACTGGCACCCACGGGACAAGTTAGGCGCACTCAGGCCACATGTGGACGCGTCTCGAATGGAATGAATCGCGTTGGTCGAGTTTTTTAGCGCTAGTCGAGGCAAAATTTTTGCGTTAAAATGTATCGGTAGTCGGATTTAACGTTATACGATGCCATCGTTGGTCAAGGGTCCACTGTATCAACTTCCACAGAACCACTAACCACAACAGAACCATTAACCACAACAGAACCACCAACCAAAACAGAACCACCAACCACCACAGAACCACCAGTCACTACTGAACTGCCAGCCACCCCAGAATCACCAATTACTACAAAATGGCAACCAACACACAACCACCAACTATTACAGAACCACCACCCACTCAACCACCAATCACCACAGAATCACTAACCGCTATAGGAACACAAATTCATACAGAACCACCACCCAGATGCCAACCTCTACAGAGCTACCAACCACCACAGAACTGCCAACCACACCTGAACTACAAACCAGCACAGAACTTCCAACTATTTATGAACCACTCACCATTACTATACCAACCACTACACAACTACCAATTACCAAAACCACTAACCATTACAAAACCAACCACCAACCACTACAGGATCATAGAACCACTAAGCACTACAGAACCAACCACTATAGGACCTCCAACCACTACAGAACTTCCAACCACTACAGAGCTACCAACCTCGACAGAACCACCAACCACTACAGAACCAACCACTACAGAACCTGTTGAGCGGTGTCCAACAGACACCGCTCAACTACTACTACTACTACTACCACCATTAGTATTGCACCTCACTCTGAGCCTATATATACCCTCTGTGTCCATGTATTGTTTGTAACTGCTTGACAAAGCTCCTGGAGAGCGAAACGTTGCCACAGTAAAATGTCACATTAGTTGCACTTGTGTCCTTTTACTTTACACTACAGAACCTCCAACCACTACAGAACTACCAATAACTACAAAATTAATAGCCATTAACCTGTAAACGGTCCAAACGTATATATACATTTTTACCGCTAGTGCCCCAAACGTATATATACGTTTTGTATCGTACATTAAACATTGCCCCGATAAGCCTGAGTCGCCTAGACATGAGAGAACGGGTGTGAGCACTCACTGTGCGCCATATTAAAATAATTGGGGATGCCTGGGTACCATATGCTCTTTTTTTCCTATTAAAAAACAATGTTTTTTCTCAAAAATGTTGGGGCAGTTTGGTAGTGAACGTATATATACGTTTGGACCGTTTACGGATTAAAGAACCACTGTGTCAGGGTATACAACAAATTCTAACCATACAATAGAGCGGAAGAGTAATGTGGAGGACCTGGGAGTGATAATGTCAGAGGATCTCGCCTTCAATACCACAACAATGTATCTACCTCATCTGCTAGGAAAATGATAGGATGGATAATGAGAACCTTTAAAACTAGGGATGCCAAGCCCATGACGATTCTCTTCAAATCGCTTGTGCTCTCTAAGCTGGATGGTCTCAGACCGGGCCGCGGGGGAGTTGACCTCCGAAACCCTCTCCAGGTAAACTCCAGGTAAACCAACCACTGCAGAAATAGCAACCACCACAGAACTACCAACAAAAGAATCACAAACAACCTCCAAACTACCACCAAAGAACCTCCAACCACCACAGAATAACCACTATACAGTTATCACAGATACCAACCACTACAGAGCCAGCAACCACTACAGCTACCCTTCACCTCAGAACTACCAACCACCACAGAACTACCAACCACCACAGAACTACCAACCACCACAGAGCTACCAACCACCACAGAACTACCAACCACCACAGAACTACCAACTACCACAGAACTACCAACCACTACAGAACTACCATCCACCACAGAACTACCAACCACTACAGAACTACCAACCACTACAGAACTACCAACCACTACAGAACTACCAACCACTACAGAACTACCATCCACTACAGAACTACCATCCACTACATAACTACCAACCACCTCAGAACTACCAACCACCTCAGAACTACCAACCACCACAGAACTACCAAGCTCCACAGAACTACTAAGCTCCACAGTATCACAAACTACCATAGAACCATATGTAAAGTAAAAGGACACAAGTGCAACTAATGTGACATTTTATTGTGGCAACGTTTCGCTCTCCAGGAGCTTTATCAAGCCTGACAAAGCTCCTGGAGAGTGAAATGTTGCCACAATAAAATGTCACATTAGTTGCACTTGTGTCCTGTTACTTTACATATTGTCGGTAATTCTACCAACATATATACACACCATAGAACCACCAACTTCCACAGAACCATCAATCACCATACCTGGAGTTTACCTGGAGAGAGTTCCGGGGGTCAACGCCCCCGCGGCCCGGTCTGAGACCAGGCCTCCTTGGTGGATCAGAGCCTGATCAACCAGGCTGTTGCTGCTGGCTGCACGCAAACCAACATATGAGCTACAGCCCGGCTGATCCGGAACTGACTTTAGGTGCTTGTCCAGTGCCAGCTTGAAGACTGCCAGGGGTCTGTTTGTAATCCCCCTTATGTGTGCTGGGAGGCAGTTGAACAGTCTCGGGCCCCCTGACACTTATTGTATGGTCTCTTAACGTGCTAGTGACACCCCTGCTTTTCATTGGGGGGATGGTGCATCGTCTGCCAAGTCTTTTGCTTTCGTAGTGAGTGATTTTCGTGTGCAAGTTCGGTACTAGTCCCTCTAGGATTTTCCAGGTGTATATAATCATGTATCTCTCCCTCCTGTGTTCCAGGGAATACAGGTTTAGGAACCTCAAGCGCTCCCCATAGAGCTACAGTCATTACAGCAACACTGGAAAAGCAACAACCATTGGTACAACACAGGTACAACATCAGTCACAACTTTAACACTGGTACTACTACAATCACTGATACAAAATTGATACAAATACAATCATTTCTACATCACTGGCACAGCAAGAATCATTGCTACATAATTGGTACAGCAAGAATCATTGCTACATAATTGGTACAGCAAGAATCATTGCTACATCACTGGTACAGCAAGAATCATAATTGGTACAGCAAGAATCATTGCTACATAATTGGTACAGCAAGAATCATTGCTACATAATTGGTACAGCAAGAATCATTGCTACATCACTGGTACAGCAAGAATCATTGCTACATCACTGGTACAGCAAGAATCATTGCTACATCACTGGCACAGCAAGAATCATTGCTACATCACTGGTACAGCAAGAATCATTGCTCCATCACTGGTACAGCAAGAATCATTGCTACATAATTGGTACAGCAAGAATCATTGCTACATCACTGGTACAGCAAGAATCATTGCTACATCAGTGGTACAGCAACAATCATTGCTACAGTACTAGTACAACTAACATTGTTGCTACAACCCTTGTACAACAATCATTGCTACAACTTTGGTGAAACAGCAACTATTGCTTCAGTAATGGTACAACAACAATCAATGCTACAATGGAACTACAATTGCTAGAACAGTGGTACAACCACAATCATTGCCACAATACTACTGCATTTACAATCATTACTACAACATTTAGTCATTGCTACAATACTAGTACAACTACAATCATTGCTACTATTTCACCAACAATCAATGTTACAAAACTAGTACAACTACAATCACTGCTACAACAGTATTACAATTAGAATCATTGCTGCTACATTATAGTATTTACAATCATTGCCACAACACGTACACTTACAATCACTGCAACTGTTTCCGACATTAGCTTGTTGTACGGAACTATTTCTTTCTATATTTATTGAATTTTTTATAACTTGTTATGCAGCTATATGCATATTTTAGCTAAAAATTGAGATTTGTCAGTAAATGCTTGAAAATTCAATGAATCGTTGAAATATTCAATTAATGTTTTACCACATTTCTTTGTTTTTAATATTTCGCAATTTTTAAAAAATCTTATAAAAAATCCATTATTCATGTAATGGTGTGTATTTCGTGTTACTATCATTTAAGGGTGAGTGTTTTGCATCATTCATGTAATGGTTTGTATTTTGTAACTTGTCATGTCTCCAGCATTCCTGTAATATTATGAGTTACGAGAAATTCTGTACGAATTTGGGAACATAATATTCTCTAAAATATTGTGTGGATAATTACTGATTTGTTTTATGTTTATTAATAAAAAGCATCAACACTGTTGTCTTCTTATTGTCATCAACATTATTCCAGGTTCATAATAAAATTATCGGTGTTGAGATGTCTGTGTACAGGTGTGTAATAAATTATAGAAAATACTCTTCAAAAAATGTATAAAAAAAAGGTTCCAATTCATTAGAAGCATATTGGAAAGGTTGTGATGAAAAAAATCCATTGTTTTATTAGATAAAAAAAATAGTAATATTCCATGCATAGACAGCAACCACCCAGGGAGGTACTACCGTCCTGTGGTAGTAGGTTAGAAGACAGCAACCACCCAGGGAGGTACTACAGTCCTGTGGTAGTAGGTTGGTAGACAGCATCCACCCAGGGAGGTACTACTGTCCTGTGGTAGTAGGTTGGTAGACAGCAACCACCCAGGGAGGTACTACTGTCCTGTGGTAGTAGGTTGGTAGACAGCAACCACCCAGGGAGGTACTACTGTCCTGTGGTAGTAGGTTGGTAGACAGCAACCACCCAGGGAGGTACTACTGTCCTGTAGTAGTAGGTTGGTAGACAGCATCCACCCAGGGAGGTACTACTGTCCTGTAGTAGTAGGTTGGTAGACAGCATCCACCCAGAGAGGTACTACTGTCCTGTAGTAGTAGGTTGGTAGACAGCATCCACCCAGGGAGGTACTACTGTCCTGTAGTAGTAGGTTGGTAGACAGCATCCACCCAGAGAGGTACTACCATCCTGCCAAGTGAGTGTGAAAGAGAAACCTGTAATTGTTTTACATAATGGTAGGATTGCTGGTGTTCTGTTTCCTGTCTCATAAACACACTGGATAACAGGTACATCTTGCTACTCCTACTTACACTTAGGTCACAGTACACAGGCATGCACATACATATACGTATATACATACACACATCTAGGTTTTTCTTTTTTCTTAAGGGTTCTAGTTCTTGTTATTTTCTCTATTCTCTATGGGGATGTGGAAAAGAATGCTTCCTCCATAAGCCATACGTGTCGTATGAGGCGACTAAAATGCCGGGAGCAATGGGCTAGTAACCCCTTCTCCTGTAGAAAATACTAAACAAGTGAAGAAGAAAAAATTAAAAAAACTGGGATACCTGAATGTGCGTAAGATAAGATCTGCGCAGATAAGAAAAAGATGATTGCTAATGTTATGAATGAAAAAATGTTGGAGGTCCTGGCTCTAAGCAAAACAAAGCTGAAGGAGGGTAGGTGAGTTTCAGTGGGGAGAAATAAATGAGATTAAGTCAGGAGTATCTGAGAGAGTTAGAGCTAAGGAAGGGGTAGCAATAAGGATGAAGGATCAGTTGGAAGAGGGAATATAAATGTATAAATTAAATTGGTGTCACGCCCCTTGTGCAGATATCCAAGAACTAGCTACAAGCAGTGTTAAAACAGGGAAGTGTTTTTGGGTATGCCCAAATGAGATAAATCTGTGGACTAAAATCACAAGGGTATTAAAAGAGGATAACATCAAAGCTGCTTTCATAGAAAACCTGGAACCTTTCTACAACAGATGGGAACATAAAAAGTCTGGGCTGAATGGTACTGCCCTTGATACTGGCCATGTAGTCAGAAACTGTAAGGCTGGAGGTGATGTCCTGGTAGTCAGTAAATGTGGGGCTGATAGTGCTGTCCTGGGAGACAGTAATGGTGAAGCTGGAGGTGCTGTCCTGGGAGACAGTAATGGTGAAGCTGGAGGTGCTGTCCTGGGAGACAGTAATGGTGAAGCTGGAGATGCTGTCCTGGGAGACAGTAATGGTGAAGCTGGAGGTGCTGTCCTGGGAGACAGTAATGGTGAAGCTGGAGGTGCTGTCCTGGGAGACAGTAATGGTGAAGCTGGAGATTTTGTTCAGGTAGTCGGGAATTATACGCAGGAAGGAATACATATAAATGACCTCATAGGGGACAGGAGCCATGGTAGGGAAACAAGTGTAGTCAAAGATAAGATAAAACCAATATTGCAAACTAGAAATACCGCAGGAAATAGCAAACAAGAGGACTCCACTAGCAATAGTGAGGATATATTACCATAAACAACTGGTGGGAGCTCCATTGTTGGTGCTAGGGAGGATAGAAGACAGGGAAACATGCACCAACAGGGAATACAGTCACAGAAACCCAAGGCAAACGGAAACCAAGCCTGTGCACATACTATGCACTTGGTATCTGCTGGTATGGGAAATCTGGAAAAACAGATGCGATGTGCAACTATGACCACCCTAGAAAATGCCATGCCCATATGACAACAGGAAAATGCAAACTCCCTTCCTGTAAGCTTTTTCACCCTGAACTGTGTACCTCTTCAGTACAGGAAAGACTGTGCTATAACTTAAATTGCCAGGCATACCATCTAAAGGGAACAAAAAGATACAAAACATCCAGGCCATGGGAAAACCTAGGTAGCCACAGCCACTCAAGAGGGAGAGGTTTTTTAGTGCCAGGAAGGAAAAAAAACTGGCAGGAAATGGCAGAAATCGTACACCAAATCCAGTCATTCCTGGAGTGGAACCACAGTCGATGGCCTCCACTCCAAACCAACAGATACAGATACTAATGCCGGAAAAAAAAATACCCCCCCCAGTACCAACAATACCACCAGTCCGATAACATTCTTCTTTACAAATATACAGGGTCTAAAGCCAGCAACAAACAACAAAATACCTTTCATCCGTAGACTGCTTGCAGAGGCAAAGGCAATGTTCGCGGCTTTCACTGAGACCCACATAAAGGATCACTTGGACAACGAAATATGGATCCCAGGTTACAACCTATACAGATGTGACAGAGTGAACAGGCAAAAGGGGGGGGTTGGCCTGTACATTGCAGAGTCACTTGTTTGCACAGAACTGCTTAATGCCTCAAATGATGTAGTGGAAGTTTTAGCAGTAAAGGTCGAGAACCAAAACCTAGTCATTGTGGTAGTCTACAAGCCTCCGGATGCAACATCCCAGCAATTCCAGGAACAGCTGTTAAAAATTGACCACTGTCTGGAAAATCTTCCAGCTCCTGCACCCAACATCTTGCTCCTGGGGGATTTCAACTTAAGGCACCTAAAATGGAGGAATATAGCAAACAATATTGTTGCAGTAATAACACCAGGAGGCAGCTCTGATGAAAACTCACATTCACACAAGCTTTTAAATCTCTGCACAAAATTCAATTTAAACCAGCAAATAATAGAGCCTACTAGACTGGAGAATACACTAGACCTCATCTTCACTAACAATGATGATCTGATAAGAAATGTCACCATATCAAAAACAATATACTCAGATCACAACATAATTGAGGTTCAGACATGTATGCGTGGAGCCCCTGACCGACATAATGAGACTAGTCACAAGGGAGCATTCACCAAATTCAACTTCAATAACAAAAACATAAAGTGGGACCAAGTAAACCAAGTCCTAACCGATATAAGCTGGGAAGATATACTAAGCAACACAGACCCCAACTTATGCCTAGAACAGATTAACTCGGTGGCACTCGATGTATGCACAAGGCTTATTCCTCTAAGAAAAAGGAGGAGTAGATGTAAAATAGAAAGAGACAGGCGCTCCCTTTACAGGCGACGGAAAAGAATAACAGAGCGGCTAAAAGAGGTCAATATATCTGAAATGCGTAGGGAGACACTGGTCAGAGAAATAGCAAGCATCGAACTTAAGCTAAAAGAATCCTTTAGGAGTCAGGAATCGCGGGAAGAACTAAAAGCCATAAATGAAATCGAAAGAAACCCAAAGTATTTCTTCTCCTATGCCAAATCAAAATCGAGAACAACGTCCAGTATTGGGCCCCTACTTAAACAAGATGGGTCCTACACAGATGACAGCAAGGAAATGAGTGAGCTACTCAAGTCCCAATATGACTCAGTTTTTAGCAAGCCGCTAACCAGACTGAGAGTCGAAGATCAAAATGAACTTTTTATGAGAGAGCCACAAAATTTGATTAACACAAGCCTATCCGATGTTATCCTGACGCCAAATGACTTTGAACAGGCGATAAATGACATGCCCATGCACTCTGCCCCAGGGCCAGACTCATGGAACTCTGTGTTCATCAAGAACTGCAAGAAGCCCCTATCACGAGCCTTTTCCATCCTATGGAGAGGGAGCATGGACATGGGGTCGTCCCACAGTTACTAAAAACAACAGACATAGCCCCACTCCACAAAGGGGGCAGTAAAGCAACAGCAAAGAACTACAGACCAATAGCACTAACATCCCATATCATAAAAATCTTTGAAAGGGTCCTAAGAAGCAAGATCACCACCCATCTAGAAACCCATCAGTTACACAACCCAGGGCAACATGGGTTTAGAACAGGTCGCTCCTGTCTGTCTCAACTATTGGATCACTACGACAAGGTCCTAAATGCACTAGAAGACAAAAAGAATGCAGATGTAATATATACAGACTTTGCAAAAGCCTTCGACAAGTGTGACCATGGCATAATAGCGCACAAAATGCGTGCTAAAGGAATAACAGGAAAAGTCGGTCGATGGATCTATAATTTCCTCACTAACAGAACACAGAGAGTAGTCGTCAACAGAGTAAAGTCTGAGGCAGCTACGCTGAAAAGCTCTGTTCCACAAGGCACAGTACTCGCTCCCATCTTGTTCCTCATCCTCATATCTGACATAGACAAGGATGTCAGCCACAGCACCGTGTCTTCCTTTGCAGATGACACCCGAATCTGCATGACAGTGTCTTCCATTGCAGACACTGCAAGGCTCCAGGCGGACATCAACCAAATCTTTCAGTGGGCTGCAGAAAACAATATGAAGTTCAACGATGAGAAATTTCAATTACAGTGGACCCCCGATTAACGATAGTTTTTCACTCCAGAAGTATGTTTAGGTGCCAGTTCTGACCGAATTTGTTCCCATAAGAAATATTGTGAAGTAGATTAGTCCATTTCAGACCCCCAAACATACATGTACAAACGCACTTACATAAATACACTTACATAATTGGTCGCATTCGGAGGTAATCGTTATGCGGGGGTCCCCTGTACTCAGATATGGTAAACATGAGGAAATTAAATCTTCATCAGAGTACAAAACAAATTCTGGCCACAAAATAGAGCGAAACACCAACGTCAAAGACCTGGGAGTGATCATGTCGGAGGATCTCACCTTCAAGGACCATAACATTGTATCAATCGCATCTGCTAGAAAAATGACAGGATGGATAATGAGAACCTTCAAAACTAGGGAGGCCAAGCCCATGATGACACTCTTCAGGTCACTTGTTCTATCTAGGCTGGAGTATTGCTGCACACTAACAGCACCTTTCAAGGCAGGTGAAATTGCCGACCTAGAAAATGTACAGAGAACTTTCACGGCGCGCATAACGGAGATAAAAACACCTCAATTACTGGGAGCGCTTGAGGTTCCTAAACCTGTATTCCCTGGAATGCAGGAGGGAGAGATACATGATTATATACACCTGGAAAATCCTAGAGGGACTAGTACCGAACTTGCACACGAAAATCACTCACTACGAAAGCAAAAGACTTGGCAGACGATGCACCATCCCCCAATGAAAAGCAGGGGTGTCACTAGCACGTTAAGAGACCATACAATAAGTGTCAGGGGCCCGAGACTGTTCAACTGCCTCCCAGCACACATAAGGGGGATTACCAACAGACTCCTGGCAGTCTTCAAGCTGGCACTGGACAAGCACCTAAAGTCAGTTCCTGATCAGCCGGGCTGTGGCTCGTATGTTGGTTTGCGTGCAGCCAGCAGCAACAGCCTGGTTGATCAGGCTCTGATCCACCAGGAGGCCTGGTCACAGACCGGGCCGCGGGGCCATTGACCCCCGGAACTCTCTCCAGGTAAACTCCAGGTAATATAGATTAAAATAAGGGTTGGATGCAAAAAGTGGGTCATAATAAGTGTGTATGCACCTGCAGAAGAGAGGAGTGTAGAGAGATTTTGGGAGATGTTAAGTGAGTGTCTAGGAACTTTGAACCAAGTGAGAGAGTAATTGTGGTAGAGGACCTAAATGCTAAAGTTAGAGAAACATTTAAAGAGGGTGTGGTGTGTAAATTTAGGGTGCTAGGTGTAAATGATAATGGGGGCCCTTTGATTGAACTTTGTATAGAAAGGGCTTTGGTTATAGGTAATAATAAAGAAAATGGAAGCAGCAAGAGAGGGGAGACGATTTATACACCAAAGGAAGAATCAGTTACGGTAAGATATAAAAAAAACTATTGGAGGGTAATAAGAATACATATAGGCAGTGGGGTTGAAGATGTATGGGGTAGGTTTAAGGATGTAGTGTTAGTGTTCGGCAGAAGTTTGTTACAAGAAAGTGGGTGCAGGAGGGAAGAAGAGTGATTGGTGGAATGACGTAAGGAGAGTAGTAAGAGAGAAAAAGTTTGTATATGAGAGGATTTTACAAAGTATAAGTGACACAAGGAGGGAGGAGTATATGGAGAGGAAAAGAGAGGTTAGAGTGGTGAAGCAATCTAAAAAGAGAGCAAATGAGAGCGGGTGAGATGTTACCAACAAATTTTGTTAAAAAACAAGAAAAAGTTTTGGCGTGAGATTAATAAGTTGAGGAAGCCTAGGGAACAAATGGATTTGATTGTTAAAAATAGGAGAGGAGAATTATTAAATGTAAAGTTAGAGGTATCAGGAAGATGTGGAATATTTTGAGTAATTGTTAAATGGTGATGAAGATAGGGAAGCTGTGATTTCGAGTATGGGGCAAGGAGGAATAATAACTTGTAGGAGTGAAGAAGAGCAAGTTGTGAGTGTGAGGGAAGTTTGTGAGGCAGTGGGTAGAATGAAAGGGGTAAAGCAGCTGGGATTCATGGGATAAAGACAGAAATGTTAAAAGCAGGTCGGGATATAGTTTTGGAGTGGTTGGTGCTTTTATTTAATAAATGTATGGAAGAGGGTAAGGTACCTAGGGATTGGCAGACAGCATGCATAGTTCCTTTGAATAAAGGCAAAGGGGACAAAAGAGAATTAAAAAATTATAGGGGCATAAGTCTGTTGCGTATACCTGGTAAAGTGTATTTTAGAGTTATTATTGAAAGAATTAAGAGTAAGACAGAGAGTAGGATAGCAGATGAACACGGAAGCTTTAGGATGGGTAGAGGATATGCAGACCAAGTGTTTGTAGTGAATATAGGTGAACAGTATTTAGATAAAAGTAAGGAGGGTTTTGTGGCATTCATGGATTTGGAAAAGGCGTATGATAGGGTGGATAGGGGGGCAATGTGGCAGATGTTGCAAATGTATGGAATACGAGGTAGGTTATTGAAAGCAGTGAAAAGTTTATATGATGAGGACAGTGAGGCTCAGGTTAGAGTATGTAGGAGAGAGGGAGATTCTTTTCCAGTAAAAGTAGACCTTAGACAGGGATGTGTGATGTCATCATGGTTGTTCAATATATTTATAAATGGAGTTGTAAGAGAAGTAAATGCTCGAGTGTTGGCAAGAGTCTCATATAAGTCATATTAATCGAAAATGAGAAGACTGGTAGACCATATTTAGGAATATATGAAGAGATACTTCTGAGTACCCCTGGGAATATTCTAGTACCCCAAACCAGGGCATTTAAATGGACAAAAGCGCACATTAATTTCTTTTCTTTTAAGTAAATATGTTACACAGAATGATAGCAATTCATATGTAAATTATGCAGTGTGAAACAAATTTTCTAAAGTCACATGACCTGCTCTAAGTGGCTAGAAAAAGCTTGGGGCTGGGTATTATATCTTCTAATTTCCCACCAAGGTAGGGTGGCCCCAAAAAAAAAAAAACATTTTCATCATCATTCACTCTACTACAGTTATAAAACTGCAACATTAACACCCGTCCTTCAGAGTGCAGGCACTGTACTTCCCATCTCCAGGACTCAAGTCTGGCTGGCCAGTTTCCCTGAATCCCTTCAAAAATGTTACTTTGCTCACACTCCAACAGCACAGCAAGTCCGAAAAACCATTTGTCTCCATTCTTTCCTATCTAATATGTTTAACCCTTTCAGGGTCCAAGGCCCAAATCTGGAGTCACGCACCAGTGTCCAAGAATTTAAAAAAAAAAAATTTGTTATTTTTTCTTATGAAATCGTAGAGAATCTTTTTGTGAAGGTAATAAAACAAAAAGTACTAAATTTGGTGGAAAATTGACGAAATTATGCTCTCGCGAATTTTGATGTGTCAGCGATATTTACGAATCGGCGATTTTGCCGACTTTGACTCCCATTTTAGGCCAATTACATTATTCCAATCAACCAAATTCTTAGCTATTTCACTAGTATTACGTCTATTCTATCGATTGAGCACAAGAAATCGCCAAGTCAACTGTTTCAACTACAAAATAAAGTGATCGGGAAAATTGTTAATTTGGCCAATTTAACACAAAGTTCAAAATATTCCAATTTCAAAATAGGGTCCAGAATGAACAATGTAGGCATTCCTGGCACTAAACTAACATTTCCTCTGTTCATTAGTTATGTTTTGAGCTTTACAAATAAATTCCATTTTGATTTTTTATTCACATAATGAATTTTTATTCACACCAAAAAATAGAAGATTTACTGTTATGCAATACTGTAATAATTGTATAAATATCATCACCATATTTGTGAATGTATATTAGACCCACCAGCTGACGTGTATTAGACGTGTGAGGTCGTTTGTTTACTCTTGAATATCGGCAAAAATTTAACATTTCTGCTACTTTGAGCTCAGTTTCAAGCCATTTCCAGTGCTAAAACCAATCAAAATCATCTCTATTTCTGTAATATGTCTTCCATTCTATCAAATGAGACCAAGAAATCGCAAATACAACTATAAAAAACATACGAAAAAACACTGCAAAGTTGCTGTTTTAATCGAAAAATCATGATTTCATTTTTTCTCTCTCATTATACACAGTGTGCTGCAGGATCTGTTTTATGTGGTGCACACATACCACATAGATGTATTCTCTCATATTTAGGCCCAAATGTACCACTCACAGTTTATCAGAGTGAGCTGAGCTCATGGCGTAGATCTACGGTTTGGACCCTGAACGTAAAGCCGTAGATCTACGGGACGGACCCTGAAAGGGTTAAGCATGCTTGCTGGAAGTCCAAGCCCCTTGCACACAAAACCACCTTTTTCCCCCTCCTTCCAAACTTTCCTATGCTGACCCCTACCCCATCTTCCCTCCACTACAAATTTATACACTCTCCAAGTCATTCTATTTTGTTCCATCCTTTCTACATGTCCAAACCACCTCAATAATCCCTCCTCAAGCCCTCTGGATAATAGTTTTGATAATCCTGCACCTCCTTCTAATCTCCAAATTATGGATTCTCCGCATTATCATGCCACACATTGCCCTCAGACATGACATCTCCACTGCCTCCAGCTTTCTTGTTGCAACATTCATTGATTAAATAGAAGTACTAACCACTTCAAAACTATATCCCAATCTGCTTTTAACATTCTTATCTTCATCCCATCAATCCCAGTTGCTTTATCCCCTTTTATTCTACCCACTGCCTCATGCACTTCACCCACCCTCACAACTGGCTCTTCCTCACTCCTAAAAGATGTTATTCCTCCTTACCCTATACACGAAATCACAGCTTCCCTATCATCACCAGCATTTAAAATTTCCTCAAAATATTCCCTCAATCTTCTCAATACCACTAACTCTCCATTTACTATCTCTCCTCTCCTATATTTAACTATCAAATCCATTTGTTCCCTAGGCTTTCTCAACTTGTTAATCTCACTCCAAAACTTTTTCTTATTTTCAACAAAATTTGTTAATAGCATCTCACCAACTCTCTCATGACTACGATACTCTTCACACCAACTCTGAGGCTCAGGGACTGATTACCTCATCAATTATATACAGTTCTTCTGCCTTCCATTATGCCCTTGAATTTGTACTGATACTACTACTATTACCACTGCTAACCGTGCCTCGGATATGACCTACTTCCACTGGGAAATCTCGCCTACCAGTGACTATGCCCTCATCTGCTACCTGTCCCTTTCCACCTGTCGCCAGTATATAAGCACCAACCTTCTTGCCTGTGTTCTAGAATCTTCAGACTATGGAGCTCTTCACACCAGTTCCAAGGCTGAAGGACTGATTACCTCATCCATTATATACAGTAGGACTGAAGAACACTGAAGAAACACTGAAGAACAGGTTGATACCTCCGAATCAGACTCGTGCAGAGGGTACCCCCCTCTAGCACTACCATCAAGACAAGTTTCCCCAGCACTTTGCTGTCTGCTAAAGCTGGGTTGTGGCTCCAATGGGACCCTGTTTTCTGCCTCTGCCCAACTGTGACACTGAAGATCCCAAGCTAGAAGACACTCCCCACTGGGGGAGTCCATGCAAGATATAAGAAGAAGTTGCCCTCCAACCGGAGGGCCCAAGAGAGTAGATAGAAGAATGAAGAAGACGAACGACACCCCCGCCCCGGGGGCCACCGCCGAGTCACCATCTGGAGAAGACCAGGGCCGGAAGTACCGGCAAATCTCTAATGAATGAATGAATACAATAGGACCCCACTTTGCAGCATTCCACTAGTATGGCGATTTCAAATTCTGACCAAAATTTGCTATACGGCGAGTGATCTTTCAAATGCTGCATGCCCCCATCCAGTTTTTTTATATTCTCCATGAGAACATCTATTATGTCAGGAAATTTTCCAAAATTTCAAGTGTTTTAAAGTTATTGCATATTTTATATGTACTATTATAATTATACTTATGTGTACTTGTAAGTAAATATACAGTGGTCCCTCATTTATTGTCGTTAATCCATTCCTGGAAGTGCGATGATTATCGAAAAAGATGATTTTCGAATCAATTTTCCCCATAAGAAAATATGTAAATACAATTAATATGTTCCTGACACCCAGAAGTATTAAAACAAAAGTTTTTTTACATGAAATATAGATGTAGTGCATAAACAATACATTGGGACATGATGAATGAAACATTAACAGCATAACACTTACCTTTATTGGCGATTCTTCTTAGTGTATGGAAGACTGGAGGAGGAGAGACATTGGATTAGTTACTGTTTGGAAGGGGAATCCCATTCCATCAACACCTCAGGTACCAAGTGCTTTTCTGGGGCTACTTCTCTTCTCTGTTTTTTAATGCCACTAGGACCAGCTTGAGAGTCATTGGAGTCCTGTCTCACAAAAAGTGTCCAGAGAGCTCTGTTTCTGGTGTCTCTTTAAAACTTCCCTAAAATGGGCCAAGACTCTGTCACTGTACAAGTTGCCAATATGGCTTGCAACATTCTTCTCAGGGTGATGTTTCTCCATAAATCTTTCCATCCTACCCCACATTTCAAAAATCTCCTTAATTTCTGAAGAAGGCACCTTCTTCCATCTCTCCTCCTCCTCCTCTGCAGCAAGATTCTGAGCTGCAATCTGTTCCTGTTCCTGCTGAAGCTCTTGCAGCTCCTCAGCTGGCCAATTTGGCCACACATACAGCACTTTCATATTGTTCAATGATGTTTTTCTAAAATTCAATTGTATTTCTCACTTTCTTTACCAAAGGCTTGGCACTAGGAGCTTTCTTTGGAGCCATGGTAGCTTATTTAGCACTTGCAAGCACTAAAATGAATGGAATATTATGAAATATTTCGTATGAACAAGTGAGGGGGCCGTCACTCAGTGGTAAACAATGGCACACTGGCTGGGAAGGGAGGCCGAGGCGGCTCAGAGCATGAGTATGCGTCCCGGACGAAGGATGATTAGTGAGCAAACTGACCATTTGCGAGCCAGTGTTTGGACGAGAATAACGCAACTATTTCCGAAAAGGACGACTATCAAGCGGGACGATTATTGAGGGACCACTGTACTTGCACATTGTGCTGGCATGCAGGTACACATTAAAATCACTAAAAGTGTCTACTCTTGAAGATGCCATAACAATAATAATTAATAATAATAATAATAGTCACTTGGGTGCATTAAATGTCGTATTTTATGCTAATATAGACATTTCCATTAATCCATCTATGATATTTTTTTTAAATTATATAGTAAACATGCTGTGTAACGTATGAGCATGATACATACACCCACAGTATAAAAATTGACATATATGAGATTTGTTTACCAAGTACAGTAGTTTGTAGGAGAGTCAGAAGAATTACGTTTTCTCTAGTCAAACACCAGTAACTTAACTAGAAATTTATTCCTTTCATATGCCTTCACTCTAGCTATAGCTATTCATGACCCTTGTGGGTTTAGCACTTCCTTTATATTATGATTATAACAACTTGTAATAATAATAACTTATAATAATAATTTTTAATAATAATAATAATAATAATAATTTGTCAAAGCATCATTCCTTCTAAAAATTACATGAGAATGGAAGAGTTGGTCTTTATTTATTCTACTGTGGAGACAACTTGTGCACAATATAACGTGTTTATATGAATGTTTATGAACCATAACTAGACGCTTTGTGAGTTTCTTTACATAGTGGGTGGGGTGTCTAGGCGGGCTTCCCTACCCTACCTCCCACACAACTTTCTACAAATAAATACAGTGGACCCTCGAGTTTCGGCAGCCTTGACTTTTGTGAAATTCGACCTTCGGCGAGTTTTTTTGGAAAAATTTGGCCTCGAGTTTCGTGAAAAAACTCGTGTTTCGGCAACCGTCCGGTACCCGTCCACCTGTCACCGCGCACACAAAGCCAGTCTCCCACGCCATTCATGCTCAGTGTGCCATTGTTTACCAACACGTGACCATCACCCCGCGGGTTCATACGTAATAATCCATTGTTTTTTGTGATTACAACTACAGTGGACCCCCACATACCGATTTTAATCCGTGCAAGAGGGGTAATTGTTATGCGAAATAATCGGTATGTGAATGAATTTTCCCCATAAGAAATAATGGAAATAAAATTAAATCCGTGCAAGAGACCCAAAAGTATGAAAAAAAAATTTTTTTTACCACATGAAATTTTTAATTTTAGTACACACAAACTGAAAAAGGCATGCACAATACATGACACTTACTTTTAAATTGAAGATCTGGTGATGATTGATGGGATGGGAGGAGGGAGAGAGAGTGTTAGTGTTTAGAAGGGGAATCCCTTTCCATTAAGACTTGAGGTGTCGAGTCCTTTTCTGGGTTACTTCCCTTCTTTTTTAATGCCACTAGGACCAGCTTCAGAGTCACTGGACTTCTTTCGCACAACAATACTGTCCAAAAGTGGCCTGTACCTCTCGTTCCTTTATGACTTCCCTAAAGTGTTTCACAACATTGTCATTTTAATAATCACCAGCATGGCTTGCAATAGCTGTGTGAGGGTGATTTTCATCAAAAAAGGTTTGCACTTCAAGCCACTTTGCACACATTTCCTTAATCTTTGTAGTAGGCAACTTCTTAAAATTTCTCTCTCCCCTCCTCTGAACCAGTTTTCTCGGGTTTGGGCCCTCTTGCTTTTTGAAGTTTATCTATCAGCTCATCAGTGGTTAGTTCTTCATTGTCCTCCTCCACCAACTCTTCCACATCCTCCCCACTAACCCCCAAACCCCAAGGACTTTCCCAATGCCACAATGGATTCCTCAACTGGCATAATCCTCTCAGGGTTAGCCTCAACCCTTCAAAATCCCTTTTGTCTACACATTCTGGCCACAGTTTCTTCCAAGCAGAGTTCAAGGGCTTCTTAGTCACTCCCTCCCAAGCCTTCCTATAAGGTTTACACAATTGAGGATATTAAAGTGCTCTCTCCAAAACTCTCTTAGAGTCATTTGAGTTTCTGAGGTCACTACAAAGCACCTTTCAAACAGAGCTTTTGTGTACAGTTTTTTGAAATTTGCAATAACCGCTGGTCCATGGGCTGCAGGAGAGGAGTGGTATTAGGAGGGAAAAACTTCACCTTAATGAAGCTCATGTCCCCATAAAGTCGCTCTGCCACGTCTGTAGGATGACCCGGGGCATTGTCTAACACCAGGAGGCACTTAAGTTCTAATTTCTTTTTAGTTAGGTAATTTTTTCACATTGGGGGGAAATGCATGGTGTAACCAGTTATAAAAAGTCCCTAGTGACCCATGCCTTGCTGTTTGCCCTCCACAGGGACACACAAATTATCCTTGAGGACATTCTTTTGCCTGAACGGCTGGGAGTTTCAGAGTGATACACTAATAAAGGCTTAACTTTGCAATCACCACTAGCATTGGAAACATCAACAAAGTAAGCCTGTCTTCATAGGCTTATGTCCTGGGAGTGCCTTTTCCTCCCGAGTAATGTAGGTCCTGCTTGGCATTTTCTTCCAAAAAAAGGCCTGTTTCATCACAATTAAACACTTGTTCAGGTTTCAGTCCTTCAGTCTCTATGTACTCCTTGAATTCATGCACATATTTTTCAGGGCCCCTTTGTGGTCTGAACTGGCAGCCTCACCCTGCTTATCACACTATGTATGCCACTACGCTTTAAATCTCTCAAACCAACCTTTGCTGGCCTTAAATTCACTCACATCGCATAGTTGCAGGCATTTTTTTAATTTAAAACCTGATGCAACTTCCTAGCCTTTTCGCTTATGATCGCTTGAGAGATGCTATCTCCTGCTAGCTGTTTTTCATTTATCCACACCAATAAAGTCTCTCAAAACTTTTCCCTCACTTGCGATCTTTTTTTTCGAAAACACCAGTTAAACCCTTTTACAAGAACAGCTTCCTTGATTGCCTTTCTGGTGCCCACAATAGTAACGATGTTGATTGGGGTTTCTTGTTTCAACCTGACCAGGTCGGCGATACGCACTCCACTTTCATACTTATTTAATGATCTCTCTTCATTTCTATTTGGGAAATTCTCACCCCTTTAAATTTGGGGTAGGGTTGGCACTAGAAGCTTTCTTGGGGCCCATGGTCACTTATTTTTCCCGAAACAGCACCGAAAACACTGTAATAATACGAAATATTCCGATTGTATGCTTGGATGTTACCGCGGAGGCTGGCTGGTAAACAATGGCACGGGCGGCACATGTGAGGCTGGCTGAGGGCACACATTGGACGCGTCTCGGACGAAAATCGGTGAGTGGGTTTTTAAGCGGTATGCGAGGCAAAATTTTTGCGATTAAAGCAAGCGGTATGCGGATTAATCGTTATGTGGTGCCATCGGTATGCGGGGGTCCACTGTACTAAATAAGTCACCATGAGCCCCAGGAAAGCTAGTGCAAGCCCTTTGGTAAAGAAAGTGAGGAACACGATCGAATTCAAGAAGGAAATCATTGAAAAATATGAGAGTGGAGTGCGTGTTACAGAGCTTGCCAGGATGTATGGCAAGCCCCATTCAACTATCACTTCAATCGTGGCGAAAGGAAAGGAAATGAAGTGTGCTGTTGTTGCAAAAGGGGTGGATATGCTGACAAAAAGGAGATCACAAATCCTCAAAGAAGTGGAGAGATTTTTGTTGGTGTGGATTACGGAAAAACAGTTAGCAGGAGATAGTGTTACGCATCGAATAATATGTGAAAAGGCAAGGCAGTTGCATGACGATCTCGTAAAGAACGTGCCTGCAACCCAAATGGTGATGTTGGATTTTAAGGCCAGCAAAGGTTGGTTTGAGAGATTTTTAAAAAGCGTAGTGGCATTCACAGTGTGATAAGGCATGGTGAGGCTGCCAGTTCGACAAAAAAGCAGCCGAGAAGGGTTTTTACAGAAGTTTAAGGAGTGCGTAGACACTGGAGAATTCAAAAATCCAGCAAGGTTTAATTGTGATGAAACAGGCCTTTTCTGGAAGAAAAAAGCCAAAGAGGACCTACATCACGCAGGAGGAAGCGGCACTCCCAGGACACATGCCTATGAAAGACAGGCTTACTTCTGTTTTGTAGTAATGCAGTGGGGGTTTTAAAGTGAAGCCTTTACTGGTGTATCACTCTGAAATCCCAGGGTGTTCAAGAAATACAGTGTTTTCCAAGAGCAACTTGTGTGTGATGTGGAAGGCTAACAGTAAGGCATGGGTCACAAGGGATATTTTCCTAGACTTGTTTAATGAAGTGTTTGGCCCCAGTGTGAAGAAATGCCTCCTGGAAAAATAAATTGCCACTCAAGTGCCTCCTGGTAATGGGCAATGCTCCTGCTCATCCTCCAGACTTGGAAGAGCAAATAGTGGGAGTTTAGTTTCATCACGGTGAAGTTTTGCCTCCCAAAACCACTCCTCCCTCCAGCCCATGGACCAGCAGGTAATTTCAAACTTCAAAAAACTCTACACCAAAGCAGTGTTTCAGGGAAACGCTTTGAAGGACCTCAGCACTGAATTGACCCTAAGAGAGTTCTGGAAAGAATCACTTTAATATCCTCCATTGCATAAACCTTATAGGTAAGTCTTGGGAGGGAGTGACTTCCAGGACTTTGAACTCTGCTTGGAGAAATTTGAGGCCAGATTGTGTACAAGAGAGGGATTTTGAAGGGTTTGTGGCTGACCCTAAGGAACCTATGCCGGTTGTGGAAACTATTGCGGCATTGGGGATGTCCCTGGGGTTGGAGGTGAGTGGTGAGGATGTGGAAGAGTTGGTGGAGGACCATAGGGAAGAGCTAACCACTGAAGAGCTGCAAGAGCTTCATCTGCAACAGCAACAGATCACAGCTCAGGAAACTGCTGCAGAGGAGGAGGAAGAGATGGAGGACGGTGCCTTCTTCAAAGATCAAGGACATTTGTGGAAAGTGGACTGAAGCGCAAACATTATGGATGAACTTCACCCTAACAAAGCTGTTGCAGGCTGCATTGGCAACATTTACAATGACAGTGTTGTGTCCCACTTCAGGGAAATCTTAAAGAAACGCCAGAAACAGACCTCTCTGGACAGATATTTTGTGTGACAGGGGTCCAGTGACTCTCAAGCTGGTCCCAGTGGCATTAAAAGAAGAAGGGAAGTAACCCCAGATATGGACTTCATACCTGAAGTCCTAATGGAAGGAGATTCTCCTTCCAAAAAATAGTGTACACCTTCCTCCTATCCCCTCCTCCCGTCTTCCATCCACGCAGAAGTCTTCAGTAAAGGTAAGTGTAATGTTATTATTATTTATTTTAAATGCATGTACTTGATTTCTGATTGTTTTCATTATGTAAATCTTCATTTAATTTGAAAAAAAATATTTTATTTTAATATTTTTGGGTGTCTGGAACAGATTAATTTTATTTCCATTATTTCTTATGGGGAAAATGGTTTCGAGTTTCGTGAATTCCGACCTTCGGTGGGCTCTCTGGAACGGATTAATCACGAAACTCGGGGGTCCACTGTACTTTTCACCTCTCGCCCTACATTAAGACCATTAAGACTACAAATATTTTAAGGTAAGTAATGAGTGTACTGTATATGCATTTTATCACTCTAGGAAGCTTTAAGCATCATTGTAGTATACAGTGGACCCTCGACCAACGATGGCATCGATTAATGATAAATCCGAATGGCAATACATTTTAACGCAAAATTTTTGCCTTGACTAGCGCTAAAAAACTCGACCAACACTATTAGTTCCGTCAGACGCGTCCACTTCTGGCCAGTGTTTACAAGCCAGCCAGCCACCGCAGTCACTTCCAAGCATACAATTGGAACATTTCATGTTATCACAGCCTTTTTAGTGATTGCACCTGCAAAATAAGTCACCATGGGCCCCAAGAAATCTTCTAGTGCCAACCCTACAGCAAAAAGGGTGAGAATTACTATGGATATGAAGAAAGAGATCATTGCTAAGTATGAAAGTGGAGTGCGTGTCTCCGAGCTGGCCAGGTTGTACACAAAACCCCACTCAACCATCGCTACTATTGTGGCCAAGAAAACGGCAATCAAGGAAGCTGTTCTTGCCAAAGGTGCAACTATGTTTTCGAAACTGAGATCGCAAGTACTCGAAGATGTTGAGAGACTGTTATTGGTGTGGATAAAGGAAAAACAGATAGCAGGAGATAGCATCTCTTAAGCAATCATATGTGAAAAGGCTAGGAAGTTGCATGATGATTTAATGAAAAAAATGCCAGCAACTAGTGGTGATGTGAGTGAATTTAAGGCCAGCAAAGGTTGGTTTGAGAGATTTAAAGGGAAGGGAAGTAACCCCGGAAAAGGACTTGCCACCTCAAGTCCTAATGGAAGAGGATTCCCCTTCTAAACACTAAGACCATCAACACTCTCCCCTCCTCCCATCCCAACAATCATCACCAGATCTTCAATAAAGGTAAGTGTCATGTAACTGTGCATGTCTTCTTCAGTTTGTGTGCATTAAAATTAATATTTCATGTGGTAAAAACAATTTTTTTTCCATACTTTGGGGTGTCCTACACGGATTAATTTGATTTCCATTATTTCTTATGGGGAAAATTAACTTGACTAACGATAATTTTGACTAACGATGAGCTCTCAGGAACGGATTAATAGCATTAGCCGAGGGTCCACTGTATTATGTTTGGGTTGGGTGGCCCAAACACTTATCTCCCATACTCACTCACTCACACACACACACTCTCACTCTCTCTCTCTCTCTCTCTCTCTCTCTTTTTCCAGGTGCATACACACTTATGACCCACTTTTTGCATCTGACCCTTATTTTAATCCACATTATCCTTGCATTTATAAATTTATATTCCCTCTTCTCTTTCCATAACTGATCCTTCAGCATTATTGCTACCCCTTCCTTAGCTCTAACTCTCTCAGATGCTCCTGACTTAATCTCATTTATTCCTTCCCAATGAAACTAGCCTACCCCCCTTGAACTTTGTTTTGCTAAGAGCTAGGACATCCAGTTTTTTTATTCAAAATATTAGCAATAATTTCTTCCTTATCATCTGCACTGCATCCACACAAATATTATTATTATAATCATGGGAAGTGCTAAACCTGTAGGATTATACAGTGTGTGGGGGGGATGGAAGGTATTTAGGCTCAATTCGGGGAACTGGAGCACAGATCCAATTCCCTAGATCAAGAGCCCCTCACCAGCATCAAGGAACCTCTTGAAGGGATGAACTAATATGATATTCAGTTCTCTTGCATTCATTGAAAACTCTTACATTTATACTTACACTCACCCAAGTGACTGTATGTATAAAATTACTCATATTGTTATTGCCTTATTAATCCTAAATTAGTCTTACGTTTGCCGAAATGCTCTGCATATATACAGCCTCTTCTCATTTAGCGACGTACTTGTTTACCGATGCCTTGGACTTACGAAAGGCTCTCCTACCATAGGTATGCCTAAATAATGTATATTAGAGCTGATTTCCTCTATTTTTTTTTAATACAGTCTACAGTATACTACTGTATAAACATTTAACAATATACCAGAAAAGATATAAATGGTGCAAAGGTGGCATTAAAGCAACATCAAAGATAGTTGACACATACCCATTACCATTATAGTATGCTCCTCACTTAGCGACGAATCCTTTTACCAATGTGGTCTTAGGAACGGAACTCCTTCGTTAAGTGAGGAGAGGCTGTAGTGGCTTTCTGCATGTACACCCAAATGTCATTCACCTTTGTACAACATTGTATGATGCTGAAATAGAGTATTACTATTACTATTAGCCCATCCCTTGGGTATGACCTATTTCCACTGGGGAATTCCACCTACCAGTGACAGTCTTCGTCTGCTACATGTCCCTCATCTGATGCCAGTATGTAAGCACCAATCTTCATGCCTGTGCTTCAGATTCTTCACGACTACGGTGCTCCTCAACAGCTCCAAGACAAAGGGACTGATTACCTCATCTTTTGTATATAGTTCTACTGTCTTCCATTTATGTTATTGAATTTGTATTGATAAAGCCACTGGATGATGAAACGTCTACAATAAAGATACCCAGATGTTGCATATGTATCTAATTCTTTATCTTCATTTTATTGAAGGCAAGAAAATTTGTCAGGCAGGAACAATCTCTTGTAAATCCATGCCTAGTACTCGCAAATTTCCTTGGGAAAATGTATAGTGATAATAATACTGTAATTTTATTAATTTTAAGATAACTTACATTTCTCCATACATGTCCCTACAGGGCTCACACAGGAGTAAACATGCACGTTAAATATGTATCTTAAATATTAAACAGTATACTATAAGAAAGCTTATTTAAATACCTAAATAAAAACTGTTGAGTTAAAAAAAGTTTTGATTAAATTTATTGGTCTTTAGAAACAAATGGAAACACAATGGAACCATAACATGCATAAAAACATAATCAAGGAGCACTTTGGTTAGCCTATTTGCACAGCTAGGTAGGTCCTACATTCAACTAGCCATACTCCTGTATGTGGCCACCATATTTTTAAGACAACCTTGCTTCAGTGAGGCTACTTGGCAGTTTGTTTTACTCATCTACAACTTTATTGCTAAACCTATCATATAAAATAACAAGACACACTTTAATGCAGCATATAAAATGTAAAACAACACTTTGTTTAGTTTGCAAACCTTTCAAGTCAGTGTTAAAGGCTTGTATATTAAGATAAATTTTGTCATTTATAAAATTATCATTCTGCATTAAAGTGTCTTTATTTTTCCAAATTGTGTGTATTCTTATGCCATTTCAATTACAATATCCTTGCTTAATCTAAATTTATACGGCTTCAAAATATGATGGTAGACATTTGGCAATACAGTTGTACTGTAATAGCAGGACTGCCAATTAATATGGTTAAGCTGCCACTATTTGCACAGTAAACCTTTATTCAAAAACAATGTTTTACCCACAGATGACTGTGGGATGACTTGATAAAGTTTGTGTGGACCAAGACGGGAATGTATGAGATGAAGCATGGGTGATGAATGTTGCAACGAGGAGAAGGCTGGAGGCAGCGGAGATGTCATGTCTGAGGGCAATGTGTGGAGTGAATATAATGCAGAGAATTCGTAGTTTGGAAATTAGTAGGATGTGCGGGATTACCAAAGCTATTATCCAGAGGGGTGAGGGGGGGTTGTTGAGGTGGTTTGGACATGTAAGAGAATGGAGCAAAACAGAATGACTTCAAGAGTGTATAAATCTATAGTGGAGGGAAGGCGGGGGAGTGGGCAGCCTAGGAAAGGTTGGAGGGAGGGGGTAAAGGAGGTTTTGTGTGCAAAGGGGTTGGACTTCCAGCAAGCATGCATGAGTGTATTTGATAGGAGTGAATGGAGACAAATAGTTTTTAATACTTGATGTGCTTTTGGAGTGTGAGCAAAGTAGCATTTATGAAGGGATTCAGGGAATCCAGCAGGCTGGACTTGAGTCCTGGAGATGGGAAGTACAGTGTCTGCACTCTGAAGGAGAGTGTGTTAATGTTGCAGTTTTTATAGCTGTATGTAAAGCACCCCTCTGGCAAGACAGTGATGGAGTGAATGATGATGAAAGTCTTTCTATTTCGGGCAACCCTGCCTTGGTGAGAATTGGCCGACGTGTTAATAAAATAAATAATAAACAATACAGAATTTTACTCAGCGGATATTTTCTTCTTATAATAGTTGTAGAAGAGTGGCGCAAACTGCCAAGCAGCATCACTAAAGCTATGTCTTAACTAACTTTAAGAACTGGTTTGATACGAACATTAATATCAAGTAAAACCTGTCAAGCATGGACCAGCAGGTCTACTGTAATATTGTTCCTCTATGTTCTGTTTCACAAGTCTGCTGATCTTGACCTAAATACACTTTCATTACATTTTCAATTAAATAAAAACAATGATTTACTCCCCTTACTAAGATGTGCTTGAAAAATGGTGCTCATGGGTACCACAGTTAACCCTTTCAGGGTCCAAGGCCCAAATCTGGAGTCACGCACCAGTGTCCAAGAATTTTAAAAAAAAAATTTGTTATTTTTTCTTATGAAATCGTAGAGAATCTTTTTGTGAAGGTAATAAAACAAAAAGTACGAAATTTGGTGGAAAATTTACGAAATTATGCTCTCGCGAATTTTGATGTGTCAGCGATATTTACGAATCGGCGATTTTGCCGACTTTGACTCCCATTTTAGGCCAATTACATTATTCCAATCAACCAAATTCTTAGCTATTTCACTAGTATTACGTCTATTCTATCGATTGAGCACAAGAAATCGCCAAGTCAACTGATTCAACTACAAAATAAAGTGATTGGAAATTGTTAATTTGGCCAATTTAACACAAAGTTCAAAATATTCCAATTTCAAAATAGGGTCCAGAATGAACAATGTAGGCATTCCTGGCACTAAACTAACATTTCCTCTGTTCATTAGTTATGTTTTGAGGCTTTACAAATAAATTCCATTTTGATTTTTTATTCACATAATGAATTTTTATTCACACCAAAAAATAGAAGATTTACTGTTATGCAATACTGTAATAATTGTATAAATATCATCACCAATTTTGTGAAAGTATATTAGACCCACCAGCTGACGTTATTAGACGTAATGAGGTCGTTTGTTTACTCTTGAATATCGGCAAAAATTTAACATTTCTGCTACTTTGAGCTCAGTTTCAAGCCATTTCCATTGCTAAAACCAATCAAAATCATCTCAATTTCTGTAATATGTCTTCCATTCTATCAAATGAGACCAAGAAATCGCAAATACAACTATAAAAAACATACGAAAAAACACTGCAAAGTTGCTGTTTTAATCGAAAAATCATGATTTCATTTTTTTTCTCTCATTATACACAGTGTGCTGCAGGATCTGTTTTATGTGGTGCACACATACCACATAGATGTATTCTCTCATATCTAGGCCCAAATGTACCACTCACAGTTTATCAGAGTGAGCTGAGCTCATGGCATAGATCTACGGTTTGGACCCTGAACATAAAGCCGTAGATCTACGGGACGGACCCTGAAAGGGTTAATGTTTTAGTATTGGAAATGTATGACACATGTAACTCATGTTACACATGTCTTATATACATACTGACGAGATACATACAAGGGCTAATCAAAAATAGTTTATAGATTATTACAGCCGATGCTGGAGTGGCAGTGAGTTGTGCTGCACTGAGTGGTCAATCAGACCTTTCACAGAGGTTTTGAAGATACTGAGGGATAAACTTAGAGGAAACCACTGCAATAAGTGTGAAAAATGGTCAGTGATCTTCTTTGCACCATGACAATGCTCCTGCAAGCACTTTTGTCTCCAGTAAAGAATTTTTGGTTAAAAAAGATCACATTCCTGTCATACCATGCCCTCTTTATTCACATGACCGACCACATGTGATTCTTATCTGTTCCTCATAACCAAAGTGAAGCAAAGGAAAGTGTCATGGCATTTCCTCTATAATTACATGGTAAGAACATTAAACCCATAGATCCAAGAAATCAGAGCACAGGTTCAATTCTTTAGAACAAGAGCCCCTCATCAGCACCAAAGAACTTCCCTTGAGGGGTATTCCAGACATGAGAAGATGACGGGGGAAACAACACTCACAGTAGAAGGCTTCCAGTATTGCTTCTAAAAACTGCAGAAACACTGGGGGCAAGTGCATACCATCTAGGGAACCTTTTGATAAGCTCTTGTATATCAGGGTCCTTCAGTCAGTACTGGAAATCAGAGTAGCACCTGGGGAACGAGAGGCATTCAGATTCAATCCAAGAAAGGGGAGCGTAACTACACTTTCATGGATCAGGGGCCCTCACCAGCATCAAGGCACCTCTCTGGAAGGGATTTCAACTTATACATGCCAGTATTTACAACAAGACACAAGAAAGAATTAACCATTTTTTAAATCTTGGCAGCAAATCACACAAGGTAATTAGTACTGACTAATGAATCATGAAGACACAAGTGCAGCAGGTATTAGGTTAGAAGAGAACAACCACCTAAGGAGGTACTACCATCTTGCCACATCAAAATGACACAAACCTCTTAAAGAGGTACATAGGTTCCCCTGTCTACTAATAACATGTTCAGTTTTTCACTATAATCTACCTTGTCCATAATTACTATTGCATTTGCTCTGTCTGTTTCGTAACGTAAAGTCTAGGATCCTTCCTTAATTCATGGTACAACTTAACAAATCTTTGAGGACAATTGTGCTGCAGAGATCTGAGCTTTGCTTAGACTTCAAATGCAATAGTAATTATGGACAAGGTAGATTATAGTGAAAAAATGAACATGTTATTAGAAGACGGGGAAACTTATGTGCCCCCTTAAATGTTTTACTCTCCGTTACGATTATTTTCTCTATTTCATAAACACGTAAAATGACAGGCAAATTTTGCTACCACAACTTACACCCAGAATACACAACAAGTGCAATTACATACATACAAGTGCACTCACCTAATTGTGGTTGCATGGGGTTAAGTCATAGCTCCTGGCTCTGCCTCTTCACTGTTCACTACTAGGTCTTCTCTCTCCCTGCTCCATGAGCTTTATCATACCTCTTTTTAAAGTTATGTATGGAACCTGCCTTCACTAAAATTACTCTCCAGACTGTTCCACTTCCTGACAACTATGACTGAAGAAGTATTTCCTAACATCCCTGTGACTCATCTGAGTTTTCAGCTAACAGTTGTGACCCCTTGTTGCTGTGTCCCATCTCTGAAACATTCTATCCCTATCCACCTTGTCAATTCCTCTCAGCATTTTATACGTTGTTATCATGTCTTCCCTATCCCTCCTGTCCTCCAGTGTTGTAAGGTTGAGTTGCCTTAATCTCTCCTAGTAGGACAAACCCCTCAACTCCGAGACTAGTCTGGTTGCAAACCTTTGCGCTTTCTCTAATTTCTAGATGTGTTTGACCAGGTGTGGGTTCTATACTGGTACTGCATACTCCAATACGGATCTGAGGTACACGGGTGTACACACACCACACACACTCAACTCCTCTCTCACACAAACCACACACTCACACACACACACACACCACACACACACACACACACACACACACACACACACACACATCACCACTCACACTCACACACACACAAAACACACACACACACACACACACACACACACTACATACCCTCACCTCTTTTACACACCCCATACACACTCACCTCTCTCACCTCCCCCACACACAAAATAATTCCTCTAACAGGTTCTATTTGTAAGCAAAAAGAAACAGTACTGAATGTGAAATGTTGGATAAAAAATTAATTGAAATTTGATATGGAATATTAAGGCTCAGGAATGCATTAATTTGTTTTACTGTTTCTTATAGGGAAAATAGGATGCAAGTACCGAACAATCAACTTAAGAAGAATTGTGAGGAGAGTAGGACCATGCTATCAAATACCTAATGTGTCAGGATAGAGATAGGGATTGTGTAGGAAGTGAATATATCAGATATTTGAGTGGTCTTGACAACAGATAATTCTATGAAAGATGATGTGTAGTGTAAAACAGATGTAGATGGTGTGTTGAGGCATCTAAGGAATGAGCCAAATATACCTAGAGAGACCAAAAAGGGAAACATACCAGTGTATAGTGATACCAACACTTTTATATAAGTGTGAGGCATAGTCTTTAAGTGTTGCAGAGGAGGAAGAGGCTGGAGTCAGTGATGTCATGTTTGTCAAACAACCTGTGCTGTGATTATGTAGTTAACTCCAAGCATAGAAATTGACAGAGAAGGGTCACCATGGTTATAATTCTGAGAGCAGAAGAGAGGTTGCTAAGGGAGGATGAAGAAGAAGATGACTAAAAGGGTTTATTTATCTGCAGTGGAAGGAAGAAGAGTTAAAGAGTCATCCCACAAAGGGTTTAAGGGAGGGGGTAAAGGGGAATTTTGAGTGCTAGGAGTTTGAGCATCCAGCAGGCTTGCATAAGAACATTAGACTGCAGTGAATGACTTGTTATGCTGTCAGTGTGTGAACAAGGTAACATTTATAAAGGTATTCAAGGAAACTTGTTAATCAAGCTTGAGTCCTGGAGGTGGGGAGTATAGTTTGCACTCTGGACAGCTGGGGATGTTACAGTTTGGAGTCATTTTAACTCTGATGTCCACACACTTCTCACAAGACAGCTACTGAATAAGTGATGGTGAATAAGTCTTCTTTTTTTTTAGGGGGGGGGAGGTTACCTGCCTCAATATGACATAACAAAGTGTTAACAAAATCTGCAATGTATGGGAAGCTTTTATTAAGGACACACAAAATTCACTGGAATACATAAACCCACAAGTGTAGATAAAATTAGATAATACAGTGGTACCTTGACTTACGAGTTTAATTCATTCCACGACCCAGCTCGTAATTCAATTTGCTTGTATATCAAATAAATTTTCCTCACTGAAATTAACTGAAATGCCATTAATCCGTTCCAGTGGAATTCCTGGCTCATGAGAGGCAGGAGAAAATACAGTGGACCCTCGGGTTTTGTGTTTAATCTGTTCCAGAGAGATCAGCGAAAATTGAAATCATTTTCCCCCTGAGAAATAATGTAAATCCAATTAATCCGTTACAGATACCCAGAAATATTAACAAAAAAAAAATTTTTTTACCTTAAAGATAGATTTACATGCACAAAAGAATGAACATTCAACATGACACTTACATTTATTGAAGGCTGTTGTTGGTGGATGAAAGACAGGGAGGAGGGGAGAGGGAAGAGAGGTTATTCTTTGGAAGGGAAATTCCCCTCCATAAGGACTCTAGGTACCAAATCCTTATCTGGGGTCACTTCCCTTCTTTGTTTTTTAATGCCACAAATCTTTCCATCCTACTCCACATTGCACAAATCTCCATTACCACCATTCTCTACCACCATCACAACCACTACCACCCACTACCATCACAACCACTACCACTCTCTACCACCATCACAACCACTACAACCCTCTACCACCATCACTACCACCCTCTACCACCACTACTTTCATATTTTTCTACAAACTTTTTTTTTTAATTCTATCGAGTTTCTCACATTCTATACCAAAGGCTTTTTTTGGAACCATAGTGGCTTATTTAGCAGTCACACACAATAAACAAGTGCCAAAAACAATGTATTATTACAAAATGTTTTGTATGACCTCGCAGGATGTGTGCGCTCTGGGAACTGGACAGGGTCCATACCATCGACGAAAACAAAACCAATATTTTGACGAAAAACATCAGCGAAAATGAAAATTGGCAATAATGGAGATCGGCAAAAAGGGAGGGCCCACTGTACTTCAATATAATGCTAATACCAACTCTACAGCTTATTTATCTATCACAATTGATCTAATATGACATAATTAACAATATAAATAACAGAGAAACATGATATGTACTCTAGAATGAATAAAATATGTCATTATGAGACGAGTGGTGGCAGCCGCTCCTGCTCCTGCTCTGACCATGTCTTCCCATTCTTCCCTTTCTGAAAATGGAGTGTTTGTGAGGCTAACTGCACTAGATCACTAGTTTCATACGATAAACACTGAAATAATGTACAGTGGACCCCTGGCCAACAGTGGCATTGACTAATGCCAAATTCATCTAACAGCGCTCTTTGGCGTCAAAATATTGGCTCTACCAACGGCGAAAAACTCATCTAACAGCTTTTGTCCCAAACGTGTCCATGTGGTTGGAGCGCGGCCTGAGCAGGCCCAGCCACTCCAAGACTGTGCATAGCCAGTGTGCCAATGTTTACAAGCCGTTGCAGTCGATTGCATGTGTACCTGTGATATATTTTGTATTATTCCAGTATTTTTAGTGCTTGTAACTGCTAAATAAGCCACCATGGTCCCCAAGAAAGCTTCTAGTGCCAAGCCTGTGGTAATAAGGGTGAGAATTACAATGGAAATGAAGAAAGAGATCATTGAAAAATATGACCAACGGCAACATAGACTAACAGCAAATTCGTCTAACGGCGCTCTTTAGCGTAAAAAAATGGTTCTACCAATGGCGAAAAACTCATCTAACGGCTTTCATCCCGAACATTTCCATGCGGCCGGAGCGCGGCCTGAGCAGGCCAAGCCACTCCAAGACTCAGTGTGCCAATGTTTACAAGCCATTACGGTCAATTTCATGTTTACCTGCGATATATTTTGTATTATTCAAGTGTTTTTAGTGCTTGTAACTGCTAAATAAGCCACCATGGTCCCCAAGAAAGCTTCTAGTCCTAACCCTGTGGTAAAAAGGGTGAGAAATACAAACAAAATACTATCGTACCATGGTCAGCTGCTGCTGCACCAAGGTCAGCTGTACTACTTGAAGATGTGGAGAGACTGTTGTTGGTGTGGCTGATCAAGAATACCGAGAAACAATTAACCCCAGAAGGCTAGCCACCCAGGATAACCCAAGAAAGTCAGTGCATCACCGAGGACTGTCTAACTTATTTCTATTGGGGTCCTTAATCTTGTCACCCAGGATGCGACCCACACCAGTCGATTAACACCCAGGTGAACAGGAAAAAATGCCTGGAACTAGTGCTCATATTGGTGAATTTAAGGCCAGCAAAGGTTGGTTTGAAAGATGTAAGAATGGTAGTGGCATACACAATGTGATAAGGCATGGTGAAGCTGTAAAATTCCAACCCCAACAAGTGTTTAATTGTGACGAAACAGGCCTGTTCTGGAAGAAAATGCCAAACAGGATCTACATTACTCATTACTCAGGAGGAAAAGGCACTCCGAGGATACAAGCCTTGAAAGACAGGCTAACTCTTAAGTTTTGTTGTAATGCTAGTGGGGATTGCAAAGTGAAGCCTTTACTCATGTATCACTGTGAAAATCCCAGTGTATTCAAGAAAAACAGTGTCTCATCACTCAACAATACTCTTCAATAAAGATATGTCATTTTAGTATTTATTTATGTGTGTATTGGGCATGTCTCATTGTCTTTTGTGTAGGGAAATGTATATTTCATGTAGAAAAAAATTATGTTTTTTAATACTTTTGGCTGTCTGGAACAGATTAATTGGATTTCCATTATTTCTTATGGGGAAAATTAATTCGACTAACGGCTAATTCGACTAAAGGCTAGCTCTGGAACGGATTAAAGCCGTTGGTCAAAGGTCCACTGTATAACAAACCCATTCAACCATCACTTCTATCTTGGCGAACAGAAAGGCAATCAAGGAAGCTGTTGTTGTGAAAGGTGCAAGTATGTTTTCAAAACGGAGATTACAAATAATTGAAGAGGTGGAGAGATTGTTGTTGGTGTGGATAAACGAAAAACAATTATCAGGAGATAGTGTGTCTCAGTCAGTTATATGTGAAAAGGCAAGGCAGTTGCATGCGGATCTCATTAAGAAAATGCCTCAAAATAGTGATGATATCGATGAATTTAAGGCCAGCAAAGGCTGGTTTGAGAGATTTAAGAATCGTAATGGCATACACAGTGTGATAAGGCATGGTGAGGCTGCCAGATCAGACAAAAAAGCGGCTGAAAAATATGTCCAGGACTTTAAAGAGTACATAGACACTGAAAACTTAAAACCTGAAGAAGTGTTTAATTGTGACAAAACAGGCCTGTTTTGGAAGAAAATGCCAAACAGGACCTACATTACTCAGGAGGAAAAGGCACTCCCAGGACATAAGCCTATGAAAGACAGGCTGACATTAATGTTGTGTAGTAATGCTAGTGATGATTGCAGAGTGAAGCCTTCATTGGTGTATCACTCTGAGACTCCCAGAGTGTTCAAGAAAAACAATATCGTCAAGGGTAATTTGTGTGTGCTGTGCAGATCAAACACTAAGGCATGGGTCACTAGGGAAATTTTTATGGACTGGTTTTATGGTGTGTTTGGCCCCACTGAAAAATTACCTCATGGAAAAGAAATCGCCACTCAAGTGCCTCCTGGTAATGGACAATGCTCCTGCTCATCCTTACGACTTGCAAGAGCAAATTGCAGGGGAGTTTAGCTTCATTAAAGTGAAGTTTTTGCCTCCTAATACAACTCCTCTCCTCCAGCCCATGGACCAGCAGGTCATTTCAAACTTCAAAAAACTCTTCACAAAAGCAGTGTTTCAAAAGTGCTTTGAAGTGACCTCAGACACTGAACTGACCCTAAGAGAGTTCTGGAAAGATCACTTCATTATCCTCAACTGCATAAACCTTATAGGTAAGGCTTGGGAGGGAGTGACTTGCAGGACTTTGAACTCTGCTTGGAGGAAACTGTGGCCACAATGTGTACAAGAGAGGGATTTTGAAGGCTTTGGGCCTAACCCTCAGGAGCCTATGCCAGCTGTGGAAGCTCAATATTGTGTCATTGGGGAAGTCCATGGGGTTCGAGGTTTGTGGCGAGGATGTGGAAGAGTTGGTGCAGAACGACAATGAAGAACTAATCACTGCAGAGCTGCAAGAGCTTGAGGTGCAACAGCAACAGATCACAGCTCAGAAATGCGCTTCAGAGCAGGAGGAAGAGAGATGGAGGAAGTTGCCTTCGTCAAGGATTAAGGAAATGTGTACAATGTTTACAAAGGTGCGAGCAATTATGGATGAATTTTATCCTGTCACAGCTGTTGCAAGCTGTATTGGCAACATGTACAATGACACTCTTATGTCCCATTTTAGGGAAATCCTAAGGGCATGTGAGAAACAGAGCTCTTTGGACAGATATTTGTGTGACAGGGGTCCAATGGCTCTCAAGCTGGTCCTAGTGGCATTAAAAAACCAAGAAGGGAGGTAACCCCACCAAAGAACTTGGTACCTAAAGTCTTTATGGAAGGGGATTTCCCTTTCAAATAATAGAAAGCTTGAATCTCCCCTGCTGCTGGCACATCACTCATGAACAACTCCACAATAAAGGTAAGTGGCATTTAATTATTGTTTATTTTGCATGTACCATTCGTTTCTGTGTATATTTCATGTAAAAAAATTATTTTGTGTAATACTTTTGGGTGTCTGGAATGGATAAATTCTGTTTCCATTATTTCTTATGGGGAAAATTAATTCGAAAATGGCTAATTCGACTAAAGGCTAGCTCTCTGGAATGGATTAAAGCAGTTGGTCAAGGGTCCACTGTATTTTTAAATAAGAAATATTGCATAAAAACGTAATAAAACAATGTAGAAAAGTAAACTGGTTTTATAAAGTGTACATATTTACCTTGGAGAACAGATGCTGGCAGAGGTGGAGGGTGGAGGTGGGGGGTGGAAAAGATATGCTACTTGCTACACTCTTAATGCTGCACCTTATCACTGAACTTAATTGCTACACTCTTAATGCTTAATGAGAGGCAGTACCAGTGTAGTAGAAGTACTATGCTGGTACTGCCTCCTCAACTCCACAACCCACATACCTCACTCATGTTTATCTATGATTTCATGCTTTAATTCAATAGACATCATTCTCTTTTTCTTCTCAGCACTGTCCTTTGCACTTACTTTCTTAGGACCCATTGTTAGAAAAAAGAAATTTGGCAAAATAACTGCACGAAATGAAAGCACAACACAGGAGAAATGCTTCCATGGCAAGGTAAACATGTGCACTGCTGAGCGGATCTTGTGGTGTTTGCTGCACCAACTAGTGGCGGCATTCTGAAGCTCATGCATAACTCGGATTTTGGCTCGTAACTCAAGAGCAAAAAATCGACTGAATGATGGCTCATAACTCAAAAAACTCATACGTTGGGGCATTCGTAAGTAGAAGTTCCACGGTATATAGCCAAAAGCAAAGTATATACGAAGAGGCAATGTATATGTCAGGTCACCTAACAATCGAGTCCTGTAAAACTGACCAGAACTCTTGATATGCTAAATCTCCTGCTGCTTTGCACAGCTTCATTGCCTAGATATATTATGGTAGATATTATGCAATGGTGACTGTTTAGGTCCTCTTCTCTTATGCTGAGCTTAGTGTTACCCCACATCTCCAAGATTTTACTAGCTTAGTATCTCCAGAGTTGTCACAACCTTCAAGTACCACCATCAAGAACTCACCAGAAAGAGGTCTAATAGAACCTCAAACACCTGTCTAAGTTATTTATGTGGAGGTTGTGACAAGATCTATGTGGGAGAAACAGCAAGACATGGACACAGGGATCAATGAATATTAATAATGACAATAGTAATAAAGTATGTGTTATATATGGCAACACTAATGGACATCTTATTAAGTGGGATGAAGCTAAACTAGTAATAAATAATGTGTAGCTGTATGCTACATTCTATGTCACTTGCTACCATATATTATAATATGTTTTTGCAGTAAACTTGTGGAAAGCATGAAGAGCCTTGACATATCAAAAGTTCTGGCCAATCTAACTTTACAAGACAGTGCCATTAACCCTTTCAGGGTCCGTCCCGTAGATCTACGGCTTTACGTTCAGGGTCTAAACCGTAGATCTACATCATGAGCTCAGCTCACTCTGATAAACTGTGAGTGGTACATTTGGGCCTAGATATGAGAGAATACATCTATGTGGTATGTGTGCACCACATAAAACAGATCCTGCAGCACACTGTGTATAATGTGAGAAAAAAACTGAAATCATGATTTTTCGATTAAAACAGCGACTTTGCAGTGTTTTTTCGTATGTTTTTTATAGTTGTATTTGAGATTTCTTGGTCTCATTTGATAGAATGGAAGACATATTACAGAAATAGAGATGATTTTGATTGGTTTTAGCACTGGAAATGGCTTGAAACTGAGCTCAAAGTAGCGGAAATGTTAAATTTTTGCAGATATTCAAGAGTAAACAAACGCCCTCACACATCTAATACACACCAGCTGGTGGGTCTAATATACATTCACAAATATGGTGATGATATTTATATGCTTATTACAGTATTGCATAATAGTAAATCTTCTATTTTTTGGTGTGAATAAAAATTCATTATGTGAATAAAAAATCAAAATGGAATTTATTTGTAAAGCCTCAAAACGTAACTAATGAACAGAGGAAACGTTAGTTTAGTTCCAGGAATACCTACATTGTTTATTCTGGACCCCATTTTGAAATTGGAATATTTTGAACTTTATGTTAAATTGGCCAAATTAACAATTTCCGATCACTTTATTTTGTAGTTGAAACAGTTGACCTGGCGATTTCTTGTGCTCAATCGATAAAATAGAAGTAATACTAGTGAAATAGCTAAGAATTTGGTTGACTGGAATAATGTAATTGGCTTAAACTGGGAGTCAAAGTCGGCAAAATCGCAGATTCGTAAATATCGCTGACACATCAAAATTCGCGAGAGCATAATTTCGCCAATTTTCCATCAAATTTCGTACTTTTTGTTTTATTACCTTCAAAAAAGATTCTCTACTATTTCATGAGAAAAAATAACAAATTTTTTTTTTTTAAATTCTTGGACACTGGGGCACCACTTCAGATTTGGGCCTTGGACCCTGAAGGGGTTAAGTGACCTGACACGTATTCTACCTGACCCCACCACATCTGACCTTTCTTCAACTATGTATACATTCTCTTATTTTATGTTTGGTAAATTCTTACAACATGAATTTGAAATATCACATTTATAATAATAAGAGAACATTTATATTTCTTGTAAATACATAGTCTGAAACAATATTGTTTCAGACTATGGAACAATACTCTTCTCCAGACTGAGGGACTGACCACCTCAAAACTTCAAGGGTGATGGACTGAATACATCGTCTTCAAGTATCTTCTGCTTCTATCAACTTTTCTGTACTCGACTGAAGAAGCCTACTGTGTAGGCGAAACGTTTCGAAATAAAGATACCTAACTGTTGCATATATGTCTTACCTAACAGCTTCTTCTAAGCTTAGGGATAGCATACTGTTGATAACGAAGATGGTTGGGTATGTGTCTGGCACAAGCTTTGGTGGTCCTTAACAGCCCCAACACCATGGATGACTCCTGTTCTATTCCCTATCACTCTAATGCTTGTTGCTTGATGTTTATCGTCCAATCTCATCTTAGGATATTACCATGGCGCCAAAATCAAGTACTAGTGATGATGAAGGTGTCACTATGCCTGTTCTGAAAAAAAGGAGGTTAAAGATACAGAGGTGGTGCTTGTGACCAGAGCATGCCTTTGGTGTTAAAGTATCCACTAACTGAATTTGAGACAATGAAGTGAACATAAGAGCATATTCCCTAAGTAACCCAAGTTCTAGTACCAAAAAAAAAAAGTCAAATAGGTTTAATACAGATAAATAAGACTGAAAAAATCACTGAAAGTGTGAGTGGAGTGAGCAGAAAACACAGCCACCATAGCCACCTCAGCTCACACACCAGTCATCTACCTGGCTGATTGCAGCCACAACTGGTAACTGGTGCTGATTTTCCCAAGCCAGAGGTGGTGGTGGTGGTAGGTGATGGAAGGTGGTTGGTGGTAGGTGAAGGTGATGATGGTGATGGTGAGGTGGTGAAGGTGGTGGTGGTGGTGGTGATAAGTGGTGGTGATGGTGGTATTAGTTGGTTTTGATGGTGGTGTTAGGGTGGTGAAAGATGGCAGTGATGGTACTGGTAAGAGGTAATAGGTGATGGTACTGGTACCTTTGCAACTTTTCTTTAGAATCTCCCATAAGCACAGTATCATCAGCAAAAAGTAATTGTGTCACTTCCTATTTTGTATTTAATTCCCCATAATTTAATCACACCCCTCTCCCAAACACCCTAGCATTTACTTCTTTTACAACCCCATCTATAAATATATTAAACAACCATGGTGACATTACACATCCCTGTCTAAGACCTACTTTTACTGGGAAATAGTCTCCCTCTCTTCTACACACCCTGACCTGAGCCTCACTATCCTCATAAAAACTCTTTACAGCATTTAGTAACTTACCACCTATTCCATATACTTGCAACATCTGCCACATTGCTTCCCTATCCACTCTATCATATGCCTTTTCTAAATCCATATATGCAATAAAAACTTCCCTACCTTTATCTAAATACTGCTCACATATATGCTTCAATGTAAACACTTGATCTACACATCCCCTACCCATTCTAAAACCTCCTTGCTCATCCACAATTCTACATTCTGTCTTACCTCTAATTCTTTCAATAATAGCCCTACCGTACACTTTTCCTGGTATACTCAGTAAACTTATTCCTCTATAATTTTTACAATCTCTTTTGTCCCCCTTTCCTTTATATAAAGGGACTATACACGCTCTCTGCCAATCCCTAGGTATCTTCCTCTCTTTCATACATTTATTAAACAAAAATACCAACCATTCCAACACTATGTCCCCCTCTGCTTTTAACATTTCTGTCATGATCCCGTCAGTTCCAGCTGCTTTACCCCCTTTCATTCTACGTAATGCATATATATCACAAAATTACAAATTGTCACTTTCACCTTGTATATTAATGCTTGAGCTCATTAATCTCCTGTGTTAAGAATGTCTTGAATAAAGATAGGTTGAGAGCCCTGAATCTTTGAGTTGAGATATGACTGAGGTATACATGTGTCAGACATGCTAAAATGAACACAAGTCCTGTGATATGTGAGAGTTTAGTGTACTGTGTAGTGGACTAATGCAAATGTGTCTTCTTTATCTAACCAGCAATTCTCTGTCTGCATTGCCACTGCATAGAAAGCTACACTTAATACAAGTACTGGAATTAATTTGGCTAGACAATGATGGACTGCCCATCAACCACTGACTCGTATACCAATAACGAGACTGCTGCCATCTGGAGAAGTTTGGTGTCACCTATCCCTGCTAGCCATATTGCCCTGGCAGACATGGCTATGTTAAAAATAGTATAAAATACTGACTGAAGAAACCTATTGTGTAGGCAAAGCATTTCAACAATAAAGATACCCAACTGTTTCACATGTCTTACCCATCAAACATTGCTATCAACTCATTTTGGATATTCTTCCTGTCTAGGATCTCCCAGACCTTGTCCAATGATTGCAACAGAGCTCACACATGTGATAATTTTTCCCATGAATTTATCACAGGATATTTGTGATTTGCCTCAATGAAATTGTTCATCACTTTAATATGTAATGTTTTTGATGATGTCCATCTTTCTTCTATACGACTATATAATATTTTTATCAGACCAGTATTTTTTCATGTTACAAATATTGTCAGAACACACTTCCATGTACAATATATGGGGAGTTCAGCAGGGTTATGTTCCTGAAATTGGAGCTATGCCTGAAAAATGTGAAAGATGGAGTGAACAACTTATGGGAAAAATTGGATTATATTTTATGACACCTCAAAAAGTGTCAAGCAACATATTTTTCAAATCTGTAATTCAGCTAATATAACAAAACAATTATTTGACAAAAATTTTGAAGGCACACATGTTATTGGCACAAAAAAAAACATTTACAGTACATTGTATAGAGATAACTAGGGTGATTAGCCCTTTGAGGGTCGACAAGCCCTCTCCGAGACTCGTTCTCAGGGTCGGCCAAATTTAAAAAAAAAAAAAAAATAATTTTCTCTTAGGAAAAGATGGAGAATCTTTTCCCGATCATAATGACACCAAAAGTTTGAAATTTGATGGAAAACTTACGGAATTATGCTCTCGCAAAGTTAGCGGTCTCGGCGATGTTTACATATCGGCGATTTTGCCCACTTTAAGCCCCATATTCAGCCAATTCCACTGTAATAGTCGACAAAAAACAAGAATATTTTGCTAGAACTCCATTTTTTCTATCGAATGAGTGCAAGAAACCACCCATTTAACAATTTCAACTATCCAGTACAGTGGTCAGAATTTAGCAATTTTGCCAATTTCACACAAATTTCAAAAGATGCCAATTTCCAAATAGGGTCCAGAATAAACAAGAAAGACATTCCTGGCACTAAAATGACATTTCCTCTGTTCATTAGTCATGTCTCAAGGCCCCTCTTACATTCTTTTGCTTTCCACTTTGAATTTTTATTCTCACAAAAAATAGAAGATTTACTGTTATGCAGACTACTACATTAGTGCAAAAATGGTATAAATAATACTGGTGCACTTGTGAAAGAATATTAGACTCACCAGTTGACGTGTATTGGACGCTTGGCATGATTTGTTTACTTTTGAACTTTGGTAAAAATCGAACATTTCTGCTACTTTGAGCTCAATTTCAAGGTACTTTTCATTGTAAAACCAGTCAAAATCATCTCAATTTCTGTAATATGTCCTCCATTCTATAAAATGAGACCAAGAAAACTAGAATACAACCATAAATACCATACGAAAATACAGTGCAAAGTCGCTGTTTTATTCCAAAAAAACGGTCAAAGTTTTTTTTTTCTCATTATGCACTGTGTGCTGCAGGATTTTCTTTATACTGTTGTAGACAGCCTGTACTGTCTGCACAGACAGCTTATGCTGTCTGCCAGCTTAGTTCATATTTCGTGCCACTCAGGTGCTGCCCTCTGGGCCTGTCCAGGTCTGTGGGAAGCTGGTCCCACACTCTCTCACTCACACAGCGGCCTAGCAGGAAGACACAAGTACTGCTAGTTCCCTCTCGTGGGCATGGCCTACCCGGGCCATGGGCACAACACACAATTATTATTATTATAATCAAAAAGAAGCGCTAAGCCACAAGGGCTATACAGCGCTGCACAACACACAAGCCTGTGTACCACCACTACTTTACAAATAAAGTAAGAAGCCTCGGGAAGACGTATCATTCACGCACCCACTTTCATCACCAAATAAATCCTTTATAAATGGTGGGAAGCGGTGGTCACAGCAGTTGTTTGCCCGGAGAGAGGAAGGGATGAAGTCATCTTCACTTCATCACCCCATGCAAGAAGCATCCGTCTCTCAACGAGTTACCCTGATGTCATGTCTGCACGTTTGAGCATTCAGACACAGGTACAAGCAGGATCCAGCCGAAATTTACTGAATTTCTTCAAGAATTGCAAGTGACCCCACGCTACAGTGTCCCACGCTGTTTCTCAAGTCACGTGTTCAGCGTCACTTGTATGTTGCTGTTGTTCAGCTCAGCACAGCTGTTTCAGCAAGCCAGAGGTGAGTTTTGTGGTGATTTCTGTGTCCAGTGTGAGTTTCTCCCTGTGTTTGTGGGTGGGAGAGGAGGAAGTGGCCAGATCCTCCCTCGCCGTACACTCACCCACGCTCCTCGCCATCACACTACCATACACCACCACGCCATCACTCCCACTGCTGTGCTTTCTGCTGTTTTCCATGTGAATTCATTGCCAGAGCTGTGTATCAGAGTACCCGAGGCCACTCGAAGCTACGTGGATCGGCATGCCAGGTAGATCACTCAAATCCATGTGGATCAGCAAGCCACATGGATCAGCAAGCCATGTGGATCAGCAAGCCACATGGATCAGCAAGCCATGTGGATCAGTATGCTACATAGATCACGATGTCACGATGTCTGCCTGACGTCACCTCGAGATGTCTGCTGACGTCACAGTGCTGCTGTCACTTCGCGACATCACATGATGTCACATTGAGTGTTCTAGTAATTATTTCAGTATTGTCGAGAAGATTGAGAGAAGATATATGTCGTGTGTTAATTAATTCCTCTCAGTCAGTGTTCTTACATGTTAGTGTATGGCTTAGTGTCACTTTTGTGCACAGAAAAGAATCTTTTGCTAGTTTAAGCCATGTTGTACCGCGAGTGTGTGTAAAGTTTTCCGTGAGTCCAGTGTGAGACCCAGAGTAGCACCATTGTGTTAGTCACCCGGTGTGACCAGTGCTTTTGACAGCTGTTATCAGTCAGCTCTGAGCCCGAGCCCCCTTGTACAGAAAGCTCTTATGCTCGTCGCTCGTGATGTTCTGCAGAATCGTACCTGCTACGATTCCCATCGAGATTTGTTTCACTTCACCTCCAGACCTTCAGAGTGCAGTTATATGTAGAGAAACAAGTCTGGGGACGCTTAGACTAACCTCTGCTATAACTCCAACTGCCGAGAGAATGACACTCGTCAAGCCGCAGTTAGCCCTGTCGGCAGGTGCTGTGTCAGCCTCGTGTCACAAGCTTCAGTGAGCAGCCTGCACGAAGATGTCACTTCGACTGCTAGCTCACTCACTGCAGTCTGGTGTATGATGTTACGACTCCCAGATGTTTAGCCCAGTTGTCTCTGCCACGACTCGCTCCACACTCGCCAGCAGTGACAGCCCAGCGACAGTACCAGTCGAGAAGTGTCCTCCTGAGTCGCTTGCCAGAAGTCCTGCCCAGTTGCCGAGTTTTGACGACGCCTCACTCGAGGGCACCAGCATGTCGTGCCCCAGGTTGTGAAAACCTGCAGCGACTCCTACGATGACTGCTTCACCATTCCAGAGGAGACCGTACCCTGTTACGTCACAGCTCAGCCGCAGCGATGTCTCCTGTGTTGCAGTATCTGTCCAGACGCAGGAAGGCGTGCAGTGATGCCCATCGACACTCACTGCCTATGACCACGATGTTTAGCACACCCTACATGTTTTTTTCTTCCCTCCCTGTACGAAGTTTTTTTTTCCATGTCCATATGTATATACAGTGGACCCCCACATAACGATTACCTCCGAATGTGACCAATTATGTAAGTGTATTTATGTAAGTGCGTTTGTACGTGTATGTTTGGGGGTCTGAAATGGACTAATCTACTTCACAATATTTCTTATGGGAACAAATTCGGTCAGTACTGGCATCTGAACATACTTCCGGAGTGAAAAAATATCGTTAACCGGGGGTCCACTGTATATGTTTTTATTTTGTGTTCTGTGCCCTGTTCCTACGAGAGAGAGACCGAGTTTTTTTTACCGCCAGACATGGTCAGGATGACCAGATGGTAGGTGGCCGAGCAAATGTAGACAGCCTGTACTGTCTGCCAGCTTAGTTCATATTTCGCGCAACTCAGGTACTGCCCTCTGGGCCTGTCCAGGTCTGTGGGAAGCTGGTCCCACACGCTCTGACTCACACAGCGGCCTAGCAGGAAGACACAAGGCCTACTATTAGCTCTCGTGGGATGACCCTCCTGGGCCATGGGCATAACACACAAGCCTGTGTACCCACCACGACTTTACAAAAAAATAAAGAAGCCTCCGAAGACGTCTATCATTCACACACCCGCTTTCAGTCTACCAAATAATTTCTTTATACTGTGCAAACTGACCACATAGACCCATTCTTTCATATGTAGGCCTACCAGCTTTCTCCCACTAGATTTGAGGGCACTAGAATTTAGGCGTACTAGTACGTCAAAAACCCTGGGTCGTAAGCCGTACTAGTACGGCTGAAACCCTCAAAGGGTTAAAACCAGCATAACCTAATAAACTCAAAATAAATACAGTATTTACTTTAAGTTGTGGCTGTTGATGCATAATGGGTTTGATGTCAGTACAGAGGATTGCTGTGGCCCTGCTGGCCTGAGAAGGATGGCAGGGGATCTAGAGATGACTGAGGTTCGTGGGCTGAGGCTGACACAGAGTTGTTAAATAAAACCTTTAGGTACTGTCATGTGTCTGCTATATATTACACTGCAGAACTTTATACAGTTGATAAGTCATCATTGTTTGCTTCAGAATCGACTTCAAAGCAATACCTCTGTATGTGTCAGGGTCCTCTTTGGTATAAAAAAAAAAAAAAAAAGTCTGTAATTTTAGCAACAGCATGGAACTAATTGGATAACTACTGCAGTGTTAACTATTTATCTCCTTGGTAATGAAAATAACCCTCGAAGCTATAAACTAAGTGAAGTAGAACTTGACCATACAAAATGTGAACAAGACTTGGGAGTCATGGTAAGTAGAAATCTAAAGCCAAGACAGCAGTGCGTAAATGTGCACAACAAGGGTAACAGATTACTAGGATTTACTTCAAGAAGTGTAAGTAACAGAAGTCCAAAAGTTATTTTATGGCTCTATACATCACTAGTGAGGCCTCATTTAGATTAATGCTGCTCAGTTTTGGTCTCCTTACTACAGGATGGATATAGACTCATTGGAGAACATACAGAGAAGAATGACTAAAATGATTTACTGTGTAAGGAATCTCCCATATGAAGACAGACTTAAGAGCCTTGAATCTCCACTCTCTGGAGAGATGTAGAATGAGGGAAGATATCACTGAAGTGTATAAGTGGATGATGGGTATAAACAAAGGTGATAATAATAAAGTACTGAGGGTATCAAACCAGGAAAAAAACAGAAATAATGGATTTAAGTTGGATAAATTTAGATTTAGAAAGGACATAAGTAAGTACTGGTTTTCAATATCAAAATGGTATACAATACTGGTATTGTATACCATTTTGATATTCATCCTGTCAGACAATGCAACACAATGGCATCTTGGTACAGAAAACTCCTTGGACAACTTTTTCAAGTGAGAAATGTTTGATCTGAGAGGGACGTGTCCTCTCAGTGGCTGCTTTCTCACTACTACTACTCTGCACCTCTCCTTCCGACAGTATTTAAGTCTCCGCACTGTCGCTTGATCTTCAGATAGTTCCTGACTATGGAACTGAACTTCTCCAGGCTGAGGGACTGACAACCTCAAATCTACAACTTTAAGGGTGATGGACTGATTACATCGTCTTCACGTCTCTACTGTTCCTGCCTACTTTCTGTATTCAACTGAAGAAGCCTACTGTGTAGGCGAAACATTTCGGAATAAAGCTGCCTAACTGTTGCCTATGTGTCTTACCTACCATACTGGTTTTCAAACAGAGTGGTGGATAAGTGGAATGGTCTTCCGAGTAGGGTGATCGAGGCTAGGACCTTGGGTAGCTTTAAAAAGAGATTGGACAAATATATGAGTGGGAGGATATTCTTGGGTAGCTTTGGGTAGGGTCGTTTTGATAAGGACCTGCCTTGTATGGGCCAGTAGGCCTTCTGCAGTGTTCCTCCATTCTTATGTTATGTTGTTCATCATCATCCTCTTCTATTATCTGACTTCCAACTTCTAGAGTTTTCTTAGTTATCTTGCAAGAGTTTCATTCATGCCTTCTGCCTACATATCTTTAAAGCCCTCAACAGGCAATTTCCTTGCCAGATCGACAATTTCCTGGACCTGACTCTCTACCGAGGAAAAACCTACAAAATTCACCACACTAGACCATATTTTTACCCAGCCTGTAGTTTTGACATGAGGAATAGCATCTGCAATGTTAAGTCACACCAGAATTGTCACACTCCACACTCTGGGCCAGTGTCCATAGCTGTGAAGAGTTTCTGCTCCACCCTATGTGTAAATACATTTAAATGTCTTAATTACTCCTCAATGCAGTGGAATAAAATTATGCTTGAACCACTCAATAAATAAGACATCATTTCTCTATGCTGTTGTTAGAACACCAAACAATGGGAAAAGTGCTTTTATCTTTCTATTTCAAAGTACAGTGGAACCTCAAAAATCGAACGTATCACATATCGAACGTTTCAAAAATAGGACCATTTTTTCGGACAAACTGTGTCCCTATTATCGAACGCGCCCCTATTTTCGGACTGCCGGGTACGGGACCTGTCTGCCGCCCGCTCTGTCCGCGTCCCCGCGCAGGTGCCGTGAGCAGTCTAGCTTTGTTTATGCTTGAGTGAACACTAACCTGCGCTCTCATTCACGCATTTTACGATTACAGTGGACCCCCGCATAACGATCACCTCCGAATGCGACCAATTATGTAAGTGTATTTATGTAAGTGCGTTTGTACGTGTATGTTTGGGGGTCTGAAATGGACTAATCTACTTCACAATATTCCTTATGGGAACAAATTCGGTCAGTACTGGCACCTGAACATACTTCTGGAGTGAAAAAATATCGTTAACCGGGGGTCCACTGTATTTCGTTGTGTTTAGTGCTTGTGGGACTGTGAAATAAGCTGCCATGGGCCCAAAGAAACTTGCTAGTGGTACCCCTGCGGTAAAGAAAGTGAGAAACACCATAGATGTGAAGGAGGAAATAATACAGAAGTATGAGAGTGGTGTGAGACTTGTTGAGCTTGCCAGGATGTATGGGAAAAACAAGTCGACCATCGGTTCTATCCTGGCAAAGAAAGAACAAATCAAGGAAGCTGATGTTGCGAAAGGTGTTAATATAGGGAGTGGATGAGGTGCCTTCTTCAAAGATTAAGGAGATTTGTGCCAAATGGAATACTGTCCAAATGTTTGTGTAGAAGTACCACCCTGAGCAAGCTGAAACAAGCCATCTTTGCAACAAGTTCAGTGACAGAACCATGCCCCATTTTAGGGAAATGTTAAAGAGGCACCAGAAACAGAGGACTGTGGACAGTTATTTTGTGAGACAGGGGTCCTATTGGCATTAAAAGACAGAGAAGGGAAGTAACCCCAGAGAGAGCTTTACCTGAAGTCCTCATGGAGGGGGATTCTCCTTCCAAACACTAACCCCAACTCCCTCTCTCCTCCTCCCTATCTTCCAGATGCCATCACCAATCTTCAATAAAGGTAAGTAAAAATGTTATTTTATATGTATTACTATACATAATTAAAAACTATAGTATTTGTTGTATGTAAAACTGTAATTAATCTCTATAAAATGCGTTTTTTGTGTGAATATTTTTGGGTTTCTGGAACGGATTAATTGTATTTCCATTATTTCTTATGGGAAATATTGCTTCGAATTTCAGACTTTTCGAATTTAGAGCTAGCTCCTGGAACGTATTAAGTTCGATTTTTGAGGTTCCACTGTACATGAATTCTTGGAGCAATAAATAAGCATGAGCCTGCACTTGATGCATTAGTGCATAGAGGCATGCTGAAACGATCCTTCAATGCCTTGAATCCAGATGCCCATTTCTCTTGCTTGTTGATGGAAGCTCTAAAAGGCACTTTCTTCTAAAGCAATCCTGTCTTATTAGCAAATGCATACCCACACAAAGGAAAATTCCCCGCATTTGAGTGGTCAGCAGAGAGACACAGACTAATAAGCTTTATATTATGCATCAGTGTGTATTCTACAACAATTAAACCTTCCATGACTGAAGATACACTGGTTTCCTCCCCCCACCACTGTTTGATAATAGGTGAGCAAGACATACAATGAACAGTTGGGTATCTACTGTTGAAATGTTTCACCTATGTGGTAGGCTTCATCAGTCAAATACAGAGAATGTATTGTATGCATTAGGAGTAATGGTGAAGTAGTGATGTAATGTCCATCAACCTGGGAGAAAACAGTTTGAGATGGTCAGTCCCTCAACCTGACGCCTACATTCTCCTCTCTGACTGACTGATGAAGCCTACCATGTAGGGGAAACATTTCAATAATAAAGATACCCAACTGTTGCACATGTGTCTTACTCATCAACTTGTCAGTATTTTATACCACCTTCAACATATATGTTTGATAGTAACTTAGGGTTTATTCACAGATCGTATTGCAATTCAGCGAGGCACTTTTTCCTTATTTTCTACTGAAAACACCCATTCAGCATTTTTTAGGTCTTATTTAGCTATGCTAACCACATTCCCACTTATTCAACAGTGTCAGTCAGGGTTATTCATCACACAAACTCTAACCTTCTCATTGCCTCAAACTGAATGAATTATTGATTCTCTTTCACCAAAGGCATGGGCTCCCTCCATTACATATACATCACCTTTGAGAATGTCAATCACTTTTGTTTTCTTCTCTAGAGGCAAAGTTTAAAATTTAAACTTCTGCTTAGTACTTTCCCCAACACCAAATTTCCTTTCTGATGCCATGAATAGAATGCAGACACAAGAAAGGGTGATAAAAAGATCAGAAACAGAATGATAAAGCAGGAGAGAATAATAGTGTGGTACGAAAGCAATGGCATGGTGATAGTGACAAGGTGTGTAAAAAAACAAACTTAAGTACAGTTCATCACATTTATTAAAAGAAATGTTTCACAAGTGCTAATACAGAGAAAACTAATATGGGAGTATATAGGTGGGAGCAAGGTGAGAGGGAGGTACAGTGGTGGACCTACATTTCTGGGGCCCTGAAGCAACCCCTTCTCATACAGTAGACCCAATTTTAAGCAATGTGGACTAAGGATGCTTTTGGGGCCCCTCCGAGATTAGTTTCATGGCAGATCTTCTGCTGAGGTAGTAGTGACTGTGGCTCATATGTCAGCTTGCATGTGGCCAGCAGTAACAGCCTGGCTGATCAGACCCTGATCCACCATGAGGCCTGGTCTAAGACTGGGCCGCAGGGGCGTTGACCCCCGAAACCCACTCCAGGTAAACTAGTAGTTATAATAGTAGCAACAGTAGAGATAGTAGTAGGAGGGATAGGAGAATTAGAGGTAGTAGTAGTATTAGAGGTAGTAGTAGTAGTAGTAGTACAGTGGACCCCCAGTTAACGATATTTTTTCACTCCAGAAGTATGTTCAGGTGCCAGTACTGACCGAATTTGTTCCCATAAGGAATATTGTGAAGTAGATTAGTCCATTTCAGACCCCCAAACATACACGTACAAACGCACTTACATAAATACACTTACATAATTGGTCGCATTCGGAGGTGATCGTAATGCGGGGGTCCACTGTATTAGAGGTAGTAGTAGTATTAGAGGTAGTAGCAGTAGTATTAGAGGTAACAGTAGTAGTATTAGTGGTCGTAGTAACAGTATTAACCCTTTCAGGGTTGAGAGGCCCTCTCCTAAACTTGTTCTCAAGGTCGAAAATTTTTCGGAAAAAAAAAAAAATTCTTATGATATGATAGAGAAAGTTTTCCCAATCATAATGACACCAAAAGTATGAAATTTGATGGAAAACGTACGGAATTATGCTCATGTAAAGTTAGCAGTCTCAACAATGTTTACGCATCGGCAATTTCACCTACTTTGAGCCCTATTTCGCCCAATTCCAGTGCACTAGTCGACAAAAATCATAACTATTTTGCTAGAACTTCATTTTTTTCTATCGAATGAGTACAAGAAACTACCCATTTACTGATTTCAACTATCCAAAAAAGTGGTCAGAAATTGGCAATTTTGCCTATTTCACACAAATGTCAAAAGATGCCAATTTCCAAATAGGGTCCAGAATAAACAAGACAGACATTCCTTGTACTATAATAACATTTTCTCTGTTCATTAGTCACTTCCCCAGGCCCCTCTTACATTTCTTTTTGTTTTCCACTTGGAATTTTTATTCTCACAAAAAATAGAAGATTTACTGTTATGCAGACTACTACATTAGTGTAGAAATGGTATAAACAATATTGGCGCACTTGTGAAAGAATATTAGACTCACCAGTTGACGTGTATTGGACGCGTGGCATGATTTATTTGCTTTTGAACTTTGGCAAAAAATGAACATTTCTGCTACTTTGAGCTCAATTTCAAGGTACTTTTCATTGTGAAACCAATCAAAATCATCTCAATTTCTGTAATATGTCTTCCATTCTATAAAATGAAACCAGGAAAACTAGAATACAACCATAAATACCATACGAAAATACACTGAAAAGTCACTGTTTTAAACCAAAAACGATCAAAGTTTTTTTTCTCATTATGCACTGTGTGCTGCAGGATTTGTTTTAAACTGTGCACACTGACCACATAGACCCATTCTTTCATATGTAGGCCTACCAGCTTTCTCTCGCTAGATCTGAAGGCGCTAGAATTTACGCATACTAGTACGTCAATAACCTGGAGTGTAAGACGTACTAGTATGTCGGAAACCCTGAAAGGGTTAATGGTAGTAGTAGCAGTATTAGTGGGAGTAGTAGTATTACTGATGGAAGTAGTAGTATCAGTGGTGGTGGTAGTAGTAGTATCAGTGGAAATCGTAGTATTATTGGTGGTAGTAGTAGTATCAGTGGTAGTAATAGTAGTATTATTGGTGGTAGTAGTAGTACAGTGGTAGTAGTATTAGTGGTGACAGTAGTGGCATTAGCGGGGGTAGTAGTAGTAGTGGTGGCAGTAGTAACAGTATTAGTTTGGGAGTAGTAGTAGTAGTATTAGTGGTAGTAGTAGTAGTAGTATTAGTGGTGGTAGTAGTAGTATCAGTGGTGGTGGTGGTGGTAGTATCAGTGGTGGTAGTAGTATTATTGGTGGTAGTAGTAGTATTATTGGTGGTGGTAGTATTATTGGTGGTAGTATTATTATTATTGGTGGTGGCAGTAATAGTAGTAGTAGTAGTATCAGTGGTAATAGTAGTTGTATCAGTGGCGGTAGTAGTAGTATCAGTGTTAGTAGTTGTATTAGTGGTGATGGTAGTAGTAGTATTAGTGGTGGTAGCTGTATTAGTGGTGGTAGTAGTAGTATAAGTGGTGGTAGTAGTAGTAGCAGTGGTGGTAGTAGTATCAGTGATGGCAGTAGTAGTATCAATGGTGGTAGTATTCGTGGTGGTAGTAGTGGCACTGGTGGTGGTAATCAGTGGTAGTAGTAGTATTAGTGGTGGCAGTAGTAGTAATAGTATGTGTGGTGGTAGCAACAGTATAAGTGGTGGTAGTAGTAACAGTATTAGTGGTGGCAGTAGTAACAGTATTAGTGGTGGTAGTAGTAACAGTATTAATGGTGGTAGTAGTAACAGTATTAGTGGTGGTAGTAGTAACAGTATTAATGGTGGTAGTATACAGTATTAGTGGTGGTAGTAGTAACAGTATTTGTGGGGTAGTAGTAAAGTATTAGTGGTGGTAGTAGTAAAGTATTAGGGTGGTAAATAGAAAGTATTAGTGGTGGTAGTAGTAAGTATTAGGGGGTTTGTATTTAAAGTATTAAAGTGTGGTAGAGTAGAAATTTGTATTTGATGGTGGTAGTAGTAGTATGTATTAAAGGGTGTAAATTGTATATTAAAAAGGGGGTAGTAGTAGTATTAAAGGTGGTAGTAGTAGATTAAAGGGTGTAGTAGTAGTATTAAAGGTGGTAGTAGTAGTATTAAAAGTGGTAGTAGTAGTATTAAAGGTGGTAGTAGTAGTATTAAAGGTGGTAGTAGTAGTATTAAAAGGGGGTAGTAAGTAGTATTAAAAGTGGAAATAGTAGTATTAAAGGTGGTAGTAGTAGTATTAAAGGTGGTAGTAGTAGTATTAAAGGTGGTAGTAGTAGTATTAAAGGTGGTAGTAGTAGTATTAAAAGTGGAAGTAGTAGTATTAAAGGTGGTAGTAGTAGTATTAAAGGTGGTAGTAGTAGTATTAAAGGTGGTAGTAGTAGTATTAAAGGTGGTAGTAGTAGTATTAAAGGTGGTAGTAGTAGTATTAAAGGTGGTAGTAGTAGTATTAAAGGTGGTAGTAGTAGTATTAAAGGTGGTAGTAGTAGTATTAAAGGTGGTAGTAGTAGTAGTATTAAAGGTGGTAGTAGTAGTAGTATTAAAGGTGGTAGTAGTAGTATTAAAAGTGGTAGTAGTAGTATTAAAGGTGGTAGTAGTAGTATTAAAGGTGGTAGTAGTAGTATTAAAGGTGGTAGTAGTAGTGGTATTAAAGGTGGTAGTAGTAGTATTAAAGGTGGTAGTAGTAGTATTAAAGGTGGTAGTAGTAGTATTAGAGATGGTAGAAGTAGCAATAGTATGGGAGTGGTGGGACGGGAAGTACTTGAGAAAAGTTGTCAGGCTGGGCCAGTAGGTCTCCTGCATTGTTCTGCTACATAAAGCACTGATGTAGGTATCATGTTACACTAAACTCCAGAATTGGAGGCAGCTGTAATGGAACTATAATAGGCTCCTTTTTAAGAGCTTAGCAGGATTTCCAACCCACAGTTCCTTCAGAATGAGTACACATGCATCACACATTTATTCATCTCGCTACATTTCCATCTACACTTCATGCATGATTGCAGGAAACATGCAACATGCATTCTCATTACGGGTAACACTCATCCAGTTACATTGTTTTTGTACTTAAAATGTGTTAAAATAGACATCAAGTCTTCTGCTACCATTAAAAACCTGATGCAATAACACAAAACTGACTACCACAAACACAAGAGTATACATAGTACCATGTAGGGGTGGAACACAATGTAGGGAAAACTACTAGATCCCTGGAGATTAGGATCCATGAGCACTAGAATGCCTGCAACTAAGAGGAAACTATAAATGCAACAGAGACAATTTTAAATACCTAGTGAAGTTCAATGAAGCAAGGATAGTCATCCAGGAGGAAGATACACGAAGACAAATGCATATAAAGACTGCTGTAACTGCTGCCAGTAATACAATCCAACAGAAGCCCTGCAGTTACACCATATCCAAACTGTTGATCAACAGAATATTGCCCATTTTGGAGACTGTTGTTAACATGATACTTAGACAAATATTTTGTACAGAGAAGTACATAAGCAGGACTACTGGCCCAGGTTGACAGGCCCATCTTAAGTCCTAACCATCTCACCACTGCTGTGCTACTACTACTACCACCCTCTCACAAATTGGCACCTGACTCCCAACTATATTTACTCTCAGTCATCTCTCTCTATTAGGACTGATGAAGTCACTCACAGCACAACATTTCCTTTAATACCTGCTCTGAGTGGTACATAAGTATCTTCTTTACACAACAGCAGGTTATGTATCCACGATGGAGTGAGGGTGGTGTTAGTTACTTCACCACGGAGTAATGCTAGGTCTACCATAAAACAAAGGACTTCAAAGGTGCATGGGAGGAGAAATATCTCAGTTGCGCTGGTGCTAAAGCAAGACATTTATGGCAGACAATGGTATTAAGCACAAAATATGAATCAGGAAGTTATAGAAATGCAGTAGCTAGATGAATGAGAGGAAATGGCTTACTGTATGTAATATCACTTAACACTAATAAACTGCCACTACATGGGACAACTTATCTATATGTCTGACTACTTTGAAAATTTAAACCAAACTGATTTGTACCATTTCTGCTGCCTTCAGTATCCCATTCATGCTGATGGTGCAAATACATGATACATACAATGTGCAACAAAACATAAAAACTACATAATTAAGTTTATCAACATAGTATGTGCTGATGAGATTAAGACACATGTGCAACATCTGGGTATCTTTATTGTAGACATTTCGCCATCCAGTGGCTTTATCAATACAAATTCTAGGACATAACTTGAAGACAGTAGAACTATGTACAGAAGATGAGGTAATCAGTCCCTCAACCTAGGAGTAGGTGCGAAGAGCACCATAGTCGTGGAGATTCTGAAGCAGAAGAAAGGATCCTGGCGCTTATATAGTAACGTCAGGTGTAGCAGACGAGGGCATATTCACTGGTAGGCGGGATTCCCCAGTGGAAGTAGGTCTTTCCCAAAGAGATGGGTTAGTTGTAGTAGTAGTTGTCGTAGTCGTGAAGGTTATGTACATGTCCTCAGAATTAAGATTCCATGATGTTGCAGTGTCTGACAAGTTGTGTACGAATGGTATATAATTCTGAGGACATGTACATAACCTTCACGACTACGACAACTACTACTACAACTAACCCATCTCTTTGGGAAGGACCTACTTCCACTGGGAAATCCCACCTACCAGTGAATATGCCCTCGTCTGCTACACCTGACGTTACTATATAAGCGCCAGGATCCTTTCTTCTGCTTCAGAATCTCCACGACTATGGTGCTCTTCGCACCTACTCCTAGGTTGAGGGACTGATTACCGCATCTTCTGTACATAGTTCTACTGTCTTCAAGTTATGTCCTAGAATTTGTATTGATAAAGCCACTGGATGGCGAAACGTCTACAATAAAGATACCCAGATGTTGCACATGTGTCTTAATCTCATCATCTTGTCGGTATTATATACCATTCGTACACAACTTGTCAGACACTGCAACATCATGGAATCTTAATTCTGAGGACATGTACATAACCTTCACGACTACGACAACTACTACTACAACTAACCCATCTCTTTGGGAAGGACCTACTTCCACTGGGGAATCCCACCTACCAGTGAATATGCCCTCGTCTGCTACACCTGACGTTACTATATAAGCGCCAGGATCCTTTCTTCTGCTTCAGAATCTCCACGACTATGGTGCTCTTCGCACCTACTCCTAGGTTGAGGGACTGATTACCTCATCTTCTGTACATAGTTCTACTGTCTTCAAGTTATGTCCTAGAATTTGTATTGATAAAGCCACTGGATGGCGAAACGTCTACAATAAAGATACCCAGATGTTGCACATGTGTCTTAATCTCATCATCTTGTCGGTATTATATACCATTCGTACACATAGTATGTGCTACTGAATGTAGAAAAACAACTTATGGTATAAAAACTGTCCCTGAATTGAAAAAATATTACCCACATCTTACATCATTTATGTTATAAAATATGAATATTAAGTATACATGGGTAGTGCCAGTAGGAGTGCTAAGTTAGACATTTCACTCCAGCCACTACATGAAAAATCACTAAACTTCTCAGGGCTCTCACACTCTCTCAAGAGTAAAATAAAATACTAATTAGAAATGGAAAATCTTGAGACAAAACTTAATGCATCATACACTGTCCAGAAGAGACAGATGAAAAAAAAGATGCCTAATAACAAATCTTCCAAATCTCAAAAATTTCTGACATAATCCTAACCCAATTATCTTGGGGAAAGACAATGATAGAACGCCCATGTATTCTGCCTAAGACCCAGGCTCAAATTAAAAAAAAAAAACTATTAAGCTTAAATTTTATATCCTATTGAGACAGTTTGGAAAAGGGTAATCCCACAGTTATTAAAAGCCACTGACACTATCCCACTCCACAAAGTGCAAACAACTACTGACCAATGACACCAATGTCCCACATCGAAGCCTTTGAAAGATTTTTAAGAAGGAAAACTGTTAAACGTATGGAATCACAACAACTGCATAACCCAGGGCAGCATGGATTTAGAGGAGGTCACTCCTGGCTCTCACAATTACTGGACCATCATGATATGCCCTGGAGGCACTAGAAGACAAACAAAAAGCAAATGCAGTATACACAGGCCCTGCAAAACCTGTCATGGGTGATTATGGTATAATAATAGCACATAAAATGTGTGCAAAAAGAATAACTGTTAAAGCAGAATGATGAATTTTAAATTTTCTATCAAATGAGATGTAGAAAGAAACAGTCAATAAAGTACGAAAAGCTCTGTTCCTCAAGGCAATACTTGCTCCAATTCACCTTTCTCATTCTCATATCTGATATTGACAGAGACGTAAGTCATAGCACTGACTCATCATTGTAGACTATATTAAAATTTATAAATCAGTGAGAGCCACTGAAGACACACACAGTCTTCAAGCTGGCATCAAGCAGGTCTTCCAGTGGGCCACAGAAAACAATATGATGTTCAAAGATGATCAATTTCGGTTGCTCTGCTACAAAAGAAACTGAAGAATTAATAACTGGAATGGAGTATAAAACAGATTCAAACCAGGGATGTGAGGACCTTACAAGCAATAATGTCAAAGATTGAACATTAAAGGATCACAGCAGTTTTTATTACAAATGCAAGGAAACTGATAGGCTGAATAGCTAGAACCTTCAAAACAAAGAGATGTTAAGCCAATCATGATTCTCTAAGTCATTTGTGTCCTCCAGATGAGAATACTGCTGCACACTAACAGTGCTTTTTTAAGGTAGGCAAAATTGCAGACCTGGGAATGAACAGAGAACAGTTACCGTCTGTAAAAATTATCAAGCATCTAAATTACTAGAAATGCCTTTAGTCCATTTATATGTACTCTCTGGAACAAAGTTAAGAAAGACACATCATGATTTACACATGGAAAATTCTGGAGGGATTGGTCCCAAATCTGCACACTAAATTATTTCCTACAAATAAAAGAAGTTTGGCAGATGGTTAAAATACCTCCAAATTAAAAGCAGGGGTGCAATCAGTACACTGAGAGATAAGCGTAACAAGACCAAGACTTGTCAACACCTACAATTTGTATACAAGGGAAATTACCAACACACCCCTAGCTGTCTTCAAGAGGGACTTGGATAAGTTCCTTAAGCTAGTTCCTGATCAGTCGGGCTGTTGTGCCTATGTAGCACTAGCACCAACATTCTAGTCAATCAAGCCATCCACTAGGTGACCTGGTCTGGGACTAGTCAGAAAGGAAAAATGATCCCTGGAATTGCCATGAGGTTAGCAACTGGATGAACTCTCTCATGGCATGAAAAGTCTAAGCAACATGGCAGACTGTCCACAATGATGTATTCAGCTAGTTTTGGCATAAATGGAATTTATTCAAATTATGGAAATAAGATTTCTTCTCACCTTTATGCACTATACCAGAATGTCAAACATATTGAATGGTTTGTTGCTCTTATGACCTGTCAAATGTCTTACTTGGTATGTTTATGCTCACGTATGAGCCCTCATACCCTACTAGAATTTACTCAAGTCTTCTACACCTACTAGTATGGCTTTTCTATTGCATGAACTCTCACACAGTAAACAAGTCCAGATTTTCGTAAACTGCTTTAGATATTATGAACTTTATACAAAAATAACCCGCACATAAAAGAGAGAAGCTTACGACGACGTTTCGGTCCGACTTGGACCATTTACAAAGTCACACTGTATATGGTCCAAGTCGGACTGAAACGTTGTCGTAAGCTTCTCTCTTTTATGTGCGGGTTATTTGTGTATCGTTCCAGTCACAGTATTGTGCCCTTTTTTTTTTTTTTTGTTAATTATGAACTTTAAATGGTTTCTTTTTTATGAGCCATTAAATGCTTTACCAGATGTGATTTCTGTGAAAACATTTTCACACATTTTGAACACTGATAGGGTTTCTCACCTGTATGAACTCTCATGTGCCTCACTAAATCAGACTTACGTGTAAAATCTTTAAAACATTCAAAACAATGATGGGGTTTCTCTCCAGTATGGATTCTCATGTGTGTTACAAGGGAAACTTTTTGTGAAAACAATTTTAGACATTGCAAACATTGATAATTTTTCTCTTGTGTATGAGTTTTCATGTGTGTAGTTAGGTTAGTTTTTCCTGAAAATTCTTTTTCACACACTGGACAATGATATGGTTTTTCCCCTGTGTGAATTCTAGTATGTATAATTAGATCAGACTTTCTTGAAAAGGCTTTTGGACACACTGAACATTTGTGTGGTTTTTCACCTGTATGAATTCTTAAATGACTAAGTAAGTTTGATTTTTCTGAACACACTTTTAGACACACTACACATATGTATGGCTTCTCACCCGTATGAACCTTTGTATGCCTTTCTAACTTATATTTTGTTGTAAAGTTTTTGAAACAAACTGAACACTGGTGTATCTTCTCTTTTTTATGATTCTTCAGATGCATTACAAGAGAAGACTCTTTTTCAAAGTCTTTCAGACATTCCGGACAGTGATGTAGTTTCTCTTCTGTGTTATTTTCCATGTCTGTATGATTTTCCATGTTAATTAAACACACGATGAACACTGTTGTGGCTGCTCTTCTAATATAAGAACTTTCATATGAATTATTAATGATGATTGTTTAATCTCAAAACTCCAATACTCCCACTTTTACCTCACTCACATGTGCTACCAATATAGAGTACATTTATAATTAAGAACAAAGAATAACAGTAAGTCTTTTGTTTTCCTTATGAACTCCTTTTGTCTAACATTAAGATTTTTAGTTCAAGTCTGAGGAAACAGTTATTATTATTTTTATATTTAAAGTTTATTATCTGCTCTCAATGATCACTTTAATAAATTTCAAATAAAGTAGAGTCATTAGCTGGTTACCTTCCTTTAGTATAGAACTTGGATGTACTTGCCTGTCACTTGGTGAGGATGAGTATACTTGTCATGTGGTGCAGGAGGTACTAGCATGTCCTGTGGTGGGGAGGTACTAGTATGTCATGTGGGGAGGTACTTGCATGTCATATGGTGGGAGAGGTACTAGCATGTCATATGGTGTGAGAGGTACTAGCATGTCATATGGTGGGTAGGTACTAGCATGTCATTTGGTAGGGAGGTGCTAGCATGTCATGTGGTAGGGAGGTACTTATCTGTAAAGTAGTGCAGATATATGCACATGTCATGGGGTGAGGTGGCACTCTCCTGGAAAGAATGGAAAAACAATGTAAAAGACAAGGTTCAAAAATATACAAATACAGTAAACAGTATGGAACAAGAGGCAAGTTGCAAAAAGGTGAGTAAAACAACAGACTCTTCACAAAGCAAGTCTTGACTGTGTAATGTTCTCGTTATGTGTGAACTTTATCAAAACTTACATACTGCTTTCTGTCTCCAGTTTTCTTATCATTCAGAACCAAAACCTTTTTGTGTTAGTAGTAGACAAAAGATTAAAAACAAATATGATTAGAGGCCAAATACGCAAAGAAATATCTGATATATATACCCTGGAAAATAGTTATGAGCACCCTAAACCCACACAAGTGAATAGAAAAGCTGAACACAGAAGCATAAAAATTCTATTTAAAATATATTCTGCAGAGAAATCTTACAAAGAGATAAGATGTTACACAAAAATGTAGAACAATGTACAGTTATGGAAAGAGTTATGGAATTTCTTAAAAAGGAGCATATGTCCCAATAAAGGAAAGATCATCAGTAATGAGAGAATACCAAAATAGACCAGACACTAAAATACTCACATTGGACACAGGATGTGCAAAAGGAACAAAAAACACTAAGGATATAACAAAACCTAAATAATTCTATGCACAAACCATGAACAGGTTGGGTGTGAACCCATGAGTGAGTGAGTCACAACACTCCAGTCCAATGCATAAGCCAATGGGCAGTAAGATTCATCAACTAAGTACATATTTCTATACACTATAGGGAGGTTAGCATGCACCCCACTGTGACCACATAAGCAATTTTTTACTGATGAATCTTCCTCCAGTGGCATTTGTGGTCACAGTGGGATCCATGCTAACCTCCCTATGGTGTATAAATATACCTAGGTGGATAAATCTTATTGTAGTGCCAGCTGGCCCAGTGCCTTATGCATTGAGCTGCAGTTTTACTACTCACACCATGGGTTCAAATCCAAAGTATTGCGTGGTTTGTTTGCAATTGTGTTACAGTAGGGCCCCACTTATACAGCAGATTAGGGTCCAGGCTACTGCCATAAAGTGAAAATCATCGTAAAGCGAATCACCTTTTTTATTTTTAAATGTATACAGGTCTCCCTCAACATTCACGTTTTCAACTTTCACGGGCTTCACACATTCGTGAATTACAACCGCCAAATTCCCAGCCACCAAATTCCCAGCCGCCAAATCATATTTAAGTTTCCCGCCACCTGCGAGTCCCTACTACCCTCCCTCCGACCCCCGCAACTGGCAGCCAGCCCTCCCACCACTCAGTGTGGTGAGTGTTTTGTTTGTTCATTATTTGCTATTAAACTACAGTATAAATAATGTAAACCTATTTATGACTGCATATTGGAATGGCTATTCGGACAGGTATTAGACAGTGACATCATGTGTTTACTCTTGAACACTGCAAAGAATTAAACATTTCTGCTGCAGCTAATAATAACAATAGTAATAATAATAATAATAATAATAATAATAATAATAATAATAATAATAATAATAATAATAATAATAATAAATATGATATAATTGAAGAAGGAAATTGTACAAAAATACGAGGGAGTGGTTGACACATCGTCAGTGTGACTTTGTTTATGCTGGAGTGAACATTAGTCTCCCTGCTCTTCCAAACATTTCACAGTAATTCATTGTGTTTGGTGCTTGTAGACTGAGTGTGACTAGAGTGGTAGAGGCAGTGATTGAGGCAGTGGTATTTAATAACATACATGTTAATAATAATACATGTTATTAATAATATGTACTATTATTATTCATAACATATATGTTATTATATACATACATGTTAATAATAATACATATTATTAATAATAACATGTACTATTATTATTTATAACATATATGTTATTAAATACCACTGCCTCAACTGCTGAATTATTGTGAAATGTTTGGAAGAGCAGGGAGACTAATGTTCACTCCAGCATAAACAAAGTCACACTGACGACGTGTCAACCACTCCCTCGTATTTTTGTACAATTTCCTTCTTCAATTATATTGTATTATTATTATTATTATTATTATTATTATTATTATTATTATTATTATTATTATTATTATTATTATTATTATTATTATTATTACTATTGTTATTATTAGCAATAGCAGAAATGTTCGATTCTTGCTGTGTTCAAGAGTAAACACATGATGTCACCGTCTAATACCTTTCCTAATAGCCATTCCAATATGCATCATGAATGGGTTTACATTATTTATTCTGTAGTTTAATAGCAAATAATGAACAAACAAAACACTTACCACACTGAGTGGTGGGAGGGCTGGCTGCCAGTTGTGGGGGTCGGAGGGAGGGTAGTAGGGACTCACAGTGGTGGAGGCATTGGTGGAGGTAGTGGTGGAGTCTGTGGTATTTAATAACATACATGTTTTTAACATACATGTTATTAAATAACATACGTTATTAAAGCATAACATGTATATATTTAGTACAATTCACGACGTTTTCATGTATTTTATGATTATTCATGGTTCAACAAGTTAAGGAAGCAGTATTGTAATATATTTCCCTACAATATATTGGGGCACCAAACATTCACGGTTTTTCAACATTCGCGAGGCTCTTGATCCCCTAACCCTCGCGAATGTTGAGGGAGACCTGTATAAATGGCTGATAACATTTTTACACTATATTAAGTCAGATGAGGTGAATCATAGAATTGATGAGGGAAAAAGAGTGAGTGGTGCACTTAGGAGTCTGTGGAGACAAAGAACTTTGTCCTTGGAGGCAAAGAGGGGAATGTATGAGAGTATAGTTTTACCAACGCTCTTATATGGGTGTGAAGCGTGGGTGATGAATGTTGCAGCGAGGAGAAGGCTGGAGGCAGTGGAGATGTCATGTCTGAGGGCAATGTGTGGTGTGAATATAATGCAGAGAATTAGTAGTTTGGAAGTTAGGAGGAGGTGCGGGATTACCAAAACTGTTGTCCAGAGGGCTGAGGAAGGGTTGTTGAGGTGGTTCGGACATGTAGAGAGAATGGAGCGAAACAGAATGACTTCAAGAGTGTATCAGTCTGTAGTGGAAGGAAGGCGGGGTAGGGGTCGGCCTAGGAAGGGTTGGAGGGAGGGGGTAAAGGAGGTTTTGTGTGCGAGGGGCTTGGACTTCCAGCAGGCATGCGTGAGCGTGTTTGATAGGAGTGAATGGAGACAAATGGTTTTTAATACTTGACGTGCTGTTGGAGTGTGAGCAAAGTAACATTTATGAAGGGATTCAGGGAAACCGGCAGGCCGGACTTGAGTTCTGGAGATGGGAAGTACAGTGCCTGCACTCTGAAGGAGGGGTGTTAATGTTGCAGTTTAAAAACTGTAGTGTAAAGCACCCTTCTGGCAAGACAGTGATGGAGTGAATGATGGTGAAAGTTTTTCTTTTTCGGGCCACCCTGCCTTGGTGGGAATCGGCCGGTGTGATAATAAAAAAAAAAATTAAGTCAGCAATAGAATTAGGACTAAGAAAACAATAAAAAAGTAAAATGCATATACAGTCTACTCATTACAGTCTCTCCTCACTTACCGATGGACTCGTTTACCGACAACTCGGACTTATGATGGACTCTCTGCCAGTTTGCATACCTGAATAATGTACAGTAGACCCTCGGTTAACGCCTTTAATCCGTTCCAGAGAGCTAGCCTTTAACCGATTTAGCCTTTAACTGAATTAATTTTCAACTCTACAGCTTATCTATCACAATTCATCTAATACGACATAATAAATAATACTAATAACATAGAAACATATAGGTAGTAGGTTGGTAGACAGCAACCGCCCAGGGAGGTACTACCGTCCTGCCAAGTGAGTGTAAAACGAAAGCCTGTAATTGTTTTACATGATGGTAGGATTGCTGGTGTCCTTTTTTCTGTCTCATGAACATGCAAGATTTCAGGTACGTCTTGCTACTTCTACTTACACTTAGGTCACACTACACATACATGTACAAGCACATATATACACACCCCTCTGGGTTTTCTTCTATTTTCTTTCTAGTTCTTATTCTTGTTTATTTCCTCTTATCTCCATGGGGAAGTGGAACAGAATTCTTCCTCCGTAAGCCATGCGTGTTGTAAGAGGCAACTAAAATGCCGGGAGCAAGGGGCTAGTAACCTCTTCTCCTGTATATATTACTAAATGTAAAAGGAGAAACTTTCGTTTTTCCTTTTGGGCCACCCCGCCTCGGTGGGATACGGCCGGTGTGTTGAAAGAGAAGAAAGAACATAGAAACATGATATATACTCTAGAATTAATAAAATATGTCATAATGTATGTGAAGATAAGTGATGGAAGTGTTGTTGTTGGGTTTATAATGGCCACTGAGAGAAGCCGTACAGGCTTCTGCCACCACCACCACTATCCACAAACAATATATGAACGTAATTTACAAATAAGAAATATTTACATTTTTATTTATAAATAAGAAAGATTTACATTTTAATTTATAAATAATTAAGTTTATTCAGGTATACACAAATACAATTATCATAGATTATCATACACAGCAGCATATGTGTAAAGTACCTAGGATAACCCAAAAAAGTCAGAGTGACTTAAGTATCTCTATTGAGGTCCTTTTATATTTACACTTACCTTGGAGGAGATGTTAGTTTAATTAGTTTGATGGAGGAGATGCTGGCAGAGGTTTAGAGAGGTGGAAGATATGTAGCAGGCCGGTGTACGTTCAGCGGCCCGATACACATTCAACAACATTGGAGAGTTACTTTCATGTCGTTTTTCTATCGCTGACTAGTTTAACTTACTTGCTATACCGTTAACTCTGCACTTTATCACTGGCTGGCACTATAGCCTTTATCGATACCTGCTGCTTTAGTATCATACATATCGCAGAATCACTGAATCACTGTAGAAAGCACATTCACCCCTCTCTCTTCCTCCTCCACTTCGGTACTTTGCTACAAGTTTTTTCTTGAATTTTATTGTTTCTTTTCTTCTTCATCACAGGGCTGGCTCTAGAAACTTTCTTTGGCCCCAAGTTGGCTTATTTAGCACTAAAAACAATGGAATAATACAAAATACATTGCATGTAAGCGTGGAACCATCCTCAGTGGCTTGTAAACAATGACACAATGGCTGGTACACAGGGTGACTGGCTGGGCCCGCTCAGGGCGCCGTGCGGACACATTTGGAAGGAAAGCTCCTAACCGAGTGATTAGGTGTTATCCGAGCCAATTTTTTCACACCAAAGCAAGGCATTATCCGATTTTGGTGCTATCCGATCCAGGCATTAACAGAGGGTCCACTGTATATTAGAGCTGATTTCCACTATCAGCATTTAAATTTTTTTTTTTTTTGTCAACAAGTCGGCCGTCTCCCACCGAGGCAGGGTGACCCAAAAAAAAAAGAAAATCCCCAAAAAGAAAATACCTTCAACATCATTCAACACTTTCACCTCACTCACACATAATCACTGTTTTTGCAGAGGTGCCCAGAATACAACAGCTTAGAAGTATATATGTATCAAAAATACACAATATATCCCTCCAAACTGCCAATATCCCAAACCCCTCCTTTAAAGTGCAGGCATTGTACTTCCCATTTCCAGGACTCGAGTCCGGTTATATAAAATAACTGGTTTCCCTGAATCCCTTCACTAAATATTACCCTGCTCACACTCCAACAGATCGTCAGGTCCCAAATACCATTTGTCTCCAATCACTCCTATCTAACACGCTCATGCATGCTTGCTGGAAGTCCAAACCCCTCGCCCACAACACCTCCTTTACCCCCTCCCTCCAACCTTTTTGAGGACGACCCCCTACCCCGCCTTCGTTTCCCTACAGATTTATACGCTCTCTATGTCATTCTACTTTGATCCATTCTCTCTAAATGACCAAACCACCTCAACAAACCTTCAGCCCTCTGACTAATGCTTTTATTAACTCCACACCTTCTCCTAATTTCCACACTTCGAATTTTCTGCATAATATTTACACCACACATTGCCCTTAGACAGGACATCTCCACTGCCTCCAACTGCCTCCTCGCTGCAGCATTTACAACCCAAGCCTCACACCCATATAAGAGTGTTGGTACTACTATACTTTCATACATTCCCTTCTTTGCCTCCATAGATAACATTTTTTGCCTCCACATATACCTCAATGCACTACTCACCTTTTTTCCTTCATCAATTCTATGATTAACCTCATCCTTCATAAATCCATCCACTGACACGTCAACTCCCAAATATCTGAAAACATTCACTTCTTCCATACTCCTCCTCCCCAATTTGATATCCAATTTTTCTTTATCTAAATCATTTGATACTCTCATCACCTTACTCTTTTCTATGTTCACTTTTAACTTTCTACCTTTACACACACTCCTAAATTCGTCCACTAACCTTTGCAATTATTCTTTAGAACCTCCCATAAGCACAGTATCATCAGCAAAAAGTAACTGTGTCACTTCCCATTTTGTATTTAATTCCCCATAATTTAACCCTACCCCTCTCCCGAACACCCTAGCATTTACTTATCTTACAACCCCATCTATAAATATATTAAACAACCATGGTGACATTACACATCCCTGTCTAAGACCTGCTTTCACCAGGAAGTAGTCCCCCTCAACATTTAAAAAATATACCAGAAATGTTATAAATGGTGCAAGGGTGACATTAAAATAATATCAAAGATGGTTGGCACAAACCCACTACCATTATAGTATGCTCCTCACTTAGCAACAAATTCATTTAACAATGTGCTCTTATGAACGGAACTCCATCGTTAAGTGAGGAGAGGCTGTACTTACCTTAAAGTATATGTATTTTTGTACTTAATGTATGAGAGGCGAGTAGAATTTATTGTAGGAAGCCAGTAGAATATGAGACCAGCCTCTCCTAACTTTGAATTAATCTTCAGCAGCTTCCTAACCTCTCTCAGCTCTCAAAGAATTGAAGAGACTTAGGGCTTTGGACTGGATAATGGCTCAGCTTAATCTTTTAAGTGTCCAGATCCCTGATCTGAAGTGTCTGCAGTGTCCAAAAATTAAAAAAAAAAAAATTTTTTTCTTAGGAAATGATAGAGAATCTTTTTCTGAAGGTAATAAAAAAAAGTACTAATTCTGATGGAAAACTTATGAAATTATGCTTTCACCAACTTTGCTGTGTCAGCGGTATTTACGCATACGCAATTCTGTCCACTTTGAGTCCTATTTTAGGCCAATTACGTTGTTGCAGTGCACCAAATTCTTAGCTATTTAGCTAGTATGACTTCCATTTTATCAACTGAGCAGAAAAAACTGCCCAATCAACTATTTCAACTACGTAATAAAGTGATCAGAAATTAGTATTTGGCCAACTTCACACAAATTTCAAAATATACATATTTCGAAATAGGGTCCAGAATAAACAACACAGGCATCAGTGGCACTAAAATAACATTTTCTCTGTTCAGTAGTGAATTCCATTTTGTATTTTTATTCACACAAAGAATAGAAGATATACTCTTATGCATTATTGTAATTTTATAAATAATGTTAGTGCACTTGTAAACACATATTAGAACTACCAATTGGATGTGTACTGGACAAGTCATGTGATCTATTTACTATGGAATATTGGGAAAAATTGAACATTTCCGCTACTCTTAGCTCAACTTAGTTACTTCCAGTCCTGAAACCAGTTAAAATCATCTCTATTTCTGTAACACATCTTCCATTCTATCAAATGAGATGAAGAAACTGAGAATACAACCATAACAAAACATCAAAAAATACACTGCAGTCACTGTTTTAACCTGAAAACACGGTCACATTTTGTCTCATTATGCACTGCGTGCTGCAGGATTTTTTATGCGGTGCACACTTACTGCACAGACCCATTCTCTCATGTCTAAGCCCAGATTTATCCCTCACAGCTTATTTGAATTAGCTGAGCTCATGGCATCATACTACAGGACCGACACTGGCTTCAAAGCCATTATATAATGGGACCAGCACCAAAAGGGTTAAACCATTTACGTTGTTCCATTTGACCAAATTCTTAAGCTAATTTGGTATTGTGTCTTCCATTATATCAATCGAACACAAGAAACCACCCAGTCTGTTATTTCAACTATCCTAGAAAGGCACAGAATTCAGTAATTTGACCAATTTTAGACATTTAAAAATTACCAATTTAAAAATAGAATCCAAAGTAAACAATGTAGACATTCCTGACACTATAACAACATTTCCTCCTTTCAATAATCACATCCCCAGGCCTCTCCTATATTGCACTTGCCTTCCAATTTGGATTAATTATATTTCTTGGATAATAAAATATAACCAGGAATGATTAGGTATGGTTTAAAGTGTCCCAATGATTTAACCAGACCTATTAAAACCTATAAAAGAATTGTGGGGTGTAGAGGGGCTTTACACATCCTCAGGAAAATTGGCAAAAATCAAATATTTCTGCTATTTTGATCTTAATTTCAAGCTACTTTGGGTCTTGAAATCAATCAACCAATCACTATTTTAGTAGTATGTCTTTCAATCCATCAATTGATACAAAGAACCAGCTACTAAAGTCATAAAAACCATCCAAGAAAACCCCTAAAATTAGCTATTTTCAACCAAACACATGGTCAGAGTTTTGCTTCTCCTATCATGCACTGTGTAGAGCAGGATTTTTTTTATACTTTGCACACTCACCACACAGACCCATTCTCTCATACCTAGGCCAAAATTTACCACTCACAGCTTATCTGAGTGAGCTGAGCTTATGACATGTAGAACTATGTCAGGGACTCTGGTATCAATTAAGTAGTTCTACTTGATTACCAGTGAAAGGGTTAACTGATTTTTAGTTAAGTATCATATAATAAAAAATTGACAGAATTTTTTTTTGTCTAGGTTGGTTCATTTACAACTTACAATTACATTTTACTAATTTTCCGATTATCTTTATGCTTACTTACCTATATTTTCTTCAAATGCTGGTCAGGGTTTCTGGGTTACTATGACATTCAGAAGTGGGAATTTCAGAGATATTTCTTAATACAAGTAGTCCTCCAGCTAGAGCACTGTGTCCCCTGAACTGTGATGGTGTGATGTGTTGTACATGGTACACCAGCCTGTGGAGGAAGCAGCAGTGAGTGCAGAATAACACACGGCTCAGAATATACAAAGACTGTTTTTTCCTCCATTCGTACCATAAAATTATAGGTTTACACTTATTCCAAAATCAGTTCCATATAATACATAAAATTTAACAGAGTAAATATAACCTGGCCTGGTTGATAGAGATGGTGTACCAGACTTACAAAAAGGTCAGAAAATGGGAAGATTATCGTATTGTCACTATTTTTCTTTGCAATTCTTCTTTCTAGTATTATTTGTTTAAGGGTATAGGGAGAGAACAGGAGGGAGGGGTAAAGAGCAGCGGGAAGGGAGTAGGGAGAGGTGAGAAGAGAGGGATCAATTGAGAAGGAAAGATAATGAGGTAAGTTTTTAAAACAGAATGGGACAGAAATGTTGTGACACTATGTTATTCAGAGTATATATGAATACTCTAGAGTTTGAGAATCTGTCAATAAACAATACTGAGTTGATCAGCCACAACCTCATTTTATTTCATACACACAAAAACAAATACATTAAGAGAGAAAATATATTTGTTTAATTGTATTGCCCATTTCTGACACTCAATACTGCACTAAAAAAAAAGAAAACTGTATTTTCATTGTCCTAGGATACTTTTGAGTGCATCTGAACACTGGCAGGACTGCCTTCCTCTCTCATACAAACATAAGGTCAAAAGAATGGAGGAACATTGCAGCAGGTCTACTGGCCCATGCAAGGCATCTCACATCTCTCTCCAATAAAGAATCTGATAAAACACCCTATACATATGCTATCTACCTTCTTTCTCACTGTTATGGTGAGGGTACAGGTCAGCCATCATTAATCTGGTTCCATCAGTAATCCAGCACTAATTTCAGCTAGCCTAATTTTAAATTTCCAGGGTCGCTGCACCAACCTGCTCCTACTGTTTGGTGGTGCTACTTTCTGCATGAGTCATTCAAATTTGTTTTTCTCCATTTATTGTTATAACCTGCTCACTTTTAGCTCTAGCCATGATTCCAACAAATATAGGAAATGCTTCTCATTGTGCAAAGCACAAACACCGTACATTGTCCATAAAAGATAAGGTGGGTTTGAAGCTACTGTTGGTCCTGTAGTATGATGCCATTAGCTCAGCTCACTCAGATAAGCTGTAACCACTAAATTTGTGCCTACATATAAAAGAATAGTTCTGTGTGGTAAATGTGCACTATATAAAAAAAATCGAGCAGCACACAGTGCATGAGAAAAAAACTGCAACTGAGTTCTTGGTGTAAGACATCGATTTTGTGGTGTATTTTCGTATGAATTTTATGGTTATATTATTGGAAGATATATTATAGAAATGGAGATGATCTTGATTGGTTTCAGAACTGAAAGTACCTTGAAATTAAGCTCAAAGTAGCGGAAATGTTCAATTTTTGCCGATGTTCGAGAGTAAATAAATCATGTTGCCGTCCAATATGTGTCCAACTGGCCGGTCTAACATTATTTATACAATTATTTATACAATTATTAGAATACTGCAGTAGTCTGAATAACGGTAAATCTTCTATTTTTCGTGAATAAAAATTCAAAATGGAAACTAAGCATAATATAAGAGGGGTGTGGAGAGGTGACTAATGAACAGAGAAAATGTTATTTTAGTGCCAGGGATGTCTGCACTGTTTATTCTGGACCCAATTTTGAAAATGGAATTTCTTAAAATTTGTGTGAAATCGGTCAAATTACCGATTTCTGGCCACTTTATTGGTTAGTTGAAATAGGTAAATGGGCGGTTCCTTGTACTACATCAACAGAATAGAAGGAATACTAGCGAAATAGCTATGAGTTTGGTCGACTGGAACAATGGAATGGACAAAAAATAGGGCATAAAGTGGGCGAAATCGCTGATGCATAAATATTGCCATTGGGTTAAGTGTATGCTAACCTAATTACTCTGTTATCTGACAAAATCATTAATCCAGCACCCTACAGGTTCCGATGATGCCAGATTAGTGATGGTCAACCTGTATTAGATGACTAGGTGGGGAGTAATACAGTGAGGGCATCTTTTGATATGAGGTTGTTACTGCCTTCAAAGAATAATTAAGCTTGTAATATTAACCCCACAACTTCAAAATACATCTTATTTCTGAGAAAAATGGATGAATGACCAAAAGAACCATTGTCTCTCATGCACAACCTTGGAGCAAACTTACATAACATATGGCGACTGCCTCTAGCGAAGGTCTTCTGAGTTGACTACTCCTAAGCCAGCATGTCCCTACAGCTCAAATCTGTGAGTACATCTTATGCTGCAAGATTACTAGTTACCTGTAAATAATAATAATCTTAGAAACATAAAACTTAAAGGAAAGGATAATAACTCTTAATTTACCTTGAACTACAAACAAGATTATTATGGTACTGGAGGTTTAATTTTTTAACTATGTACAACATACCATTAAGCAAGTGATGTCACTGTGCCTGATGTACCAATATGCGCAATTTTCCTACACCTCAAATTTACCACATGCTGCCATGAGTATGCACGAGTACAGTGGATAATTCTTTCTTTCAACACACCGGCCGTATCCCACCAAACAGTGGGTAATATCACCAAGAAAACATATAAGCTTACAATGACTGGCCAATGTACCACACTTTCTCGCGGTGAAATCCTGGAAATACTGTCCAATCCAAACACCAGTGACATTGAGGGTAATAATGGAGGATCATTTGTTGGTTTAGAAAGGGGCAGCACTGGTGGTATGACCAGGAATGAAAGAAGTACCATTTCAACCCAACAGCACTGCTTGCTGTCCACCTCTGGTCTTGCAGCATAATAAAGTAGACATCAACAATTCTTCACCCTTGAATTAGATAGTGATTGGAGTGATGTGAGTAATAACAGTGGAGAGGAATATAGTGAAACTTCCACTTGTTAGCACATTCACTTGCAAGATTTTCCAATACGAAGTCGCTTGTCAATTATTTGCTTCCATACACAAGCGAAATTTTCCATAAGCAACTGAGCATCAGGAGAGGTTCCTTGATGCTGGTGAGGGGCTCTTGCCCTTGATCTAGAGAACTGAATCTCATTTGTTTGTTGGACTATCTTATTGAAACTTGGGCAATGTATGATGGAAAGATGCTTCTTAACGTACACCAAAAATAAAAGAAATCAAACCATAAATAATGGAGTTCACTTTTCAGTCATTAGCCGCCCCTTAGCGAAATTTTTGTATGGTTATGTTGTACTCTCGTTTTTTTGTCTCATTTGATAGAATAGAAGATATATTACAGAAATAGATATGATTTTGATTGGTTTCATGATGAAAAGTACCTTGAAATTGAGCTCGAAGTAGCAGAAATGTTCGATTCTTTCTCTATGTTCAAGAATAAACAAATGTCTTCACTGTCCATTCCAATATGGAGTCATGAATGGGTTGACATTATTTATACAATTATTACAATAATGCAGTAGTCACCATAACAGTATATCTTCTATTTTTTGTGTGAATAAAAACTACAAATTATTTATATTGTAATAATAACAATAATAATAATAATAATAATAATAATAATAATAATAATAATAATAATACAGTGGACCCTCAGTTAACGATATTAATCCATTCCAGAGAGCTTGTCCTTAACTAATTTTATCGTTATCCGAATTAATTTTCCCCATAAGAAATAAGGGAAATCCAATTAATCTGTTCCAGACACCCAAAAGTATTAATTTTTTTTTTGCACGTGAAATACAGTGGACCCCCGACTTACGATATTAATTCATTCCAGAAGTCTGTTCGGGTGCCATTACCGAACGAATTTGTTCCCATAAGGAATATTGTACATTAAAATGGTATAAAATACCGACAGGTTGTTAGGTAAGACACATATGCAACAGTTAGGTAACTTTATTATGAAACGTATCGCCTACACAGTAGGCTTCTTCAGTCAAGTACAGAAAAGTTGATAGAAGCATAATAAAGTTACCTAACTGTTGCATATGTGTCTTACCTAACAAGGAATATTGTAAATTAGATTAATCCGTTTCAGACCCCCAAAAATATACGTACAAAAGCGCTTACAAAAATACACTTCCATAATTGTTCGAGTTGGGAGCTGATCATAAGGCGGGGGTCCACTGTATACATTTTCCTACACATAATAAATACATTAATAATTCATATAATGACACTTACCTTTACTGAGGATTAACCCTTTGAGGGTCGACAGGTCCTCTCAGGCCAAATTTCAAAAAAAAAAAAAAAATTATTTTTATGAAAAGATAGAGAATCTTTTTCCCGATCATAATGACACCAAAAGTATGAAATTTGATGGAAAACTTACGGAATTATGCTCTCATGAAGTTAGCGGTCTCGACGACGTTTATGCATCGGCGATTTTCCCCACTTTGAGCCCTATTTTCAGCCAATTACAGTTTACTAGTTGACAAAAATCATAAATATTTCACTAGAACTCAATTTTTTCTATCGAATGAGTACAAGAAACCACCCATTTACCGATTTCAACTATCCAATGAAGTGGTCAGAATTTAGCAATATTGCCAATTTCACACAAATTTCAAAAGATGCCAATTTCCGAACAGGGTCCAGAATAAACAAGAAAGACATTCCTGGCACTAAAATAACAAGTTCTCTGTTCGTCAGTCACATCCCCAGGCCCCTCTTATATTTCTTTGGCTTTCCATTTTGAATTTTTATTCTTACAAAAAAAATAAGATTTACTGTTATGCAGACTACTGCATTAGTGTAGAAATGGTATAAATAATATCAGCGCACTTGTGAAAGAATATTAGACTCACCAGTTGATGTGTATTGGACGCTTGGCATGATTTGTTTACTTTTGAACTTTGGTAAAAATCGAACTATTTCTGCTACTTTGAGCTCAATTTCAAATTACTTTTCATTGTAAAACCAAAATCATCTCAATTTCTGTAATATGTCTTCCATTCTATAAAATGAGACCAAGAAAACTAGAATACAACAATAAATACCATACGAAAATACAGTGCAAAGTCGCTGTTTTAATCCAAAAACACGGTCAAAGTTTTTTTTTCTCATTACGCACTGTGTGCTGCAGGATTTTTTTTATACTGCACACACTGACCATACAGGCCCATTCTTTCATATGTAGGCCTACCAGCTTTCTCTCACTAGATTTGAGGGCGCTAGAATTTAGGCGTACTAGTACGTCAAAAACCCTGGGTCGTAAGACGTACTAGTACATCTGAAACCCCCAAAGGGTTAAGTGATGAGATGGGAGGAGGGGAGAGGATTAAGGTGTATTATTGTTTCGAAGGGGAATCCCCTTCCATAAGGACTTGAGGTAGCAAGTTTTTTTCCGGGGTTACCTCCCTTCTTTGTTTTTTAATGCCACTAGAACCAGCTTGAGAGTCACTGGACCCCTGTGGCACCAAAAATCTGTCCAGAGAGCTCTGTTTCTGGCGTCTCTTTAAGATTTCCCTAAAATAGGACACAACACTGTCATTGTAAAAGTCACCAGCACGGTTTGCAACAGCTGTGTCAGGGTGATGTTCATCCATAAAGGCTTGCACCTTTGTAAACATTGTACAAATGTCCTTAATCGTTGAAGAAGGCAACTTCCTCCATCTCTCTTCCCCCTCCTCTGAAGCATTTCCTCAGCCGTGGTCTGTTGCTGGTGCAGATGAACTCTTGCAGCTCATCAGTGGTTAGCCCTTCATCGTCGTCTTCCACCAACTCTTCCACATCCTCGCCACTAACCTCCAACCCCATGGACTTCCCCAGTGGCACAATAGATTCCACCACTGGCATAGGCTCCTCAGGGTCAGCCCCAAACCCTTCAAAATCCCTCTCTTGTACATATTATGGCCACAATTTTCTCCAAGCAGAGTTCAAAGTCCTGCAAGTCACTCCCTCCCAAGCCTTACCTATAAGGTTCATGCAACTTAGGATACTGAAGTGATCTTTCCAGAACTCTCTTAGGGTCAATTCAGTGTCTGAGGTCACTTCAAAGTACTTTTGAACATGCTTTGGTGTACAGTTTTGAAATTTGAAAATGACCTGCTGGTCCATGGGCTGGAGGAGAGAGTTGTATTAGGGGCAAAAAATTTAACTTTGATAAAACTAAACTCCCCACACAATTCGCTTTTGCAAGTGGAGTTCCAATTTATTTTCCTGGAGTGTTTTTTCACACTGGGGCCGAACATTTGATAGAACCAATCGTGGAAAATGTACCTAGTAACCCATGCCTTACTATTTGCCCTCCACATCACACACAAATTAGGCTTGACGACACTGTTTTTCTGAAACTTTGGGAGTTTCAGAGTGATACACCAATAAAGGCTTCACTTTGCAATCACACTAGCATTACTACATAACATTAATGTCAGCCTGTCTTCATAGGCTTGTGTCCTGGGAGTGCCTTTTCCTCTAAGTAATGTAGGTCCTGTTTGGCATTTTCTTCCAAAACAGCCTATTTCGTCACAATTGAACACTTGTTGGGGTTTTTAATTTTTCAGCCTCTATGTATGCCTGCTTTTTTGTCTGAACTGGCAGCCTCACCATGCCTTATCATACTGTGTATGATAATATCAGCACTAGTTGGAGGCATTATATTAATGAGATCCACATGCAACTGCCTTGCCTTTTCACATATAATTGACTGTGAAACACTATCTCCTGATAATTGTTTCTCGATGATCCACACCAACAACAGTCTCTCCACATCTTCAAGTATTTGCAATCTGTTTTGTAAGCACATTTGCACCTTTTGCAACAACAGCTTCTTTGATTGCCTTTTTGTTGGCCAAGATAGTAGCAATGTGATTGGGGTTTGTTATACAACCTGGCCAGCTCAGAGGCACGCATTCCATTTTCGTACAGTGGACCCCCGCATAACGATGGCATCACATAGCGATTTTTCCGCATAACGATTACTTTTATCGCCAAATTTTTGCCGCGCATACCGATTAAAAACCCGCTTACCGATTTTCGTCCGAGACGCGTCCAATGTGCCCTCAGCCAGCCTCACATGTGCCGCCCCGTCCCATTGTTTACCAGCCAGCCTCCGCGGTAACATCCAAGCATACACTCGGAATATTTCGTATTATTACAGTATTTTCGGTGCTGTTTCTGGAAAATAAGTGACCATGGGCCCCAAGAAAGCTTTAAGTGCCAACCCTATGGTAAAAAGGGTGAGAATTAGTATGGAAATTAAGAAAGATTTTGAAGGTTTGGGGCTAACCCTGAGAAGCCTATGCCAGTTGTGGAATCCATTGTGCCTACTTCAAAGATTAAGGAAATGTGTGCACAGTGGGTTGAACTGCAAACCTTTATGGATGAAAATCACCCTGACACAGCTGTTGCAAGCCGTGCTGGTGACTATTTCAATGACAATGTTGTGGCCCATTTTAGACAAATCGTAAAGGAACGGGAGGTACAGAGCTCTATGGACAGATTTGTTGTGCGACAGAGGTCCAGTGACTCTCAAGCTGGTCCTAGTGGCATTAAAGAAGAAGGGAAGTAACCCCAGAAAAGGACTTGCTACCTCAAGTCGTAATGGAAGGGGATTCCCCTTCTAAACAGTAAGAAGATAATGCTCTCCCCTCCTCCCATCCCATCAATCATCACCAGATCTTCAATAAAAGTAAGTGTCATTTAATTGTGCATGCCTTTTTCAGTTTGTGTGTATTAAAATTAACATTTCATGTGGTAAAAAAAAATTTTTTTCATACTTTTGGGCGTCTTGCACGGATTAATTTGATTTCCATTATTTCTTATGGGGAAAATTCATTCGCATAACGATTATTTCGCATAACGATGAGCCCTCTTGCACGGATTAAAATCGTTAACCGGGGGTCCACTGTACTTTGCGATTATCTCTTTCTTCAATTCAATAGTATTTCTCACCCTTTTTACAATACCTGGAGTTTACCTGGAGAGAATTCCGGGTGTCAACGCCCCCGTGGCCCGGTCTGTGACCAGGCCTCCTAGTGGATCAGAGACTGATCAACCAGGCTGTTACTGTATCATGTGGGAGTTCGATACGTGGATTAGGGTAGAATACTCACTGGTGTTATACGTTTAATTACTGTTTGGGAAAAGCCCGCAGC
>NC_069421.1:53902938-53922938 GCF_026875155.1 Cherax quadricarinatus
ACAGGAAAGCAGTTCTTTACCCGCGCAAGCTGTGGACTTACGTCCTAATTTCATGAGGGCACAGGTACTTAATAAAACCTGGAAAGTCTTGGGCGTTACCCCTTCCCCTCTGTTCTACTCGTTGATTGCCAGGTGACCCTTTTCGACCCCAAGCTGGAAAGATGAAGGTTACCCACTGTTTAAATAACACTCCCCATGGAAATCTGATATTTTGAAAGATGTGGTGATTTTTACAACGTCAACATAGAGAAGGCGAAAAATTAAGTTTATTATTGACAAAAGTAAACTTTAAAACCAATAAATCCACTAGAAAAAAGGGCAGGAAGTACTTAAAGTAGAGTTGGGAGCTGTGAGTCATGTTTTACGTTTAAACCAGAGCCCCACACGTCACCTTGGGGGGGGGGGGGGGGTAAGAGGGGGGGGAAGGGATAGAGGGAGCTAGACTGACCCTACCTTAACAAGCAGGGGGGCAGTCAAACTATCACTCGGGGAGGGGGAAAGAGGGGGGAAAAAGGAAAAAGGGAACTTGACTACCCAAAACCTTTAACTAGTAGCCGGCAGACAAACATCCCAAATTTTGGGGTTGGGGGAGAAAAGGGGGGGAATATCGGGAGCCCTTATTACCCTACCTTAAAATTAAAAGCCGGGGTGAAACTATGATAAATATAATATTCCCTTAACCCATATATTGGAACTTTTCCCCCCCCCTTTTTCCCCCCTTCCCTTTCCCCTTTTTCCCCAAAACCCCCTTCCCGCCCCCAACCAAATACTGCTAAAAACAACAAAAATTCCCCTTCCCCCACTTCCCTGTTTTCCAAACCAATTCTCCGCAAAATACTCACCAACAAAACTTCCCACTGCTCACCAAAACAAATTTTCCCCCGCTACACCAACACAACTTCCCCCTGATACACTAACACAACTTCTCCCTGCTACACCAAAAAAACTTCTCACGCTGGGACAAACACAACTTCCCACTGCTTTCACCAACCAACTTCTCACTGCAAACACCAACACGACTTCTCACGCAACACTTTCTTGAAAAACACAAAAGCTTCCCACTGCTCACCCCAACACAATTCTTTTTGCAACACTACTTTACCCAAAACAACTTTTCTCTGCAACACTAAATTTAACACACAACTTTCCCTCTGCTACAAACCCAAAACAACTTCCCCCCTGCTACCCAACACAACTCCCACTTTTTGGGACCAACACAATTTTTCAAATGCAAACACTTAAAAATTCACCAACAAAAAAAAATCCCTCTCTAAAAACCAACACCCAAATTCCAAATGCACAAAACCAAAAAATAACTTCCCCCCTGCTACACAAAAAACCCAAAATCCCACTGGCTGCACCAACACAAAACTCTCTCTGCCCAAAACTACTTCACCAAAAACAACTTTTCCCCAAATGCTGCCAAAGAACACAACCTCCTCTGCTACAACCAACTCCAAATTCTTTACTGCCCCACACTACTTCTTACCAATACAAAATTTTTCACTTTCAGACTACTTCACCAACACAAAATTCCACTGCTACTCCAAAAGCAACTTTTTCACTGCGCACTATTCACCAACACAACTTCAAAACTGCAGCACCAACACAACTTCCCCGCTGCTAAAACCAAAAACCAAAATTTTTCACTGCTTCACTACTGCACCAAAAACCACTTCTCCTCAATGCAACACTACTTTACCAACAAAAATTCCCTCTGCCCCAAAAAAAAACCAACACAACTTTCCCCCCTTTCTACACCAACACAACTTTTCCCCTGCTAACCCCAAACCCAAAACAACTTTTCCCCCTGCTTCCCCCAACAGAAATTCTCACTGCAACACTATTTCAAAACCCAAAACACTTCACACTGGGTGCTCCAAAAAAAAAACTTCCCACTGCTAAACCAACACAACTTTCCCCTTTCGCTAAACTGCTTCCCCAACACAACTTTTCACTGCTTCAAAACCCAAAGCAAATTCCTTCACTGCAATCTACCCTTCCCCCCAACCCCAACTTTTTCCCCCTGCAACACTACTTCAAACCCAAAAACAACTTCCCACTGCTACACCAACACAACATCCCACTGCCAAAAAAACCAACCCCCAAAAATCCCCCCAGCTACAACCAAAACAACTTCTCACTCTGCACCAACACAAAAATTCTCACCTTTGCAAAACCCCTACAACTTCTCAAATGCTTTCAAAAACACAACTTCTCCACTGCTTCACCAACACAACTTTTCACGCAAAAACAAATTTAAAACCCAAAACAACCCCTTTCCCCCTGGGTGGGAAACCCAAAAACAACTTCCCAAATTCACACCAACCCCAAATTCCCCACTTCTACACAAAAAACAAAATTCTCCCCCTGCTACAAAACCCAAAAAACAAATTCTCACGCTGCAACCCAACAAAAACTTTCTCCTGGGTTTCACTTCTTCATCCAAAAAAACAAAATTCTCAAATGCTTTTTGGGAAAAAAACCAACCCCAAACTTCCACTGCCGAACAAAACAAAAAACTTAAACAACTCAACACTCCCTTTACCAAAAACAACTTTTCCCGCTACAAAACCCAAAACAACTTCCAATGCCAGCCCAAAACAACTTCTCACGCCCATAAAATGTTTCCCCCCCATCACAACTTCTCACTGCCCCACTCTACTTTTCCAAACCCAAAAAAACTTTTTCCCCGCTTTCAACCTTCCCAACCCTACCAACTTTTTCCCCTGCTTACATCAAGAGAACCCCTTTTCCCCCTGCAAAAAAACTACTTCCCCCCAGCACAAAATCCCACTTCCCCAAACCTCAAAACTTCAAAAAACACAACTTCCCACCCGCCCAAAACCCAAAACCAAAATTTCCTCCAAATGCTTTAAAAAAACACAACTTTTCTCAAATCTTTTTCCCCCAAAACCAAATTTTTTCCCTCTGTTTCCCAAAAACAAACTTCCCACTGCTAACCACTTCCCAAAATTTTTTCCCCCTCACAACCAACCAATTTCCCCCTGTCACCCCCAAATTTCCCCCTGCTTCCCCCAACCCAAAATTCCCCTGCAACACCAACACAAAATTTCCCCACTTCCTACAAAAAAAAAACAAATTCCCTCTGCACAAACCAAACCCCCCAAAAATTTTCCCACTGCTAAAACTACTTCCCCGCTCAAAACAAAACCCCATCTAAACCCAAACAAAACGTAAAAACCCAATGAACTTACATAAAAACAAATTTTTAAAAAATTTAAAAACAATACAATCCTTAACGCTACGGGGGAAAAAAACTTTACTAAAAACACCAAACAATTTTTCAAGCTTTAACCCAAAAATTCCACTGTAAAAAAAAAAGGGTTTCCTAGGAAAAAACCCCCACAATTTCGCCCCCGGGGTAAAATTTCTTGGAATTTTAAAAATTTTTTTTAAAAAAAAATAAAAATTTTTCACCCACACAAACCCCCAAATCCCACTGCTCCCAACACAACTTCCCCTGCTTCAAAAACCCAAACTTCCCCTGCTTCCCAACACAACTTTTTTCAATGCTAAAAACCCAAAAAAACCCCCCTCACCCCGCCCAAAACAATCTCTTCACCCAACTTTTTCACGCTGCAACCCAAAAAACAATTTTCACCCCCCGCCCCTTTCCCCCAACAAAACTTTTCCCCTGCTTAGGCCCAAACAACTTTTCCCCTCTTCAATCTTTAAACACAAATTTTCTCACTGCCACACTCTTCACCAAAAACAACTTCTTCCCCCTACACCCCAAAACAACTTCCTCCCGCTTTTCACCCACACAAATTTTTTCCCACTTGCACCAAAACAACCCTTTTCACTGCAACACTACTTCACAAACCCACTTCCCAAAACCTTTTCTCTTCACCAACCAAAAATTTTTTCCCCTGCTAAAAACAAATTTTCAAGCCCAACCAAAAACCCTTTTCACTGCAACACTCTTCACCAACACAAAATTTCCTTTTGCTTCAAACCCAAAAAAACTTCCCACTGCTACAAAACCCAAAACAAACTTCCCCCCACTGCCCCACCCCAACACAACTTCCCACTGCTCACCAACCCCCAACCAATTTTCACTGCAAAACTACTTCACCAACACAACTTTCCCACTCTTCAAACCCAAAACAACCTTTCCCCTTCTTCACCAACCAACTTTCCCACTGCTACACCAACACAACTTCCCACTGGCTACCCCCCAACACAACTTCTCCCCTGCCCGCAACCCAAAACAACTTCTCCTGCAAAACTTCTTCACCAACACAACTTCCCACGCTGCCACCAACACAACTTCCCCTTCTAACCCCAAAACCCAAATTTCCCCCTTCCAAAAACATTAACACAAATTCTCACGCTAAAAACCAACACAACTTCTCAATCTGCAACCCCACAACTTCTCCTGCTAACTTTTTCAAAACCCCACAACTTTTTCCTGCCCCGCCCCCAACACAACCCTTTCTTCTGCAAACCCAAAACAACTTTCACTTTTCCAAAACTTCCCTTCCCCCAAAACAACTTTTCACTTTCTCACCAACACAACTTTTCCCCTCTGCACCCCCCACAACTTTTTCACTGCAACCTTTTTCACCTACAAACTTTCCCCACTGCTTACCAACACAACTTCTCACTGCTTTTTCCCCAAAAACCAAATTTTTTACTTTCTTCAGCTTCATTCACAAAACAACTTTTCACTTGGGTGCACCAAAAAACCTTTTTTACTGCTTGGGACCACCACAACTTCTCACAGCAAAACCCACTTTAACAACAAAAACCCACGCTCACCAAAACAATTCCCCCTCTTCCCCAAAACAAAATTTTTTACCTTACAAAAAACTTCCCCACTGCCCTTCTTAAACCCCACAACTTCCCTCTGCACCAAACCAACCCAAATTTCCCAAAACCCACACCAACAAAAAACCCTTTCCCCACTTGCTTCAAAAACAATTTTTTCATTTTCAACACTACTTTACCAAAAACAATTCCCTTTTTCCCTACAAAAAACCCAAAACAACCCTTCCCTCACTGCTACCCCAAAAAACACAATTCCCAAATTTCAACCACAAAACCAAAACAACTTCCCACTGCTGCAAAAACAAATTTTTTCCCCTGCAAAAACCCACCCTTTACCAACAAAAACCCCCCTGCCCACAACCCAAAACCCAAAACCCCAAATTCTCACCAAAACAAATTATTTCACCAAAAACAACTCCCACCCGCCCCCAACCCCAAATTTCACCAACACAAATTCCCAAAACCCAAAACCCCCCTTCACCAACACAACTTTTCACTCTAACACCCCCCAAACACAAAAATCTCACGCAAAACTACTTCACCAACACAACTTCTCACTGCAACACTACTTCACCAACACAACTTCACACTGCTGCACCAACACAACCTCCCACTGCTACACCAACACAACTTCTCACTGCTACACTACTTCACCAACGCAACTTCTCACTGCTACACTACTTCACCAACACAACTTCTCACTGCAACACTACTTCACCAACACAACTTCCCTCTGCTACACCAACACAACTTCCCACTGCTACACCAACACAACTTCCCACTGCTACCCCAACACAACTTCCCACTGCTTCACCAACACAACTTCTCACTGCAACACTAATTCACCAACACAACTTCACACTGCTGCACCAAAGCAACTTCCCACTGCTACACCAACACAACTTCTCACTGCTACACTACTTCCCCAACACAACTTCTCACTGCAACACTACTTCACCAACACAACTTCTCACAGCTTCACCAACACATCTTCCCACTGCTACACCAACACAACTTCCCACTGCTGCACCAACACAACTTCCCACTGCTACACCAACACAACTTCCCACTGCTACACCAACACAACTTTCGACTGCTACACCAACTCATCTTCTCACTGCTGCACCAACACAAGTTCTCACTGCTGCACCAACACAACTTCTCACTGCTGCACCAACACAACTTCTCACTGCTATACTGCTTCAATAACACAACTTTTCACTGCAGCAACAACACAAGTTCTCTCTGCTGCACCAACACAACTTCTCACTGCTGCACCAACACAACTTCTCACTGCAACACTTCTTCAACACAAATCGCACTGCTACACCAACACAACTTCTCTGCTTCACCAACACAGCTTCTCACTGCTGCACCAACAAAACTTCTCACTGCTGCACTGCTTCACCAACAAAACTATTCACTCCTACACCAACAAAACTTCCCAATTCTTCCCCAACACAACTTCTCACTGCTTCACCAACACGACTTCCCACTTCTTCCCCAACACAACTTCTCACTTCTTCCCAACACAACTTCTCACTGCTACACCAACACAACTTCCCACTTCTTTACTAACACAACTTCTCATTGCTACTCCAACACAACTTTTCGCTGCTGCACCAACTCAACTTGTCACTGCTGCCTCAACACATCTTTTCACTGCTGCACCTACACAATTCTCACTGCAAAACTACTTCACCAACACAACTTCTCACTGCTGCACCAAAACAACTTCTCATTGCTACACCAACACAGCTTCTCACTGCTTCACCAACACAAGTTCTCACTGCAACAATACTTCACCAACACAACTTCTCATTGCTACACAAACACAACTTCCCACTGAAACACTACTTCACCAACACACCTTCTCACTGCTGCACCAACACAATTTCTCATTGCTACACCAACACAACTTCTCACTGCTGCACCAACACAACTTCTCACTGCTGCCCCAACACAACTTCTCACTGCAACACTACTTCACCAACACAACTTCTCACTTCTGCACCAACACAACTTCTCACTGCAACACTACTTCACCAACACAACTTTTCACTGCTGCACCAACACAACTTCTCATTGCTACACCAAAACAACTTCCCACTTCTGCACCAACTCAACTTCTCACTGCTACACCAACACAACTTCCCACTGCTTCACCAACACAACGTCCCACTGCTACACCAACGCAACTTCCCACTGCTACACCAACACAACTTCTCACTGCTGCACAAACACAACTTCTCACTGCAACACTACTTCACCAACACAACTTCCCACTGCTGCACCAACACAACTTCCCACTGCTACACCAACACAACTTCCCACTGATACACTAACACAACTTCTCACTGCTACACCAAAACAACTTCTCACTGCTGCACCAACACAACTTCTCACTGCAGCACCAACACGACTTCTCACTGCAACACTACTTCACCAACACATTTATATATATACCAACACATTTATATATATATATATATAAATATATATATATATATAATATATATATATATATATATATATATATATAAATATATATATATATAATATATATATATATATATATATATATATATATAATATATATAGTGTTGGAGTGGTTGGTATTTTTGTTTAATAAATGTACGAAAGAGGGGAAGGTACCTAGGGATTGGCAAAGAGTGTGTATAGTCCCTTTATATAAAGGGAAGGGGGACATAAGAGATTGTAAAAATTATAGAGGAATAAGTTTACTGAGTATACCAGGAAAAGTGCACGGTAGGGTTATTATTGAAAAAATTAGAGGTAAGACAGAATGTAGAATTGCAGCTGAACAAGGAGGTTTTAGAGTGGGTAGGGGATGTGTAGATCAAGTGTTTACATTGAAGCATATATGTGAACAGTATTTAGATAAAGGTAGGGAAGTTTTTATTGCATTTATGGATTTAGAAAAGGCATATGATACAGTGGATAGGATAGCAATGTGGCAGATTTTGCAAGTATATGGAATAGGTGGTAAGTTACTAAATGCTGTAAAGAGTTTTTATAAGAATAGTGAGGCTCAGGTTAGAGTGTGTGGAAGAGAGTGAGACTACTTCCCAGCAAAACTTGGTCTTAGACAGGGATGTGTAATGTCACCATGGCTGTTTAATATATTTATATATGGGGTTGTAAAAGAAGTAAATGTTAGGGTGTTCGGGAGAGTGGTGGGATTAGACATAGACAACAATGTTTCTACTCTGGCTGGGAATCGAACCCAGGCTCTCGCCGTGTGAAGGAAGAGAGAGCGTTAGCCACCAGGCCACCCGAGTCCACGAGTAGAAATTACCATGTATGTACTAGCACAAAAGAGGGAGTAAATTACTTAGACCTGTCAATCCGTGGGCTCGCCGCTCTCAGGTAGTGTCAGATAAATGTATTTTATATTCCACCGAAAACTTTCTCCTGACGGGAGTTTTAACTTGTGATGACCTGCTTCCAGGATTTTTTGCTCATTTTACCGACAGCTTCCGCAGGCTACCGGTCAGCCAAGAAAAATATACACTTCATTATAAAATAAATTACATACCAGATTTTGACGAAGGAAATTCTACTAATCATCACGTTGTCCCATATCCTAATACCGCCACTGACTACATTTAAAAGGAGCATTAGGAATGTTCTCAACATACCAGAGGAGGTTGACGTAACTCCATACGTCAGTCTACGATAGTTACGATACCTGCTTGTGAATCAACAGGGAAGGAGAGGAGAGGCAGCAGTCTGCCTCCTGTGCCACAAGAGACACAACTAAGTGAAGTAACTCTAGTCAAGTCTGCTGATAGTGAGGATGGTCAAAATAATAAAAATACCGACTATTTATTATGATGTCTCTACAATACACGAACCAGGTGTTCCCTTTGACACGTTGTTTATGGTAGATGCCTTTTCTGATTTACCAGTGTATAAATTTGTTTCACATATATATATCCCTGACAGTTACAGAGTTACACCAGCTGTATACAATAAACTGTACACAACAGCAGTGCCAGTATGCTATATCTTGATTTATATCAGCAGTTGTGCGTTTCCAGAATGATAGTTTTTATTATCCCAGCCACGAGTGCCTCTAGGCACATCATACGGATAGAGCAAAGTGTGGCACTGAGCAAAGTGTGGCACTAAATTTTTGACGTAGTTAAATATTAGCACAGAAGATTTAATATCAATCAGGAGAAGCATTCACAAAATATTGTATGTTATTTATACAACAATTTATTCAACAAAAAGAACAACTGGATCTACATAGCCTGAAACTAATTCAAACCTTCCAGTAAAATTCAAAAATTTTGAAAGTTTACAGACAGTCTGAAGAATTATACTCCAGGTATTTCACTGAGATTAATATCCCAAAAATAAACCCATACCTGAAGTTGTAAGACTCCCGGAATTTGCATTATCATGTTACTGGAGATGAGGTTTTGAAGCCAAGTTTACCTTCACAAATTATTAAGTGAAAACCAGGGTTTCTACTCTTCCAATATTTATACTAAAAAACTCAACTTGGAACATCATGCCAAAATTCATTCAAACTTTTCTCCAAGTAAGTTCCACCAGCGATTTTCGTTATTAAAAGAAATTAGCTAAATAAAACTGACAAATTAAAATATACATTCCTACAATTAAGGCGAAGCTATTTTTTTTTCTTTATTTAGGAAAAAATCACTAAAAGTTTGAAGTTGAAAAATACGAGTTTTTAACTACATTAGTAAATTTGAGAAATTTTCACCAACAAGAACATTTTATAAAACGTATCAACCTTAAAATATTATTGTTGTTCTGAAGAATCAAACTCCAGTTATTTAACAGAGAAAAACATTATTCCATTTTCAAATTGAAAGTAACATAATAACACCTGTAGATGCCACTAAGAATATCAAACAGACTTTTAAGAGGAATCATCAGTGATGAAACCCACGAGAAGAGGCAGGAAACCAAAATTGGTCTATATAAAAAAGACCAAAAGAAGTTTGCATGTCAGTTGTTCATTGAACAACTGACATGGGCATGTTTACAGATGTTGAATTTGAAGCTGATCGGGTAAGACATTCTGAAGTTATAAATGAATAAACAAGTGGATGTGAGTTGGACCTGACTAGCTTGTGCTACTAGGTTTGATGTCGTGCTCCTTCTTTAAGTGGAAGTGACCTGACTATGTGGGTCATTGGGCTAATTCAGGGGAAAGGGGGGACATGGACCTGCTTTGCATGGGTCAGTAGGCCTGCTGCAGTGTTCCTTCTTTCTTATGTTCCTTTGAAAGTTATGGAGGAAGTTCTTGGAAGACAACAACGTAGGACTGTGTCAGTCACCCCTGGAATAACATGGTACCAAAATATACCACTGACCACCTCACTAAACTCTCAATATTTTGCTGTTTTAATGATCGACAATACTTTAAAAAATTGTTTGAGTTTCATTTCTATTAGAAAGCTCTAATTGAAACAATTTCTTCGACAAATTGACACCTGCTCAGCCTAAATTCAGAATTTAGGGTTTGATGCCAGTCGGAAGACATATTCTAGCTTTTACATAGAAACCAATTTATATCATAAAAATGGAAAATGGAAATTTATACTGACTAAAGTAAATAAAGTAAATAAAAGTAAATAAATAAATAAATAAATAAAGCTCGCCAAAGCTGAAAGTTTGAAGGCTATCAGATAAGGTCATCATCATTCTTAGTAAATGCATCAGAGTTAATATTTTGAGGGCAATATCATAACATATTTAAATAAATGAAAATTTGTGAATTAAGCTTGAAGCCATCTTGAAGACGCAAGCTCCAGTTACTACATGGAATACAACGAAACCAAGCTGTTAAACTGCTTGATCGCCAGCGCACTCACCTCACACACTGACGTCCGGAGTTCGTATCTCCGGTACGGCTGGGTAACATTAGGACGTGTTTCCATAAGACACCTGCTGTCCATGTTCACCCATCAATGTAACATGGGTACCTGGGTGTTAGTGGACTGGTGTGGGTCGCATCCTGGGACAAAACTAACCAAATTTGCCCGAAATGCTCAGTATAACAAGCGGCTTTCTATACAGTAATATGTCATTGATGTCAGCTAGGACTGTATACCTTATACATGTACTTGTAAAAATAACGATGTTATTACGTTATCATTATACATACATGTTCTAACACTTAGTTTAGAAGTAACACCCTTTTAGTAAGATGTAACAGCTGTTTACGAATTAAACCGTTAAGAGGAGGCATAGTCAGAATATCTCATGAATATTATAACACAACTATAAACAATTTAAGGCGGTACTTTACCGTGTGGTTTACCCCAGTATTCGTAGTCTACGCTGTGAACCGACTTTTAACGTGCCGTCTACCTTTCATGTTATAATTAACCTAACCTAACCTTGTTAGGCTAGGTTAGGTTAGGTTATACCGCATGTTAAAGTGTAAATGAGCTGGTAGACCGCAAACTAAAGTGTAAATGAGCTGGTAGACTGCAAACTAAAGTGTAAATGAGATGGTAGACTGCAAACTAAAGTGTAAATGAGCTGGTAGACCGCAAACTAAAGTGTAAATGAGCTGGTAGACTGCAAACTAAAGTGTAAATGAGCTGGTAGACTGCAAACTAAAGTGTAAATGAGCTGGTAGACTGCAAACTAAAGTGTAAATGAGCTGGTAGACCGCAAACTGAAGTGTAAATGAGCTGGTAGACTGCAAACTAAAGTGTAAATGAGCTGGTAGACTGCAAACTAAAGTGTAAATGAGCTGGTAGACCGCATGTTAAAGTAACACCCAATTTAATAAGTAAATTGATAGCAACACACCTGACTAAGAATCCCAACCTTCTCTACGTAAATACTCCAGGTTGAACATTTGATGCCGATCACAACAAGCTTCTCATTTCAATGTATATAAAAGAAATTCAGAACTTAAAGATAGATACACTGATATATTATATGTACATATTTTTAATCTAATATATCGGTAAGGTTATTTTCATTAGTAACTACTAGGAAAATATTATGCTTTTATAGTATTACTGAATTACGTATTTTAGCTACATTGATGGGAATGATGGTTCTTGCACTACCGTTTTTGTGCCATCGACACCATGCCTAACCCTTCTAGGGCAGGGTAGGTGCCTGAGCCCGAGCCTTTAGCTCATAAGACTGTCATTCCCATTAGCTCCCTTGGGGCGGGGATGACAGACCAGAGAGGCCTAGCTTGTGGCTAGGCCTGGGGACAGTTGGTCCCAAAGATGAGGAGGTACTTGTGCCTCCTCCCATGGGAGACTTAGGTCTCAGACACTCCCTAAAGAGGGAGCCAAGGCCGGGCCACCACTTGGACAAGGCCCGGGCCGGGAGAATACCGGCTAATCTTTAACTAACTAACTAACTTTTTGTGCTGGCAGATTCAGAATGAGACTGGCAGACCCTCTCAGCTACAAGTGTGCTCATTCGTTAGATAATTATAATGTATTCTGTGGCCCTTTGGTGGCTAAAGCTCCCGCTTCACACACGGATGGCCCGGGTTCGATTCCCGGCGGGTGGAAATATTTCGACACGTTTCCTTACACCTGTTGTCCTGTTCACCTAGCAGCAAATAGGTACCTGGGTGTTAGTCGACTGGTGTGGGTCGCATCCTGGGGGACAAGATTGAGGACCCCAATGGAAATAAGTTAGACAGTCCTCGATGACGCTCTGACTTTCTTGGGTTATCCTGGGTGGCTAACCCTCCAGGGTTAAAAATCCGAATGAAATCTTATCTTATCTTATCTTAACATATGGCAATCTGGGAGCGAAACTGACGTCTTGTCTGCACCTGCTGTATAGGGCTCTCTCTCTCTCTCTCTCTTTTTTACACAGGGTTTGACAAGATTAGGTTAAGGATCCCTAGCCTTATTGAGCTAAGAGCTGTTACCTACATCAGCTCATTTGAAAGCATTTTTATTGTTATGAGACATACAAGTAGGGAACAGGATGAAGTTGGAGCCATCTGTGGGCCAGCATTTTCATTTGATCAACTGACTTTATCTTGTTGACATCATAATGCTGTACGAATGTGTTATATACTCGAGTCATCCTGGGGATAAATGATCTGAGATGAAGTGATGTTCTGGAGAAGGGTACAGCCAGAGTGAAGTTGCTGCTTTCTGCCCGTCTTGTGGTACAGAAGCTAACTTCACGCTGTCCTCGAAGTGGATCCAAGTGTGGTACTTTGACAATATTGGCCTTAAACATAACAGTAAGGCCACCCACATCCTTCCTGTGTTGAAGGCTCTGCTGAAATGACGGATCTATCAGGGATTGGTCCAGATCAGAGATGAGAGGTCTTGCTTTGTTCTCTACTCTGTCAAGCAGTCGCAGATGGGGAAGGGGGGCAGGCAAACCAAGTGGAACGTACTCTTAAGTTGTGAGCGTACTTGTGCCTCGTACAGAATCTTGCAACCCCTACTGTCAAGCAGATACAAAATACAGCGAAGTGCTGCAAGCTGTCTTGTTTGCAAGATTTACAACGTGGTTCTTCATGGTCAGTTTGGAGTCAAATTTCACCCCAGTCAATCAATCAAGTTTATTCGCTGTAAAGATTACAATGCGGGGTTTACAGATTTTGGATATTGTGTGGTTTATATGTTATAAAATACTAATTACAGAGGGGGCCACTAGGACACCTAGCATGGCTAGGCATTTCGGGCAGACTTAGATTAATTCTTAACTCTAAATTAATACAGATTATGGAGTAATCTGGTATTAAGGCTAAGTGACTACATTATAGTTTGTGAGTTTAGCAATGTAAATGCTTTTGTTTTGGCACAATACACAGGTTCTATATTGTACTTGCCAACACCCTCCCATTCATCCTTACTACTGCACCAGCATTACCATCATGGTGCCTAGAGACCATCACCATTTTTGTTTTCTCAGGTGCAAATGTTACTCGCCATCTATTTCCCCAAGCCTATATAGCACTTAGCTGGTGACTGATGTAGCTTAGAGGAGCTGGCATTTCTTCTCTTGGATAAGTGAATGTCAGTGTACAGTCGTCTGCATATGCATGGGATTCTGGGATGAGATGAAGAAGGACATTGAGGTAAACATTCCATAACAATGGTCCCAGCACGCTTCCTTGTTGAACACTTGCCCCAATAGGATGTCTTGCTGATTCCATTCCATTGAGAACTACCCTTAGAGATCTACCATGAAGGTAATCACTGAGGAGACATAGCGTAGAGCCTGCAGTTCCCAGTGCTTGAAGTTTTTACCAAGAGGCCCTGGTGCCACACCCGGTCGAAAGCATCAGCAGTGCCCAGTGTTACCACACTGCTGACTTTGGATTCATCCAGCGATTGGTACCACTTAGTGGAGAGGTTTAACAACAGCAGCAGAATAACCTTTCCTGAAGTCATATTGACGGTCACAAAGTAGTGAGTGGTAGTCAAAAAACTGTGTCATTTGTCGTGATATTATTGTCTCAAGGATCTTACCAGTGATTGACTGCAGTGACACTGGTCTGTAGTTGCTGATTTCTGTTCTGCTCTTCTTTTGGTGAACAGGGACTACATTTGCCTCTTTCCACTGTACTAGGCAGTGCTGAAAGATGCGAGTTAGAGGTGCTGCTAGCTGGTCTGCACATCATCTCAGCAATCTTGGGCTCAACTTGTCTGGGCCCACAGCCTTTTCTTGGTCAAGTGATTTAAGAAGGAAATACACCTCCTCCTGCCTTATTGTCACCACTAACAGTTTTGACACAGTTCTTGCAGCTAGCCGAGGAGGGTCCCTTGTTGGATCAGGAACTTGCATTTTGTTAGCAAAGTGTTCGGCAAAGAGGTCCGCCTTCTCTTGACTACTAGTAGAAGTGATCCCATCCTGTCGATTTAGAGGTGGAATGAGTTCATCAGGTAGATAACCTTGTCTGTTCTTGACCAGGGACCATCAGGTTTTGGGGCCTACCCTACCTGATGCTAGCTTTCTTTTTGTGTCCACCTGCCATTTAGCGATGGCCCACTTTTGAACTTCGCCCATATGCCTACAGGCTTGCCTGTGCAAGTTCCTGTTATAGATGGGAGGATGCTTCTTATACCTTCGCCATGCCTTGTACTTAGCAGTAGCATCCTCTCTACAACGAAAGCCAAACCAAGGCTAATCTGTAGGCTTCGTTACATATTGCCGGTGAGGAATGTGTTCTTGTTGTAGAGTAAGGATGTGTCCAGTGAAGGCTTTCACTTGGCTGTCAACATCCCCTTGGAGAAGAGCATTCCTATCGGTGGTGGCGAGCTCAGAGCAAAGGGCTGGCCAATTACCTCTTTCCCATAGCCAGGTTGTGCGTGTGGACTCCTCAACTCGTTCTGTTGGGATCTTAAGTGTCATAAAAACAGCCTTGTGGTCAGATGATCCAACGTAGCCGAGGGGTTGACAAGTGACTATACTTTCTGCCAGATCACTCACTACTGGGTCAAGGAAGGAGCCAGAGATGTGAGTAGGGAAATCAACAAAGTTTCTCATGTCAAATACTGCAAGGAGGTCATCAAAGTCCCTCTGTATAAGGTGTTGGTTGAGGTCACCAACAATTATGATATGTTGACAGTTGTGTTGTAGCAGAAGAGAGTCCACATTTTCCATTAGGAAGTTGATGGGGTCTGCATGTTGCCACTGAGGTCTGTATATTGCACATTCTAGTACTAGTGTTTATGCATAGCTTGAAGAACATCATTTCAAGATGAGTAGGGATGGCAACATCAATGTGCTGGGCATGTACACTTTTAGAGAAGCACACAGAAACACCTCCTTGCCCTTGCCTGTCTCTTCTCATCCATGAGGTGTAGCCAGCAGTTATTGCAAAATTTTCTGGAGTCCTGTCGTCCAAAAATGTTTCAACAACAGATATCAGGTCGGGACGTCGAGTGTTCACAAAACTGTGTGTGAGCTCTTCAACGTTAGTAATGAAACCTCTAATGTTTGCTGACAGGATGCTGATAAACTGGCTCCTCATGAAGTAGTCAGCTTGAGGTGGTGGGTGTGTAGGGCACTGAGACATCTGCAGGGATGTAGGTCTGTGGTCTTGTATAAGGCACAATACCACCTGCGGGGCTGAGAGAGGAGTAGCTGAGTGGGTGACGTGTGAGAGTGTTCACCAATTCAGAGATCCTGTTGGTTTGTTCCGAGAACAGGTCTCTAAACAGGTGGTCCTGTCTGTCAAGTTCCTTTTTCTTCCGACACTGGTCCTCCTTCTTGTGGCAGTAATTGCACCTGGTATCTCACAGGCAGTTGTTAGTTGTGTGCCCCTTCCAGTGACAGCGAGAGCAATGCCTAGGTGCCTGGGAGGGTGGACTATTGTTTGTTGCACCTACGGTGTTTTGCTGATTTGTCCGCAGGTTCTGCCGCTGGGATGTTGGTGGAAGGTGAGACGGCTGTAGATGTCTTCCTTCTCTACGTCCTTTTCCATGTCCTCTTCCACGTCCTCTGCCACGTCCTCTACCATGCCCCTGTGTAGTTCTGACAGATGTGTCCCTGCTGTTCGTACTTGGGCGCAGCAGGTGTTCAGGTGCAGTGGTAGTTCCCTGATCATTAGCTGCACCAATCTCTGGTGGAGAAAATCCTGACTCAGTACTTGTCGATGAAGCACTGCTGCCAGATGTTGGAGTAGCGTCGGCAGGTGTGCTGGCAGGTGTAGGATCAGAGATGGTATGTTCGCTGGAGTTTACCTTGAGAGAGTTCCGGGGGTCAACGCCCCCGCGGCCCGGTCTGTGACCAGGCCTCCGGGTGGATCAGAGCCTGATCAACCAGGCTGTTACTGCTGGCTGCACGCAATCCAACGTACGAGCCACAGCCCGGCTGGTCAGGTAACGACTTTAGGTGCTTGTCCAGTGCCAGCTTGAAGACTGCCAGGGGTCTATTGATAATGCCCCTTATGTATGCTGGGAGGCAGTTGAACAGTCTCGGGCCCCTGACACTTATTGTATTGTCTCTTAACGTGCTAGCGACACCCCTGCTTTTCATTGGGGGGATGTTGCATCGTCTACCAAGTCTTTTGCTTTCGTTGTGAGTGATTTTCGTGTGCAAGTTCGGTACTAGTCCCTCTAGGATTTTCCAGGTGTATATAATCATGTATCTCTCCTGCCTGCATTCCAGGGAATACAACAGGACCTTAAACTCCAATATCAACCTTGACCTAAAACGCTTTCTTGATAGTTGTGACAGAACTCACAGGCATAACACCAGACACAAACATCTCTACGACATTCCCCGTGTCCTACTAAACCTTTACAAAAATTCAGTGTATGTCAAAGGCCCTAAAATCTGGAACACCCTACCTGAGAACTCTAGAACTGCAGACACATTCATCACCTTCAAAACTACCATTAGAAAACATCTTATCTCCCTGATACACCCCGTTAACTAACTACACGAATACCACCTGGTGGTTCACACATACACTCAGACACCCATTTGAAAATAAACAGAAATATTAATCTCAATCTTAAAATAATGAATCCTGTGATACTCCAATACTGAAACTATGTACTGTGCCAAAACAAAAGCATTCACATTGCTAAACTCACAAACTAGTATTTAGTCACTTAGCCATAATACCAACTTACCTCATAATTTGTAATATTTTAAAATTAAGAATTAAACTAAGTCTGCCCGAAATGCCTAGCCATGCTAGGCGTTCTAGTGGTACACTCTGTAATCATTATTTTACTACATGTAAACCACACAATAACCAAATTCTGTAAACTCAGCATTATAATCCTTATAGAGAATAAACTTTGAATTGAAATGAATTGAATACAGGTTCAGGAACTTTAAGCGCTCCCAGTAATTGAGGTGTTTTATCTCCGTTATGCGCGCTGTCTAGTGTACTGGCAGGTGCTGAAGCAGAGATGTCAGATGTTTATTGTCTATAAGGATTATAATGCTGAGTTTACAGAATTTGGTTATTGTGTGGTTTACATGTAGTTAAATAATGATTACAGAGTGTACCACTAGAACACCTAGCATGGCTAGGCATTTAGGGCAGACTTAGTTTAAATCTTAATTTTAAAATATTACAAATTATGAGGTAAGTTGGTATTCAAATTCAATTCAAATTCAAAGTTTATTCTCTATAAAGATTACAATGTTGAATTTACAGAATTTGGTTGTTGTGTGGTTTACATGTAGTTAAATAATGATTACAGAGTGTACCACTAGAAATCCTAGCATGGCTAGGCATTTCGGGCAGACTTAGTTTGATTCTTTATTTTAAAATATTACAAATTATGAGGTAAGTTGGTATTATGGCTAAGTGACTAAATACTAGTTTGTGAGTTTAGTAATGTGAATGCTTTTGTTTTGGCACAGTACATAGTTTCAGTATTGGAGTATCATAGGATTCATTATTTTAAGATTTAGATTAATATTTCTGTTTATGGTCAAATGGGTGAGTGAGTGTAAGTGTGAACCACCAGGTGGTATTCGTGTAGTTAGTTGATGGGGTTTATCAGGGAGATGTTTTCTAATGGTAGTTTTGAAGGTGATGTATGTGTCTGCAGTTCTAGAGTTCTCAGGTAGGGTGTTCCAGATTTTAGGGCCTTTGACATACATTGAATTTTTGTAAAGGTTTAGTCGGACACAGGGAATGTCGTAGAGATGTTTGTGTCTGGTGTTATGCCTGTGGGTTCTGTCACAACTATCAAGAAAGCGTTTTAGGTCAAGGTTGATATTGGAGTTTAAGGTCCTGTAGATGTAGATTGCACAGCAGTAAGTGTGGATGTACTGAAAAGGGAGTAAGTTTAGATCTATGAAGAGTGGGGGGGTGTATTGCCAGGGATGGGATTTAGTGATTATTCTTACTGCAGCTTTTTGTTGGGTTATTATTGGCTTTAGGTGTGTTGCTGCAGTCGATCCCCAAGCACAAATAGCATAGGTGAGGTATGGATAAATAAGTGAGTGGTATAGTGTGAGAAGGGCATTTTGCGGCACGTAGTATCGTATCTTGGAAAGGATCCCAACCGTTTTGGATACTTTTTTGGTTATGTGTTGGATATGGTGCTGAAATTCAGGTTGTTGTTCAAGGTATAGGCCTAGGAATTTGCCCTCATTATGTCTGGTAATTAGAGTGTTGTCGATCTTAATGTTAATTTGTGCATCTCCTGCTCTGCTACCAAACATAATATAGTAGGTTTTGTCAGTGTTAAGCGTAAGTTTATTGGCTGTCATCCAAGTCGATATTTTCATCAGCTCCTCATTAACAATGGTGTTGAGGTGGCAAGATTAGGGTGAGAGATGACATAAGTCGTGTCGTCAGCAAAGAGAATGGGTTTCAGTGTTGGGATACGTTTGGAAGATCATTGATGTATATGAGGAAGAGCAGGGACCAAGGAACACTTCCCTGCGGAACTCCAGTATCAAGTGGCCGTGTTGTTGATGCTGTGTCTTTAATGGTGACATACTGATACCTATTAGTAAGGTAAGATTTGAAATAAGCAAGCGCATGGCCTCTTATACCGTAATGGTCAAGTTTGTGGAGTAGGATGTCGTGGTCTACTGTGTCAAAAGCTTTTCTTAGGTCAATAAAAATTCCTAGTGGATATTCCTTATTTTCCAATGCTGTGTAAAGCAGATCTAGCATTTTTATGATTCCATCATTAGTGCTTTTATTTTTCCTGAATCCAAATTGGCAGGGGTTGAGTATGTTTTGTGCTGTTATAAATGAATATAGTCTCCTGTGCACGAGTTTCTCAAAGATTTTGGATAGCAATGGTAAGTTTGATATTGGCCTATAGTTGTTTAAGTCTGTAGGGTCACCACCTTTATGTATTGGTGTAACCCTTGCCATCTTGAGTAGTTTCGGGAAGGTGCTAGTTTCTAGTGACTCGTTAAAAAGTAATGAAATAGCATGCGAAAGGATATGGGCCGCTCGCTTGTACAGTAATGGTGGGATATGAGACAGATTCCCTGAGTTGTTTTTAAGTGACTTTGTAATCTCGGTGACTTCCGAGGGCTCAGTTGGTGCAAGAGGGCTAAGTGACTAAATACTAGTTTGTGAGTTTAGCAATGTGAATGCTTTTGTTTTGGCACAGTACATAGTTTCAGTATTGGAGTATCACAGGATTCATTATTTCAAGATTGAGATTAATATTTCTGTTTATGGTCAAATGGGTGAGTGTAAGTGTGAACCACCAGGTGGTATTCGTGTAGTTAGTTGACGGGGTGTATCAGGG
>NC_069421.1:53930438-53965122 GCF_026875155.1 Cherax quadricarinatus
TGCTGCCTTTTGCTGGATTATTAGAGGTCTTAGGTGACTGAATGTTGTTGATCCCCATGCACAAATTCCATATGTGAGATAAGGGTATATGAGTGATTGGTAGTGCCAGGAGAGCTGATTGTGGAACGTAGTACCTTATCTTTGATAGTATGCCTACAGTCTTGGAGATTTTCTTGGTGATTTGTTGTATGTGTGTCTGGAACTTAAGGCTACTGTCAAGGTGGATACCTAGGAATTTTCCTTCTGTAAGTCTTGTGACCGATGATCTGTTTAGCGTTATGTTAATTGGATCATTTGCAGGTTTGTTTCCAAACTGAATGAAATAGGTTTTATCAGTGTTCAGGGTAAGTTTGTTAGTCATCATCCAGGCGGATATTTTCTGTAATTCGGCATTGACAGTGTTTGCTAGTATGACTGTGTTTGGGTGGGAAAAGACATATGTAGTGTCATCTGCAAATAATATGGGTTTGAGTAGCTGTGATGCATTCGGTAGATCATTGATGTAGATGAGAAAGAGGAGTGGTCCAAGGACACTTCCTTGTGGGACTCCTACTATGATTGGTTGGGTGGAAGAGTTTGCATCATTTGCATACACATATTGAGTTCTATTACTAAGGTATGATTTTAGGTAGTTGAGGGAGTGGCCTCTGATACCATATTTTGGGACCCTTTATGTGCATAGAGTTTTTACACAGTGTGATATGGACACGAGGTATATCAAAAAGTGATATGTGTCTTGTGTTGTGGTCATGTGTCCTGTTTTGGTTTGTGAGGAGAAGTTTGAGTGGAGGGTTTATATTTGCATGTATTGTTCTGTGTATGTAGTAGGCACATGAATAAGTATGGATGTTCTTAATGGTGAGCAGATTCAGACTTTTGAAAATTGGTGGAGTATGCTGGAGGAAGTGGGAATTTGTTATCATTCTTACTGCTGCCTTTTGCTGGGTTATTAGGGGTTTGATCAAATCAACTCAAATCAAATCAAAGTTTATTCTCTATAAGGATTACAATGCGGGGTTTACAGATTTTGGTTATTGTGTGGTTTACATGTAATAAAATACTAATTACAGAGGGGTCCACTAGAACACCTAGCAAGGCTAGGCATTTCGGGCAAACTTAGATTAATTCTTAACCCTAAATTATTACAAATTGTGGAGTAAGTTGACTAAATAGTAAGTGGCTACATACTAAGTGACTAAATACTAGTTTGTGAGTTTAGCAATGTGAATGTTTTTGTTTTGGCACAATACATAGTTTCTATATTGGAGTATCACAGGCAAACTTGTGACTAGTTAGGAATCATTATTTTAAGATTAAGATACGTATTTCTGTGCTTATAGTCAAATGGGTGAGTGAGTGTAAGTGTGAACCACCAGGTGGTTTTTATGTAGTTAGTTGACGGGGTGTATCAGGGAGATAAGATGTTTTCTAACGGTAGTTTTGAAGGTGATGAATGTGTCTGCAGTTCTAGAGTTTTCAGGTGATTGGATGTTGTTGATCCCCATGCACAAATTCCATATGTAAGATAAGGGTATATGAGTGAATGGTACAGTGCCAGGAGAGCTGATTGTGGAACGTAGTACCTTATCTTTGATAGTATGCCTACAGTCTTGGAGATTTTCTTGGTGATTTGTTGTATGTGTGTCCGGAACTTAAGGCTACAGTCAAGGTGGATACCTAGGAATTTTCCCTCTGTGAGTCTTGTGACTGTATAGGTCACGCAAGGTGTCATTGTTGCTTCTCTGTTGTCAAAAATTATATTATTTAGAGAATTGTAGGATTTGTCTGTCATATTCTATACTGAGTTTGCTGCACATTACACACACACATATTACTAATTCTATGGAGTTGAAGATTAAGGAACACACTGGTTTTAAGCAGTGCACATATCCACATCTTTCATGATGTACATGCGAAACAAATAAATGTTGTGTTTATTGAAGCAAGACAGTGCGAAAAACAGTGCACTCTGTGTGTAGTATACACTGACTGCCTCTCACCTCTTTCCCCGGGCTTACCCCTCGTGTAGGGTACAGTGATCCTCCCATAACCCCTCACCCTGGGCGTCCCCCACCAAACTTCTTGCGCCTCCACCATCCAATTCCCCTGCCTCACCTACCCATCTCCCAGCGACACCCTCACTGTAGAGGGCACTTTTCCCCTCCCAGCCCCTCAAGCCCTACCAGGCCACCACACGGGCGCCCTCCCATGCCCACGATGCCACTAATGTTACAAGATGTGCCGGGTTCCCAGGAACTTCCACGAGGCAACTGTCAGGTGTGCACTCAATACCTCAAATCTCAACATCTGTGCACGCAATGGATGTCTAAGCTCCCAGAGGGCTCTAAATGGGAACAACCAACTGCCCCTCCCAGCAGACAGAGCTGACAACTACAGCTACTTCAGCTCTACACAAGACCTAAAATCTGCAATCAAATTAACTTCCACAAGGACGCTGACACATCCCCAAAGCAGCTCTTCCTCTAGCTGCTAGCAAATTCGCTGACCTCTTGAAGAAAATCAGTGATACCCCTGCAAAATGATACCCCTGCGAACAACAAATCCTGGCACAACCTGCTGCTATTTGGCAATGTCTGTCTGGGTGTCCCACCAAGGAGGGACAAGTCACTGTCATCATCTGTTATTAGGGCAATAAATGCATTCCCTAGAGATGATTATTAATATCTGATGTACATGTTCATTGTCTTCTATTTTTCATTGTTTTTCACTGTAACTTAGAACTAATGGATGGTATCGTAATGGGTGGTAATGTAATGGGTTTTAACATAATGCGTTACGAATTGTAAGAACAAATCGTAGCATAATAAAAGATGGAATTGATGCGTTACGAATTGTAAGAACAAATCGTAGTATGATAAAAGATGGAATTGATCGATCGATCTCTATTCATGCACTCTACGGATTCTGAGGAAGAATATATATTTACAAAGGTGAAAGTAATTAACAGCAAAGACAGACCAGGCGCGCATAGGTCATACTGCTAAAATCTCAGAATTCGGAGGGAACGTGAACACAAAAAAAAAATTCTGAAAACTGATCAGCTAATAATAAACATACAGTTGACAACTTCATTCAACTTGAAAATTTAATTATACTGGCTATGTACATTTAAACCCAACTCTGCGAGGGTAAGATTTACATATGCAGAATAGTTATCGTCTTTGGGAGGATTGAATTCTTTTGCAATGGCTAACACATGCCTTGACTGAGGGAGATCTGAAAAAGTATCTACAAAAGGTACTTTAGGGTTTCTCAGTACTTGTCCGGTATGCAAAGAATAATGACATTCAAGTTGATCATCTGATCGAGTGTTAGAGGTAGAGGGTACAGAGCCAGGAGGATTGTCAGCATCTGTCACATTAGTCTGGGTAGAAATATCATCCTCAACATCGCATACTAACTTCATATGATCTAAATGCGATTCTTTATACTGACCAGTACTATTTTCTCTAACCTTATACTTATTGCCATTGATATGTTCAATTACTCAATAAGGACCAATAAACTTTTGATTGAGCATAGGCATTGCAGATGTTTTGTTGAAGTTAATCAGCATTACTCTCGAACCTACTTTAACTTTAGTTGGCTTAGCATGGCTATTAGTTACTCTTGTAAATTCTGCTGTTGACTTACGAAGTATCTCACGGATTCTTTTAAAGACACTTTGAGCTAAGCTGGTACGAGTTGCTATGAAATCATCAGGGTTGTAATTGGGTTTCTATGCAGAATATAACAACTCATAAGGCAAATGCTTCTCTACACCATACAACACATAATGTGGAGTGTCACCTATCGAAGCATTGTAAGCAGAATTTATGGCACATTGAACATCAGGTATAACTTCATCCCAAGTTTCACTGTTGGGACTGATAGTGGCTCTGAAGACATCAAGTACTTTCTTATTGGTTAGTTCCACTAACCCATTGCTGGCAGGGTGATGAGGAACAATGGTGGATTTAGAGATCTTGTACAAGGTACACAAATTTTCAAAAATCTCATTACAGAATTCACCTCCATTATCTGTTACCAGGGACTTAGGGGTGGTATGCCTACAGATTATACACTCCTTAAAAGCTTTAGCTACAATCTCGGCAGTCTTATCTGCAAAAGGAACTAACTCACAACATCTGGTGAAATGATCTACCATAACACACAGATGCTTGTTACCTTGGAGGGAACATTGGAAATTGGTTAACAGATCTATGGCAACTCTTTCCCATGGTTCACTCGTGGTGGGATACACCTGGATAGGATTTGGACTGTTGACATTTCCTTTATGTTGCATACAGACACTACATTTCTAACATACTCGGAAATACCAGTTGCTATACATGGCCAAAAGTATTTCATTCTGGCTTGTTTTACTGAACGATCCATACCAGGGTGTGCAACACCTGGTGCATCGTGAACTAGCTGTAGAGCTACGTTCACTAGTGACTGTGGAATTACTAATTGGTATACCCTTCTGCTAGGAGTACCCAACTCGGCTGTTTGATACAATAATTCTTTACTCACGATAAAGTCACTTATGGGTGCTGGTGGCTTCACAGTCAGAATAAGATCTTCCTGGAGCAGGGATCGAATCACACCAGACCACAAGGGATCTGTTCTTTCTTACTGGAGGAATGAACAAACTCGGTGGAGTGAGTAACTCTCCCGGTTGAAAAAAGTAACATTATAACACGAAATATGAGCAAGGGAGAACGGATCTACTATCTCTCACTGCAAGCACAGGGGAAAAGAAATGAACACGGTCGACAATACTGGCATTCAGTCTGAGTCGCACACAGTGACACGAGGTATCAGCTATAAAGAGACTGCTCTTATAAACGTTAACAACATGTGAAGATTACTCGAGAAACAACTTTTTACATTGCACAGATTACTGTCAACGATGATAGTATCACCATCTGGAACACAAGGAACAACAACAACACTTAAGTGAGCACACTAGCCACAGAAACGTCTTTCTGTGTGTGTGTTTGTGTGTGCGTGTGTATGTGTATGAGTGTACTCACCTAGTTGTACTCACCTAGTTGAGGTTGCGGGGGTCGAGTCCGAGCTCCTGGCCCCGCCTCTTCACTGATCGCTACTAGGTCACTCTCCCTGAGCCGTGAGCTTTATCATACCTCTGCTTAAAGCTATGTATGGATCCTGCCTCCACTACATCGCTTCCTAAACTATTCCACTTACTGACTACTCTGTGGCTGAAGAAATACTTCCTAACATCCCTGTGATTCATCTGTGTCTTCAGCTTCCAACTGTGTCCCCCTTGTTACTGTGTCCAATCTCTGGAACATCCTGTCTTTGTCCACCTTGTCAATTCCTCTCAGTATTTTGTATGTCGTTATCATGTCCCCCCTATCTCTCCTGTCCTCCAGTGTCGTCAGGTTGATTTCCCTTAACCTCTCCTCGTAGGACATACCTCTTAGCTCTGGGACTAGTCTTGTTGCAAACCTTTGCACTTTCTCTAGTTTCTTCACGTGCTTGGCTAGGTGTGGGTTCCAAACTGGTGCCGCATACTCCAATATGGGCCTAACGTACACGGTGTACAGGGTCCTGAATGATTCCTTATTAAGATGTCGGAATGCTGTTCTGAGGTTTGCTAGGCGCCCATATGCTGCAGCAGTTATTTGGTTGATGTGCGCTTCAGGAGATGTGCCTGGTGTTATACTCACCCCAAGATCTTTTTCCTTGAGTGAGGTTTGTAGTCTCTGACCCCCTAGACTGTACTCCGTCTGCGGCCTTCTTTGCCCTTCCCCAATCTTCATGACTTTGCACTTGGTGGGATTGAACTCCAGGAGCCAATTGCTGGACCAGGTCTGCAGCCTGTCCAGATCCCTTTGTAGTTCTGCCTGGTCTTCGATCGAGTGAATTCTTCTCATCAACTTCACGTCATCTGCAAACAGGGACACCTCAGAGTCTATTCCTTCCGTCTATTCCGTCTATTCCTTCAGTGTGTGTGTGTGTGTGTATGAGGGTGTGTGTGTGTGTGTGTGTATGAGTGTGTGTGCGTGTGTGTATGAGTTTGTGTATGTGTGTGTGTGTGTGTGTTTATGTGTGTGTGTGTGTGTGTGTGTGTGTGTGTGTGTGTGTGTGTGTGTGTGTGTGTGACTCAACAATCAATATTTGCACCAATAACTCATTACAGTTGTGACCGGGTGTGGAAGTGTGAATTGCTCATTACACTATAATTTGTTCATGATTGTAGCCATGTATAAACGTAAGTAACCATTCTGATAGTATTCATTACCTTTGTAACTTGTGAGTTCATTACCTTGTACCTAGTTCAGCCATCAAAGCTTTGGGGCCCAGTCCCTGGACCCATTACGTACCTCTGTAATCTGTAAATACCTTTGTAACTTGTCATGATTGTGACTAGACCTACCTGGAGTTCATTACCTTTGTAATTTGTGAGTTCATTACCTTTGTAAATTGTGAATTCATTACCTCTGTAACTTGATCAGCTATTAAAACTTTGGAGTCCAGTCCCTGGACCAATTATGTACCTCTGTAATCTTTTGACTACCGCCCACAGGATGGGTATGGGGTGCATAATAAACATATTAAACTAACTAACTGCAATGGCTTGTGACATCAGCAAGAGATGGCATAACTCATTACAAGTAACGTTCTTCACAAAGCACCCCCTGGAAGGAATGACTACTTGAACAAGTAGTCATAGCAGGGATAGTAGTCTCAGCACCCAGGGTTGTCTGAGGTTCCTCTGAAACCCAAGGTAACTGTACACTATCCTGCATGATATTGTGGCTGGATTCCTGACTGCTCGGCTACATTAATAAGTAATGCACGGATCTATAAGAACTTAATCTGAACTTCACATTTCGCAGCACTTTAGCAAATCTCAGATACAAGCTGTGAGAACAAACACATTGTCTAAGAGCTAGGTATTGTCTTTCAGTCAGTAAGGAGATATTAAGACTGTGGGCTGATTCATGTTTACTTTGACTGGCATGATACACTAAGTGAGCATTCAAAGATGACTGGGACATCTTCTCAGGGAACTTACTCAAGGACATAAAAGCAAGAATAATAAAGAGAATATATGACACAGTTAACTTAAATGGGAAGAAAATACTTAACTATTCTGCATAGGTAAGGAAAAAATGACAAGTCACACTGTAGAACAAGGAAAACTCACATAAAACACTCAAGTGAATAAGCAACACTTTGATAATCAAGAGAAATTGTACTTAGATCAAATTTACTCAAATTTACTTTAATTTGAATTAATGGCACAGTAAGTTGTCTTTACTCTCAATTCAATAAAGAAATTCAACAATAAATGATAAATCAATCAAAAATGATAAAATGGAATCAATAAATCTTGTGCAAAATTAAAATAGACTGGGAAAGCAATTTTTTAAAAAATTAAAATAAAGTGACATACAAAGAATGAAATATTATGAACAGAACACAAAAAATATAAAATCCAGCACTCACATGTGGCATCACGTGACGTCACACTTGCTAGCCACTGAGCCTAGCAAGGGGACAACTATGTAAAACATATTGATGGTGCTATGATACTCAGATAACATATACATATACAGGGGATCAGCAATTATGCTGACACAGGACTCAAGTCCAGCTAACTAGTTTCCTTGACTCCCTTCATAAATGTTACTTTGCTAATATTCCAACAACACGTCAAGTTAAAAAAGAAAAAGCCACTTGCCTCCACTCCTGTCTAACACGCTCTCACACGCTTGTTGGAGGTCTAAGCTCCTCGCACACAAAGCATCCTTGATGCCCTCCCTCCAACGTTTCCTGGGGTGACCCCTACCCCACCTTCCCTCCACTACAGACTATATGCCTTCCAAGTCATCCTATTTTCTTCTATCCTCTTTAAATGTCCGAACCACCTCAACAACCCCTCTTCATCCTTTTGGATAATACCTATAGTAATCCCGCACTTCCTAATCTCCCAGCTACAGATTCTCTGCATAATATTCACACCACACATTACCTTCAGACACGACATCTCCACTGCCTCTGGCCTCCATTTACAACCCATGCTTAACAATCATATAAGAGCGTTGGTACCACCATACTCTCATACATTCCCTATTTTGTATTGATGTTGGCAGAAATACCAACAATATCTTAAGTAAAAGGACACAAGTACAAGTAATGTAGCATTTTATTGTGGCAATGTTTCACTCTCCAGAAGCTTTATCAAGCTGTTACAAACAATACATAGACATAAAGGGTATATATAGTCTTAGAGTGAGGTGTACTACTAGTGGTGGTAGTAGTAGTAGTAGTAATATTAGTTGTAGTATTACTACTACTACAATTAATATTACTACTACTGCTACTACCGAGTGTACTTGTGTTTTTTTGTGCATGCCATCCTACTCCCTCCACGCATCTGGATTCTCATTCTCTATTTCTGACCAGTCACAAGCCTTCTGTGAGTCGCTCCAGCTAAGTGGCGATGGCATCTGCTCGCTTCCCATTGGTTGAGAGACCAAAATGTAAACACTTCTTGCTTGGCATCGCCGAGAGCCTTTTTCTCATTGAGTGACACTCATATAGTCTTGGATTTTACCATCTACAATGTCAGTAAGCGCTGATTTTGTGTCTAGTGAATAAATGAATAGTTTATCCATATTTTGATACATATGTAAATTCTGTGTGAAGCATAATATGAGTGCACCATGCAACTGAAAAAAGTGCCCCTCATGGCCCAATTAGCAATTTCAGTAAATAAATATTTCTAAAAAAAATTCTAATGCATATATGAATTCTGTAGTGATCTGTGTGTACAGAACGTTTTTATTGTCCTTCTAGATCAATGAGAAATTGTTTTATGGTGAGCCCTCCAAAGAGAAGTCTAAATACATGTGTTTTTTGGAGGAAAGTGACTCGGATCCAGATCCAGCTTACCTGGAGTTGCTTGACAGTGGTGATGAATACTTGCCACCAGGTGCACAGGTGTCATGTGATGAGGAGGAGGATAGGCCATCCAAAATGCCTAAATTAGACCACTGAATGCCAAGAAATTTACATGCAAGCATTGCAGCACCAAGAAAAATCCTGTCACATCCTCATTTTCCTGTCATATGCAAAGTAAATCTATGCATCAAGAAGGAAAGAAATTCCTTCATAACCTTTCACTGTAGCACTTAGTGATCTAGAATGATTGTTCTTTCTCAGGAAATTCATGGACATGGGACTTGAAAGTTTTATCCCTTTGCAATGTGTCCATGTTGCTCTTTGGTTCATTTTTATACTTTTTTATGCTTACAAAATATTTGGAAACAAGTTCCATTTATGTTATGTTTTTGATATTGTCTATTTGTATAATAAATTAGAAAAATACTTATTTGGTGCTTTATTAACAATTACAAATTTGCAACATTCACAGTTTGACACTCTTTACAGGGCAGGACCACGTATACATGGTCGTCGAATATTGGCAATTGAGCAAAAACTAATTTTTAGAAATCCATTTACTATATGGGCTCATTTCCCTTGCATTGAGATACTCTATTCACTCATAGGAAATACATTTCGAAATTCGCATTTTCCAAGGAGTGCCTGGTTTAATTAATTAAAATAGTCTGTTTTCACCTGGGAGTAGGAATACGTCGAGAAACGGCAATTGATTGTTCTTCTCCTTTAGAGTAAATTTAATAGTAGGTTCCAGAGTGATGATTGCATCAAGGATGTCATGCACTTCTAGATTTTTGGGAATAATGAACAAAATATTTCCCAGGTACCAATTTCAAGTAACTAATCTTGGGGTAGTATTTAGGATCCATTTTGATTCTAGGTCCTCCATATATAAACTGGCCAGAACTTCAGTAAGGGGTGAGCCCATGGCTAGCACGAAGTTATTTATACCTGTCTTCAATATGAAACATTTATACCAAACACATCATTCGATGAGGTGCACTTAATCTTGGCACAGTACAGGTAACTCTATGCCATCATTTATCACCCTACAAAGATGATTAATGGCTAAGTTAGCTGGTGCAAGTTTACGCTTCATTTCAGTATCATGAAAAGGACAACAATTTTAACGTCCAGTGTAATGGTGAACCTATTATTACAGTAAATTCAGTGAAATACCTGGGACTCCCCTTTGACCCAAGCATGTCAGGAGTACCAGTAGAGAACAGTGTAGTAAAGAAAGCATATGCCAGACTGAAGTTCCTCTACAAACAGGCGCAGTGTCTACCAAATGAGGCTCGAAGGACCCTAGGCCTAGCTCTCATGGAGTGTATTATAGACTACTCTTACTCTTCATGGTTCTCAGCCTTAACAAAAAAAAAATGAAATCACCGAGAACAAAATGGTGAGATTCATTCTGGACCTGAGTCCAAGAGAGCATGCAATCCAGAATGAATTACAACAACTGGACATGCTGAATGTTGACGACAGTGTAAAACAACTAAAGCTAAATTACGTTCATAAAATTCCTCACTACCAGTGTCTCAATATCTTATTGCCAATTTTGTTAAGGCCGGGAACCAATGCAATTATACAATTAGGGAAAGGGAGAACAACTATGCAATACCTAGAGTCAGCGGTCAGGCTTCAAATACTTTTTTCTGTACTGCAATAAAAGAGTGGAATAGACTGCCTGCACGGTGCTCCGTGGCCTGGTGGCTAAAGCTCTCGCTTCACACACGGGGTGTCTGGGTTCGATTCCCAGCGAGGGTAGAAACATTGGGCGTGTTTCTTTACACTGGTTGTCTATGTTCCCCATCAGTAAAATGGGTACCCGGGAGTTAGTGGACTGGTGTGGGTTGCATCCTGGGACAAAACTGACCTAATTTGGCCGAAATGCTCTGCATAACAATTGGCTTTTTGTATAGTAGTATGTCAATGATGTCAACTAGGCTTGTATACCATGCACATTGATATTATTATTATTATTATTATTATTATTATTATTATTATTATTATTATTATTATTATTATTATTACATGTCAAAGCCTGTCATAGCATGAGCAAGTTCAAGAAGAGAACCAAAATATACCTCATGGATAAGGCTGCAGAATGGGAGGAGAGTGATTTCTTGTATGAAATTAACTAATTTTACCTCTTTCCTAGTATATCCATTCATAATCACTTCTGCATTAGTCATCTTCCATGATCGTCCACGATGCATTTCTCAAATCGTGTGAAGATCAAACCAAGAAGTGGGACAGTAAATGCCTCGTCCAAACTGGCACTTGCTTCTGCCACTCACGACAGGTTGCAGGTCAAATTTAACGCGATTCTCACTGTCCAATCGACTTTCATTATCGTCTGTACTGACGACATTGAAGCTAAAAAGTTAATTACCACTAACGCTACAACCACTCTGCATGACCAAGGATTTCAAGTCATGTTTTCCCGAGCTTTGAGGGCCAAGAGAACAGTGTTGTTAAACGACTGGACAAGCTTATCACAGTCCAGCCTACCGAAGAAATCAAGACATCAATAAAAAACCAGAACCCTTGGGCCTCTGTGGAACACATTTTCAAAATACCCAACGCTTCTTCAACGCTGAAGGTCACCTTTAATGACGTGAACATGGCTACCCAAGCTCTCGCCGAGGGAATGACAATCCATTCCACATCAATCCAAAATACGTTGAGGCAGAGAGATTCCACCACATCATGCAATGTTACAGCTGTTACTCTTTCTCGCATACCACCCAGGATTGTCCTTACAAGGATAAAAAAATTCTGCTCGACCTGCGGCAGTGAAGGACATCACTTCAAGGTTTGTTCCTCGTTCCTTGCACCTCGTCAAGTACCATCGCTCGTTGTTTCCTTCCAGTAAGGTATTCCCTGATTCACTGCAGTGCTTTTCCTGTTATTCCTGCCTGTACTCACCTAATTGTAGTTGAAGGGGTCGAGACTCAGGTCCTGGCCCCGCCTCTTCACTGAACGCTACTAGGTCCTCTTTCTCCCTGCTTCATGAGCTTTATCATACCTCGTCTTAAAGCTATGTATGGTTCCTGCCTCCACCACATCACTCGCCAGACTTTTCCACTTCCTGACCACTCTATGACTAAACAAATACTTCCTGTACTCACCTAGTTGTACTCACCTAGTTGAGGTTGCAGGGGTCGAGTCCAAGCTCCTGGCCCCGCCTCTTCACTGGTCGCTACTAGGTCACTCTCCCTGAGCCATGTGTGTGAGTGTGTGTGTGTTGTGGAGAAATTTTCTCCAGGCTGGGGGTATCAGCCCTTCAGCCCCTTTCAGCCCTTTCAGCCCTGAGGGGCCCAGCCCTCTCAGAAGGGGCAAGCGTCTTGTTTACTGCTACAGTGAGTAATTGATCGCAGATGCAGTACAAGTATGCGACGTGGTCAAGCGACCGCGGCTCTTTGCAGTCCAGTGTTGCAGAGTGTATTTTAATAAGAGACAGTACATCTCTTACTTTAGCAGGACAATTAAGGAAAATCCTGCTCCCACTTTATTACCATAGTAAAGATAGTGGACATTGTTGTCTATGCTTAAGACAGCAAGATTTAAACATTCTGCTTTGCTTCATCGAGGAAGTGCCAAGGAAGCAAAAGTACTATGTCAGCTTTTCCTTTGTGCAAGGGGCAGTAACGGCGTGGGGTGCTGTGGAGTCTTCAGATTACTTTTGACTCTACTGAGAGTGACACTGACCCCAGGATAACCAACAAAGAACGATCTGTGCGTTAGTGTGAACAAAGTGTCTCACAAAACACAATAAACACTTACAGAGAAGTGTGATCAGCTTCTTTAGTGATAAGGTTGTGAACAATAAAGACAAATCTTGTGGAACGTAGTGTACCAGTGTGCGTATTCCTAGACTATGGAAGACGTGGACATCCAAGGACACTTCAGCTTCTATCAAGTCACCGATATCTGTCGAAGGTGTGAAGAACACCATAGCTCACACTACAAGAGCAAGGTAGGTTACAAATTTCTTGTAGTACGGGGGACTGCGCAGTTCTTGAGTCGCAAGGAGTTTGTAATCAACCTATAGTCGGCAGTAAGGTGCGGACTTTTGAGTCCACACAAGTAAGTTTGTCAGCCATCAGTGAATGAAATATGCTGACATAACACCCCCTAGGGGTAATTTATAATCTTACAAATTATAACTCTCTACAGCCCGTTGAGAGATGACTTCGACAGCTTCTCAAGACCTCGTCTGCAGGGGCGGCTGTGCAGGCGATGAGCTGTCTTTCTAAGTTACATACAAACTCTTTAAACTTGGCTGGTAAAGCCATTTCTCAACACATTGGTCGTGCTCGAACCAGATAAAGGTCACACTGTGGTCCAAATATGTTGTACTACAGTGTACAAATAACCTATGAGCCAAGGTCCTTCGAAAAAAGCTGTAAAACTAGTGTTTTACAATATAAATCAGTATAAATGAGTCCCTCCAGACTCAATCACAGAGAATGGGCAGCCAAAAGAAAACGGGCGCTCACCCAGCATTCACCCAAAGAAAACAGGAGCTGGGTGACTCACCCAACAAGAAAACGGGGGATGGCACCCTTCATCCACTGCTCCAAACTCGAAGAAGTGCTGACTAAGACAACAACAACCCAAGTGATGTTCAGTTTGTCTGAGTGCATATACACATAGTGTTTATAATGTTTATAGACAGAAATTAAGAGACAAGATTGTGTTAAAGTTTGTTTCTTATAGATCTACCTGTTATATTAAAGGAACTTATATATAAAGTGTAAGCTTTCAAATATATATTAACAGTGACATTTATATATGTGTAAGTAATATTCACCTGTGATTTACAGTTATACAGTAACATTTATAGTGTATAGTGAATGAAGTGTATAACATCGTTATTTACGATTAATCATCGTGGTCAGGCTGACACCTTCAAGGACCATAACATTGTATCAATCGCATCTGCTAGAAAAATGACAGGATGGATAATGAGAACCTTCAAAACTAGGGAGGCCAAGCCCATGATGACACTCTTCAGGTCACTTGTTCTATCTAGGCTGGAATATTGCTGCACACTAACAGCACCTTTCAAGGCAGGTGAAATTGCCGACCTAGAAAATGTACAGAGAACTTTCACGGCGCGCATAACGGAGATAAAACACCTCAATTATTGGGAGCGCTTGAGGTTCCTAAACCTGTATTCCCTGGAACGCAGGAGGGAAAGATACATGATTATATACACCTGGAAAATCCTAGAGGGACTAGTACCGAACTTGCACACGAAAATCACCCACTAACGAAAGCAAAAGACTTGGCAGACGATGCACCATCCCCCCAATGAAAAGCAGGGGTGTCACTAGCACGTTAAGAGACCATACAATAAGTGTCAGGGGCCCGAGACTGTTCAACTGCCTCCCAGCACACATAAGGGGGATTACCAACAGACCCCTGGCAGTCTTCAAGCTGGCACTGGACAAGCACCTAAAGTCAGTTCCGGATCAGCCGGGCTGTGGCTCGTACGTTGGTTTGCGTGCAGCCAGCAGCAACAGCCTGGTTGATCAGGCTCTGATCCACCAGGAGGCCTGGTCTCAGACCGGGCCGCGGGGGCGTTGACCCCCGGAACTCTCTCCAGGTAAACTCCAGGTAAACACAGCAAACTCAAGCCATAAACACCAGCCACATGTACTGTGTACCCTTCATGGTCATTGACCCTGAGGTTGAGCTTAGTAGGTCAGTAGTGTCTGACTGATTATTGCTGACTTAAGCATAACAAAAACTCAGCTGTTTATAGCAGTACAGTGTTTTTTAAACACTCTAAGTGTGGTGCTAGAATTTACAGTATACCATTAAAATGGCTTGTTTGAAAACTCAGTTTCAGTTTTTACAGACTAAGATTACACAATTAGAAAATCTAATTTCAGTCTGTATAGGATTAACTCAAGATACAAACATAGATTTTGATGATCTTGAGGTCAAATTTAAATTACTTGCACAACGTCTGAAAATAATTAATTCAGACTATGCACATTATGAAAATAAATTTCTTGAATCAGACCCATCTGAGGATGAAATTAAAAATGTTTTGGATACTTTTAGTAATCAACAATTAATGTGGACAGGAGTACAGGCTATCTGCCGCTAAACTCTGTCACAGACCTACTGTAACTAGTGATCAAACACCTGTTACACCTGTAACAACAACAAGTGTCCCATTACCAAGCTTACCTACATTGTCATTACCTATTTTCCAAGGTCATAATTATGAAGAATTCATTAGTGGTTGTCAATCCATAGTAAATTCACGAACTGACATAGATGAGATTGCTAAGTTCAATTATCTTAAATGTCTTGTGAAGGGAGAACCCTATGAACTGATTGTCATTTCCGGTGGTTAAAGGCAATTATCAAATAGCCTTACGTGTCTTAGCAGACAATTATTTTGATGCGGGACAAGGCCAGAGTTAGACATGCAGTCTTAATATCAAGCTTGAAGCCACCCAAACATTGTTTTTCAGACTTACAGGCATTTAGAATCACATTAGACAATAGTCTCAGATCTCTAGATGCTAAATATGACCTAAGACAAATGTGTTTGGGTTTTTATCAGTGATATTGTACAAGATAATTTTGGCACCACAAACTATTTTAACGATTAAATATTATGTTCAATAAACGCTATTTCACTTGTGAAGAAATTAGCAATGGTTTACAAACAATTGTTTCATGCATGCAAGCAACGAGACAAGATGAAAAATCCACAAATCCAGTGGATAATAAACCTACAACTCAGTATATCAAGAGTATAACTACTCCCACTAAAACACAGAATGGGAAATCCCATATAGGCATTTATCAAGCTTTGAATACAACAGACAGTAAACAGACTGTCATACATAAACGTACTCCAAAATGTGTGCTTTGTGACGGAACACATTGGGCACAGTATTGTATTCAATACACATCAATGGAGGCACGTAAACAACGTGTTCATCAGCTGAAAAGATGCATCAAGTGTTTAGGTGAACACAAGGGAGGTAAATGCTCACTGAAGAAGTGTTTTAAATGTGTTCATCATTCAGCATTATTTATTTATTTTATTTTTATTTTTATTTTTATTTATTTCCAATTTGTGCACACATACAGAGGTACAAAAAAAAAAAAATACAGATAAGAGCAGTATGCCAAAGCCACTTATACTATGCATAGCATTACGGGCTGGCTTAAAATTAACTTAAGATTAACTAAGCAATGATTATTATTATTATTATAATCAAGAAGAAGCGCTAAGCCACAAGGACTATACAGCGCTGCTACTAAGCAATGATGAAATCAGTGATAAAACATTAATGTAAACAGATAACTATAAAGCACAAGTGAGTATTACAAAGACAGGTCATATGGTTGCATTCAGTTAGGTAGTGATTCTGTTAGGTAGTGTATTTAAAAAATAATAAAGTTAGATTGGGTTTTAGGTTTAACATTTATGTGATATAATTGTGAGAAACATTTAGATATAAAATTTTAATGTTCAGTTATTCAGTATTTATTTGGTTTTGGGTGAGTAAGTAATCTTTGAGAAGAGACTTGAATTTATAAACAGGTTGTGTTTCTTTTATATTTACAGGTAATGAATTCCAGATTTTAGGGCCTTTTATGTGCATTGAGTTTTTGCATAGTGTGAGATGGACACGAGGAACATCAAAGAGTGATCTGTGCCTTGTGTTATGGTCATGTGTTCTGTTGAGGTTGGCAAGGAGATGTTTGAGGGGAGGGTTAATATCAGAGTTAAGTGTTCTATGTATGTAATAGGTGCAGTAATAAGTATGGATGTTTTGTATGGTGAGTAGGTTTAGTGTATTGAATATTGGTGGAGTGTGCTGCCTGTAGTAGTTTTGTTATCTTCTAACTGCCCCTTTTGTTGGGTAATTAGTGGTCTGAGATGGAAATTTTTTGTTGAGCCCCAGCAAAATTCCATAGGTGGAGGGGGGTAAAAAAGAGAGTGATATAGGCCAGGGGGCTGACGTGGAACATAGTACCGTACTTCGATAGTATGCCTACAGCTTGGAAATTTTCTTAAAAAATTTGATTATTGTGTATGAAATTTGAGTCTATTATCAGGTGGATTCCAAAGAATTTTCCCTCTGTAGTTTTGTGATAGGTGACCCATTTATCTTATGAAAAGGGGCATCGTAGCTCTTTCCCAAAACTGAATGAAGAGGTTTTTAAATTTTTTAGTGAAAGTTTGTTAGCCCTTCCGGGTAATTTTTCTGAAATTTCGGTTTTACGATTGGCTAGCTGACTGGGTGGGGAGGAAGCGTATGTGTGTCATTGCAAAAGTGTGGGTTTGAGTAATTGCAAAGTTTTTGGGAAAGGTCATTTATGATAGGAGAAAGAGAAGGGGCCAAGGACATTTCCCCTGGGGGGACCCCAAACGTAATTGGTTGTGCAAAGAGTTTGCCCATTTGCGTACACATATTGGTTCTGTTGGAGGTAAGATTGAGGTATTTGGGGAGTGCCCTTATCCCTGTGTGACAAATTTTTCGTGGGCAAGCATGGTCAACTGTATCAAAAGCTTTACGTAAGTCAAGAAGATCCCAGTGGGATTCTTTTTTCTTTTTGCAGTGTATATATGTTCTGCATGTGTATAATAGCATCTTAGTTTTTTATTAGGCCTGAATCCAAATTGGCAGGGGTTTTTAGTTGTTTTGGGGGATAAAGGGAGGGGTATTGTTTATGAATTAATTTTCAAAAATTTTTGAGAGAGGGTGAAATTGGATTTGGCCTATAGTTTTTAACTCTGTTTGGTCTCCTCCTTTGTGGACGGGGTGCCCCTTGCTTTTTGGTACGAGGGGAAAGGGGAGGATTTAAGGTTTTTAAAAGAAAATGTTGCAATGTTGGTGATGCACTTGTGACACTTTTTTGTATATAAGGGGGGTAAGGGATTTAAAACTCTGCCTTGTTTTTTTTTTGCGTTGTAATAAGGGAGCTTCGTATGGGTTGTGGAGCTGGAAAAAAGTGTGTTGGGTTGTTTCCCGGTGGGTAGTTTTTGGTGGGGATTGAGCTTGGGTTTTATTTGGCAAGGTTTTGTCCCATAGTGGGAAGAATCATTTAGTCTGTCTGTTTCTGTTGGTGGGGTTGGGGTTATTGTTTTTGATTTTTTTTTCGCTATTTCGTATATCTTTTTTGTTCCCAGAAATTTTTGAAGGGTTTTCCCGGTCTTTTTTTTATCACCCCGTAAGTTGGAAATCTGTTTCCCTAATACAATTTTTTTGCCCTTCTTATCAGGTGGTTAGGATTGCGAGTAACGTTTTGTTTGGTTCTGGTTATGTGACCCCTTCTGTACTGTTTTTCATATTGGTGTTTTTTATTTATGGATTTGAGAATGCTGGGTGTTAGCCAGGGACTGTTCAGTCTCTTTGCTGTCATCTGTTTAGTTTTTTTGGGGCAGTGCTTGTTATAGAGGTATTGGGTTTTTTTTAGAAAATTATTAATACATTCGTCAATATCTGTATAGGTTTCTAGCTCAGTGTGCCAATCAATGTTTGCTATTGCTGTTGTGAAGTTATTAATGGCTGCCTCATTGTGAAGTCTGAAGGTGACTTTAGTAGTGTCTTGGGGTAGTTTACCAAGAGTTGTTATGAGGAAAGTAGGGTAGTGGTCTGTGGTATTATCTGTAATTATGCCTGATTTTAAAGGGGATATGGTGTTGGTCCAGATGTGGTCAAGTAGGGAAACACTAGTCTCTGTAACTCTTGTAGGTTTTGTTACTGTTGGTAGTAACATCAGTTACTCATTGTGTTTGTGAATTCAGTAACGTGTGGGTCCTGGTCTTGCAGGAGATTTATATTGAAGTCACCTGAGAGTAGTAAGTGATCTTTGTTCATGCGTGCATCAGTTATCATACTTCCTAGATTTTGACTAAATTGGCTAATGTTTGACTGTGGAACTCTGTAGATGTTTATCAATGTGAGAGGTTTTTGTAGGTACTTTGATTTGAATTTAGCTATTATATATTCCCATGTTCATCCCTTGTGCAAGTATTAGTGATACATTCTAGTTGGTCTGAGTAGTATATGGCTGTGCCCCCCCCTTGTTGATCTGGCCTGCAGTTGTGTATGGCTGTGTAACCAGGAATGGCATAGACATCTGTACTATCAGGCTTTAGCCAGGTTTCAGTTAGTGTAATATGGACATATTGGCTGAAAGGGAAATTTAGTTGCTTGAGGTCACGAATCTTGCTTAAAGATCTGATATTTAGTTAAATGTTATGTTGTTGTTGCATAAATGCCTTTGATTGTTCTGCCCAAATACTTTTTGTGAACGCAGCAGACTTCCACAGAAAAGGAAGTCAACAAGCCAGCAAAAAATTAGAATAATTTAAAGAAAAATGCTCTCCCATAGTCGAGTTGAGTACTAATAAATTACAAAAAACCCAAATGTGCTAACAAATTTGTCAAGGTCCAAAGGTCCTTCTAAGAAGTCATGTTACAGAAACTAAAACCCCCCATGCCAAAATCGTTAGTATGCTTTTTTTTCCCAAATTTGGAAACAGACATTGACCTAGCAGAATCACTGTTGGTTAGGAAACGGGAAAAAAGAAGTAAAGCTGTGGTAGTAGATGATTTGCCTAAGTCTCGCAACCCAGGGATTAAAAGAAACGTTGCAGCCTGAAAGCAGTAAGGTAAATTTAGCCTGTCCTAATACAACGGACACTATTACCCAATTGTTTTAACTTGGAATGATTATTATTACTTTTTTGTGCAAAATATAGAAGTAAACATGATTTTTACTTCCAAAAAACACGGAGGCCACTTATATGTGGTCCCATTCCCTCTAAAAGGGGGGAAAGAAGCTGGTTATTCAGGGGAAAAATGTACTGTACAGAATAACCGCTGACATGTCCCGCAAAATTTATCATTACGGGAAGAAATGAATGAACCTTTTTTAAAAGTTGTGGGATTAGATCGATAGGTATGATGAAAATAAACAACCCCACAGAGTTCAGATTATAACCAATATTTGGACAATGCAAATAAAAAGGGGACGTATTGGGTTTTGGTTTACCATGGAAATTAAATCCCCCCACATTCCCCTAGCAATTATGCATGGCTTTCGGAAAAATGAAAACAAAAAATACAGAGTCAGGAAGAATCCAGACTACTGATGTCTATGTTAAACATACAAGAACAGTTGGAAATAAATTCATTGAGGAAATAGTGAAGAAAAGGAGACAGACGCTATTATCTCCCGCACCAGGAAAAAAGGGTTCTGAAACCCCCCTCCCTATTTAACAATGCAGCGCAGTGCAAAAAAAGATGTACAAGTCTTAATGACGTCTGATGCCCGGGCCCCTCAAAACTGAGAAGCTTGGAGACGTGCTTTTGAAATTTCGCACAAACCCATATCCTTCGGCTGATATTTCCAAAGCTTTTTTAAGAGTGGGATCAAGAAATAGATAAAAATTATACTCGATTCTTGGGGCCTGAAAATCCACAGATACTAAAAGCCCTGTGAAAACTTATCGTTTCAAATCAGAAATTTTTGGTGCAACACCCTCCCATTTTACTAGAAGCTACTTAAATACACTTTTGAAGAAATCTGAAAGTCCCTTAAAAGAAATCTTAAAGAAAAGTTTCTAGGGACAATCTTAAAGGTACTGTGAAAAAGAGGGGTTTTTGAAATCCTTATAAGAAAAGCTAACAAGGGGTAAAAAGAAGAAAATATGCCTTAAGGTGGGAATCTAATTCAAGCTTTTAAGGGGAACTTATCAAAGAAAATTTCCCTGAAATGAAATTCCTGATTGCAAAATATGCTGGGATTAATTTGGGAACACGGGAAAAATACTTTGAGTTTGTGGCAGCAAAGAGTAGTAACCTTTATTCGGCGCATGTACACACCCCATTTAAAGGCTATCTCCCAAACCAGCGAACCGGGTTGTAAGAGTGATGAGGGGGCCCTCGTTCAACTGGACATTCTACCCAAATAAGAAGAGGGTTTTTGGCAATCGCAGAGGTTTTGTGGGACCGCTCTCCGTCTTGCCCTTGTCATTCCCTTTCTAGAGCGGGTTAACACGGTCTGCTTTTTTTGGCTTTATTTTGTTTGCTTCCCGTGGGTGCACTTTTCTTATCATGTACATAGTGTACATATTGCTTTTTAAACGGGTGAAGGAAAATATAAGTCTAAACTTTTCTACTGTTTTTTTTGCCCCCTTTAACCCCCGGGGGAACAGGCCTTTTTGGAATCCGGGTTGTAAAAAGTCCAAAAAGATAAAAAAAATCATGCATACACTCACTAAACGATTTACTGTCAGGGGTATCACAATTTTTGATCCTTAGGATCTTCTTCCCCCAATTCCAAAAAGGGAAAAATGCTTATGAAGATGCAGGGAAGCCAAAAAAATTGGATGGGATGGAACTTCCCTCTAGAAATAGTCCATGGATGAAACATCCGGGGGTTTAAACAATTCATAAAATTAAAATTCCCAGACAAATAGGTAAAGGGGGGAAAGAATTCACAGAATGTGTTCTGTGTGCGAAACCCAGAGGTTATGGCGCTGTAGCTTACATGAGTAATGCGGAAGGAAGCACAATTATTCAAAGGCCCGGGGAGCACCCTTAAAAGGTCAGAACGTAACAATTGGAACTGACAGCATCTATGTAGGTAAAAAATTAGGTCTATTCAACAAAGTACTTGTACTCACTAGGGGAAAAAACCGTGATCTGGAGCGATAATGAAGCAGTTCCCCAATGGTTAAAAAATAAATAAGATAAGCGGTTATGTCAAACAGAGTGCAAAAAAAAAGAGATGCAGAGAGATTATCTTTTCTTCACGTCTCTCCCCAAGAGAACCAGCTGACATGTTGTCACGTGGTGTCCCATAAAGAAATTTGTGGATAAAAATTTTGGGCCCCACGGCCCAAACGGGCTCTCTAATAAAATAATGGCCTAGCAAAAGTCACTTTATCCCAGAAAAAAACAGTCTGCTTGAACACAGCGAAATAAGTTGTGTAAATACTGCAGACAAAACCAGAAAATAGTCATTGATGGTCAAATGTTATTTTTGGGAAAAAGTTTAAGAGTTCAGTCTTGCTTAAAATTTTAAAAGGGAAAAAAAAACCTGATTATAATTTTTCTTGAACCCTTTAAAATACGGGGGTGAAATAATCAAAAAGATGTTTTCTCACGAAAAAATTTCTGAAAAACAAAAAGTAAACCCCCAAAAGAAACCTGTCATGATTAATTCTTTAGGATTTTATCTGACTCAAAAAAGATTGAAAATGTCGGGGAAGAATTTAATTTTCACTACCTAAAGAAGATACACCAATATTGCCCCCAAGAAATTTTGGCAAACAAAACTGTTGTGAAAAAACGCCCACAGAAAGGTTTTCATGGGGGGTAGTGACACCTTTTCATATCGACAATCCTATTTGGATACCCAAGGTCGCAAAGTGTGAAAAAACAAAAAAAGGACTGTATTATTGTGTCATCTATGCGAGATTCAAAATCCGGTCCCCTCCATTCCTCTAAAAGAGTTTGTCATATCACTCCATTTGGGGTGACAGGGGTAGTTTAAAATGGCCCAATTTTTTTTTAAACCAAAACATTTGCAAAGTTCCTTCAAGGTGTACACTGTTTGCATTTTGTGCTACAACAGGCAGTACACTAGAAGTCCCCAATGAATTCGCTGAAACCTTTATAAATTATTCAAAAGGTTTGCAGCCAGGGGGCATGCCCCCAGACTGAGATTTCAGTAATGAAAGAACTTTGTTGGGGGTGCGTTTATATAAAGCAAAATTTTTGATCAACCAGAAGTAAACAGATGCTAAATCAACGCAGTTTGTCGTTGGAGATACTTCCTCCTAAATCTCCATGGCACGGCGGATTTTATGAAAGAATGATCGGCATTGAAAAACGTTTTTTAAGGGAAAGACTCTTCATCGTCAGAGAATAGACTTAGAAAAACCGTCAGTTGTATGAAATAGAAAAATAGTAAACAACAGACCTCAAACTTATGTTACCGATATCTGGACAATTTAGAACTGTTAAGTCCCTCTTTTTACTCCATGGCAAAGGCCGAACCTGTTCCCCTGAATATAAAGAAACATAGGGGATCCTACTTTTTTTCGAACCTGACAACCAGACGTAATTAAAACTTAATAAAGTGTTTAACGTTGGGAGAAATTTGGCGAGAAGTATCTCACCCATTGAGAGAACACTTCTATGGAGTGGTGTTCCGAAAATCTAAGTCCTTAAGACCGGGACATAGTGATTATCGACAATGATGGCCGGGGCCCCCAAGGGCCCACTTGGAAAAATTGTGACCTAAACCTGATGAAATGGAATCATCGGGGGACATTATTTTTTGAGCAAAGGTTAGTGAATAAGGGGAAAATAAATAAACTAGTACGTTAAATTAACGTGTTGAAAACAAAATTAGTGATTCTCCAGAAACCACACGACAAAAGCGTTCAGAAAAGCAAGCACAGTGGGGGCGATGAGAAAATAAAATTTAATGTTAGTGTGAATAGTTCCCCCTGCAGCAAACCCTCCACCGCCCCCCATGGGGAAATTTTCCCAGGTGGGGGACAGCCCTTACCCCCTTTCACCCTTTCAGCCCTGAGGGCCCACCCCTCTCAGAAGGGGCAGTCTTGTTTACTGCTACAGTAAAATTGACGCAGATGCTTAAGTATGAAAACGGGGTAAAGCGAGCGGCCATTGCAGTCCATTTTGCAGAGTGTTTTAATAAGAGGACATACATCCTTTTACTTTCGGACAATTAAGGAAAATCCTGCTCCCACTTTATTACCTAGGGGCGGGAAGCAAAAGTACTTGTCAGCTTTTCCTTTGTGCAAGGGGCAGAAAACGGCGTGGGGTGCTTGCATCTTAGTTTACTTTTGACTCTACTGAGAGTGACACTGATGCCAGGATAACCAAAAAGAACGATCTGTGCTTAGTGTAAAAAAAATGCTCACAAAACACAAAAAACACTTACAGAGAAGTGTGTGCTTCTTTATGATAATTTGTAAACAATAAAGACAAATCTTGTGGAACGTGTCCCAGTAGCGTATTCCTAGATATGGAAAACGTGGACATCAAGGACACTTCAGCTTCTATAAAGCCCGTATCTTCGAAGGTGTGAAGAACACCCTAGCTCACTCTAAAGAGAAAAGGAGGTTCGAATTTCTTGTGTGGGGGGTGCGATTTCTGAGTCGAAAGGAGTTTGTAATCAACCATGTCGGCAGAAAGGGTTTGGGGACTTTTGAGCCCACACAAGAAAATTTTGTCAGCCATCAGTAAATAAAATTGCTGACATAACCCCCCCTGGGGGAAATTTTAAATCTTACAAATTATAACTCTTTACAGCCCTTTGAGAATGACTTCGACAGTTTCAAGCCCTTGTCTCAGGGGCGGTGTGCGGGCGAAGCTGTCTTTCAAAGTTACATAAAAACTTTAAAATTAGCGGGTTAAAGCCATTTTCAAATGTGTACTCCCCCAGTTGTGCTCCCCTAGTTGTGGTTTCCCTGGGTTTACCTGGAGGGGGTTTCGAGTCACAGTCCGGGCCCTGCCTCTTCACTGCTCGCTACTGGGTGTTGTGTACTCACCTGTTGGGTTGCAGGAGTCGATCATGGCCCCCGGGCCCTACACAGGCCCTTCTCCCTGCTCCATGAATTTATAAAAATTTTGTCTTAAAATTACGTTTTTTCCAACTTTTCCCTTCCTGACAACTCTATGACTACAAATACTCCCAACATCTCTTTGACTCTATGAGTCTTCAAACTTCCAATTGTGGCCCCTTGTTTCGGTTCCGTCTTTGGAACATTCTGTCTTTGCCCCTTTGTAAATTCCCTCGAAGTATTTTATGTCATTTCATGTCCCCCCTGCCCCTCCCTGTCCTCCTGTGTCCAGGCCGTTTTCCCCTTTAACCTTTCTTCATAGGACATTCCCCTTTCTCGGGGCAAATCTTTTTCCCCAAAACCTTTGCACTTTCTCTAATTTTTTGCGTGCTTGACCAGGTGTGGTTTCAGATGGTCTGCAAATTCAATGTGGGTTTGACGTACACGTATGCAAACTTTAATATTTTTTACTGAGGTACTGGAAAAGCTATTTTTTAGGTTTTGCCAGGCGCCCCAATACTGCAACAGTTATTGGTTTATGTGAGCCTCAGATGTGCTCGGTATTTTCTCTCCCAAAATATTTTCCTTGAGTGAGGTTTGCAGTTTTTGGGCCCCCTAGCCTTTACTTTCTGAAGTCTTTTTATCTTACCCCAATCTTTATTACTTTGCATTTTGGGGGGGTTAAAAATTGAGGAACCATTCTGAAAACCCGGCTTGCAGCCCGTCCAGATCCCTTTTTAGTCCTGCCTTATCCCATCGATTTTTAAATTTTCCTCTTAACTTACCTCATTGCAAAAAAGGGACATTTGACATCCCTTCCGTCATGTTAATTACATATATAAAGCACACTGGTCTAGGATGACACCCGTGGGAACCCCGATCGTCGCAAGCCCCACTCTGACATTATCAAAAGTCCATGACTCGTTGTTGCCTCCCTGTGAGGCTTTTTAACCATTGCATTCCTTTCCTATCCTGCGGTCCTTCAGCTTTTGCACTAAACTCCCGTGTGGAACGTGTCAAACGCCTTTACAGTCCAAAAAAAACGCAATCTACTCACCCCCCCCCCCCTTTTCTTTTCTTACTGTGTCACCCTGTCATAAATCCAGTAGGTTTGCGACACAGGTTTTCCCCCCGAAACCCTGTTTTGGGTGTCACAAACTATTCCTTTTTGAGATATTCCCCCCACTTTCTCTTGAACTCTTCTCCATGACGTTGCATAGTATATATTCATGACATTGGGGCTAAAGTTTTAATGCCTCGTGTCTGCTCCTTTTTTAAAAAATTTTGGGGCTACATTTTTGCCATCTTCCATACCTCGTTAGTTGCCCCCTTTTGATTGTGAATATTGTTGTTGGGGTCACTAGCGCCCTGCTCCCCTCTCAGACCATGGAAGAGTTTCCGCCCCTACCTTTGAGATACCAGCTCATTAGAGCCCTTCACTTCTTGTCGGTTTTTGTTTGTACCCAATAGTTGATGGTGTACCCCTCTTCGTCTTTCTGGAGTCCCTTTTTTTTCCTCTGTGAACATTCTTTGAATCTCTGTTGGCTCCTCATTTACTTCGGTCGTTTTTTGGGTCTCTCCCCCTTCCTCCCCAGCCAGATTACCTGGTCCGGGAGTGTTGTTTTCCCCCTGTTGTGGCTGTACAACAGTTCAGGGCCCGATTTGTCTTTCGTGCTATGTCATTTTCAAAATTACCATTGGGGGGCCCTTTTACCTGTGCATATTAATTTTGGCTCTGTGCTGCTCTCTTTGTCTCCGGGTTCTTTGCCTTCTATACTTCTTTCCCTTCTCTAGCATCTTGGTTTTGGGCCCCTACACCTTTGGGGGGAAACCAAGGGGTCTTCACCTTTTTTTTATTTCGTTACCTTTGGTACATACTCTCCCCGCTTCCTTGCATATTGTTGTCACTATCCATCATCTTGTTTTCCATTTTTCCCGATTCCATCATTTTTGTTTACCCCCCTTTTCACATATTCATCCCTTTTTTCCATCTTGCCATATTCCATTATCTTTTCTCTGTCCCACTGAACCCCCTGCAGGAAATTGTCATGCCTAGTAGTCCCCCTCTTGAGTTTGGCTTCATTCTCCCGCCCTTTCCCGCTTCCCCGTCCCCTTGTAATCTGCTATGTATCGAAGTGAACCACTGCTCCTGGGCCCCAAAGGGGGCTTTCATATGTGATGTCCTCAATATCTCACTATCAAGGTAATCTAGGTCCCGTCTTGCGGTTCATCCTCTCCCCTCTTCTTGGTAGTGTCCCCTTTCGTGTTGGACATGAGATTTTTCCGTACCACCCCCATCACTTAGCCCTCCCGTTTCTGGGCCCCCCGTGACACCCGGGTTTTCCCAGTCAATTTCCTTGTGACTGAAACCACCCCTACTCAGCAGCTTTGCCCTCTTGCCCTGAGCCCCTTTTGGCCCCTTCAGCCATGTCCAAACATTGCCTTGCCCTTCTACTTGCCTGGCCCCCGGGTTTTTGTGGTGGGGTTAACTCCTGTAATTTTCCACCTTAGGACCTACAGATTAAATGTTCCCCCCCAATGCAGCCTTCTTCCCCTCGTTCCTTTCTCCGCTCCCTTCCCATTTTTTTTTGATGAGAGTGCCACTCCTCCAACCCCCCCTGTTTTTTCCCCTGTCTTTCTTTAGGTCTGATATCCCCTTGGAAAAGGCATCTGTTACTATTCCTGTGAGCTTGGTTTCTGTGAGGTTTAAGTCTGGGTCCTCTTTTATTTTTTTGTTTCCTTTCCTCCCCCTTATTCATTTTTCCATCAGCGTTGGTGAACATTACCTTCAGTTTTCCCACCCAACACGTGTTTGAAGGGTTTGAGGTGGGGGACCTGGCAGTGTGCTGTTGATTTCGCATAGTGTGGGGGAGGGACTGTAAGTGTGGATTGTGGTTTTTGGGTTTGGATAATGGTTGGTTGTGGGTTTTGATGGGGGTTCTGTGTGAGCTTGCACTTGTTGTTGCCCCGCTTGTTGTCCTCTGCCCGACTCTGTCTTGTTTTTCTCCCCAAACCCCTTTTATTTCTGGTCCTCTTCTCAGGGACTGTACTCTTTTTTGTTCTGTTCAGTCGGAAACCCCCTTGTATGTTGATTATTCCTTAGCTGTGGTTTCCTTGCAGGATTGTTCTGCTCGTTTTTTTTCTTGAAAATCATTAGACTGACCAATTTCTCCCCCTTTAAATATTCCCCAAATTTCTGAAAATTTACTATCCAGTCAGTCCTCCTGCTATTTCTCTGTTATTTTTAATCTTCTGTTTTTTTTTGATGTCTTTCTTTTGTGTCCTCCTTGCCCCTGAAGCCATGAATAAAAACTGACTTCACCTCTCCTCCTGTGTATGTGTGATGTGGAGAAGAGAAGAGAAAGTTACGTGTGTTAGCAATTAATGTTTTTTTTTTGAGCGCAGGTGTGACAAACCTTATTCACCCGAAGCATAGAGGGCAATAGCAGGTTAAGATAATCATCTAAGTTCGATTCCCCCATTTTATTTATACATTTTTTGCCCAATTTTTCAAACCCTTCATAAAAATAATGCATTAAATTACAAAGCGCAAACACAGTGTCCCCATGGGTTTGCTAGCTATAAGTAACAATTGGACGAAACATCGTTTGTGTGGGTACTAACTGTAGCACAAGTGAGTCATAGTTCACTCAGACATGATCCTCGGCTCCCCGTCACAGGTGTGCTTTATAAAGTAAGTAGTTGGGGAATTAATGCATTTGCTTTTGATGTTTTTAATAAGATTTTGATATACTATGTTTTTTAAAAATTCCACTCTCACCCTTTTTTTTTTTTATTTCTCTCTGCCTGTGCAGTTATTTTCTTAAAAAAACACTTGTTCGGAGTCATTACTAAATGAAAAGGGGGAAAACAGCTGGGAAATGATGGGATCTACAGAAAAGTTAAAATCAGGAGGGGATATATGTTTAGTGGGTTTGGGATTTTGTTTTAAAAATTACGAAAGGGGGAAGGTACCTAGGGATTTGGGCGGAGAGGTAAGTCCCTTTTATAAAGGGAAGGGGGACAAAAAGATTGTAAAAATTTAGAGGGAAAAAGTTTTTGAGTAACCCCGGAAAGTGTACGGGAGGGTTATTTTTGAAAAATTAGAGGTAAAAAGAAGTAAATTGCGGGCGAGCAAAGGGGGTTTCGGTGGGTAGGGGTGTGTAGACAAGTGTTTACATTGAAGCATATAGTGAACAGTATTTAATAAAGGTAGGGGAAGTTTTTATGCATTTTCGATTTTAAAAAAGGGTATTTAAAAGTGGATAGAGGAGCAATGTGCAGAGTTGCAAATATATGGAAAAGGTGGAAGTTAAAATGCTGTAAAAAGTTTTTTTATGAGGAAGTGAGGCAGGTTAGGGTGTTAGAAAAGGGGAGACTACTTCCCGGAAAAATAGGTCTTAGACAGGGATGTGAATGTCACCATTTGTTTAAAATTTTTTTATGGGTTTTAAAAAAAAGTAAATGCTAGGGTGTTCGGGAGAGGGGTGGGATTAAATTTGTGGGAAACAAATACAAAATGGGAATGACAGTTTTCTTTTTTCTGATGATATGTGCTTATGGGAGATTCTTGAAAAGGAAAGGTTGTGGACGATTTGGGAGTGTTGGTAAAGGTGAAAGTTAAAGTGAACAAAATGAGTAAAGGGGAAGAAGATCAAATGATTTAGATAAAGAAAAATTGGGGATCAAATTGGGGGGAGTAGGAAGAAGTGAATGTTTTGATACTTGGGAGTTGATGTGTGGCGGATGGATTTATGAAAAGGATGAGGTTAAACATAGAATTAGAAGGGGAAAAAAAGGTGGTGGGCGTTGAGGGATATGTGGGTCAAAAAAACTTTTATGGGGCAAAAGGAATGTAGAAAGTAAAGTATACCAAACACTTTTTTGGGTGTGAACTTTTGGGTTTTGAATGCAGCGTGAGGAGGTGGTTGGAGGCATGGAGAGCCCGTCAAGGGCAAGTTATTATTTTATCAACCGGGCCCATTCCCCCCAAGGCCGGGTGGCCCGAAAAAAAAAAAACTTTTACCATCATTCATCCCCACGTCTTTCCAAAGGGGGTTTTCACTACGTTTTTAAAAAGCCAATCCCGGTGGGGCAGTTTTTAATCAAACCCCCCGTTTTTTAATTTTATAAAAGTTTTTGAACTAAAAACGTAGTATAAAAAACCCCGTCTTATCCCTTAAAACCCTGTGGGGGTCCAACCCCCCGCCCAAAATCCCTTTATCCTAATTCCAGGCGACCCTACCCCCTTTTCCCCCACAACGAAACTCGAAATCAACTTTTTGCCCATTTTTCTCACCCCCCCAAAAATTCCCCAGCCCCCAACGTTGCCCCCCTTCCTTTAAATACAATTTTTTTATATTTAAAAACCCATTGCCCCGCTGTTCCACCCCCACCTTTCCCGCCCACACATCACCCACTTTACACCCAAAAAGGGGGTTTTGGTCATCCCTCAACACCCCCTTTGCCCCCAAAAACAAAGTTCTTTGTCTCCACAGACTCCTAAGTGCACCACTCACTCTTTTTCCCTCATCAATTCTATGATTCACCTCATCTTTCATAGACCCATCCGCTGACACGTCCACTCCCAAATATCGAATACGTTCACCTCCTCCATACTCTCTCCCTCCAATCTGATATTCAATCTTTCATCACCTAATCTTTTTGTTATCCTCATAACCTTACTCTTTCCTGTATTCACCTTTAATTTTCTTCTTTTGCACACCCTACCAAATTCATCCACCAATCTCTGCAACTTCTCTTCAGAATCTCCCAAGAGCACAGTGTCATCAGCAAAGAGCAGCTGTGACAACTCCCACTTTGTGTGTGATTCTTTATCTTTTAACTCCACGCCTCTTGCCAAGACCCTCGCATTTACTTCTCTTACAACCCCATCTATAATATATTAAACAACCACGGTGACATCACACATCCTTGTCTAAGGCCTACTTTTACTGGGAAAAAATTCCCCTCTTTCCTACATACTCTAACTTGAGCCTCACTATCCTCGTAAAAAACTCTTCACTGCTTTCAGTAACCTACCTCCACACCATACACTTGCAACATCTGCCACATTGCCCCCCTATCCACCCTGTCATACGCCTTTTCCAAATCCATAAATGCCACAAAGACCTCTTTAGCCTTATCTAAATACTGTTCACTTATATGTTTCACTGTAAACACCTGGTCCACACACCCCCTACCTTTCCTAAAGCCTCCTTGTTCATCTGCTATCCTATTCTCCGTCTTACTCTTAATTCTTTCAATTATAACTCTACCATACACTTTACCAGGTACACTCACAGACTTATCCCCCTATAATTTTTGCACTCTCTTTTATCCCCTTTGCCTTTATACAAAGGAACTATGCATGCTCCTGCCAATCCCTAGGTACCTTACCCTCTTCCATACATTTATTAATAATGCAACCAACCACTCCAAAAACTATATCCCCACCTGCTTTTAACATTTCTATCTTTATCCCATCAATCCCGGCTGCCTTACCCCCTTTCATTTTACCTACTGCCTCACGAACTTCCCCCACACTCACAACTGACTCTTCCTCACTCCTACAAGATGTTATTCCTCCTTGCCCTATACACGAAATCACAGCTTCCCTATCTTCATCAACATTTAACAATTCCTCAAAATATTCCTTCCATCTTCCCAATACCTCTAACTCTCCATTTAATAACTCTCCTCTCCTATTTTTAACTGACAAATCCATTTGTTCTCTAGGCTTTCTTAACTTGTTAATCTCACTCCAAAACTTTTTCTTATTTTCAACAAAATTGTTGATAACATCTCACCCACTCTCTCATTTGCTCTCTTTTTACATTGCTTCACCACTCTCTTAACTTCTCTCTTTTTCTCCATATACTCTTCCCTCCTTGCATCACTTCTACTTTGTAAAAACTTCTCATATGCTAACTTTTTCTCCCTTACTACTCTCTTTACATCATCATTCCACCAATCGCTCCTCTTCCCTCCTGCACCCACTTTCCTGTAACCACAAACTTCTGCTGAACACTCTAACACTACATTTTAAACCTACCCCATACCTCTTCGACCCCATTGCCTATGCTCTCATTAGCCCATCTATCCTCCAATAGCTGTTTATATCTTACCCTAACTGCCTCCTCTTTTAGTTTATAAACCTTTACCTCTCTCTTCCTGATGCTTCTATTCTCCTTGTATCCCATCTACCTTTACTCTCAGTGTAGCTACAACTAGAAAGTGATCTGATATATCTGTGGCCCCTCTATAAACATGTACATCCTGAAGTCTACTCAACAGTCTTTATCTACCAATACATAATCCAACAAACTACTGTCATTTCGCCCTACATCATATCGTGTATACTTATTTATCCTCTTTTTCTTAAAATATGTATTACCTATAACTAAACCCCTTTCTATACAAAGTTCAATCAAAGGGCTCCCATTATCATTTACACCTGGCACCCCAAACTTACCTACCACACCCTCTCTAAAAGTTTCTCCTACTTTAGCATTCAAGTCCCCTACCACAATTACTCTCTCACTTGGTTCAAAGGCTCCTATACATTCACTTAACATCTCCCAAAATCTCTCTCTCTCCTCTGCATTCCTCTCTTCTCCAGGTGCATACACGCTTATTATGACCCACTTCTCGCATCCAACCTTTACTTTAATCCACATAATTCTTGAATTTACACATTCATATTCTCTTTTCTCCTTCCATAACTGATCATTTAACATTACTGCTACCCCTTCCTTTGCTCTAACTCTCTCAGATACTCCAGATTTAATCCCATTTATTTCCCCCCACTGAAACTCTCCTACCCCCTTCAGCTTTGTTTCGCTTAGGGCCAGGACATCCAACTTCTTTTCATTCATAACATCAGCAATCATCTGTTTCTTGTCATCCGCACTACATCCACGCACATTTAAGCAACCCAGTGTGGTGTAAATATTATGCAGAAAATTCAGAGTGTAGAAATTATGAGAAGGTGTAGAGTTAATAAAAGTATTAGTCAGATGGCTGAAGAGGGGTTGTTGAGGTGGTTTGGTCATTTAGAGAGAATGGATCAAAGTAGAATGACATGGAGAGCATTTAAATCTGTAGGAGAAGGAAGGCGGGGTAGGGGTCGTCCTCGAAAAGGTTGGAAGGAAGGGGCAAGGGAGGTTTTGTGGGCGAGGGGCTTGGACTTCCAGCAGGCGTGCATGAGCATGTTCGATAGTGAATGGAGACGAATGGTATTTGGGACTTGACGATCTGTTGGAGTGTGAGCAGGGTAATATTTAGTGAAGGGATTCAGGGAAACCGGTTATTTTTATATAGCCGGACTTGAGTCCTGGAAATGGGAAGTACAATGCCTGCACTCTAAAGGAGGGGTTTGAGATATTGTCAGTTTGTAGGGATATGTTGTGTATCTTTATACGTATATGCTTCTAAACTGTTGTGTTCTGAGCACCTCTGCAAAAACAGTGATTATGTGTGAGTGAGGTGAAAATGTTGAATGACGATGAAAGTATTTTCTTTTTGGGGATTTTCTTTGTTTTTGGGTCACCCTGCCTCAGTGGGAGACGGCCGACTTGTTGAAAAAAAAAAGAAAATATATATATATATATATATATATATATATATATATATATATAATATATATATATATATATATATATATATATATATATATTGTGAAGGCTTACTCAGCCCTGTAACAACTTCAGTCAGTATTACTCAGGCTGGCTCCTCCTCAGGAAAATTAATGAATAGAAAAAGAACAAAACTGACAAATATAAACACTTTATTATTTAGGAAATATGAAATATAAAACACTTAAATATGAAATACTGATCCTACATGAAAGAAAATGAAAAATTAAAAATATAAATGATATCTGAATTCAATGCTAAAAACTTGGGTGTTTGGTGTTGGTGACACTGCGTGTTGTTGCAATAGAAGCCGTTGCTGATGATGTGGGGAGGGTCACAGTTGTTGGTGACAACCCACTGGCTCGTTCTAGTGGCCGTAAGTAATCTTTCCCGATGACAGGAGATCAGGTTCTTGACCGCTGTAATGATGAGGGGTTATGTCCTGATTCTTCATACAAGTGCACCGGCAAGTAAATCCAATATGGGACGTCTCCAGGACGTTAGTCCGTCTCTGTCAGTTTTTCTCGTCGATTGACAGGTGACCCTCTCTGTCATCCAAGCTGAAAAGATAGACAGGTTACCCACTGCTTAAATAATCACTCTCCATGATAAGTACAATACCTAAAAGACGTGGTCATTATTACAACAGTCAACTACAGTAGTGTTGGGAGCTGTGAGTCGAGTGATTTACTGTTTGACCAGAGCCCCACACGTCACCTTTCGGGGGGGAAGAGGGAGGGGAAGGGATAGTGGGAGCTAGACTGACCCTATGTTAACAAGCAGCCGGCAAACAAACTATCACTTTAGGGGTGGGGGAAAAAAGGCGGGAATAGCGGGAGCTTGACTTACCCTACCTTAACAAGTAGCCGGCAATGAAACTATTGTTACTATATATTCCCTTGCTACTCCTATCTATTGAACTTTTCCCTCACACTTCCCCATACCAAGACTTATAGTCAAGGAGTATAAGAAGAATAGGCGAGGAAAAAGTTCTAACATGTGGAAGTCGCGTAAGGCAAGAAATCTTCTACTGACTGTCATGACTTAACCAGTCAGAGAAATAATTAGATGAACCACTGATATACACAATATGGAACTTAAAAGCCTGGAGTGCCAATGTCCACATCAAGAGGTGACTGTTGGTTCCCTTAAAAGTTTCTAGGTATATCAAAGGTTTGTGGTCCATTTCTAAAATGAATTCTTTTCCCAGCAAATAAAATTTAAGTTTGGAGATACTCCACACAAGGGCTAAACATTCCTTTTTTATGGTGGAGTATCTCGTTTCTGCGGGAAGGAGTTTCCAGCTTAGGAAGCATACAGGGAAGGGAGTACCATCATGGTATTGTAGTAAACACCGCACCTAAGCCAGTATTGGAAAGGGATCAGTTTTTTAAGCAAAATGTTTTATTAATATCTGGAATCTTAAGTATAGGGTCTTTCGAAAAGAGCTTTTAATTATTAAACTTTTTCCCTAGTACGCGGAAACTTCAAGAGGTTCCTT
>NC_069421.1:53965622-53968122 GCF_026875155.1 Cherax quadricarinatus
TTGGTGCCCATTCTCTGTGATTGAGTCTGGAGGGACTCATTTAATACTGATTTATATGTAAAACACTAGTTTTACAGCTTTTTTCGAAGGACCTTGGCTCATAGGTTATTTGTACACTGTAGTACAACATATTTGGACCACAGTGTGGTCTTTATCCGGTTCGAGCACGACCAAAGACTCTGTTGAGAATTTGGCCTTACCAGCTAAGATATAATTATATAATGAACACTTAGCTGATAAATGACAGCAAATCGTCTACACAGCCGTCCCTGCAGACGAGGTCTAGATGCTGTCGAAACCATCACAACAGTGGGCTGTCAAGAGATACAAATTGTAAGTATGAATTACCCCTAGGGGGTGTTATGCCAGCATATTTCATTCGATGATGGCTGACGAATACTTACTTGTTTGGACTCAAAAGTCCACACCTTACTGCCGATTGTAGGTTGATTACAAACTCCTTGTGACTCAAGAATTGCGCAATCCCCCGATCTACAAGAAATTCGTAACATACCTTGCTCTTTGTAACGTGAGCTATGGTGTTCTCAACACCTTCGACAGATATCGGTGACTTGATAGAAGCTGAAGTGTCCTTGGATGTCCACGTCTTCCATTGTCTAGGAAACGCACACTGGTACACTATGTTCAACAAGATTAGTTTTTATTGTTCACAATGTATCACAAGAGAAGCTGATCACACTTCTCTAAGTGTTTATTGTGTTGTGTGAGACACTTTATTCACACTAACGCACAGATCAGTGTCCTTTGCTGGTTATCCTGGCGTCAGTGTCTCGTAGTAGAGTCAAAGTTAGTCTGTCCGACGCCCCAGCGCTCCATGCCGTCACTGGCCCCAGCACAAAAAAAAAAAAAAACGCTGATCTAGTACCTTGCATCCTTGTCGTCACCTCGATGAAGCAAAGCAGAATGTTTGTTTCTTGCTGTCTTAATCATAGACAACAATGTACAACTTTACTATGGTAATAAAGTGGGAGCAGGATTTTCCTTAATTGTCCTGCTAAAGTAAGAGATGTACTGTCTCTTATAAAAATACACGTTGCAACACCCCTGCAAGGAGCGGAGGTCACTTGATTACGCATATGACATCTGTGATCAATTACTCACTCTAGCAGTAAACAAGACGCTCGCCCCTTCTGAGTGGCCCCTCAGGGCTGAAAGGGGCTGAAGGGGGCTGAAAGGGGCTGAAGGGGGCTGATACCCCCCTCCTGGAGAAAATTTCTCCACACAAGTCACCGCCTTACCCTCTTGATGGGATGGGGCTCGAAGTGACTGCAAGCAAGTCTCCTCTCAGCTCTGGTAAAGAACTACTCAGGATAACCCAAGAAAAATCTCAAGCAACAGTGTTCAGAGTTGCTCAGCTGAAGAGCAGGAACGACGACGTATTTTCAATCTGAAGATCAAGCGACAGTGTGGAGACTTATATACTGTCGGAAGGAGAGGTGTAGAGTAGTAGAAGAAAGAATGAAATCATTGAGAGGTCACGTCCCTCTCGGATCCAACCACTTTCTCACTTGAGAAAGTGGTTGGAGAAAGTGGTCTAAGATGTTTTCTCTTCTGTACCAAGATACCATTGTGGTGCAGTGTCTGACAGAGTGAATATCAAAATGGTATACAATACCGACAGGCTGGTAAGACACATAGGCAACAGTTAGGCAACTTTATTCTGAAACGTTTCGGCTACACAGTAGGTTTCTTCAGTCGAGTACAGAAAATAGGCAGGAGCAGTAGAGATGTGAAGACGATGTAATCAGTCCATCACCGTTGAAGAAGTAGATTTCAAGTTGTCAGTCCCTCAGCCTGGAGAAGAGTTCTGTTCTGTTCCAGTGAGCTGCGTAATCTAGGTGAGGCAGCACTAATGATGTATAAAGCTGTAGCATAACCGCTGGACTTCTGTTCTTGTACCAGATACTCATCAAGAAGGTCACTCTTCTGTACCAGATACTTGTGGAAAATAGTATATTTTCCGTAAATAGTGTATTTGTATGTAAATTAAAACATATTGTATTTAACAAAAATTATGTTATCGAAAATGGGAAGCCCTGCGCCTGCGCAGAGGGAACTTGCCATGTTTTGAACTGGGTAAGAAAACGTTAGTGAAAATAGGAAGAATTTTCGTCTCTCTAGAGGTTATATTGGGCTGACACCTCTCAAATAGGAGCCGAAATTGTTGGATGTGCAGTCCTGCATAACTTGAGATATCAGGCGACTGGACAAGACAGCTCCAGGAACCTCAGATAAGTCTGTTCATGTTGTAACTCTGGCCAGTGTTATTTTCATGGATAGTGAGGTTTTCTGAGTATGATACACCTTAATCTCCAGTTAAATTGGTGAGTGTTATTAAGATATATTCTCCTTCTGTTATATAAATGTGTATATATATAATCATTTATTAATTTTAATATACAGTCCACAAATTTATATATTTACCAGAATTCCTGGTGATGCATCTTTCATTTGTAATTAATAGGTCCAGAGCAACTTG
>NC_069421.1:53973122-54023129 GCF_026875155.1 Cherax quadricarinatus
AGAAACTACAACCACTACTACAGAAACTACAACCACTACCACAGAAACTACCACCACTACTACAGAAACTACAACCACTACCACAGAAACTACAACCACTACCACAGAAACTACCACCACTACTACAGAAACTACATCCACTACCACAGAAACTACCACCACTACTACAGAAACTACAACCACTACCACAGAAACTACCACCACTACTACAGAAACTACAACCACTACCACAGAAACTACCACCACTACTACAGAAACTACAACCACTACCACAGAAACTACAACCACTACCACAGAAATTACCACCACTACTACAGAAACTACAACCACTACCACAGAAACTACCACCACTACTACAGAAACCACTACCACAGAAGCTACCACCACTACTACAGAAACTACAACCACTACCACAGAAACTAAAACCCACTACCACAGAAACTACCACCAACTACTACAGAAACTACAACCACTACCACAGAAACTACAACCACTACCACAGAAACTACCCCCACTACTACAGAAACTACAACCACTACCACAGAAACTACCCCCACTACTACAGAAACTACCACCACTACGACCGAAACTACAACCTCTACCACAGAAACTACAACCACTACCACAGAAACTACCACCACTACTACAGAAGCTACAACCACTACCACAGAAACTACATCCACTACTACAGAAACTGCAACCACTACTACAGAAACTAGAACCACTACTACAGAAACTAGAACCACTACCACAGAAACTACCACCACTACTACAGAAACTACAACCACTACCACAGAAACTACCACCACTACTACAGAAACTAGAACCACTACCACAGAAACTACCACCACTACTACAGAAACTACAACCACTACCACAGAAACTACCACCACTACTACAGAAACTACAACCACTACCACAGAAACTACCACCACTACCACAGAAACTACCACCCACTACCACAGAAACTACCACATCGTCTACCACTACTATAACAACTACAACTACCTCTACAACTACCACTAAAACAACTACTTCTACAACTACCACTAAAACAACTACCTCTACAACTACCACTAAAACAACTACCTCTACAACTACCACTAAAACAACTACCTCTACAACTACCACTAAAACAACTACCTCTACAACTACCTCTACAACCACAACAACAATTACCACAACAAGAACTACTACCACCACTACTACAACTACCACAACCATAAGTACAACGGGCTGCTACACTGTTTGCTCTGTTACCGGTTGTCCTGGGAGAGGATGTGCAGTTGCCGTAGAACCAAAAATGACATGCAATAGAACTACCTGCCTGTGTTGTTAGTAATGCAAACTACTTGCCTGTGTTGTTAGTAATGCAAACTACTTGCCTGTGTTGTTAGTAATGCAAACTACTTGCCTGTGTGTTAGTAATGCAAACTACTTGCCTGTGTTGTTAGTAATGCAAACTACTTGCCTGTGTTGTTAGTAATGCAAACTACTTGCCTGTGTTGTTAGTAATGCAAACTACTTGCCTGTGTTGTTAGTAATGCAAACTACTTGCCTGTGTTGTTAGTAATACAAACTACTTGTCTCTGTTGTTAGTAATACAAACTACTTGTCTCTGTTGTTAGTAATACAAACTACTTGTCTCTGTTGTTAGAGTACAAACAACTGTCTCTGTTGTTAGTAATACAAACTACTTGTCTCTGTTGTTAGTAATACAAACTACCTGTCTCTGTTGTTAGTAATACAAACTACTTGTCTCTGTTGTTAGTAATACAAACTACTTGTCTCTGTTGTTAGTAATACAAACTACTTGTCTCTGTTGTTAGTAATACAAACAAACTTGTCTCCTGTTGTTAGTAAATACAAACTACCTGTCTCTGTTGTTAGTAATACAAACTACTTTCTCTGTTGTTAGTAATACAAACTACTTACTTGTGTTGTTAGAAATACAAAACTACCTGTCTGTTGTTAGTAAATACAAACTACCTGTCTCTGTTGTTAGTAATACAAACTACCTGTCTCTGTTGTTAGTAAATACAAACTACTTGTCCTCTGTTGTTAGTAATACAAACTACTTACTTGTGTTGTTAGAAATACAAACTACCTTCTCTGTTAGTAATACAAACTACCTGTCTCTGTTGTAGAAAATACAAACTACTTACTTGTGTTGTAGTAATACAAACTACTTACTTGTGTTGTTAGAAATATACAAACTACCTGTCTCTGTTGTTAGCAATACAAACTACCTGTCTCTGTTTGTTAGTAATACAAACTACTTACTTGTGTTGTTAGAAATACAAAACTACCTGTCTCTGTTGTTAGTAATACAAACTACCTGTCTCTGTTGTTAGTAATACAAACTACTTACTTGTGTTGTTAGTAATACAAACTACTTACTTGTGTTGTTAGTAATACAAACTACTTACTTGTGTTTTAGAAATACAAACTACCTGTCTCTGTTGTTAGTAATACAAACTACCTGTCTCGTTGTATAGTAATACAAACTACTTACTTGTGTTGTTAGTAATACAAACACCTGTCTCTGTTGTTAGTAATAACAAACTACTTGTCTCTGTTGTTAGTAATACAAACTACTTGTCTCTGTTGTTAGTAATACAAACTACCTGTTTCTGTTGTTAGTAATACAAACTACCTGTCTCTGTTGTTAGTATACAAACTACTTGTCCTCTGTTGTTAGTAATTCAAACTACTTGTCTCTGTTGTTAGTAATACAAACAACTTGTCTCTGTTGTTAGTAATACAAACTACTTGTCTCTGTTGTTAGTAATACAAACAACTTGTCTCTGTTGTTTGTAATACAAACTACTTGTCTCTGTTGTTAGTAATACAAACTACTTGTCCTGTTGTTAGTAGTACAAACAACTTGTCTCTGTTGTTAGTAATACAAACTACTTGTTTCTGTTGTTAGTAATACAAACAACTTGTCTCTGTTTTTTAGTAATACAAACAACTTGTCTCTGTTGTTAGTAATTCAAACTACTTGTCTCTGTTGTTATAATACAAACTACTTGTCTCTGTTGTTAGTAGTACAAACAACTTGTCTCTGTTGTTAGTAATACAAACAACTTGTCTCTGTTGTTAGTAATACAAACTACTTGTCTCTGTTGTTAGTAATACAAACTACTTGTCTCTGTTGTTAGTAATACAAACTACCTGTCTCTGTTGTTAGTAATACAACTACTTGTCTCTGTTGTTAGTAATACAAACTACATTGTCTCTGTTGTTAGTAATACAAACAACTTGTCTCTGTTGTTAGTAATACAAACAACTTGTCTCTGTTGTTAGTAATACAAACAACTTGTCTGTTGTTAGTAATACAAACAACTTGTCTCTGTTGTTAGTAGTACAAACAACTTGTCTCTGTTGTTAGTAGTACAAACAACTTGTCTCTGTTGTTAGTAGTACAAACAACTTGTCTCTGTTGTTAGTAGTACAAACTACTTGTCTCTGTTGTTAGTAATGCAAACTACCTGTCTCTGTTGTTAGTAATACAAACTACCTGTCTCTGTTGTTAGTAATACAAACTACCTGTCTCTGTTGTTAGTAATACAAACTACCTGTCTCTGTTGTTAGTAATACAAACTACTTGTATGTCTTGCAATGAACCGCGAGATTCTTGTTTGTTGGCTGATAATTTGCAGTGTACCACCACTACCACAACTACCACCACTTCCACAACTACAACCACTACCACTACTACCACCACTACCACCACTACCACAACTACCACCACTACCACAACTACCACCACTACCACAACTACCACCACTACCACCACTACCAAGACTAAAACCACTACTACAACTACCACCACTACCACCACTACTACAACTACCACCACTACCACCACTACCATGACTACCACCATACCACCACTACTACCACTAACCACCACTAATACCACTACCCACTTCACCACTACCACCACTACCACACTACCACAACTACCACCACTACCACCACTACCACCCTACCAAACTAACCACCACTACTACAGCTACACCACTACCACCACTACTACAACACCACCACTACCACAACTACCACCACTAACTTACCTACTACCACTACCACCACTACCACCACTACTACAACTACCACCACTACCACCACTACCACCACTACCCCACTACTACCACTACCACCATACCACCAATACCACCACTACCACCACAACGACCACTTCCACCACTACCACCACTACTACAACTACCACAACTACCACCACTACTATAACTACCACCACTACCACCACTACTACAACTACCTACCACTACTACAACTACCACCATACCACCACTACCACCACTACTACAACTACCACCACTACCACCACCATCACTATACCACCACTATTACCACTACTACAACTACCACCACTAACCACCACCAACTACCACCACTATCACCGCTACTGACAACTACCACCATTACCACCACCATCACTACCACCACTACCACCACTACTCCAACTACCACCACTACCACCACCATCACTACCACCACTATCACCACTACTACAACTTCCACCTACTACCACCATTACCACCACTACTACAACTACCACCACTACCACCACCATCACTACCACCACTATACCACTACTACAACTACCACCACTACCACCACCACACTACCACCAACAATCACCACTACTACAACTCCACCACACCACCACCATCACTACCACCACTACCACCAACCACTACTACAATTACCACCACTACCACCACACTACAACTACCACCACTACCACCACCTCACTACCACCACTACCACCACTGCTACAACTACCACCACTACTACCACTACCACTACTACTACAACTACCACCACTACCAACACACCAACCACTACTACAACTACCACAACTACCACCAACCATCACTACCACCACTATTACCACTACTACAACTACCACCACTACCACCACCATCACTACCCACACTACCACCACTACTACAACTACCACCACTACCACCAATATCACTAACCACCACTATTACCACTACCTACAACTACCACCACTACCACCACACATCACTACCACCACTATCATCACTACTACAACTACCACCACTACCACCACCATCACTACCACCACTACCACCACCATCACTACCACCACTACCACCACTACTATAACAACCACCATACTACAACTACCACCACTACACCACCATCACTAACCGTCACTACCACCACTACTACAACTAACCACCACTACCACCACCACCACTACTACAACTACCACCATACTACAACTACCACCACTACCACCACTACTACAACTACCACCACTACCACCACAAACTACTACCACCACTATCACCACTACTGCAACTACCACCACTAACACCACCATCACTACCACCAACTATCACCACTACTACAACTACCACCACTAACCACCACCATCACTACCACCACTACTACCACTACTACAACTACCACCACTACCACCATCACTACCACCACTATCACCACTACTACTACTACCACCACCATCACTACCACCACTATCACCACTACTACAACTACCATCACTCTCACCACTACTACAACTACTACCACCACCATCACTACCACCACTATCACCACTGGTACAACTACCACCACTACCACCACCATCACTACCACCACTATCACCACTACTACAATACCACCACTACCACCACCATCACTACCACAACTACCACCACTAACAACAACTACCAGCACTACCACCACCATCACTACCACCACTATCACCACTACTATACAACTACCACCACTACCATCACCATCACTACCACCACTATCACCACTACTACAACTACCACCACTACCACCACCATCACTACCACCACTATCACCACTACTACAACTACACACTACCACTCACCATCACTACCACCACTACCACCACTACTACAACTACCACCACTAACCACCACCATCACTACCACCATTATCACCACTACTACAACTACCACCACTACCACCACCATCACTACCACCACTATCTCCACTACTACAACTACCACCACCATCACTACCACCACATCACCACTACTACAACTACCACCACTACCACCACTATCACCACTACTACAACTACCACCACCACCATCATTACCACCACTATCACCACTACTACAACTACCACCACTACCACCAACATCACTACTACCACTATCACCACTACTACAACTACCACCACTACAACCACCATCACTACCCACCACTAACCACCACCCTACTACAACTACCAGCACTACCACACCATCACTACCACCACATCACCACTACTACAACTACCACCACTACCATCACCATCCACTACCACCACTATCACCACTACTACAACTACCACCACTACCATCACCATCACTACCACCACATCTCCACTACTACAACTACCACCACCATCACTACCACCACTATCACCACTACTACAACTACCACCACCACATCATTACCACCACAATCACCACTACTACAACTACCACCACTACCACCACCATCACTACTACCACTATCACCACTACTACAACTACCACCACTAAACCACCATCACTACCACCCCTACCACCACTACTACAACTACCAGCACTACCACCACCATCACTACCACCACTATCACCACTACTACAACTACCACCACTACCATCACCATCACTACCACCACTATCACCACTACTACAACTACCACCACTACCATCACCATCACTACCACCACTATCACCACTACTACAACTACCACCACTACCACCACCATCACTACCACTACCACCACTACTACAACTACCACCACTACCACCACCATCACTACCACCACATATCACCACTACTACAACTACCACCACCATCACTACCCACCACTATCACCACTGCTACAACTACCACCACTACCACCACCATCACTACCACCACTATCCCCACTACTACAACTACCACCACTGCCACCACCATCACTACCACCACTATCACCATTACTACAACTACCACCACAATCACTACCACCACTACCTCCGCCATCACTATCACCACTACCACCAGTACTACAAACTACCGCCACTACCACCACTACTACAACTACCACCACTACCACCACTACTACCACTACTGCCACACACTACCACCACTTACCACCACTACCACCACTACCACCACTAATACCACACACTGCCACCACTACTACAACTACCACCACTGCTACCACCATATCACCATCGCTACCATCGCTACAACCACCACTACCGCCACTACCACCACGACCACCATCACTACCACTACTACCATAACTACCACCACCACTACAACCACTACTTCAACTACTACCATCACTACCACCACCACTTCCACCACTACTAATACTACTACCATCACTACCACCACCACTTCCACCACTACTAATACTACTACCATCACTACCACCAGTAATACAATCACTACTACTACCACCACTACCATCATTACCACCAGCACTACCAGCACCACGACAATCTCTACCACTACCACCACTAAAACCGGCACTACTATCACTACCACCACCACTACAATCTCTACCACCACCAGTACCACCACTAACACTACCACCAGTACCACCACTAAACACTACCATCACTACAACCACCACTACCACCTCCACTACCACCACTACCACCACCACTACCACCACTACCACCACAACTACCACCAACACTGCCACCACTAACATCACTACCACTACCACTACCACCACCAGACCTACCTGGAGTTCATTACCTTTGTAAATTGTGAGTTCATTACCTCTGTAACTTGCTCAGCTATCAAAACTTTGGGGTCCAGTCCCTGGACCAATTATGTACCTCTGTAATCTTTTAACTACCGCCCACAGGATGGGTATGGGGTGCATAATAAACATATTAAACTAACTAACTACACCACCACCACCACCACACCACCACCACCACACTACAATCTCTATCACCACCACTAACACCACCATTACCACTACTACCACCACTACTGCCATCACTATCACCACTACCACCACGTTCCACCACTAACACCTCCACTACCATCACTACCACCACCACTACCACCACTTTCCACCACTACCACCACTACCACCTCTACCACCACTTCAACCACTACAAACCACCACTACCCCTACTACTACTACTACTACTACTACTACCTTCACTACTTCCATCACTACCACCATCACTACCATCACTACCTCCACCACTACCACCAATATCACTTCTACTACCACTACCACCACCACAACCACCACTACAACCACTACCACAATCACTACCACCACCACTACCACCACAACTATCATCACTACCTCCACAACTACCACCACTACTACCACCACTACTACCACCACTACCATCACTACCACCACCACTAACACCACCACTACCACCACCACTACCACCACCACTACCACCACTACCACCACCACTACCACCACCACTACCACCACCACTACAATCACTACCACCACTATCACTGCCACTATAATCACTACCACCACACACTACCATCACTACCACAACCACGACCATCACCAAGACCACTACCACCACTATCACCACCACTACCATCACTACTATCATAACTGTCACCACCACTACCATCACTACGACCACTACACCACCACTACAATCGCTACCACCACAATTACCACCGCCACTAAAATCACTACCACCACTACCACCACCACTACCATCACTAGTACCACCATTAAAACCACCAATACCACCACCATTACAATCACTACCAACACCACTGCCACCACTACTACAATCTCTAGCACCCCCACTACCACCGCCACTACAATCACTACCACCACCACTACCATCACCACCACCACCACTACCACCAAACCACTACATCACTACCACCACCACCACTACCATCACCACCACCACTACCACCATCACTACAATCTCTTCCACGACCACTCCCCACCGCCACTAAAATCACTACCACCACCACTTCCATCACTAACACCACCACTATCACCACAACCACAACTACTATCATCACTACCCACCACCACAACCACCACTACTACCGCTACTACCACCATCACTACTATCACTACCACCACAACTACCACCACTACCACTACCACCACCACCACCACAATCGCCACTACAATACCACCACCACTACAATCTCTACCACACCGCCAATACCACCACTGTAGCCGGCAGTACAATCACTACCACGACCATTATCATCTCTACCACCACCACTACCCCCACTATTATCACTACCACCACCAATACCACCACTACCACCACCACTACAATCTCTGACACCAGCACTACCACCACTAAAATCGACACTACAATCACTACCACCACCACTACCATGTCTACCACCCCCCACTACCACCACAATCACTACCAATACAAACCACTACCATCATTACCACCACCACTCTCAGCACTACCACCATTATAAACACCACTACTACCACCACTACCATCACTACTACCACCACTACCGTCGACCACTATCATCACGATCACAACCACTTTCCAACACTATTTCCACAACCATCCTCTCTACTACCACCACTACCACCACAATTACCCTCACTAACACCACAACTACCACCACTACCACCACCACAACATTCTCTTACCCACAAACACTACCACGAATACTATCACTACCACCACCACTACCATCACTACCACCACCGCCACTACTACCATCACTACCACCACCGCCACCACTTCACCACAACTACCACCACTTTCCACCATTACCACCACCATGACCTCACAACATCTCTACAATACAACCTTCACCTCACCAACATCTTCTCTACAACACAACCTTCACCACACCAACATTTTTCTCTACAACAAACCTTCACCTCACCAACATCTTCTCTACAACACAACCTTCACCACACCAACATCTTCTCTACAACACAACCTTCACCTCACCAACATCTTCTCTACAACACAACCTTCACCTCACCAACATCTTCTCTACAACACAACCTTCACCTCACCAACATTTCTCTACAACACAACCTTCACCTCACCAACATCTTCTCTACAACACAACCTTCACCTCACCAACATCTTCTCTACAACACAACCTTCACCTCACCAACATCTTCTCTACAACACAACCTTCACCTCACCAACATCTTCTCTACAACACAACCTTCACCTCACCAACATCTTCTCTACAACACAACCTTCACCTCACCAACATCTTCTCTACAACACAACCTTCACCTCACCAACATCTTCTCTACAACACAACCTTCACCTCACCAACATCTTCTCTACAACACAACCTTCACCTCACCAACATCTTCTCTACAACACAACCTTCACCTCACCAACATCTTCTCTACAACACAACCTTCACCTCACTAACATTTTCCCTCTACAACACAACCTTCACCCCACCAACATCTTCTCTACAACACAACCTTCACCACACCAACATGTTCTCTACAACACAACCTTCACCACACCAACATGTTCTCTACAACACAACCTTCACCTCACCAACATCTTTACAACACAACCTTCACCTCACCAACATCTTCTCTACAACACAACCTTCACCACACACCTGGAGTTTACCTGGAGAGGGTTTCGGGGGTCAACGCCCCCTCGGGCCGGACTGTGACGATTCCTTATGGTGGATCAGGGCCTCATCAACCAGGCTGTTGCTACTGGTCGCACGCAAACTGACGTACGAACCACATCCCGTTTGGTCAGGTTCTGACTTTAGGTGGCTGTCCAGTGTCTTCTTGAAGACAGCCAGGGGTCTATTGGTAATCCCCTTTATGTATGCCCCTGACACTTATTGTGTTGTCTCTTATCGTGCTACTGACACCCCTGCTTTTGATTGGGGGAATGTTGCATTTTCTGCCGAGTCTTTTGCTTTCATAGGGAGCGATTTTCGTGTGCAAGTTTGGTACTAATCCCTCTAGGATTTTCCAAATATATATTATCATGTATCTATCTCGCCTGCGTTCCAGGGAATACAAATCAAGGGACTTCTAACGTTCCCAGTAATTTAGTTGCTTTTTCGTACTTACGTGTGCCGTCAGGAATTTCATCTGCCTTGAAGGAGACAGTTAGTGTACAGCAGTATGCCAGCCTAGAAAGAACAAGCGATTTGACGAGAATCATCATGGGCTTGGCCTACCCAGTTTTGAAGGTTTTCATTATCCATCCTATTATTTTCTTAGCAGATGAGGTTGATTAAAAGGAAGACCTGGAGCTATTGCTTACATCTCTGTCTATGTCAGATATGAGGATGAGGAATAGGATGGGAGCGAGTACCGTGCCTTGTGGAACAGAGTTTTTCACAGTAGCTGCCTCAGACTTTACTCTGTTTTCTATTACTCTTTGTGTTCTATTTGTCAGGAAGTTATAGATCCATCTACCAACTTTTCCTATTATTCCTTTATCACTCATTTTGTGCACTATTACACCATGGTCACACTTGTCGAAGGCTTTCACTAAGTCTGTGTATACTACATCTGCATTTTGTTTATCCTCTACAGCATCCAGGACCTTGTCATAGTGGTCCAGTAGGTGGGACAAGCAAGAACGACCTGCTCTAAACTCATGATGCCCTGGGTTGTGTAACTGATGGGTATCTAGATGGGTGGCGATCTTGCTTCTTAGAACTCTTTCAAAGATTTTAATGATATGGGACGTTAGTGCTATCGGTTTGTAGTCTTTTGCAATTGCTTTACTGCCCCCCTTTGTGGAGAGGGGATATGTCTGTTGCTTTTAGCGAGTGTCGGATGACTCCTGTGTCCATGCTCCCTCTCCATAGAATGCTGATGGCACGTGACATGGGCATCTTGTGCAAGAATGGTATATAATACCGACAAGATGAAATTAAGACACATGTGCAACATCTGGGTATCTTTATTGGATTTATCAATACAAATTCTAGGACATAACTTGAAAACAGTAAGAGTCTTACTGTCTTACTGTCTTAAAGTTATGTCCTAGAATTTGTATTGATAAAGCCACTGGATGGCGAAACGTCTACAATAAAGATACCCAGATGTTGCACATGTGTCTTAATTTCATGGGCATCTTGCAGTTCTTGATGGAAACGGAATTCCATGAGTCTGGGCCTGGGGCAGAGTGCTTAGGTATGTCATTTATTGCCTTTTCAGTCTTGTGGTTTTAGAACACAATGTTCACCTCACCAACACCTTTACAACATAACCTTCACCTCATCAACAACTCTACAACACAACCTTCACCTCACCAACACCTCTACAACACAACCTTCACCTCACCAACACCGTCTCTTCAGCACAACCTTCACCACACCATCACCTTCTCTACAACACAACCTTCACCTCACCAACACCTTCTCTACAACACAACCTTCACCTCACCAACACCGTCTCTTCAGCACAACCTTCACCACACCATCACCTTCTGTACAACGCAACCTTCACCTCACCAACACCGTCTCTTCAGCACAACCTTCACCACACCATCACCTTCTGTACAACGCAACCTTCACCTCACCAACACCGTCTCTTCAGCACAACCTTCACCACATCAACACCTTCACCACACTAACACCTTCTTTACACCACAGTCTTCACCACACCAACACCTTAACCACACCACCTCCTTCATGTTACGAATGCGACGTCTGTTAGAATAGACATCTCCCAGAGAACACTTGGTCAACTTACTGATGCTGCTCTAGCATCTAGACTGTTTCTGGCTTTGTAAATGATTCTTAGCACTAATAATTTTGTATTAATAGATTTTATCATAAGATTTCACAAGAGCTTTTTCTTCATAGAGTTTTGGCCTCGAATTGCAATTCGGGGAATAATTACAAATAACAATTACCAAATAATAATTGCCAAGTAATAAAATTCTGAGAACTTTACTGCCCCAGGAATGTTTCTCTAAAATAATAATTTATAGGTTCAAAGTTAATAATACTTTAAATAGTCTACTAATTACCACTAGATGCAAAGCTTTTATTATTTGTAATTATTTCTATTTAATATATGTATACAATAACTTATGTGTTCTTTGCACTCTGTGTACTGTACCTCTACAACACAACATTTTAGTAGTAATGTGTAGCATCTGGCACGTTACTGCATTTCTTTGTACTCGAAAAAGTAACGTATGTATGTGTAGTGTGCTCAGTAAGACATGAAACTTTATTGACCGAACCAACAAATCCCTAAATAAACTGACCTCTGGCCAACAGAGAGGCAATAAGGACATCTTGAGCAGTAAAGCGACCAGTTCCTCAGACAGGAAAATACACACAGTAGCCGTGAGCAGCACAGCTTCAGACAAAGAGGGAAAAACATTGAAGCAGTGGGTCCCAAAGTGGGCGGTACCGCCCCCGAAGGGCGGTGGAATGATTCTAGGGGAGGGGGCGTTGAGGAAAAACGTGGCAGTAGGGGATGGCGGCAGGGTGGCATCAGAACCCAGGGAACGTTTGTTTTACAAAATCTATATATTTTTTGCCCCAGAATAAAGTATGGCCGTAGCACAGCAGACAAAAAAGAAGTGTGGAATATTTGAAATATGGGTTTGTATCAGCACCAAATAACCAACAGCAACCAGTGTGCTTACTGTGTGAAAGTCTTTTCAAATGAAGCCATGAAACCTTTCTAGCTTCCTGAACATTTGTAGAGAATATACCCTGATAAAGCAGACGGAAACTTAGCATATATTCAGTCATTTTGAGAAATACAGAAACAGAAAACCATTGGAATTATGTTTGTAGCACTTCGCTATAATCCAGTGATGGTTTGCGTGCATCATACAATACCTGGTAAACCTCATACAACTGGGGAAGAGTTTATTCTGCCAACAGTAAGTGAGGTCGACTTCACAAATCATTAATCACTGTTTTCACAGCAGTAAATAAAATCAAGGAACATGCTCTCAATGCTCTCAGTTCCCGACTGTGTCAAGAACTCTGCATTGAGAATGAAGATTTTGAGCGTTTGATGTTGCACACAGAAGTTAGATGACTGTCAAAGGAAAACTTCCTGAGACGTTTCTATTCACTTTTTAAAACAGTTGTTGAATTTTTCCAAGACTCCAAATGTGTTCTATGTGACGAACGAAGAAACATGAATCATGACATTGCTTATTTGTCAGATGTATTCAGAAAGTTCAACGAAGTTAATTTGCAGTTGTAAGGAAATGAGGTTAGTCTATCAAAGTCAAATCAACCATTTCCACTTTTCTGTCCACGTTACAGACATTCAAACGTAATACAGCCCGTCGTGAGCTCTTCCAGTTTCCCAGCCTCTCTGAACTGGAGAAGAGCTGACCCGAATGACCTGCAAAGAGACAAGTCTGACAGATTTCAGGATCTGTTTTTGCGTAAAATATCAGACTGGATGACCACTCCATTCCTAGATATCAGCAATGAGGAAACAGGAATGGTGGAGGAAGAACAGATTTCACTCCAAAATAACAATGAGCTGAAGCCAAAGCTCAAAAAATAATATCAGGATTTTTGGTTACAAAAAAAAAAAAAAAAAAAAAATTCGGACTGCCACCCTGCACTGTGATCACTACCCTGCACTGTGACTTTACCCTGCAGTGTGACCACTACCCTGCACTGTGACTCTACCTTGCACTGTGACCACTACCCTGCACTGTGACTTTACCTTGCACTGTGACCACTACCCTACACACTGACTTTACCTTGCACTGTGACCACTACCCTGCACTCTGACTTTACCCTGCACTGTGACCACTACCCTGCACTGTGACTTTACCTTGCACTGTGACCACTACCCTGCACTGTGACCACTACCCTGCACAATGGAACAAAGTCAAGATATACTGTATAGCCTTCCCAACATCATATTCAGTGGATCAAAGCTTCAGTTCAGTCGCTGGGGTCTAAGACTTGTTAGTTCCTTCAAGACTGATATTAAGAAACTGATGTTCTTGCACCAAGCGCATCCATCTCATTAATATTGTGAAGACAATTTAGTTACAGATGAGATGTAAATTTGCTCTCATATTGTTAAATAAATTGATTTACTATGAAAATGAAAATGTTGATTTCCTCGCAAACCTTACAATGTGTGGTTTACTTATCACAAAATATTAATTACAGAGAAAGGCACTAGCATGCCTAGGAATTTGTGAAATAAATACGCTTCTTTATAGTGTTAGATAAGTTATTGTTTTGAATATACAGTAAACTTGGGGTGAGCTACGGATGTGTCCTGGGGACCAAGGGGGGCGGGGGGGGAAGGGCAGCAGTCTGGAAAGGTTCGGGAACCACTGCACTAAACGACCCTGGAGTATACGTGGAGGTTATTCCGAGGCTCAGCGTCCCCGCGGCCGAATCCGTGACCGGCCTCGTAGTGAATCAGGGCCTGATCAGCCAGGCTGTTACTGCTGGCTGCACGCCAACCGACGTACGAATCACAGCCTGGCTGGTAAAGTATTGACTTTAGGTGCCTGTCCAGCGCCTTCTTGAAGACAGCCAGGGGTCTATTGGTAACCCCTCCTATGTATACTGGGAGGCAATTAAACAGTCTTGGGCGCCTGACACTTAATGCGTTGTCTTTTATCGTGCTAGTGGCACCACTGCTTTTCATTGGGGGGACGTTGCATCGTCTGCCAAGTCTTTTGCTTTCGTAGTGAGTGATTTTCGTGTGCAAGTTCGGTACTAGTCCCTCTAGGATTTTCCAGGTGTATATAATCATGTATCTCTCCCGCCTGCGTTCCAGGGAATACAGGTTTAGGAACCTCAAGCGCTCCCAGTAATTGAGGTGTTTTATCTCCGTTATGCGCGCCGTGAAGGTTCTCTGTACATTTTCTAGGTCAGCAATTTCACCTGCCTTGAAAGGTGCTGTTAGTGTGCAGCAATATTCCAGCCTAGATAGAACAAGTGATCTGAAGAGTGTCATCATGGGCTTGACATCCCTAGTTTTGAAGGTTCTCATTACCCATCCTGTCAGTTTTCTGACATGCGATTGATACAATGTTATGGTCTTTGAAGGTGAGATCCTCCGACATGATCACTCCCAGGTCTTTTACATTAGTTTTTTGCTCTATTGTGTGGTTGGAATTTGTTTTATACTCCGATATAGTTTTAATTTACTCACGTTTTCCATATCGGAGTAATTGAAATTTCTCATCGTTGAACTTCATATTGTTTTCTGCGGCTCATTTAAAGATTTGGTTGATTTCCGCCAGGAGTCTTGCAGTGTCTTCAGTGGAGGACACTGTCATGCAAATTCGGGTTTTATCTGCAAAGGATGACACGGTGCTGTGGTTTACATCCCTGTCAGGAATGTAAGCCACAGGATGAGGAACAGGTTGGGAGCGAGTACCGTGCCTTGTGGAACAGTTTTTCACTGTAGCTGCCTCAGACTTTACTCTGCGTGGAGCACCGTGGTTGTAGAGATTCTGGAGCAAAGGCAAGGAGACTGGCGTTTATATAGGCGTCAGTGGATAGGGACGTATAGCAGACGAGGGCATAATCACTGGTAGGTGGGATTCCCCAGTGGAAATAGGTCCTACCCAAAGGGATGGGTGAGATGTAGTAGCCGTGAAGGTCTTGTAGATATCCTCTGAACCAAGATTCCATGATGTTGTCTGGCAAGTTGTACAAGAAAGGTATACAATACCGACAAGATGAAAGTTAAGACACATGCGCAACATCTGGTTATCTTTATTGTAGACGTTTCGCCATCCAGTGGCTTATCAATACAGATTCTAGGACATAATTAGAAGGCAGTAGAACTATATACAAAAGCTGAGGTAATCAGTCCCTCAGCCTTGGAGTTGGTGAGGAGAGCACCGTGGTTCTAGAGATTCTGGAGTACAGGCAAAGAGACTGGCGCTTATATAGGCATCAGTGGATAGGGACGTGTCTAATAAGGGTTACTCCACCCTCATTTCTGGTGATTTCTCTTATACATTATCAACTATTACATGTAATCATGTAACATTGGCAATTCTATCAGTGTTGGACACCACCTCTGAAGAGGCTGAGCTGGCTGATTTTTCCATGTAGCAGTCGAGGTACATCAATCGCCATCAATCGCCTTGCCGTCGTCATTACCAGCTTACGTCTTGCAACTGAAAAAAAAGTAATTGCAAATAGTATACCCCTTACCGATTCAGAGTCATTTATACCTTTGTTATAACTGTATGAAACTGGAGGATAAGTGTTTTACCCCATTCATTAGTAAGTAAGTAAGTAAGTTTATTCAGGTATACACAAATACAGTTACATAGATTATCATACATAGCAGCATATGTGTAGAGAACCTGGGATAACCCAAAAAAGTCAGACACAGTGACTTATTTCCATTGGGGTCCTTTTACCTAATTATTATAAAATAAAGATGATAATATCTTATTATTATTCCATAATGGTGATAACATCTTATTATCGTACTTTTAAGACTATCTACTACACGAGGGTCATTAAGACTATCTACAATACGGGGGTCATTACTAGGAATAAGATAAAATTGCACGTGTGTTAGCTAAAAAAATAAAAAATCATTGCCTTCCCTTTCTGTAGCTACATTCGTCAGACACCTTTTGGCAGTCTTCTTGAACTGGTTCATGTTATGACTGGCTTTGACATGTGCATCCAGTCTGTTCCATTCCTTTATTTCTGTACAATGAAAGGTGTTTGAAGCCTGGTCACTGACTGTGGGTACTACAAAGTTGTGCTCTCTCCCCCTAGTACTATGATTGCTTTGGTTCCCAACCTTGACAAAATTGACAGCAAGATATTCTGGACACTGTTTGTGAGCAATTTTATAAACATGATTTAGCTTCAGTTGTTTTACTCTGTCTTCAACATTCAGCATATCCAACTGCTGTAATTCTTCCTGGCCTACATGTTCTCTTGGACCCAGGCCCAGGATGAATCTTTCCATTTTGTTCTGGGTGATTTGCAGTCTCTTTCAGTTTTTTTGTCAAGGCAGAGTACAATGAAGAGCAAGCGTAATCCATGTGACACTGTATAAGGGCTAGACATAGGGTCCTGCGAGCCTCAGTAGGTAGACACTGTGCTTATCTCTAGAGGAATTTCAGTCTGGCATTCGCGTTCTTTACTACACTGTTCCATATCAATTGTCCTGACATGCATGGGTTAAAGAGGATTCCCAGATATTTTACTGAGGAAACTGAAGTGATGGGCTCCCCATTACACTGGACATTAAAATTATTTATCCTTCTCAGTTTATGTTTCGTACCAAAGAGAATGGCTTCAGTTTTCCCGAGGTGTAATGATAATTTGCTGTCTACTAACCTTTTGCTGCAGGACTCCAGTTCCAGTGTTAATACATTAGCTATATCTTGTGGGTCTTTACCTGACAGTAACAGAGCACTGTCATCTGCTTACAGTAGGAGTTTGCACTTGACACTGATAGGCATGTCGTTAACATAGCATAGGAATAATAAGGGACCCAGAATACTACCTTGGGGAACTCCACATGCTATCGGCAGGGGTTCTGATTCCGTTTTGTTGATTTTGACAATTTGTCTCCTATTGCTAAGGTAGGACTTGAACCAGCCTGCAGAATCTATATCGATAGCTTGAAGTTTCCTACATAATATACTGTGGTTGACAGTTTCGAAGGCCTTTTGCAGGTCTAAGGTTACCATTCCTATGAGGTTCCCCATTGACATTTCAGTTCTCAAGTAATCCATCAGATTAATTAGGGAAGTGTCGGTTGAGTAAGATCTTATAAAGCCCGATTGATAGCTGTGGAGAATGTTGTTGTCATTAAGGTACTTAACTACTTGAGAGTACACTGCCCTCTCTAGAATTTTGGATATTATACTGAGTATACTAACAGGCCTATAGTTGCTTACACAAATAACCCGTACATAAAAGAGAGAAGCTTACGACGACGTTTCGGTCCGACTTGGACCATTTACAAAGTCACACTAACCAGAAGTGGAGCAGGACGGCTATATATAGGCAGGAAGAGGTGGTGGTGGTAGTAGTAGTAGTAGTACAAGAATGGTATATAATTGTGAAAATTTGTCTGGACTGCCTCCAAGTGAGTCGCCTACCCTGGCAAGCTCTTTTGACACCGAGCTCTGAGGTGGGTACCTCAGCCTCACAAGTGGCTTATAGGACAGATTTTCATAAATGACTGATGTTGCAAGAAACTCGCCTGTATGCACATATAAAGGACTAACTTACTTGGTGTTGCAGCATATATCCTGATCTTCAACCTTCCTAAGCTTAGCCCCTTTGGACTTCCCCTCAGAAACCATGTGCAACCGGGAGCTTTAATTCCTGCAATATTCAATCGCTATTAGTGACCTGCCTGCACCTCAGAAATTCCTATATCCAAGGGGGTATGTATCCCCTAGTACAACTATGCAGACATGGACACTAGCTTTTAGGTAGACAAGAGACACTGGTATGTACTGGGCATGCACTGCCAGCTGCATACAGGCCTACAGTTCAACTCACTCACAATTTTTCCCCAGACAATGGCCAGAAATCCTAAGAGAAAGTGGAGGTTTTGTCTTACTGTATGGGCCTGACGGAGGAGGTCATCTACGGTACATCGAGGTGCCTCTACCAGATTTCCCCAGGTCTCAAATGTGAAGACACGTGGGGGGCGCCGTCTGCTGATCACGGCACATGTTGTCCAGTTGGTGTCTGTCTAAAGAAGGACGCTATTGTGTCTTCGAGACCCGCACCTCATAGTTCAAACTAGGGCTGCCAGTTCTCCCTAGCTAACTTAACCTAGTGTTTGCCTACATTATAGGCCTATTACTACCTATGTGAAGGTCTTAGGTCTACATTATTATTATATACAGTTGCCTCAATAATCCTAATATTAGTGTACTAACAGTAAACTACCTACTTCTTCCCTGAAGGGTAAATCTATAAATTAATAAGTGCCTACCATCCATGCCAACTCAGGAGAGAGAACGCTTTTGTTTGGGTTGGGTGTAAGGGCCACCCAGCTCAGCCGTTCCATTACAGCCATGCTGGGACCCCTTTGTATGCTGTATCTGTCCTATGGAACTTTAGGGACCAAATAAATTTCCACAATAATACCGACAAGATGAAATCACGACACATGCGCAACACCCGGGCATCGCCACCGTAGACGCTTCACCATCCAGCCAGCCACTGGATGGCAAAACGTCCACAACAAAGACAACCAAACGTAAATAACAAAAAGGCACAATACCGTGACTGGAACGATACACAAATAACCCGCACATAAAAGAGAGAAGCTTACGACGACGTTTCGGTCCGACTTGGACCATTGACAAAGTCACACTGTGTGACTTGGTAGAGGTCCTTTGAAATCTATATTCAGTCTCTCGAAAGGCTGGGTGGATATTATGAGATGAGTCTTCTCTGGCTGATGAAAGTTTGGCTTGCACTCTGCACATACTCTGCATGCTCTGATCACTTGTCGCACATCTTCCACTGAGTGGGGCATGTTTTTTGATTTGACAAAATGGTACAGGCGTGTAACTCCTGGGTGACACAAAACCTTGTGGAGCGCTGAGTTATTGCAAATCATGACATGCTGCTCCACAGTGGGACCTAGAGAATGCATCAGGTGAGATGTTCTCTTGACCCAGTCGGTACAGAATATCAGTCATAACACGATAGTTCCATCCTCCAGCGTAATATCTTGTCATTCTTTATCCTACTTTTGTGCTTCTTGTCGAACATATACATCACGGACCGTTGGTCAGTCCTTATGGTGAAATGTCTACCAGTTAAATAATGCCTCCAGTGGCGAACTGCTTCTATGATGGACCTTCCTTGACCTTAAATTCGCTTTCGATGTAGCCAACCGACATGTAATCATTAGTGAACTTGCCAGAATGGATGTTGGAGGATGGCTTCTCCGCTGGATTAAAGGTTACCTGTCCAACAGAAAATCGTCTGTGTTGTTCCAGGGACATAGAAGTGTAACTAAAGACTTTGAATTAGGAACCCCACAGGGAGGTGTGCTCAGTCCCACACTGTTCAATATTCTAATTAATGCATTACTTAATGCTATGCCTAGTCAGCCCCATCATTATGTGATTAGTTTTGCTGATGACGTAATGATTCACACCCCCGGGGATTCTCCAACACCCAAAACATTCTTAATCATGTACTAGCCTCGTGTCAGGACCTGGGGTTGATAATCTCTACTGATAAAACAAAGATACTCAATAGGGTCCTCCTCGACAGAGAGGCACAGTTCGTCAGATCCAATTGCATGATGGGTCTCTTCTAGAATATGTAAGCAGTTTACAGGTATCTAGGCTTTGAGGTTCCACTACTTGGACCTGTTGTAACAAAAATTTGTCGTCATACAAAGAAAGACTAAGAGCCTTAAGTTTTGGCAGGGTTCCCCCCAGGTATGGTGCTAATGTTAAAATTGTGAAAATGATGTATCTTGCTTATATTAATCACTGGTTGATTATGCTGCGCCACTACTTGCTCTTGTGTCTGACTGAAGCTTGGAGGGCTGGGAAAAACTGCAGAACAAAGCAATGAGGATCATTTTGGGATGCCTCGTACTGCCAAAATTTTAAATATGCAAAAAGAACTTGATTTTCCAAGCATCAGAGATCGTGTTACGAAAGAAATATCCTAATTGGGGTTAATATGCTCAGGCAAACTCTTTCCCAAACCCTGCACAGAAGCCCTCCAAACTTTCCTCAGCACTGGTGAACACCCTCTAGATGGATCGAAAAAACTGGAACCGACCTCCGCATGAATCAGATACATGATCTGTGTCAAGTAAGGCAACAGCGCCACTTCTCCGCTCCATGGAATATTACCCTATTCCAAACTACCATTCCTCCATTTCCCCCCAAACTACTTCTTAAATCACAACCAAAACTTCGCCTTGAAGCCAAACATGAGGCCTTAAGCGTATTGATAATTAGTCACACAGCACACACTCTCGCGAATTATTTACGCTGAGGGTTTCTGTTCACCAATCCACTGGTGCAGCTGGTAGTGCTGCTGTTGTCGTACAGAGTGATGGCTCTCTTAAAGAAATTGGAGCACGCATAAATAATTGGGGCCTCTACCCTTCAGACAGAACTGTTTGCCATACTCCTTGCACTGAAATGCATCTATGTATCAAAGATTGACAGTTTAATTGTAACTGATTCTCTCTGTCATCCATAACTGCCTCAACTCATTAAGCATAAATTGTGGCTTTGCTTGTGTCAGAACCCAGACACAGGTAGGGTTTAGGATTGTGGACAGTGGAGTAAAGAGTGCACATGCTGTGGATTCCATCTCACATTGGCCCTTCAGATGCATGATAGAACTGAAAAATTTGGCTAAGCTGTATGCTTTCAAAGAGGGAGTAGATTACAATCTTGGCTTGTCAGGTAGTAGTTTGAGAAAAATAATACGAAAAGAACTTCAACTGAATTTTATGGACTTGAGGCTCAGGGAGATTGACACCAGTGAGTCCATCTATCATCCTTCTATCATGCGGGAGGAGCCACATGACTATGGTGCATCCAACAAAATAAGCAGACTCTTGGATATCACTACTGCCCGGCTCCGGCTTGGTTACAAGTATCTTTGGCAGGTTAAATCACCACCAACAGATGTAGACCAAACGAAATGTAAACTTTGCCAGATGGACTATTGTCACACCTTGCGTCATTATGTACTGGAGTGTGATAAAATTAATGAATTTAGAAACAACTCACTCAGAAGTGTTCAAGAAATGGCTAAGTATTTTATTCACAGTGGTATATTACAGACCATTCTGGAGAAATACCCTAACTTTGCTAGCTGTAAATAAAGCATTACCACATGTGTGCATGTGTGTACTCACCTATTTGTGGTTGCAGGGGTCGAGTCCTAGCTCCTGGCTCCTGGTGTGTGTGTGTGTGTGTGTGTACTCACCTATTTGTACTCACCTATTTGTGGTTGCAGGGGTCGAGTCCTAGCTCCTGGCCCCGCCTCTTCACCGGTTGCTACTGGGCCCTCCCTCTCCCCGCTCCATGAGCTTTATCAAACCTCGTCTTAAAACTGTGTATGGTTCCTGCCTCCACTACGTCATTTTCTAGGCTATTCCACTGCCTTACAACTCTATGACTGAAGAAATACTTCCTACTATCTCTCTGACTCATTTGTGTCTTCAACTTCCAATTGTGGCCTCTTGTTTCTGTGTCCCCTCCCCGGAACATCCTGTCTTTGTCCACCTTGTCTATTCCACGCAGTATTTTATATGTCGTTATCATGTCTCCCCTGACCTCTGTCCTCCAGTGTCGTCAGGCCGATTTCCCTTAATCTTTCTTCATAGGACATTCCCCTTAGCTCTGGAACAAACCTTGTCCCCAAACCTTTGTTACTTTCTCTAGTTTCTTGAAGTGCTTTAAACAAGTGCGGGGTTCCAAACAGGTGCTGCATACTCCAGTATGGGCCTGAAAATACACGGTGTACAGTGTCTTGATGATTCCTTACTAAGGGATCGGAATGCTGTTTCTCAGGTTTGCCAGGCGCCCATATGCTGCAGCAGTTATCTGATTGATGTGTGCTTCCGGAGACATGCTCGGGGTTATAAATCACCCCAAGATCTTTCTCCTTGAGTGAGGTTTGCAGTCTTTGGCCACCTAGCCTATACTCTGTCTGTGGTCTTCTGTGCCCTTCCCTATCTTCATGACTTTGCATTTGGCAGGATTTAAATTCGAGAAGCCATTTGCTGGACCAGGTGTCCAGTCTGTCCAGGTCTCTTTGAAGTCCTGCCTGGTCTTCATCAGATTTAATTCTCCTCATTAACTTCACATTATCTGCAAACAGGGAAAACCTTCTGAATCCAACCCTTCCGTCATGTCGTTCACATATACCAAAATAGCACTGGTCCTAGGACCGACCCCTGTGGGACCCCGCTCGTCACAGTGCCCACTGTGATACATCATTACGTACCATGACTCGTTGTTGCCTCCCTGTCAGGTATTCTCTGATCCTTGCAAGTGCCCTTCCTGTTATTATGCGCCTGATGCTCTAGCTTCTGCACTAATCTCTTGTGAGAACTGTGTCAAAGGCCTTCTTGCAGTCCAAGAAAGATGCAATCAAACCCACCCCTCTCTTCTTGTCTTACTTCTGTTTTTTTTATCATAAAAACTCCAGAAGGTTTGTGACACAGGATTTGGCCTTCCGTGAATCCGTGCTGGTTGGCATTTATAAATCCTGTTCCGTTCCAGGTGGGTCCACCACTCTCCTCCTGGGCAATCTCTCCATAATTTTGCATACTATACACGTCAATGACACAGGTCTATAGTTTAGTGCCTCTTTTCTGTCTCCTTTTTAAAAATGGGAACTACATTTGCCGTTTTTCCATACCTCAGGTAGTTGCCCAGTTTCCAGGGATGTGTTTTAAGATTGTGGCAAGTGGCACGCCAACATATCTGCTCCCTCTCTAAGGACCCACGGGCAGATGTTGTCCGGTCCCATTGCCTTTGAGGTATCGATGTCCCTTAGCAGTTTCTTCACCTCCTCCTCATCTGTATGTATGTCGTCCAACACTTGTTGGTGTATTCCTTGCTGGTGTCCCCATCTGGTCTGTCCCCCCAGAGTCCTTCCTGTCCTTTCTGTAAATACTTCCTTAAATCTCGTGTTGAGCTCCTCACATACCTCTTTATCGTTTCTTGTGAGTTCTCCACCTTCTTTCCTCAGCCTTATCACCTGGTCCTTGACTGTTGTCTTCCTCCTAATGTGGCTATACAACAGTTTTTGGGTCAGATTTGACTTTCGATGCTATGTCGTTTTCATACTGTCGCTGGGCCTCCCCCCTTATCTGTGCATACTCGTTTCTGGCTCTTCTACTAATCTCCTTGTTTTCCCGGGTCCTATGCCTCCTGTTCCTTTTCCATTCTCTGTTGCACTTAGTTTTTGCCTCCCTACACCTTCGGGTAAACAAGGACTCGTTTTGGTCTTCCTATTATTTTTGTTTCCCTTGGGAACAAAACTTTCCTCTGCTCCTTGCACTTTGTTGCCACATATTCCATCATCTCGTTTACTGATTTTCCTACCATTTCTCTGTCCCACTGAACCTCCTGCAGGAAGTTTCTCATACCTGTGTAGTCCCCCCTTTTATAGTTTGGCCTGTCCCCTTCAGTTCCTGTTACCTTCTCCACTTGTAACCTACTATATAGTCAAAACTCAGCACCACATGATCGCTAGCTCCAAGGGGCCTCCGTAAGTGATGTCCTCAATGTCCGAACTGCTCAGGTGAACACAAGATCCAGTCTTGCTGGCTCATCCTCCCCTCTCTCTCTGGTTGTGTCCCTGACATGTTGATGCATGAGGTTTTCAAGTACCACATCCATCATCTTGGCTCTCCATGTTTCGGGACCCCCATGTGGCTCCAGGTTTCCCAGTCGATCTCCCTGTGGTTGAAATCGCCCATTACAGTAATTTTGCTCTGCTCGAGTGAGCTCTTCTTGCCACCTCAGCCAGTGTGTCCACCATCACCCTGTTTGTTTTCTTCGTACTCCTCTCTTGGCCTCCTGCAGTTCTGTGGTGGTTATACATCACTCCAATGACTACTTTATGTTCTCCGGACGGAATTGTACCTACAATGTAGTCTCTTTCTCCAATCATGTCCATGCCTTCCATTTCCTCAAATCCCCATCGGTGTTTTATGAGTAGTGCAACCCCTCCTCCCCCTCTACTCCTTCTATCTTTCCTCAGGATCTGATATCCTGTTGGGAAGATTGTGTCTGTTATTGTCTCAGCGAGTTTTGTTTCTGTGACTGCTATGATGTCTGGGGATTTTTCACTGATTCTTTCATTCCACTCCTCATGTTTATTCGTTATTCCATCCGCGTTTGTGTACCAAACCTTTAGTTTCTTTTCTATCATTGTGGTCATGCAAGAATATTGGGGTTGGGGGAGGGAGAGCCTTGGTGGGGGCCTATATGGGGCTGTGGTGTAGGTGGGGTTTGTGTTGATGGGGGTGGGGTCAGAATGCCCATAAGGGACAGCTGTTGGGGTGAGGTTTGTGATATGGGGATTGGTGGTAGAGGGAACAGTGAGTGGGTTGTAGTATAGGTTGCTCAGTTGCGTTGTGTGTGTGTGTGTGTGTGTTTGTGTGTTTGTGTGTGTGTGTGTGTGTGTGTGTGTATGTGTGTGTGTGTGTGTGTGTGTGTGTGTGTGTGTGTGTGTGTGTGTGTGTGTGTGTGTGTGTGTGTGCACTCACCTAGTTGAGATTGCAGGGGTCGATTCCAAGCTCCTGTGTGTGTGTGTGTGCGTGTGTGTTTGTGTGTGTGTGTGTGCGTGTGTATGTGTATGAGTGTGTGTGTGTGTGTGTGTGTGTGTGTGTGTGTGTGTACTCACCTATTTGTACTCACCTATTTGTGGTTGCAGGGGTCGAGTCCTAGCTCCTGGCCCTGCCTCTTCACCGGTTGCTACTAGGCCCTCTCTCTCCCCGCTCCATGAGCTTTATCAAACCTCGTCTTAAAACTGTGTATGGTTCCTGCCTCCACTACGTCATTTTCTAGGCTATTCCACTGCCTTACAACTCTATGACTGAAGAAATACTTCCTACTATCTCTCTGACTCATTTGTGTCTTCAACTTCCATTTGTGGCCTCTTGTTTCTGTGTCCCCTCCCTGGAACATCCTGTCTTTGTCCACCTTGTCTATTCCACGCAGTATTTTATATGTCGTTATCATGTCTCCCCTGACCCTCCTGTCCTCCAGTGTGGTCAGGCCGATTTCCCTTAATCTTTCCTCATAGGACATTCCCCTTAGCTCTGGAACTAATCTTGTCGCAAACCTTTGTACTTTCTCTAGTTTCTTGACGTGCTTTATCAAGTGCGGGTTCCAAACAGGTGCTGCATACTCCAGTATGGGCCTGACATACACGGTGTACAGTGTCTTGAATGATTCCTTACTAAGGTATCGGAATGCTGTTCTCAGGTTTGCCAGGCGCCCATATGCTGCAGCAGTTATCTGATTGATGTGTGCTTCCGGAGACATGCTCGGTGTTATACTCCCCCCAAGATCTTTCTCCTTGAGTGAGGTTTGCAGTCTTTGGCCACCTAGCCTATACTCTGTCTGTGGTCTTCTGTGCCCTTCCCCTATCTTCATGACTTTGCATTTGGCAGGATTAAATTCGAGAAGCCATTTGCTGGACCAGGTGTCCAGTCTGTCCAGGTCTCTTTGAAGTCCTTCCTGGTCCTCATCAGATTTAATTCTCCTCATTAACTTCACATCATCTGCAAACAGGGACACTTCTGAGTCTAACCCTTCCGTCATGTCGTTCACATATACCAAAAATAGCACTGGTCCTAGGACCGACCCCTGTGGGACCCCGCTCGTCACAGGTGTACTACTCACCTAATTGTGGTTGCAGGGGTCGAGACTCAGCTCCTGGCCTCCTAGGTGTGTATGAGTGTGTGTGTGTGTGTGTGTATGAGTTTGTGTATGTGTGTGTGTGTGTGTGTGTGTGTGTGTTTATGTGTGTGTGTGTGTGTGTGGGTGTGTGTGTGTGACTCAACAATCAATATTTGCACCAATAACTCACTACAGTTGGACAGGGTGTGGAAGTGTGAATTGCTCATTACTCTAAAATTTGTTCATGATTGTAGCCATGTATAAACGCAAGTAACCATTCTTACAGTATTCATTACCTTTGTAACTTGTGAGTTCATTACCTTGTACCTAGTTCAGCCATCAAAACTTTGGGGCCCAGTCCCTGGACCCATTGTGTACCTCTGTAATCTGTTAATACCTTTGTAACTTGTTATGATTGTGACTAGACCTACCTGGAGTCCATTACCTTTGTAAATTGTGAGTTCATTACCTTTGTAAATTGTGAATTCATTACCTCTGTAACTTGCTCAGCCATCAAAACTTTGAGGCCCAGTCCCTGGACCCATTATGTACCTCTGTAATCTTTTGACTACCGCCCACAGGATGGGTATGGGGTGCATAATAAACATATTAAACTAACTAACCTGGGCTTCCTTTTCTACAGCAGCGTAACATTTCTCTGATCCTTGAAAAGTTTTCGAAAAGAAGGCTACTGGTCGTCCTGCCTGAGATAAGACTGCAGCAATGGCAATGTCAGATGTATCCGTTTCCACTTCGAATGGTAGGGACTCATCAATGGCTTGAACTACTGAGTTTTCAATGTCCTGTTTGAGAGTATGGAAAGCGGCTTCTGCTTCCTTTGTCACAGGAAATGTGGTAGCACTCAATGGGCGGACTTTACTTGAATAGTTGTAGATCCATTGTGAGTAATAAGCAAAGAGACCAAGAGTTTTTCGGAGTGACTTTTTGTCTTGAGGCATTGGAAGTTCCCGTAGAGGTCGTAGTCGTTCAGGGTCTGGGAATATTGAACCTCCTTCCACTACATAACCAAGGATGCTAAGCCTTTAGTTGGAAAAGTGCACTTTTCCTCATTGTAACTGATATTTTTCTTCTTGGCGGCTTCCAAAAACTTATTAAGGTTTGCATCATGTCCCTCCTGGGTCTTGCCACAAATGGTAACATTATCTAAATACGCGTAAGTTCCCATGAGTTGCTCTTCCTGAATGAGTGAATCCATAATTCGTTGGAAGCAGGCTACCCCATTGGTGACTCCAAAAGGGACTCTGGTAAACTGATACAGGCCATCACTAGCCTGAAATGCTGTGTATGGTTTATCTTCATTCCTTATTGGGACTTGATGATAGGCACTCTGTAGATCAATTGTGCTAAACACATAGTACTGAGCAATTTTGTTCACTGTATCATCAATTCGAGGTAGAGGGTACCCATCAAGAAGTGTAAATTTGTTGATTGTCTCAGAGTAATCGATAGCCAGTCTCCGTTTCCTATAATCATCTTTAACAACAACAACCTGTGCACGCCAAGGGGAATTACTCGGTTCTATAATACCCTCCTTCAGCAGCCTCTGAGTTTCTTTCTCAATGAACATCCGATCCTCGTAAGAATAGCGGCGTGACTTAGTTGATATAGAATGGCAATCCGCGGTAAGATTTGCAAACAGTCCTGATTGTGTCGCAGTTGCTTGTTGTATTGCTATTGGGCTTAGCATTCTTTTTTGTTCAAGCAGACTGTTCTGGTTGCCAGTCGGTCAAGAAGTTAGTTTATTTGAGGACTTTGTCAGACACTTGTTTAAGTCTAGTCGAGTCGTGAGACATAGCGAACTACTTAGAGCACTTACACACATACACAAAATTACTTGTACATATTTGTAATATCTTATTAAATGTTAATGTACCAGACGGTACTTAAGAATTATAAATGTGATATGTGTTTTCACCACAATAATATTGTACTCGAGAGAAGTGATATTATTTTGATTACTGTGATTAATTTAATTTAATTTAATTTGATAATATACCTCTAGACTTAATAAATTTATTAAATTTTAATTTCTCTAGTTAGTAGCCTACCAGTTGTAATCCTGAAGCACTATTGAATCATACTGAATTCTAATGGATAATTGGACAAGGATACTGACTACTTGTTACGAAAACCCAGTAACAGGCTGGATGCTAGAAGGGCAGTCCTTTCTAGTATTCACTGGAGATCTCTAAGCTTTTAGAATCGCGTTTTTTGTAACAACAAGAGACCAGGGCGGTACAACAAGAGGCCATGGTGGTACAACAATAGACCAGGGTGGTACAACAAGAGGCCATGGTGGTACAACAAGAGACCAAGGTGGTACAACAAGAGACCAGGGTGGTACAACAAGAGGCCAGGGTGGTACAACAAGAGGCCAGTGTGGTACAACAAGAGGCCAGGGTGGTACAACAAGAGGCCAGGGTGGTACAACAAGAGACCAGGGTGGTACAAGAAGAAGCCAGGGTGGTACAACAAGAGGCCAGGGTGGTACAAGACCAGGGTGGTACAACAAGAGGCCAGTGTGGTACAACAAGAGGCCATGGTGGTACAAGAGGCCAAGATGGTACAACAAGAGACCAGAGTGGTACAACAAGAGGCCAGGGTGGTACAACAAGAGGCCAGGGTGGTACAACAAGAGGCCAGGGTGGTACAACAAGAGACCAGGGTGGTACAAGAAGCGAGGGTGGTACAACAAGAGGCCAGGGTGGTACAACAAGACCAGGGTGGTACAACAAGAGGCCAGGGTGGTACAACAAGAGGCCATGGTGGTACAAGAGGCCAAGATGGTACAACAAGAGGCCAGGGTGGTACAACAAGAGGCCATGGTGGTACAAGAGGCCAAGATGGTACAACAAAAGACCAGAGTGGTACAACAAGAGGCCATGGCGGTACAAGAGGCCAAGATGGTACAACAAGAAGCCATGGTGGTACAAGAGGCCATGATGGTACAAGAGGCCAAGATGCTACAACAAGAGGCCAAAATGGTACAACAAGAGACCAGGGTGGTACAACAAGACCAGGGTGGTACAACAAGAGGCCATGGTGGTACAAGAGGCCAAGATGGTACAACAAGAGGCCAGGGTGGTACAACAAGAGGCCATGGTGGTACAAGAGGCCAAGATGGTACAACAAAAGACCAGAGTGGTACAACAAGAGGCCATGGCGGTACAAGAGGCCAAGATGGTACAAGAGGCCAGGGTGGTACAACAAGAGGCCATGGTGGTACAAGAGGCCAAGATGGTACAACAAGAAGCCATGATGAAAACTCACACTCACACGAGCTTTTAAATCTCTGCACAAAATTCAATTTAAACCAGCAAATAATAGAGCCTACTAGACTGGAGAATACACTAGACCTCATATTCACTAACAATGATGATCTGATAAGAAATGTCACCATATCAAAAACAATATACTCAGATCACAACATAATTGAGGTTCAGACATGTATGCGAGGAGCCCCAGACCGACAAAATGAGACTAGTCACGAGGGAGCATTCACCAAATTCAACTTCAATAACAAAAACATAAAGTGGGACCAAGTAAACCAAGTCCTAACCGATATAAGCTGGGAAGATATACTAAGCAACACAGACCCAAACTTATGCCTAGAACAGATTAACTCGGTGGCACTCGATGTATGCACAAGGCTTTTCCTCTAAGAAAAAGGAGGAGTAGATGTAAAATAGAAAGAGACAGGCGCTCCCTTTACAGGCGACGGAAAAGAATAACAGAGCGGCTAAAAGAGGTCAATATATCTGAAATGCGCAGGGAGACACTGGTCAGAGAAATAGCAAGCATCGAACTTAAGCTAAAAGAATCCTTTAGGAGTCAGGAATCGCGGGAAGAACTAAAAGCTATAAATGAAATCGAAAGAAACCCAAAGTATTTCTTCTCCTATGCCAAATCGAAATCGAGAACAACGCCCAGTATTGGGCCCCTACTTAAACAAGATGGGTCCTACACAGATGACAGCAAGGAAATGAGTGAGCTACTCAAGTCCCAATATGACTCAGTTTTTAGCAAGCCGCTAACCAGACTGAGAGTCGAAGATCAAAATGAATTTTTTATGAGAGAGCACAAAATTTGATTAACACAGCCTATCCGATGTTATCCTGACGCCAAATGACTTCGAACAGGCGATAAATGACATGCCCATGCACTCTGCCCCAGGGCCAGACTCATGGAACTCTGTGTTCATCAAGAACTGCAAGAAGCCCCTATCACGAGCCTTTTCCATCCTATGGAGAGGGAGCATGGACACGGGGGTCGTCCCTCAGTTACTAAAAACAACAGACATAGCCCCACTCCACAAAGGGGGCAGTAAAGCAACAGCAAAGAACTATAGACCAATAGCACTAACATCCCATATCATAAAAATCTTTGAAAGGGTCCTAAGAAGCAAGATCACCACCCATCTAGAAACCCATCAGTTACACAACCCAGGGCAACATGGGTTTAGAACAGGTCGCTCCTGTCTGTCTCAGCTACTGGATCACTACGACAAGGTCCTAAATGCACTAGAAGACAAAAAGAATGCAGATGTAATATATACAGACTTTGCAAAAGCCTTCGACAAGTGTGACCATGGCGTAATAGCGCACAAAATGCGCGCTAAAGGAATAACAGGAAAAGTCGGTCGATGGATCTATAATTTCCTCACTAACAGAACACAGAGAGTAGTCGTCAACAGAGTAAAGTCCGAGGCAGCTACGGTGAAAAACTCTGTTCCACAAGGCACAGTACTAGCTCCCATCTTGTTCCTCATCCTCATATCCGACATAGACAAGGATGTCAGCCACAGCACCGTGTCTTCCTTTGCAGATGACACCCGAATCTGCATGACAGTGTCTTCCATTGCAGACACTGCAAGGCTCCAGGCGGACATCAACCAAATCTTTCAGTGGGCTGCAGAAAACAATATGAAGTTCAACGATGAGAAATTTCAATTACTCAGATATGGTAAACATGAGGAAATTAAATCTTCATCAGAGTACAAAACAAATTCTGGCCACGAAATAGAGCGAAACACCAACGTCAAAGACCTGGGAGTGATTATGTCGGAGGCTCTCACCTTCAAGGACCATAACATTGTATCAATCGCATCTGCTAGAAAAATGACAGGATGGATAATGAGAACCTTCAAAACTAGGGAGGCCAAGCCCATGATGACACTCTTCAGGTCACTTGTTCTATCTAGGCTGGAATATTGCTGCACTCTAACAGCACCTTTCAAGGCAGGTGAAATTGCCGACCTAGAAAATGTACAGAGAACTTTCACGGCGCGCATAACGGAGATAAAACACCTCAATTACTGGGAGCGCTTGATGTTTCTAAACCTGTATTCCCTGGAACGCAGGAGGGAGAGATACATGATTATATACACCTGGAAAATCCTAGAGGGACTAGTACCGAACTTGCACACGAAAATCACTCACTACGAAAGCAAAAGACTTGGCAGACGATGCACCATCCCCCCAATGAAAAGCAGGGGTGTCACTAGCACGTTAAGAGACCATACAATAAGTGTCAGGGGCCCGAGACTGTTCAACTGCCTCCCAGCACACATAAGGGGGATTACCAACAGACCCCTGGCAGTCTTCAAGCTGGCACTGGACAAGCACCTTAAGTCAGTTCCTGATCAGCCGGGCTGTGGCTCGTACGTTGGTTTGCGTGCAGCCAGCAGCAACAGCCTGGTTGATCAGGCGCTGATCCACCAGGAGGCCTGGTCACAGACCGGGCCGCGGGGGCGTTGACCCCCGAAACTCTCTCCAGGTAAACTCCAGGTATGGTGGTACAAGAGGCCATGATGGTACAAGAGGCCAAGATGGTACAACAAGAGGCCAAAATGGTACAACAAGAGACCAGGGTGGTACAACAAGAGGCCATGGTGGTACAAGAGGCCAAGATGGTACAACAAGAGACCAGAGTGGTACAACAAGAGGCCATGGCGGTACAAGAGGCCAAGATGGTACAAGAGGCCAGGGTGGTACAACAAGAGGCCATGGTGGTACAAGAGGCCAAGATGGTACAACAAGAAGCCATGGTGGTACAACAAGAGGCCATGGTGGTACAAGAGGCCAAGATGGTACAACAAGAGGCCAAAATGGTACAACAAGAGACCAGGGTGGTACAACAAGAGGCCAAGATGGTACAACAAGAGGCCAAAATGGTACAACAAGAGACCAGGGTGGTACAACAAGAGGCCAAGATGGTACAACAAGAGGCCATGGTGGTACAAGAGGCCAAGATGGTACAACAAGAAGCCATGGACAGTAAAAGCCCAACAGTTGCCATCCTACCAGAAAAGTAAATGTCACTATCGCCGCAAGGTATGGCAACACCGCATACCTAAACAAAAACAGTGGCACACAGCTCTTATTGTAGCGCTCTTAAGTGGTGATATCCAAATTAATCCAGGACCTCAAACTATTGTGCAGAGGCAAAACAGACAGATAAATGACGGCAATAATGACGGTCTAGTAGCTAGGAATGATAACCTTAACTCCATATGTAATGCATACATAGGTCAATGTGAGACAATACAGCCATTATTATCTCAAACACTACCAAACAGGTGCATACACTGTACTAAAGTACGACAGAAAAGGCACCTTATGTAAAATGTGTAAGGGGTGGGTGCATGATGGATGTATGTACAATTATAGCAACGGTGCCAGAATTCATTTTGTGTGTAACAAATGCACTTTGGCACAGTTACCCTTTAGCAGTGATGACATTGATTTACCTAATTTTAATACAAATGACCCATTGCCATATATTGATGATTATGATTGTTTTATGAAAACAGGCCTTCACTTTATTCATGTCAATGCAAGATCACTTCTTCCTAAATTGGCAGAGATTAGGATTCTAGCTAACAAAATTAGGGGGGCAGTTATAACCATCTCTGAATCTTGGTTGGATGATACGGTGACTGACGACGAGATCAAAATAGATGGTTACAATATAAAACGCTTAGATAGGAACAGAAAGGGTGGTGGAGTATGTGCCTACATTAGAAAAGACTTAGCTTAACCCAAGACCTGATTTAAATAACAATAAACTGGAGATTCTATGGTTTGAAGTGCTGCTTCCTAAGACCAAACCATCTTAGTAGGAACTAGTTACCCCCCTCCTCCCCAGGACCAGTTCTTAGAAGACTTTTCCAGAGTCTTGTCCGGAGTTGAAAACAATTGCGAGACAATAATACTGGGCGACTTTAATATCTGTTTTCAGCAGCAAAATAACGGGTATGCAAAAGGATAAGCAAATTCTGGGGTTTTAAATAGTTACACTCAACTAATTAATCCCCCCCCAACCCGGATCACACAGTTCTCAGCCACCCTAATTGACCACATACTTGTAACCGTTTCTGAAAAACATTAGTCATTCAGGCGTCATTACACAGGTCTTAGTGATCTTTCATCATTTACTGCACCAGGAAAAAAACTAGGGATAGGATAGGCCTACACAGGACAAAAAAATGAGGTCAACTGAAACTACAGTAAAGAAACACTGGTAAATAGGCTACACAATTGTGACGGGGACAGAGATAACAAGTTGCACGGACGTAAACGATCCCTGGGAAAAATTCAAAACAATGTTCACTACCATCCTTGATATATTGCACCAGTTAAAGAGGTTAGGTTTAAAACGAAAAAACTGAACCCTGGATGAATCTGAGTTTATTAGATAATATGAATTCAGGGGACCAGCTGCTAAAAAGATTTAAAGCAAACAGACAGGATATTGCAGCACTAAATGAATTCCAAAGGGTGAGGAACAGAGTTCAGAGACTTAAAAAAGGAGCAAAGGCAAAGCACTACTGCTCAAAAATTGAAGAGTATAAGATAAAAACAGAAAGCTCTGGCAAACAACTAAAACAGTTGGGGTAAGCCATAAGCCAGTAGATAGGTCAAAACATAGTACTCACTATCGATAATGAGGTATGCCACGAAACTCTAAGGTGGCAAATTGCTTTAATTCTACACACATCTGTTGCATAAAACACTAGTAAGTAAATACCAGCTGCATCAAATACTTTAAACACAGACTCTGAAAGTTTCAAAATTTACTATCCCCAATAAAGGGGTAACCCCAAAACAGTTGTCAACTAGTAAGTGTATCTCATGACTTTATTCAAAAAGAAACTAAGCAGGTTAAACCCAACTAAGAGCACAGGCCCTGATAACATCCCGTCTAAGTTCCTAAAGATGGTGTTTCTGAACTGTCAATCCCTATTGCTCACATAATAAATCTTTTCAATCACCACTAATACAGTACCGGAGGGGTTCAAGGAGGCCAGAGTCACTCCTATCTTCAAGAAAAATAGTAGGTCTGATGTAAGCAACTATAGGCCTGTTAGTTTATCAGTATAATATCTAAAAATTTTAGAGAGGGCGGTGTATCCTCAAATAGTTAAGTTTCCTTAATGACAACAACATTCTCCATAGCTATCATTCGGGCTTTAGAAGATCCTACTCAACCGACACCCCCTTATTATCTGATGGATTACCTGAGAATGAAATGTCAAAGGGGAACCCCATAGGCATGGTAACCCTTTGACCTGCAAAAGGCCTTCGATACTGTCAACCACAATTTTATTATGGGAATAAACTTCAAGCTATTGGTATAGGTTCTTGTAGACTGGTTTAAGTTATACCTTAGCAACAGGAGGACAAATAGTCAAAATCAACAAAAAGAATCAGAACCCCTGCCGATAACATGGGAGTTCCCCAAAGGTAGTATTCTGGGCCCTTATTATTCTTATGTTATGTCATTTATATGCCTATCCCGTGTCAAGTGCCAACTCCTACTGGTATGCAGATGACAGTGCTCTGTTAGTGTCAGGTTAAAGACCCACAAGATATTGCTAATGTTTTTAAAACTGGAACTGGAGCCTGCAGCAAATGGTTAGTAGACAACAAAAATATCATTACACCTAGGGAAAACTGAAGCCATTTCTTTGGCACGAAACATAAACTGAGAAGGGTAAATAATTTTAATGTTCATGTAATGGGGAGCCCATCACTTTGGTTTCATCAGTAAAATATTTGGGAATCCCTTTGACCCATGCATGTCAGGAGAATTGATAGGGAAAAGTGTAGTAAAGAAAGCGAATGCCAAACTGAAGTTCCTGTATAGACAAGCACAGTGTCTACCTACTGAGGCTCGCAGGACCCTATGTCTAGCCCCTTTACAATGCCCTATGGATTACGCTTGCTCTTCTTGGTACTCTGCCTTGACAAAAAAATGAAAGATAGACTGCAAATCACCCAGAACAAAATGGTAAGACTCATCCTGGGGCTGGGACCAAGAGAACATGTAGGCCAGGATGAATTACAGCAGTTGATATGCTGAATGTTGAAGGACAGAGGGAAAACAACTGAAGCTAAATCATGTTTATAAAATTGCTCACAAACAAGTCCAAATATCTTGCTGTCAATTTTGTCAAGGTTGGGAACCAAAGCAATCATAGTACTAGGGGGAGAGAGCACAACTTTTGTAGTACCCACGTCAGTGGCCAGGCTTTTAAACACCTTTATGTACAGCAAAAGGAATGGAACAGGGCTACCCGCACATGTCAAAGCCAGTCATAGCGTGGAACCAGTTCAAGAAGAAGGGGCCAAAGGTGTCTGATGAATGTAGCTACAGAAAGGGAGGGGAATGATTTTCTATTTTTTAGCTAACATTTCGTGTAAATTTTACCTTATTCCTTGTAATGACCCTCGTATTGTAGATAGTCTTAATGACCTTGGTGTAGCAGATAGTCTTTTTAGTATGATAATAAGATGATATCTTTTATTTGTAGAATAATAAGAAAATATTATAACCTTTATACTATAATAATAAGGTAAAAGGACCCCAATGGAAATAAGTCACGCTGTCTGACTTTTTTGGGTTATCCTAGGTTCTCTACACATATGCTGCTATGTATGATAATTCTATGTAACTGTATTTGTGTATACCTGAATAAACTTACTTACTTACTTACTTACTTACTTAACAAGAGGCCATGGTGGTACAAGAGGCCAAGATGGTACAACAAGAGGTAGCAAGGTTTGCGTGATGGCTCTCTATCACAACAACAACAATAATTACTTTCACAAGTTCAGCTGTTATCTTGTAGTTGTTCTCATCTGGAGGATCACTTGAGTATTGTGTGTTGGTGTTGCAGGTAACACACACTCTCTCTCTCTCTCTTTCATAAAATTATATTAAGTAATAAGCTGTACGGGAGCCAGAAAACCGAAAATATTTGTGTTCCTTCGTTGCAAGTTTTCTCTCTTGTTTGGTTGCTCATGTCAACACAAGGACCTGTACATTGTTATACCTGTATATCATATCATTATTACACCTGCATATCATATCAAACAATGTAATTAATATTTTATGTGTGTACAATGCTAGTTCATGGAGAGGCTGTTGCTGGCCTCCCAACATGGCCGACACTACTTCACTAACATTATAATTACTCTTTAATAAGTATTTCTTTGGGGAATATTACTTGCATTGTTCAGAATTTAGTGAGATGTTATTGACGAGCGTATTGGGTAATTTACTGGTAGTAACTGACGACCATCCAGGAGTCCTACACCATTTATGGCTACTAGGTCACCCTCTACACTTATATATTTCCTGCAAAGTGCTTGATACTCTTGATACACTTTGTACTCTTGATACACTTGATGCTCTTGATACACTTTGTACTCTTGATACACTTTGTACTCTTGATACACTTTGTACTCTTGATACTTGATGCTCTTGATACTCTTGATACACTTTGTACTCTTGATACACTTGATACTCTTGATACACTTTGTACTCTTGATACACTGTACTCTTGATACACTTTGTACTCTTGATACACTTTGTACTCTTGATACACTTGATGCTCTTGATACACTTTGTACTCTTGATACACTGTACTCTTGATACACTTTGTACTCTTGATACACTTGATACTCTTGATACTCTTGATACACTTTGTATTCTTGATGCTCTTGATAAACTTTATACACTTTGTACTCTTGATACACTTTGTACTCTTGATAAACTTGATACTCTTGATACACTTTGTACTCTTGATACACTGGATACTCTTGATACACTTTGTACTCTTGATACACTTGATACTCTTGATACACTTTGTACTCTTGATACACTTGATACACTTTGTACTCTTGATACACTTGATACTCTTGATACACTTTGTACTCTTGATACTCTTGATACACTTTATACTCTTGATACACTTTATACTCTTGATACACTTTGTACTCTTGATGAACTTGATACTCTTGATACACTTTGTACTCTTGATACACTTTGTACTCTTGATACACTTTGTACTCTTGATGCACTGGATACTCTTGATACACTTTGTACTCTTGATACACTTTGTACTCTTGATACACTTGATACTCTTGATACACTTGATACACTTTGTACTCTTGATACACTTGATACACTTTGTACTCTTGATACACTTGATACTCTTGATACACTTTGTACTCTTGATACTCTTGATACACTTGATACTCTTGATACATTTGATACTCTTGATACACTTTGTACTCTTGATACACTTGATACTCTTTGTACTCTTGATACACTTGATACTCTTTGTACTCTTGATACACTTGATACTCTTGATACACTTGATACTCTTTGTACTCTTGATACACTTTGTACTCTTGATACACTTGATACACTTTGTACAACAGATTTCCAAGAAAATTTCCAAGACCGTAGGCATACTATCAAAGATACGGTACTATGTTCCACAGTCAGCCTTCCTGGCCCTATATCACTCCCTTATTTACCCCTATCTCACCTATGGAATTTGTGCATGGGGTGTGGAAAATTGCATTTATCTGAATGTATCCTTATGTACATAACAGTAAACGAACAGATAATTATTATTTATCAGTTAGACAAGTAGGAATTTGGGACACCTAGGTCGCAAAAAATGTCCCCCTTCGATACCTACCACTGTTATATCCACAAGTTGCTCTGGACCTATTAATCATAAATGAAATATACATCACCAGGAATGTTGGTAAATATAAAAATTTGTGGACTGTATATTAAATTAAAAAATGATTATATATTAATACACATTTATATAACAGAAGGAGAATATATCTTAATCATAACACTCACCAATTTGACTGGAAATCAAGGTGTATCATACTCAGAAAACCTCTGTCTATACATGAAAATAACTGGCCAGAGTTATAACATAACAGATTTATCTGAGGTTCCTGGAGCTGTCTTGTCCAGTCGCCTGATATCTCAAGTCATGCAGGAATGCACATCCAACAATTTCGCCTCCTATTTGAGAGGTGTCAGCCCAAATTTAACCTCTAGAGCACGAAAAATTCTTCCCATTACTCACAACGTCTGTTATTCAATTCAAACAAAATGGCGACTCCTTCTGCGCAGACGCAGGCTCAATTTCCCATTTTTGATAATTTTTATTAAATACAATATAGGCCATCTATTTGCCTATAAATTACCGTATTTCCGGAAAATAAACAGTATTTTCCACATGGGGCTCAACAACAATAAACCATCTCAGACCATTAATTACCCAACAAAAGGCTGCAGTCAAAATGATAACAAATTCCCACTACAGGCAGCACACTCCACCAATATTCAAAACACTAAACCTACTCACCATACAAAACATCCATACTTATTATTGCACCTACTACATACATAGAACACTTAACTCGGATATAAACCCTCCCCTCAAAAGTCTCCTTACTAACCTCAACAGAACATATGACCATAACACAAGGCACAGGTCACTCTTTGATGTTCCTCGTGTCCATCTCACACTATGTAAAAACTCAATGCACATAAAAGGCCAAAAAATCTGGAATTCATTACCTGTGAATATAAAAGAAACACTATCTGTTTATAAATTAAAGTCTCTTCTTAAAAATCACTTACTCACCCACAACTAAATAAATACTGAATAATTGTATCTCATAAATGTTTAACCTGTGACCCAATCAAACTTTGTTATTTTTAATTACATTACCTAACAGAATACTCCATTCTAATGAATGCTCAGCAACACAGTAAATGACCATATGACCTGTCTTTGTAATACTCATTTGTTTACAGCAATGTTTAATACTGAATATATCAGTGCTTAGTTAATCTTAAGTTAATTTTAAGCTGCTTAATTGCTCGCATTCATAGGGGCTGTGGATGGGTACACTAAACCACTGTATTTCTGTGTTACTTCGAGGTATATGCTCACATTAATAAATAAATAAAGTAGTGGATTACTATCTTGAGACAATTGGTACTCTGAGATACACTTTGTACTCTTGCTACAACTTTGTACTTCTTGATCAATTTGTACTCTTGTTACACTTTGTACTCTTGATTACTCTTGACACACTTTGTACTCTTGATACTCTTCATACACTTTTTAATCTGACACACTCTTCATACACTTTGTACTCTTGATACACTTGTACTCTGTTACTCTTCTGTACACTTTGTACTCTTGACACTCTTCATACACTTTGTACTCTTGATTACTATTCATGCACTTTGTACTCTTGATACTTGCATACACTTGTTACATCTTATTACTCTTGTTGATAAAGACCTGGTTTGACATACTCGATAATGCCCTTTATAGTAAGACCTGGTTATACACACTAATTATAATATTTTGTCATTACTAAGTTTTAATATTTAACGTCTTCACAGGATGCAACCAACGACTAGCGACTAGTCCCAAGTACCTACTTACTGCTAGGTGAGCATGGACAGCAGGTGTAAGGTAACATGCCAGTGTTGCTACCGATGCCAGTGTGAGTTAAGGACACTATAAGTCAAGCCACGAGCATTCACATCCTGTTTATTGCACCTACAGTTAATGCAGCCACTCACACCCCGAGCTGAGATCTTAGGGCTGTGATAAAATGGGTATTATGTCTTCTCTACATTGACAAATATAATATTATACTGGAAAATTCCCATGAGGTGAAAAAGGAGCGATTTTTTCATTATCGAATTCATCTAAATGCTGATATGTGTTTACACTATTGTATATATAGGCCCTATAAATCTAGCATAAAAATCAAGTGATAGGTATACACAGTATGTAACAGTACTTACTTAAAATATGTGCTGGCCGCCCTTCTCTTATCGCATGTTTTGTTTGAAAATGGGGAGACAATAAAAGCACAGAGCTTGAGCACTGGATCCGTTGATAGCCAGCCAAAAGTGTGGAAACAACCACAAAAGAGGGTGCTGTTATGTGGGCTCACTCTGTGTATAAACTAGTCATTGATATATATGCATAACCTCACATTCTGTAATTTCATTATTTATTATGATAGTGCTTAGAGTGTGGACTGTAAGTTTTTTTATATGCAGTTCTATTAACAATTGGAAGGAGGTAAGCAGTAATGTTGAATGATCTGTTTGGAAGGAGAAAAAGAGAATATGAATGTGTAATTCAAGAAGTATGTGGATTTAACAGGAAAATGTGTTGGAATGCGAGAAGTGGGTCATAATAGCGTGTATTGCACCTGGAAATGGAGACGACCCCCCCCCACCCCCCCCCCCCCCCCCCCCCCCCCCCCCCCCCCCCCCCCCCCCCCCCCCCCCCCCGCCGCGAGGAATTGCAGAGGACGAGAGAGATTTTGGGAGATGTTAAGTGAAGTATAGGTGACTTTGATCAAGTTGAGAGAGTAATTGTGGGAGGGGGGACGCTGAATGCATAAAGTGGGACGAACTTTTAGTTGAGGGTGTGGTAGTAAGTTTGGGGGGGCCTGGTGTACAATGTTAATGGGATCCCTTTGATTGAACTTTGTATAGAAAGGGTTTAGTTATAGGTAATACATATTTTAAGACAAAGAGGATAAATTAGTTTAAAGATATGATGTTAGGGCGAAATGACAGTGAGTTTGTTGGATTATGTTTGGTTAGATAAAGGATGTTGAGTAGAATTAAGGATGTACATGTTTATAGAGGGGGACAGATATATCTGATCACTTTCTCAGTTGTGCTATACAGCTGAGAGTAAAAGTTAGTGGGATACAAGGAGAATAGAAAGTATCAGGGACGGAGAGGTGAAGGTATATAAACTACATGTAGGAGGCAGTTAGGGTAAGATATAAACAGCTAATGAGGATAGATGGGCTACTGAGAAGCTTAGGCAATGGGGTTGATGAGGGATGGGTTAGGTTTAAAATTGTAGAGGAGTGTTAGAGGTGTCAGCGAAGTTTGTGGTTACAGGAAAGTGGTGCGGGAGGGGGGTAGAGGAGCGATTGTATGGAATGATGCTGTAATGAGAGTAGTAAGGGAGAAAATGTTAGCATTTAAGTTTAACTAAGTAGAAGTGATGAAGGAGGGAAGGTATATGGAGAAAAGAGAGACGGTTAAGAGAAGTGGCTGAAGCAATGTAATAAGAGTGCAATTGCAGAGAAGTGGGTGAGATCGTTATTAACAATTTTGTTGAAAAATAAGAAAAAGTTTTGGAGTAAGTGAGATTAAATGTTAAGAAAGCATAGTGACAATGGATTTTGTCAGTTTAAAAATAGGGAGCGGTATAGTTATTAAATTGGTGAGTTAGAGGTTATTGGGAAGTTGGAGGGAATTTTGTTGAGGAATGGTTAATTGTTGTTGGAAGATAGGGAAGCTGTGATTTCGTGTATAGGACAAGGAGGAATAACATCTGGTAGGAGTGAGGGAGAGCCAGTTGTGTGTGGGGGAACGTCGTGATTGAAGCGTTGGGTAAAATGAAAGGGGGTAAGGCAGCGGATTGATGGGATAAAAGATAGAAATGTTAAAAAGCAGGTGGGGATATAGTGTTGGAGGGGTTGGTGCAATTATTGAATAAATGTATGGAAGAGGGTAAGGACCTAGGCTTGGCAGTGGAGAGCATGCTTAGTTCCTTTGTCTATAAAGGCAACGGGATAAAAGAAAAGTGCAAAAATTATAGGGGGATAAGTCTGCTGTGTTGACCTGGTATAAGTGTATGGTTGAGTTATTATTTGAAAGAATTAAGAGTAAGACGGGAGAATAGGTTAGTCAGATTGAACAAGGGAGGCTTTAGGAAAGGTTAGGGGGTGCTGTGGACCGGTGGCTTTACAGTGAAACTATACAATCGTGAAGCAGTATTTAGGTAAGGCTCTAAAGAGGGCCTTGTGTGGAATTTAGGATTTGGAAAAAGGAATATTAAAGGTGGATAGGGGGGCAAGATTGGTGCCAGATGTGCAAGTGTATGATGTAAGAGGTAGGTTACTGAAAGCAGTGAAGAGTTTTTACGAGGTTAGTGAGGCTCAGTTAGGTTTAGAGTATGTTGAAGAGGGAAATTTTTTCCAGTACAAAGTAGGGCCACTAGACAAAAGAGTGTGATGGTCACCGTGGTTGTTTTAATCTATTTATAGATGGGGTTGTGAGGAGAAGTAAATGCGAGGGTTTGGACAAGTAGGTGTGGAGTTATAAGATAAAGATACACACCAAAAGTGGTAGTTGTCACAGCTGCTCTTTGCTGGATGACACTGTGCTCTTGGGCGATCTGAGAGAAGTTGCAGAGATTTGGGTGGCATGAATTGGTCGGGTGTGCAAAAAGAAGATAATTATAAGTGTATACAGAAAGTGTAAGGTTTATGAGGATACAAAAAGATTAGGTGAATGAAAGATTGAATATCAGATTGGAGGGAGAGCGTATGGAGGTGGTGAATGTAATAGTTATTTGGATGTGGACGTGTCAGCGGGATGGGGTTCTATGAAAGCTGAGTGTAATCATAGAATTGATGAGGGGGAAAAGAGTGAGTGGTGCACTTAGGGAGTTGTGGAGACAAAGAATTTGTCCTTGGAGGCAAAGAGGGGAATGTATGAGAGTATAGTTTTACCAACGTCTTTTCTGGGTGTGAGGCATGGGTTGGATGAATAGGTGACAGCGAGGTGAAGGCTGGAAGGCAGTGGAGATGTCATGTCTGGAGGGCAATGGTGTGGTGTGAATATAATGCAGAGAATTCGTTGTTGGATGTTAGGAGGAGGTGCGGGATTACCAAAATACTGTTGTCCAGAGGCTGAGGAAGGGTTGTTGAGTGGTATCGGAATGTAGAGTGATGGAGCGAACAGAAATGACTTCAAGAGTGTATCAGTCTGTAGTGGAAGGAAGGCGGGGTAGGCGGTCGGCCTAGGAAAGGTTGGGAGAGAGGGGGAAAAAGGTGGGTTTTGTGGTGCGCGGGGCTTGGACTTCCAGAAGGCATGCAGTGAACGTGTTTGATAGGGAGTGAATGGAGACAAAATGGTTTTTATACTTGACGTGTGTTGGAGTGTGAGCCCAAAGTAACATTTATGATGGGGACAGTTTGAAACCGGCTCAGGACGGAACCCCCTTTGGGTGGGGGGAGTCCTGGAGATGGGAAAAGTACAGAGCCTGCACTCATGAAGAGGGGTGTTAATGTTGCTAGTTTAAAAACTGTAGTGTAAAGCACCCTTTCTGGCAAGACAGTGATGGGGTGAATTGATGGTGAAAGTTTTTCTTTTTCGGGCCACACTGCCTTGTGGGAATCGGCAGTGTGATAAATAATAATAAATTCTTCTATCCAAAGTCAGAACTGACATAGCCCAAAATCAATTTATGATAAAATTTTACAGAAGTTCAGCGTGGAGTCACAACACGCATGACACATTTCCTCACCTGTTTGTGATCAAAGTATTTATTTTGGCCAAATCAATTTGTAATAAACTTACTACTGTATGAACATCAATGAGAAATGCACGTTGATGCGATTCCTTTTGCCATGTTGATGTGACTTTGTTAAATTTTGTCTACCATTGGCAACTTGTCCTTCTCGACCTCATCTTTTTGTTTTAACTCCTTGATTATATTACCCTGCATAGATATATCATAGTCACATAGTTTGAGGTCTGTTTGCTTGCAAAGTTAGATGTCCTTTCTTTACACTATTGTCAAGTTAAATCTTCAATCTTGTAACACATCTAAAGTGCCATGATTTCTTCTCTGTGGCATCTCTGCTTCTTCCTTGGTGTGCCCATGTGACCCATCTGCACCATACTTGCTAAAGTTTTTGTCGTTACTGTAATACTAATTCTTTCTTTACTTTCAAACACTCCGGCTGTATCCACCGAGGAGGGGGGACCCAAAAGGAAAAACGAAAGTTTCTCCTTTTGCATTTAGTAATTTATACAGGGAAGAGGTTACTAGCACCTTGCTCCCGGCATTTTTGTCGCCTTTACAACTCGCTTGGCTTACGGAGGAAGATATTCTAGTGTTCCTCTTCCCATGGTAGGTAAGAGAAATAATCAAGAACAAGAAATAGAAAGAAAATAGGAAGAAAACCCAGGGGGTGTGTATATATTGCTTGTACTTGTATCGTGTAGTGTGTCCTAAGAGTAAGTAGATGTGCATGAACATTACCTGAATCTTGCATGTGTATGAGACAGAAAAAAAAGGACACCAGCAATCCTACCTTCGTGTAAAAACGTTACAGGCTTCAGTACTTTTACATTCACTTGCAGGCGGTAGTACCTCCCTGGGCGTTGATGTCTACCAACCTACTCCTAGGATACTAATTCTTATTATATTTTTTTAAATTAGAAGTGGCTCTTAATACATGTAAATTGAAGTGGCCAAATTTGCAACTTTACTGATACACATCTATATAGTATAATAACTTTATTTACTTACAAGTAACATGTACATGGTTTACTGGCCTAGCTTTCAGCAGTGGTCATTCTACTACCTAGAAAACCGCTTGTTAGGCTTAGCATTTCGGGGAAAATTAGGTCAGTTTTTTTCCAGGCTGCGACCACACCAGTTCGACTTACATCCAAGGTACCCATTGAACACTGATGGTGAACACGGACAGAGGTGTTTATGGAAACACGTCCCTAATGTTTTCCAGCCATACCAGAGGAGATTCGAACTCCAAACCTCAGTGTGTGAGCTGAGTGTGCTAGTGATCAAGCTAGCACATTTCCATTTAGGTGGATTTGCTCAACATAAGCTTGCTTTGCATTCCCCATTTTACACACATCCTCCTTAACTAAACAAATTCACCTAATTAATGACAGGTTATAATTATAATTATCAGGAAAATAACCCAAATTTTCTATATTGCAAGTGGTGGAGGTTGATGAAGTGACCTAGATGACTTCCTAGTCAATCAGGCAATTCCAACTTGCTTCAACCTGTGCAACTGTCCTCTTATCAGCCTTCTATTCATGACATATTTTGGTTTAATGAAATTATTGATCCTTTTGGGTTGCAGTGACAGTTTTCCCCCTAGACATCTTGCAAGCCTAGTAAATTTTCCGTAATTCCCCTTGGAAATTGCACCTCTCCTCACTTAATGATGGAGATAGGGCCCTAAGACCCCGTCGGTAAATGATTTCATCGCTAATCGAGGAATCACCCTTTACGACACTTCAAAAGTGTCACCACCCAAAATTAAAACATTTAAATCTTTAAAAAAAAAAAATATTTTTTTGTTAATATTTTTGTGTGTCTGAAATGGATTAATTGGATTTCCATTATTTCTTGTGATTTCGCCATTCATGGAATTTTGCCATTCAGCAGACTCTCTGGAATGGATTAATATACATGTATTCATATTCATATATTTTATTTGGACATGATACATAGTTGTACAATGAATTATAGTATTGGTTGAACATGCCAAAAGCCCCTTGTATGCAGACATTATGGGCAGGTTTAAAAATTTAAACCTAACACACCAGCTAACCCCTTTATTGGAACTTCTTTTGCACTTCTTCCATTTTCCTCTTGTTTTTTCTCTTCCAATTGCTGCTGCACTTTTAACTCTCTCTTTTTACTGTGGGATACACATAATGTACAAATTTTTTAGATAAAATAGTAGTCTTGGAGATTAAATGCTGAAATTTGCATCACTAACCCATTTACAATGAACTTTTTTTATATGTCTTCCATTTTCCTTGTTTTTTCTCTTCCAAGAGGATAAAACAACAGGAAATTTGTACAAATATGTATTCTTGGAGACTGTGAAAGCTAGTGTACTGAGTGGCTGTAAGGAGATTAAGATGCTGGATGTGAGATGCTGTGCTGCCGACCCAAGTTCTCATACAGTATATAATAACAACTTGTCAGAGAACCCATCATAACTCCAAGTTGTCGGTAAATGAGTACATCGGTAAGTGAGGAGAGGCTGTATTCACTTTAGTATTATCCATGAAATCCTTATCACAGGGTGTCCATCAGTACCCTTAATTTTGAGCAAAATTAACTTATGGTTTGAATGTTTTTGTAGCTACAGCACAACAGTTGGAACAATTGTTGCACCTTGTGTAATGAGAAATGTCCAAAAGACCACAAGTTTGGTGATTCTCAGTGTCCAAATAGTGATTTTAATGTTCCGCATGCCACCCATTGTGTAAGATAGGTACAGGTACACATTAGTAAAATTATCAGTACTATCAAGCCATAGACACGGGCTTGCAAGCCATTGTCGGTCCTGAAAATACTACGCCAAAATACTAGTGCCTTCGAATCTGTTGGGAGAAACCCAGTAGGCCTACATGTGAGAGAATGAGTCTGTGTGCTCAGGGTGCACAGTATAAAAAAATTCAGGGAGGTTGCAGTGCATTGTGGGGTGCCAATTCAGTATGCCTTGTTCACCATGCCTAGTGGTAAGGAATACCTCACTCCCCGGTGAATTGGGACTCTTCCCATCCAAGTGATGTTCTAACACGGAAATGTCAAAGAAGATGAATTTCGTGGTTTTGAGGAATTTTGTACTGAAAGCAATGCCCCGGATACCAGAAATAGTGCTGAAAACTCAGACAACTATCAACATCCACCTCTGGCGATGAGCCGTCTGGTTCATGTTTAGTTGTACCACAGCGAAAGAGGAAGCTCATATTTTCTTTATGTCTCAGAAAATAAGTAGGTTTATTCAGGTATACACAAATACGTTACATAGTTATTGTACATAGCAGTGTATGTATAGAGAACTGAGGATAACCCAAAAAGTCAGACAGAGTGACATATTTCCAGTAAACCCGGCTTGGGCTTGCCATATGGATTTTTGGTAAATATTTTTTTTCTCACTGGTTTGTTGGACTATCCCTTTTTGAAACTTGGGCATTGCATGATGAAAAGATGCTTCTTAACATACACCAAAACTGAAAAAAATCGGATGATAAATAAAGGAGTTCACTTCTCAGTCATTAGGCCCCACCTTGCGGTATATTTTTGTATGGTTTTTTTTGGTTGTATTCTCATTTTTTTTTTTGGTCCATTTCACAGAATGGAAGATATATTACGAAATGATATGATTTGATTGGTCACACAAAAATTACCTTGAAATTGAGCTCAGAGTAGCGAAATGTTCGATTTTTGCCGATGTTCAATGAACTTTCTTTTGTAAGTCAAGTTGGTTTAAATTTATTAAGTGTATTATAACCTAACTCTCTGTAATTCGGCAAACTCGTAATCCGGTACACTACAGGTCTCAATGATGCTGGATTTGTGATGATGGACCTGTATTACAGTTAGTAAATTAGTAATGGAATTGTTTTATTTCAGTATGATACCTGTTTCTACAAAAGCTTCTATATTGGCAGGAGTATTTCAGGCAAACTTAGGAGTAATTTAAGATTAATTAAAGCAATAACTATACGTGTACAGTGGACCCTCGGCTAACGAATTTAATCCATTCCAGAGAGCTTGTCCTTACCGATTTTATCGTTAGCCGAATTAATTTTCCCCCTAAGAAATATTTAAAATCTAATTAATCCGTTCCAGATGCCCAAAAGTATTAAAAAAAAATTTTTTTTCATGTGAAATATACAATTTCCACACAAAAAACAGTGTATACATGAATAATAAATACTACATGCAGAATAAAGACTACATAAGAATAAATGACACTTACCATTTATGAAGATGTAGCGATGAGTGATGAGATGGAGGAGGGGGATGATGGAGGTGTATTAGTGTTTGGAAGGTGAATCCCCTTCTATAAGTACTTTAGGTACCAAGTCCTTTTCCGAGTTACTTCCCTTCTTTTTTTTAATGCCACGGGAGCAACTTGTCAGTCACAGGACATCTGTCGTACCAAAAGTCTGTCCATAGAGCTCTGTACCTGGCCTTCCTTTTAAAATTCCTAAATGGGTCACAACATTGTCATTTGTAAATGTCACCAGCACAGCTTGCAATAGCTGTGTCAGGGTGATGTTCCTGTATAAAGGCTTGCACCTTGTCCACATTATACATGTGTCCTTTAAACGTTGAAGAAGGCAACTTCCTCCATCTCTCTATCCCTCTGAAGCAGTTTTCTCAGTTGTGGTCTCTTGCTGTTACAGATGCTCTTGCAGCTCATCAGGGGTTAGTTCTTCATCGTCGTCCTCCACCCAACTCTTTTTCCCCGTCCTCCCCACTAACCTCCAACCCATGGATTCCCAAATGACACAATATGTATGTTTTTGTACCACAAACTGGTATTTGGCTCCTCAGGGTTACCCAAACCCTTCAAAATACCTCTCTTTAAATTGTACACATTGTGGCCCCAGTTTTCTCCCGCAGGTTCAAGGGCCCGTTGTCACTCCTTTTCCCCCAAACCTTTCCAAAAGG
>NC_069421.1:54023629-54084227 GCF_026875155.1 Cherax quadricarinatus
CCCTTTGTATTGTAGTTCATTACCTTGTACCTAGTTCAGCCATCAAAACTTTGGGGCCCAGTCCCTGGACCCATTGTGTACCTCTGTAATCTGTTAATACCTTTGTAACTTGTTATGATTGTGACTAGACCTACCTGGAGTCCATTACCTTTGTAAATTGTGAGTTCATTACCTTTGTAAATTGTGAATTCATTACCTCTGTAACTTGCTCAGCCATCAAAACTTTGAGGCCCAGTCCCTGGACCCATTATGTACCTCTGTAATCTTTTGACTACCGCCCACAGGATGGGTATGGGGTGCATAATAAACATATTAAACTAACTAACCTGGGCTTCCTTTTCTACAGCAGCGTAACATTTCTCTGATCCTTGAAAAGTTTTCGAAAAGAAGGCTACTGGTCGTCCTGCCTGAGATAAGACTGCAGCAATGGCAATGTCAGATGTATCCGTTTCCACTTCGAATGGTAGGGACTCATCAATGGCTTGAAACTACTGATTTTTTCAATGTCCTGTTTGAGAGTATGGAAAGCGGCTTCTGCTTCCTTTGTCACAGGAAATGTGGTAGCACTCAATGGGCGGACTTTACTTGAATAGTTGTAGATCCATTGTGAGTAATAAGCAAAGAGACCAAGAGTTCTTCGGAGTGACTTTTGTCTTGAGGCATTGGAAGTTCCCGTAGAGGTCGTAGTCGTTCAGGGTCTGGGAATATTGAACCTCCTTCCACTACATAACCAAGGATGCTAAGCCTTTAGTTGGAAAAGTGCACTTTTCCTCATTGTAACTGATATTTTTCTTCTTGGCGGCTTCCAAAAACTTATTAAGGTTTGCATCATGTCCCTCCTGGGTCTTGCCACAAATGGTAACATTATCTAAATACGCGTAAGTTCCCATGAGTTGCTCTTCCTGAATGAGTGAATCCATAATTCGTTGGAAGCAGGCTACCCCATTGGTGACTCCAAAAGGGACTCTGGTAAACTGATACAGGCCATCACTAGCCTGAAATGCTGTGTATGGTTTATCTTCATTCCTTATAGGGACTTGATGATAGGCACTCTGTAGATCAATTGTGCTAAACACATAGTACTGAGCAATTTTGTTCACTGTATCATCAATTCGAGGTAGAGGGTACCCATCAAGAAGTGTAAATTTGTTGATTGTCTCAGAGTAATCGATAGCCAGTCTCCGTTTCCTATAATCATCTTTAACAACAACAACCTGTGCACGCCAAGGGGAATTACTCGGTTCTATAATACCCTCCTTCAGCAGCCTCTGAGTTTCTTTCTCAATGAACATCCGATCCTCGTAAGAATAGCGGCGTGACTTAGTTGATATAGAATGGCAATCCGCGGTAAGATTTGCAAACAGTCCTGATTGTGTCGCAGTTGCTTGTTGTATTGCTATTGGGCTTAGCATTCTTTTTTGTTCAAGCAGACTGTTCTGGTTGCCAGTCGGTCAAGAAGTTAGTTTATTTGAGGACTTTGTCAGACACTTGTTTAAGTCTAGTCGAGTCGTGAGACATAGCGAACTACTTAGAGCACTTACACACATACACAAAATTACTTGTACATATTTGTAATATCTTATTAAATGTTAATGTACCAGACGGTACTTAAGAATTATAAATGTGATATGTGTTTTCACCACAATAATTTTTGTACTCGAGAGAAGTGATTTTTTTTTTTGATTACGGGATTAATTTAATTTTTTTTAATTTGATAATATACCCTAGACTTAATAAATTTTTTAAATTTTAATTCTCAGTTAGTAGCTCCCAGTTGTAATCCGAACCATTAAAATCTATAAATTCTAATGGTAATTGGCAAGGATACTGACTTTGTTAGAAACCCCAGTAACAGGCTGGATGCTAGAAGGCAGTCCTTTCTAGATTCCTGGAGTCTCAAAGCTTTTAGAATCGGTTTTTGTAAAACAAGAACCAGGGCGGTAAAAACAAGGGGCCCATGGGGTACAACAATAGACCAGGGGGTACAACAAGAGGCCATGGTGGTACAACAAAAACCCAAGGGGGGGTACAAAAAGAGACCGGGTTGGTACAACAAAGGCCAGGGGGTACAACAAGGGGCCCAGTGTGGTACAACAAGGGGCCGGGGGTGGTACAAAAAAGGGCCAGGGTGGTAAACAAAAGACCGGGGGTGGTACAAGAAGAACCCAGGGGGTACAAAAAAGGGCCGGGGTGGTAAAGACCAGGGGTGGTAAAACCAAGAGGCCGTGTGGTAAAAACAAAAAGGCCATGGTGGGTAAAAAGGGGCCAAGTGGTACAACAAGAGACCAGAAGTGGACAAAAGAGGCCAGGGGGGTACAAAAGGGCCAGGGTGGTAAACAAGAGGCCGGGGGGGTACAACAAGAGACCAGGGTGGACAAGAAGCGAGGGGGTACAACAAGAGGCCAGGGGGTACAACAAGACCAGGGTGGTACAACAAGGGGGCCAGGGGGTTTTACAACAAGAGGCCATGGGGTACAAGAGGCCAAATGGTAAACAAGGGGGCCAGGGTGGTAAAACAAGGGGGCCAGGGGGGGACAAAGGCCAAGATGGTACAAAAAAAAAGACCAGAGTGGAAAAACAAGGGGCCTGGCGGTAAAGAGCCAAGATGGTACAACAAGAAGCCATGGTGGTACAAAGGCCATGAGGGTACAAAAGGCCAAGATGCTCAACAAGAGGCCAAAAGGCAACAAAGACCAGGGTGGTAAAACAAGCCCAGGGTGGTAAAAACAAGAGGCCGGGGTACAAGGGCCCCAGATGGTACAACAAGGGGGCCAGGGTGGTACAAAAAAGACCCCATGGTGGTAAAAGAGGCCAAGATGGTACAAAAAAAAAAGACCGAGTGGTACAAAAAAGGCCATGGGGGGGTACAAAGGCCAAGATGGTACAAGAGGCGGGGGTGGCAAAAGAGGGCCATGGTGGTACAAGGGGGAAAGTGGTACAACAAAAAAGCCATGATAAAAAACCACACTCCACAGTTTTTAAATCTCTGCACAAAATTCAATTTAAACCCAGCAAATAATAGAGCCTACTAGACTGGAGAATACACTAGCCTCAAAATCACAAACAATGAGATCAAAGAAATGTCACCATATCAAAAACAATATCTCAATCACAACATAATTGAGGTTCAGACATGTAGCGAGGAGCCCAGCCGACAAAAGAGACAGTCACGAGGGAGCATTCACCAAATTAACTTCAATAAAAAAAAACATAAAGTGGGACCAAGAAAAACCCCAAATCCTAAAACCCATATAAGTGGGAAGATATACTAACAACACAGACCCCAAAATTATGCCTAGAACAGATTAACTCGTTGGGACTCGAGTTTTCACAAGGCTTATTCTCTAAAAAAAAGGGGGGGAGTAGATGTAAAATGAAAGAGACAGGGGGCTCCCTTTTCAGGCGACGAAAAAAAAAAACAGAGCGGTAAAGAGGTCAATTATCTGAAATGCGCAGGGAAACTGGGCGAGAAATAGCAACTCGAACTTAAACTAAAAGAACCTTTTGGAGTCAGGAAACGCGGGGGGGGAAGAAACTAAAAGCATAAATAAATCGAAAGAAAAAACCCCAAAATATTTTTTCTCCATGCCAAATGAAATCGAGAAAAAACGCCCCGTTTGGGCCCCTACTTAAACAAGTGGGTCCTACACAGATGAAGCAAAGGAAGAGTGGCTTCAAGTCCCCAAAATGACTCAGTTTTTTTGCAGCCGTAACCAGATGAGAGTCGAGATCAAAATAATTTTTATGAGAGAGCCAAAAAATTTGATTAACCAGCCTATCCGATGTTTTCCTGCCCAAAAGACTTTGAACAGCGATAAAGACATGCCCCTGCACTCTGCCCCAGGGGCCGACCATGGAACTCTGTGTTCATCAAGAACTGCAAGAAGCCCCTATCACGAGCCTTTTCCATCCTATGGAGAGGGAGCATGGACACGGGGTCGTCCCTCAGTTACTAAAAACAACAGACATAGCCCCACTCTCACACAAAGGGGGCAGTAAAGCAACAGCAAAGAACTATAAGACCAATAGCACTACATCCCATATCATAAAAATCTTTGAAAGGGTCCTAAGAAGCAAGATCACCACCCATCTAGAAACCCATCAGTTACACAACCCAGGGCAACATGGGTTTAGAACAGGTCGCTCCTGTCTGTCTCAGCTACTGGATCACTACGACAAGGTCCTAAATGCACTAGAAGACAAAAAGAATGCAGATGTAATATATACAGACTTTGCAAAAGCCTTCGACAATGTGACCATGGCGTAATAGCGCATCAAAATGCGCCGCTAAAGAATAACAGGAAAAGTCGGTCGATGATCTATAATTTCCCTCACTAACATAACACAAGAGTTTAGTACGTCACAGAGTAATGTCCGAGGCAGCTACGGTGAAAAAACTCTGTACCACAAGGCACAGTACTAGCTCCCATCTTGTTCTCATCCTCATAATCCGACATATACAAGGATGTCAGCCACAGGCACCGTGTCTTCCTTTGCCAAGATGACACCCGAATCTGCATGACAGTGTCTTCCATTGCAGACACGCCAAGCTCCATGGCGGACATCCCACCAAATCTTTCAGTGGGCTGCAGAAAACCAATATGAATTCAACGATGAAGAAATTTTCAATTACTCAGATATGGTAAACAATGAGGAAATTAAATCTTTCAATCAAGTACAAAACAAATTCTGGCCACGAAATAGAGCGCAACACCACGTCAAAGACCTGGAGTGATTTGTCGGAGGCTCTCCTCCTATACACAGGACCATAACATTGTATCAATCCATCTGCATGAAAAATGACAGGATGGATAATGAGAACCTTCAAAACTAGGAGGCCAAGCCCATGTGGACACTCTTTCAGGTCACTTGTTCTATCTAGGCTGGAAAATTGCAGCACTCTAACCAGCACCTTTCAAGCAGGTGAAAGCGACCTAGAAAATGTACAGAGAACTTTCACGGCGCGCATAACGGAGATAAAACCCCTCAATTACTGGGCGCCGTTGATGTTTCTAAACTAAACTGTTATTCTCTGGAACGCAGGAGGGAGAATACAGATTATATACACCTGGAAAATCCTAGAGGGACTGAGTACCGAACTTGCACACACGCGAAAATCACTCACTACGAAAGCAAAAGCTTGGTCAGACGATGCAACCATCCCCCCAAATGAAAAGCCGGGGTGTCACTAGCACGTTAATAGACCAAACAATAATGTTCAGGGCCCGAGACTGTCAACTGCCCTCCTGAACACATAAGGGGGATTACCAACAGACCCCTGGCAGTCTTTTCAAGCTGGCTCTGGACAAGCACCTTAAGTCAGTTCCTGATCAGCCGGGCTGTGGCTCGTACGTTGGTTTGCGTGCAGCGCAAGCAACAACATCCAGGAGAAAGGCGCTGATCCACCAGAGGCCTGGTCACAGACCGGGCCTCGGTGGCGTTGACCCCCGAAACACTCTCCATGTAAACTCCAGGTTATGGTTTTGTGTACAAGAGGCCATATGGGTACAAGAGGCCAAGACGGTACAACAAGAGCCAAAATGGAACAACAAAGACCATGTGGTACAAAACAAGAGGCCATGGTGTTACAAGAGGCCAAGATGGTACAACAAGAGACCAGGAAGTGGTACAACAAGAGGCGATGGCGGAAACAAGAAGCCAAGATGTACATGAGGCCAAGGTGGTACAGAACAAGAGAGGCCATGGTGGGTACAAGAGGCCAAGATGGTACAACAAGAAGCCCATGGTGGTAACAACAAGAGGCCATGGTGGGTACAAGAGGCCAAGATGTACAACAAGAGGCCAAAATGGTACAACAAGAGACCGGTGGGTGGTGTACCGATAGGGGAGGCTTCACACAGAGTTGATTATGTTACAACAAGAGGCCAAAATGGTACAACAAGAGACCAGTGTACAACAAGAGGCCAGATGGTACAACAAGAGGCCATGGTGGTACAAGAGCCAAGATGGTACAACTAGAAGCCATGGACAGTAAAACCCAACAGATGCCATCCTACCAGAAAGTAAAATGTCACTATCCCGCTAGGTATGGCAACACCGCATACCTAAACAAAAAAATCATGGCACACAGCCTCTATTGTACGCTCTTAGTGGTGATATCCAAGATTAATCCAGGACCTCAAACTATTGTGCAGAAGTGCAAAACAGACAGATAAATGACGGCCAATAATGACGGTCTAGTAGCTAGAAAGATAACCTTAACTCCATATGAAATGCATACATAGTCAATGTAGACAATACAGCCATTATTATCTCAAACACTACAAACATGTGCATACCCTGTACTAAAGTACCATGAAAAACAGAAAGGTCCCTTATGTAAAATGTTAAGGGGTGGGTTGCATGATGGATGTAGTACAATTATAGCACGGGGCCAGAATTCATTTGTTGTGTAACAAATGCACTTTGGGCACAGTTACCCTTTAGCAGTGATGACATTGATTTTACCTAATTAAATACAAATGACCCATTGGCCATATATTGATGATTATGGGATTGTTTATGAAAACAGCCTTCACTTTTATTCATGTCAAGCAAGATCACTTCTTCCTAAATTGGCAGAGATTAGGATTCTAGCTAACAAAATTGGGGGGCCAGTTTATAACCATTCTCTGAATCTTATCTGGTTGGATGATACGGTGACAGACGACCGAGATCAAAATAGATGGTTACAATATAAAACGCGTAGATAGGGAACAAAGGGTGGTGGAGTAATTGCCTACATTAGAAAAAAAAAAAAAAGACTTAGCTTACAACCCAAACCTATTTAAATAACAATAAACTGAGAATCTATGGTTAGAAGTGCTGCTTCTAAGACCAAACCCATCTTTAGTAGGACTAGTTACCGCACAACTCCTACCCATGGACCAGTCTTAAAGACCTTTTCTTTTCCAGAGTCTTGTCCGGAGTGAAAACAATTGCGAACAATAAATACTGGGCGACTTAATATCTGTTTCCAGCAGTCAAAATAACGTGCTAGCAAAAAAGGTATAGCAATTCTAGATTAAATAGTTACACTCAACTAATTAATACTCCAACCCGGATAACACAGTTCCTCAGCCATCCCTAAATGACCACATACTTTGTAACCGCTCTGAGAACATTAGTACAGTCAGCGTCATTACACAGGTCTTAGGTAATCATTTCATCATTTACTGCACCAGGAAAATAACTTATGGATATGAATAGGCCTACAACAGGACAATAAAAATGATGGTCAACTAGAAACTACAGAAAGAAACACTGGTAAATAGCTACATCAATGGTGACTGGACAGAGAAAACAAGTTGCACGGACGTAAACGTATGCCTGGGAAAATTCAAAAACAATGTCCACTACCATCCTTATAATATTGCACATTTAAAGAGGTTAGGATTAAACGAAGGAACTGAACCCTGGATGAAATACTGAGATATTAAATAATATGAAATTCAGAGACCAGCTGTCTAAAAAGATATAAAGCAAAACAGACAGGATATGAGCACTAAATGAATTCCAAAGGTGAGGAACAGAGTACAGAGACTTATAAAAGTAGCAAAGGCAAAAGCACTACTGCTCAAAAAATGAAGAGTAATAAGCATACAACAGAAAGCTCTGGCAACAACTAAAACAGTTGGGGTATAGCCATAAGCCAGTAGATAGGTCTAACTAGTTACTCACTATCGATAATGAGGTATGCCACGAACATCTAAGGTGGCAAATTTGCTTAATTTCCTACTACACATCTGTTGCATCAACACTAGTAAGTAAACTACCATCTGCATCAAATACCTATAACCACAGACCTGATAAGTTTCAAACATACTATACCAATAAAGGGGTAACCCCAAAACATTGACAACTAGTAAGTGTATCTCATGACTTTATTTCAAAAAGATACTAAGCAGGTTGATAAAACCCAACTAAGGACACAGGCCCTGATTAACATCCCTTCCTAAGTTTCCCTAAAAGAGGTGCATTGACTGTCAATCCCATTGCTCACATAATAAATCTATCAATCACCTACTAATACAGTACCGGGAAGGGGTTCAAGGAGCCAGAGTCACTCTATCTTCAAGAAAAATAGTAGGTCTGATGTAACAGAGTTTAAATAGGGCCAGTTAGTATACTCAGTAAAATATCTAAAATTCAGAGAGGGCGGTGTAATCCCTCAAGTAGTTAGTCCTAATGACAACAACATTTCTCCATAGCTATCATTCTGGCTTTAGAAAATCCTACTCAACCGACAGCCTCCTTAAAAATCTGATGGATTACCAGCGAACTGAAATGCAAGGGGAACCTTCATAGCATGGTAACCTAGACCAGCAAAAAGGCCTTCGATACTGTCAACCACAATATATTATTAATAAACTTCAATGGCTATTGGTATATGTTACTGTGACTGGTTTAAGTTAATAACCTAAGCACAGGATACAAATAAGTCAAAATCAACAAGAACAAATCAAAACCTCTGCCGATAACATGAGAGTTCCCCCAATGTAATATTCTGGTCCCATAATTTTTCTTATGTTATGTCAATGATATGCCTATCAGTGCAAGTGCAAACTCCTACTGTATGCAGATGACAGTGCTCTGTTTAGTGGTCAGGTAAAGACCCACAAGATATTGCTAATGTTTAACACTGGAAATGGAGTCCTGCAGCAAATGTTAGTAGACACAAAACTATCATTACACCTAGGGAAAACTGAAGCCATTTCTCTTAGGCACGAAACATAAAACTGAGAAGGGTAAAAATAATTTTTTTTTTTTTATTTTTTAATTGTTCATTAGTAATGGGGAGCCCATCACTATGTTTCATCAGTAAAAAATATTTCGGAATCCCTCCTCCCTTTGAACCCAGCATGTCAGGAGAATGGGATAGGGAACATGTAGTAAAGAATGCGAATTGCTCAAACTGAGGTTCCTGTATAGACAATCGCAGTGTCTACCTACTGATGGCTCGCAGGAACCCTATGACTACCCTTATACCATGCCATATGTATTACGCTTGCTCTTCTTGGTTAACTCTGCCTTGACAAAAAAACTGAAAGATGGAGACTGCAAATCACCCAGAACAAATGTAAGACTCATCTGGGGCTGGGGATCCAAGAGAACATTAGGCCCAGGATGAATTACAGCAGTTGTGATATGCTGATTGTTGATAAACAGAGTAAAACAACTGAGGCTCAATCAGTTTATTAAAATTGCCTCCACAAACAATGTCCAGAATATCTGCTGTCATTTTGTCAAGGTTGGGAACCAAAGCAATCATAGTACTAGGGGAGAGAGCACAACTTTGTAGTACCCACAGTCAGTGGCCCATGCTTCAAACACCTTTTATTGTACAGCGAATAAAGGAATGGAACAGACTACCCCGCCACATGTCAAAGCCAGTCATAATAGCGTGAACCATTCAAGAAGAAGTGCCAAAAGGTTTCTGATGAATGTACTTACAGAAAGGGAGGGAATGATTTTCTATTTTTTAGCTAACATACGTGTCAATTTTACCTATTCCTTGAATGACCCTCGTATTGTAGAAAGTCTAATGACCTTGGTGTAGCAGATAGTCAGTTTTTAGTATGATAATAAGATGATATCTTCACTGTAGAATAATAAAAAATATTATCACCTTTATACTATAATAATAAGGTAAAAGGACCCCAATGGAAATAAGTCCACCGCTGTCTGACTTTTTGGGTTATCCTAGGTTCTTACACATAAGCTGCTATGTATGATAATTCTATGTAACTGTATTTGTGTATACCTGAATAAACTTACTTACTTACTTACTTACTACTTAACAAGAGGCCATGGTGGTACAAATGCCAGAAGGTACAACAAGAGGTAGCAAGCTTTGCGTGATGGCTCTCTAACACAACAACAAACAATAATTACTTTCACAAGTTCAGCTGTTTATCTTGTAGTTGATCCTCATCTGGAGGATCATTGATTATTGTGTGTTGGTGTTGCAGGTAACCACCACACTCTCTCTTCTCTCTCTATCATAATATTATATAAGTATTAAGCAGTTACGGAGCCTAAATAACCGAAAATATATTGTGTTCCTTCTTTTGCAAGTTTTCTCTCTTGTTTTGGTTGCTCATGTCAACACAAGGAAACCTGTACTAAGATTATAGCCTGTATACAAATCATTATTACACCTCATATCATATCAAACAATGTAAATAATATTTTATGTGTGTTACAATGCTAGTTCATGGAGAGGGCTGTTGCTGGCCTCCCAACATGGCCGACACTACTTCACTACATTATAATTACTCTTTTAGTATTTATTGGGGAATATTACTTTGCATTGTTCAGAATTTAGTAGATGTTATTGACGAGCGTATTGGTAATTTACTGGTATTAACTGACGACCATCAGGAGGTCCTACACCATTTATGGCTACTAAGGTCACAACCTCTACACTTATATATGTCCTGCAATGCTTGATACTCTTGATACACTTGTACTCTTGATACACATGATGCTCTTGATTTCAACACTTAGTACTCTTATAACACTTTGTACTCTTGATACACTTTGTACTCTTGATACATGAATTCTCTTGATACTCTTGATACAAAACTTTGTACTCTTGATACACTTGATAACTCTTGATACACTTGTACTCTTGATACACTGTACCTTGAATACACTTTGTACTCTTGATACACATTGTACTCTTGATACACTTGAAGCTCTTGATACACTTTTGTAATCTTGATACACCTGTACTCTGATACACTTTGTACTCTTGATACACTTGATACTCTTGATACTCTTGATACCTTTGTATTCTGATGCTCTTGATAAACTTATACACTTTGTACTCTTGATACACTTTGTACTGCCTTTATAAACTTGATACTCTTGATACACTTATGTTACTCTTGATACACTGGTTACTCTTGATACACTTTGTACTCTTGATAACACTTGATAACTCGTTGATACACTTTGGTACTCTTGATACACTTGATACACTTTGTACTCTTGATACACCTTAGATACCTTGATACACTTTGTACTCTTGATACTCTTGAAACACTTTAAACACTTGATACACTTTTATACTCTTGATACACTTGTGTACTCTTGATGAACTTGATACTCTTGATAAACACTTTGTACTCTTGAATACACTTTGTACTCGTTGATACACTTTGTACTCTTGATGCACTTGGATACTCTGTGATACACTTAGTACCTCTTGATACACTTTGTACTCTTGATACACTTGATACTCTTGATACACTTGAAACACTTTGTACTCTTGATACACTTGATACACTTTGGTACACTTGATACACTTGATACTCTTGATACACTTTGTACTCTGATACTCTTGATACACTTGATACTCTTGATACATTTATACTCTTGATACACTTGTACTCTTGATACACTTGATACTCTTTGTACTCTTTACACTTGATACTCTTTGTACTCATGAAACACTTGATACTCTGATACACTTGATACTCTTTGTACTCTTGATACACTTTGTACTCTTGATACACTTGATACCACGTTGTACACAGATTTCCAAGAAAAATTCCAAGACCGAGGCCATACTAATCAAAGATACGTTACTATGTTTCCACAGTCAGCCCCCTTCCTGGCCCTATATCACTCCCGATTTACGACCCCTATCTCACCTATGAATTGTGCATGGGTGTGAAAATTGGCATTTATCTGAATGTATCCTTATGTACATAACAGTAAACGAACAGATAATTATTATTATATCAGTTAGACAAGTAGGAATTGGGTACACCTAGGTCCGCAAAAATGACCCCCTTCGATACCTAACCACTGTTATAATCCACAATGCTCCCTTGGACCTATTAATCATGAATGAAATAATACATCACCAGGAATGTTGGTAAATAATAAAAATTTGTGGACTGTATATAAATTAAAAAATGATTATAAATAATACACATTTATATAACAGAGGAGAATAATCTTAATCAAAACACTCACCAATTTGACTGGAAATCAGGTGTATCATACTCAGAAAAACCTCGTCTATAACATGAAAATAACTGGCCAGAGTATACATAACAGATTTATCTGAGGTTCCTGGAGCTGGTCATGTCCAGGTCGCTGATATCTCAAGTCATGCAGGAATCATACATCCAACAATTACGCCTCCTATTTGAGAGTGTCAGCCCAAATTTAACCTCGTAGAGCACGAAAAATTCTTCCCATTACACACAACCGTCTGTTATTTTCAATTCAAACAAAATGGCGACATCCTTCTTCTGCAGACCCAGGCTCAATTTCCCATTTTTTGATAATTTTTAATTAAATACAATATAGGCCATCCTATTTCCTATAAATCACCGATTTTTTCCGTAAAATAAAACATTATTTTCCACGAGGGCACACAACAATAAACCATCTCAGACCATAATTACCCAACAAAAAGGCTGCAGTCAAAAATGATAACAATTCACACTACAGGCATGCACACTCCACCAATATTCAAAACACTAAACCTACTCACCAAACAAAACATCCATACATATATTGCACCTACTACATCATAGAACACTTAACATCGGATAAAAACCCTCCCCTCAAAAGTCTCCTTACTAACCACACATAACATATGACCATAACACAAGGCACAGTCACTCTTTTGATGTTCCTCGGTCCATCTCACACAATGTACAAACTCAATTGCACAGCAAAAGAGGCCAAAAAATCTGGAAATCATTACCTGTGAATATAAAAGAAACACTATCTGTTTTATAAATTAAAGTCTCTTCTTAAAAATCACTTACCTCACCCACAACTAAATAAATACTGAATAATTGTATCTCATAAATGTTTAACCTGTGACCCCAATCAAACTTTTATTTTTAATTACATTACCTAACAGAATACTCCATTCTAATGAATGCTCAGCAACACAGTAAATGACCATATGACCTGTCTTTGTAATACTCATTTGTTTACAGCAATGTTTAATACTGAATATATCAGTTCATAGTTAATCATAAGTTAATTTTAAAAATAGCCTGCCCATAAGTCAGCATACAGAGGAGGCTTTTGGAGAACACTTAACCACTGTATTTCTTTGTACTTCTATGTATCATGCTCAAATTAATAAATAAATAAAGTATTGATACACTCTTGATACATTTTGTACTCTTGATACACTTTGTACTCTTGCTACACTTTGTACTCTTGATACACTTTGTACTCTTGATACACTTTGTACTCTTGATACTCTTGACACACTTTGTACTCTTGATACTCTTCATACACTTTGTAATCTTGACACTCTTCATACACTTTGTACTCTTGATACACTTTGTACTCTTGATACTCTTCATACACTTTGTACTCTTGACACTCTTCATACACTTTTGTACTCTTGATACTATCATGCACTTATGGTATACTCTTGATACCTTCATACACTTGATACTCTTATTACTCTTGATACAGACCTGGTTGACATTACTGATATGCTTTATAGAAAGACCCTGGTTATACACAATATTTTGTCATACTAAGTTAATCTTGTCTTCCAGGATGCAACCCACGACAGCGACTAAGTCCCAAGTACCTACTTACTGCTAGGTGAGCATGGACAGCAGGTGTAAGGTAACATGCCAGTGTTGCTACCGATGCCAGTGTGAGTTAAGGACACTATAAGTCAAGCCACGAGCATCCACATCCTGTCTTATTGCACCTACAGTTAATGCAGCCACTCACACCCAGAGTGAGATCTTAGGGCTGTGATAAAATGGGTATTATGTCTTCTCTACATTGACAATATAATTTATTTTTATGCTGGAAAATTCCCATGAGGTGAAAAAGGAGCGATTTTTTCATTATCGAATTCATCTAAATGCCTGATAATGTGTTTACACTATTGTATATTAAGTGCCCAATACATCTAGGCATAAAAAACAAAGTGAAATGTATACACAGTATGTACAGTACTTACCTTAAAATATGGTGCTGGCCGCCCTTCTCTTACGCAGTTTTGTTTGAAAATGGGAGAACAATAAAAGCACCGAGCATTATGAGCACTGGCTCAGTTGAAAGCCAGCAAAAGTGTGGAAACACCAAAAAGAGGGTGCTGTATATGTGGGGCACTCCTGTGTATAAAACTAGTCATTGATATACATAACCTCACTTTCAGTAATTTCATTATTTATTATTATCAGTGCTAGAGTGTGGACTGTATGTTTTTTTATATGCAGTTCTTCTAACAAAGGAAGGGGTAGCAGTAATGTTGAATGATCAGTTATGGAAGGAGAAAAGAGAATATGAATGTGTAAATTCAAGAATTATGTGGATTAAAGTAAAGGTTGGATGCGAGAAGTGGGTCATAATAAGCGTGTATGCACCTGGAGAAGAGAGGAATGCAGAGGAGAGAGAGATTTTGGGAGATGTTAAGTGAATGTATAGGAGCCTTTGAACCAAGTGAGAGAGTAATTGTGGTAGGGGCCTGAATGCTAAAGTAGAGAAACTTGTAGAGAGGAGTGTGGGTAGGTAAAGTTTGGGGTGCCAGGTGAAAATGATAATGGGAGCCCTTTGATTGAACTTTGTATTAGAAAGGTGTTTAAGTTATAGGTAATACATAATTTAAGAAAAAAGAATAAATTAGTATACAAGATATGATGTAGGGCGAAATGAACAGTAGTTTTGTTGGATAATGTATTGGTAGATAAAAGACTGTTGAGAGACTTCAGGATGTACATTTTTATAGAGGGGCCACAGATTATATCAGATACTTTCTAGTTTGTAGCGTACACTGAATAGTAAAAGGTAGATGGATACAAGGAGAATAGAATATCAGGAAGAGAGAGGTGAAGGTATATAAACTAAAAGAGGAGGCATTAGGGGTAATATAAAAACAGGCTATTGGAGGATAGAAGGGCTAATGAGAGCAGATAGGCAAGGGGGTCGAAGAGGTATGGGGTAGGTTTTAAAATTTAGTGTTAGAGTGTTTCAGCAGAAGTGGTGGGTTAACAGAAAGTGGGTGCGGGAGGGAAGCGGAGCGAATGGGTGGAATTGATGTAAAGAGAGTAGTAAGGGAGAAAAAGTTAGATATATGTTTTTAACAAAGAAGAAGTGATGCAAGGAGGGGGAAGAGTATATGAGAAAAAGAGAGAGGTTAAGAGTGGTGAAGCAAAGTAAAAAGATGAGCAAATGAGAGAGTGGGTGAGATGTTTATCAACAAATTTGTTGAAATAAGAAAAAGTTTTGGAGTGAGATTAACAAGTTAAGAAAGCCTAGAGAACCAATGATGTTGTCATTTAAAAATAGGGAGAGGAGAGTTTATTAAATGGAGAGTTAGAGGTATTGAAGATGGAGGGAATATTTGAGGAATTGTGTAACTTTGATGAAGTATAGGGGAAGCTGGGATTTTCGAGTATAGGACAAGGAGGAATAACATCTTGTAGGAGTGAGGAAGAGCCAGTTGTGAGTGTGGGGGAATTCGTGAAGCAGTAGGTTAAAATGAAAGGGGGTAGGCAGCCGGATTGATGGGATAAAGATAGAAATGTTAAAAGAGCAGGTGGGATATAGTTTTTGGAGTGTTGGTGCAATTATTTATAAATGTATGGAAGAGTGTTAAAGTTACCTAGGGATAGGCAGAGAGCATTGCAATAGTTCCTTTGTATTAAAGGCAGAAGGGTGATAAAAGAAAGTGCCAAAATATTATAGGGGAAAAGTCCTGTCTGAGTATCCTGGTAAAGTGTATGGTAGAGTTTATTATGAAAAAGTAAGAGTAAGACGGAGATAGATAGCAGATGAACAAGGAGGCTTAGAAAGGTAGGGGGTGTGTGACCAGGTTTTTAACAGTGAAACATATAAGTGAACAGTATTTAGGAAAGGCTAAAGAGGCCTTTGTGGCATTTATGGATTTGGAAAAGGCATATGAACAGGGTGGATAGGGGGGCAAATGTGCCAGATGTTTGCAAAGTGTAAAAGATGGAAGAGGTAGGTTACTGAAAGCAGGTGAAGAGTTTTTACGATGATAGTGAGGCTCAAGTAGAGTAAGTAGAAAGAGGAAATTTTTCCCATAAAAGTAGGCCTTAGACAAAGATGTGTGATGTTCACCGTGGTTGTTTTAATATATATATAGATGGGGTAGTGATAGAAGTAAAAATGCAGGGTCTTGGCAAGAGGTGTGGAGTTTATAAGAAAAAAGAATCACACACAAAGTGGTAGTTGTCACAAGCTGCTCTTTGCTGATGAACACTGTGCTCTTGGAGATGCTGAAGAGAAGTTGCAGGAGATTGGGTTTGGATGAATTTGGTAGGGTGTGCAAAAGAAGAAAATTATAATTGAATAAGGAAAGAGTAATGTTATGAGGATAACAAATGATTAGTGATGAAGATTGAATATCAATTGGAGGGAGAGAGTATGGAGAGGTGAATGTAATAGATATTTGGGAGTGGATGGACCGAGTCAGCGGATGGGTCTATGAAGATGAGGTGAATCATAGAATTGATGAGGGGAAAAGAGTGAGTGGGTGCACTTAGGAGTTTCTGTGGAGACAAGAACTTTGTCCTTGAGGCAAAGAGGGGAATGTATAGAGTATAGTTTTTACCAACGCTCTATATGGGTGTGAGGCATGGGTGAATGAATGTGCAGCGCGAGGAGAAGGCTGGAGGCAGTGGAAGAATGTCATGTCTGAGGGCATGTGTGGTGTAATATAATGCAGAGAATTCCGTATTGAAGTTAGGAGAGGTGCGGGATACCAAACTGTTGTCCAGAGGGGCTGGGGAAGGGTTGTTTGAGGTTTGTCGGACTGTAGAGAGAATGGTACGAAAACAGAATGACTTCAAGAGTGTATCAGTCTGTAGTGGAAGTGAAGGCGGGTAGGTTCGGCCTAGGAAAGGTTGAGAGAGGGGGTAAAGTAGGTTTTTGTGTGCGAGGGGCGTGTACTTCCCAGCAGGCATGCGTGAACGTGGTTTGATAGGAGTGAATGGAGACAAATGGTTTTTATAATACTTGACGCTGTTGGAGTGTGGAGCAAAGTAACATTTATGAATGGGTTTGGAAACCGCAGGCCGGACTTGAGTCCTGGAGATGGGAAGTACAGTGCCTGCACTCTGAAGGAGGGGTGTTAATGTTGCAGTTTAAAAACTGTAGTGTAAAGCACCCTTCTGGCAAGACAGTGATGGGGTGAATGATGGTGAAAGTTTTTCTTTTTCGGGCCACCCTGCCTTGGTGGGAATCGGCCAGTGTGATAATAATAATAAATTCTTCTAACAAAATTCAGAACTGACATAGCCAAAATCCATTTATGATAAATTTACAGAAGTTCAGCGTGGGAGTCACAACACAGCATGACACTTTCCTCACCTGTTTTGTGATGCAAAGTATTTATTTGGCCAATCAAATTGTAATAAACTTACTTGATGAACATCAATGATAAATGCACGTTGGAAGCGATTCCTTTTGCCAAGTTGATGAGACTTTGTAATTTTGTATACCATTGGCCACATGTTCCTTCTCTACCTCATCTTTTGTTTTAACTCCTTGCTTATATTACCCTGCATAGCATATAATCATAGTCATAGATGAGGTCTGTTTGCTTGCAAAGTTAGATGTCCTTTCTTTACACTATTTTCAAGTTAAATCTTCAATCTTGTAACACCTCAAAGTGCCATGATTTCTTCTCTGTGGCATCTCTGCTTCTTCCTTGGTGTGCCCATGTGACCATCTGCACATACTTGCTAAATATTTCTAGTGTTACTGTATACTAATTCTTTCTTTCTTTCAACACACCGGCTGTATCCCACCGAGGCGGGGTGGCCCAAAAGGAAAAACGAAAGTTTCTCCTTTTGCATTTAGTAATATATACAGGAGAAGAGGTTACTAGCCCCTTGCTCCCGGCATTTTAGTCGCCTCTTACAACACGCATGGCTTACGGAGGAAGAATTCTGTTCCACTTCCCCATGGAGGTAAGAGGAAATAAACAAGAACAAGAACTAGAAAGAAAATAGAAGAAAACCCAAAGGGGTGTGTATATATATGCTTGTACATGTATGTGTAGTGTGACCTAAGTGTAAGTAGAAGTAGCAAGACATACCTGAAATCTTGCATGTGTATGAGACAGAAAAAAAAAGACACCAGCAATCCTACCATCGTGTAAAACAGTTACAGGCTTCAGTTTTACATTCACTTGGCAGGACGGTAGTACCTCCCTGGGCGGTTGCTGTCTACCAACCTACTACCTAGGATACTAATTCTTATTATATTTAAATTAGAAGTGGCTAAATACATTTAAATTAGAAGTGGCCAAATATGCACCTTAACTGTTACACATCTAATATAGTATAATAACTTTATTTACTACAAGTACATGTACAAGGTATACAGGCCTAGCTTACATCAGTGACATTCTACTACCTAGAAAACCGCTTGTTATGCTTAGCATTTCGGGGAAATTAGGTCAGTTTTTTCCCAGGCTGCGACCCACACCAGTCGACTAACATCCAGGTACCCATTTTACACTGATGGTGAACACGGACAGCAGGTGTCTTATGGAAACACGTCCCTAATGTTTTCCAGCCATACCAGAGGAGATTCGAACTCCAAACCTCAGTGTGTGAGCTGAGTGTGCTAGTGATCAAGCTAGCACATTTCCATTATAGGTGGATTTGCTCAACATAAGCTTGCATTTGCATTCCCCATTTTACACACATCCTCCTTAACTAAACAAATTCACCTAATTAATGACAGGTTATAATTATAATTATCAGGAAAATAACCCAAATTTTCTATATTGCAAGTGGCTGGAGGTTGATGAAGTTGACCTAGATGACTTCCTAGTCAATCAGGCAATTCCAACTTGCTTCAACCTGTGCAACTGTCCTCTTTATCAGCCTTCTATTCATGACATATATTGGTTTAATGAAATTATCCTGATCCTCTTCGGTTGCAGTGACAGTGTCTCCTAGAGCATCTTGCAAGCCTAGTAAATTTTCCTGTAATTCCCCTTGGAAATTGCAGCCTCTCCTCACTTAATGATGGAGATAGGGGCCTAAGACCCCGTCGGTAAATGATTTCATCGCTAATCGAGGAATCACCCTTTACTGACACTTCAAAAGTGTCACCACCCAAAATTAAAACATTTAATCTTTAAAAAAAAAAAATATTTTTTTGTTAATATTTTTGTGTGTCTGAAATGGATTAATTGGATTTCCATTATTTCTTGTGATTTCGCCATTCATGAATTTTGCCATTCAGCAGACTCTCTGGAATGGATTAATATACATGTATTCATATTCATATATTTTATTTGGACATGATACATAGTTGTACAATGAATTATAGTAGTTGGGTGAACATGCCAAAAGCCCCTTGTATGCAGAGCATTATGGGCAGGCTTAAAATTAACCTAACACACCAGCTAACCCCTTTATTGTGAACTTCTTTTGCACTTCTTCCATTTTCCTCTTGTTTTTTCTCTTCCAATTGCTGCTGCACTTTTAACTCTCTCTTCTACTGTGGGATACACAATAATGTACAAATTTATAGATAAAATATGTAGTCTTGGAGATTGATGCTGAAATGCATCACTAACCCATTTACAATGAACTTCTTTTATATGTCTTCCATTTTCCTCTTGTTTTTTCTCTTCCAAGAGGATAAAACAACAGGAAATTTGTACAAATATGTAGTCTTGGAGACTGTGAAAGCTAGTGTACTGAGTGGCTGTAAGGAGATTAAGATGCTGGATGCTGAGATGCTGTGCTGCCGACCCAAGTTCTCATACAGTATATAATAACAACTTGTCAGAGAACCCATCATAACTCCAAGTTGTCGGTAAATGAGTACATCGGTAAGTGAGGAGAGGCTGTATTCACTTTAGTATTATCCATGAAATCCTTATCACAGGGTGTCCATCAGTACCCTTAATTTTGAGCAAAATTAACTTATGGTTTGAATGTTTTTGTAGCTACAGCACAACAGTTGGACAATTGTTGCACCTTGTGTAATGAGAAATGTCCAAAGACCACAATGTTTGGTGATTCTCAGTGTCCAAATAGTGATTTTAATGTTCCTGCATGCCAGCAGTGTGTAAGATAGGTACAGGTACACATTAGTACAATTATCAGTACTATCAGAGCCATAGACACTGGCTTGCAAGCCATTGTCGGTCCTGTAATACTACGCCAAAATACTAGTGCCTTCGAATCTGTTGGGAGAAAGCTAGTAGGCCTACATGTGAGAGAATGAGTCTGTGTGCTCAGGGTGCACAGTATAAAAAAATTCAGGGAGGTTGCAGTGCATTGTGGGAGTGCCAATTCAGTATGCCTTGTTCACCATGCCTAGTGGTAAGGAATACCTCACTCCCCGGTGAATTGGGACTCTTCCCATCCCAAGTGATAGTTCTAACACGGAAGTGTCAATGAAGATGAATTTCGTGGTTTTGAGGAATTTGTGACTGAAAGCAATGCCCAGGATACCAGAAATAGTGCTGAAAACTCAGACAACTATCAACTATCCACCTCTGGCGATGAGCCGTCTGGTTCATGTTCAGTTGTACCACAGCGAAAGAGGAAGCTCATATTTTCTCATGTCTCAGAAAATAAGTAGGTTTATTCAGGTATACACAAATACAGTTACATAGATTATTGTACATAGCAGTGTATGTATAGAGAACTGAGGATAACCCAAAAAGTCAGACAGAGTGACATATTTCCAGTACCTGGCTTGGGCTTGCCATATGTGATTTTTGGTAAATATTTTTTTCTCACTGGTTTGTTGGACTATCTTATTGAAACTTGGGCATTGCATGATGAAAAGATGCTTCTTAACATACACCAAAACTGAAAAAAATCGGATGATAAATAATGGAGTTCACTTCTCAGTCATTAGGCACACCTTAGCGGTATATTTTTGTATGGTTTTTATGGTTGTATTCTCATTTTTTTTTTTTGGTCCCATTTCACAGAATGGAAGATATATTACAGAAATAGATATGATTTGATTGGTCACGACAAAAATTACCTTGAAATTGAGCTCAGAGTAGCGGAAATGTTCGATTTTTGCCGATGTTCAATGAACTTTCTTCTGTAAGTCAAGTTGGTTAACTTTATTAAGTGTATTATAACCTAACTACTCTGTAATTCGGCAAACTCAGTAATCCGGTACACTACAGGTCACAATGATGCTGGATTTGTGATGATGGACCTGTATTACAGTTAGTAAAATTAGTAATGGGAATTGTTTTATTTCAGTATGATACACTGTTTCTACAAAAGCTTCTATATTGGCAGGAGTATTTCAGGCAAACTTAGGAGTAATTTAAGATTAATTAAGCAATAACTATACGTGTACAGTGGACCCTCGGCTAACGAATTTAATCCATTCCAGAGAGCTTGTCCTTAACCGATTTTATCGTTAGCCGAATTAATTTTCCCCATAAGAAATAATGAAAATCTAATTAATCCGTTCCAGATGCCCAAAAGTATTAAAACAAATTTTTTTTCATGTGAAATATACAATTTCCTACACAAAAAACAGTGATACATGAATAATAAATACTACATGCAGAATAAAGACTACATGAAGAATAAATGACACTTACCATTTATTGAAGATGTAGCGATGAGTGATGAGATGGGAGGAGGGGAGATGATGGAGGTGTATTAGTGTTTGGAAGGTGAATCCCCTTCTATAAGTACTTTAGGTACCAAGTCCTTTTCCAGAGTTACTTCCCTTCTTTTTTTTAATGCCACTGGGAGCAACTTGTCAGTCACAGGACATCTGTCGTACCAAAAGTCTGTCCATAGAGCTCTGTACCTGGCCTTCCTTTAAGATTTTCCTAAAATGGGTCACAACATTGTCATTGTAAATGTCACCAGCACAGCTTGCAATAGCTGTGTCAGGGTGATGTTCCTGTATAAAGGCTTGCACCTTTGTCCACATTATACATGTGTCCTTAATCGTTGAAGAAGGCAACTTCCTCCATCTCTCTATCCCCTCTGAAGCAGTTTTCTCAGTTGTGGTCTCTTGCTGTTACAGATGCTCTTGCAGCTCATCAGGGGTTAGTTCTTCATCGTCGTCCTCCACCAACTCTTCCACGTCCTCCCCACTAACCTCCAACCCATGGACTTCCCAAATGACACAATATGTATGTATTGTACCACAACTGGTATAGGCTCCTCAGGGTTAGCCCCAAACCCTTCAAAATACCTCTCTTAACTTGTACACATTGTGGCCACAGTTTTCTCCAAGCAGAGTTCAAGGTCCTGTTAGTCACTCTCTCCCAAGCCTTACCAATAAGGTTTATGCAACTAAGGATACTAAAGTGATCTTTCCAAAACTCTCATAGGGTCAGTTCAATGTCTGAGGTCACTTCAAAGCACTTTTGAAACACTGCTTTGGTGTACAGTTTTTTGAAATTTGAAATGACCTGCTGGTCCATGGGCTGGAGGAGAGGAGTGGTATTAGGAGGTAGAAACTTCACTTTGATGAAGCTCAACTCCCCTGCAATTCACTCTGGCAAGTCTGGAGGATGAGCAGGAGCATTGTCTAATACCAGGAGGCACTTGAGGTCCAATTTATTTTCCAGGAGGTAATTTTTCACAGTGGGGCCAAAAACATGATAGAACCAATCATGGAAAATGTCCCTAGTGACCCATGCCTTACTGTTTGCCCTCCACATCACACACAAATTAGCCTTGACGACACTGTTTTCTTGAACACTTGGAGTTTGAGTGATACACGAGTAGAGGCTTCACTTTGCAATCCCCACTAGCATTACTACAAAACATTAGAGTTAGCTTGTCTTTCATAGGCTTGTGTCCTGGCAGTGCTTTTTCCTCCTGTATAATGTAGGTCCTGTTTGGGATTTTCTTCCAAAACAGGCCTGTTTCGTCACAATTGAACACTTGTTGGGGTTTTAATTTTTCAGTGTCTACGTACTCTTTGAATTCCTTCACATATTTTTCAGCCGTTTTTTGGTCACAACTGGCAGCCTCACCATGCCTTATCACACTGTGTATGCCCCTACAATTCTTATATCTCTCAAAAAACCAACCTTTGCTGGCCTTAAATTCACTAACATCACCAATAGTTCCAGGCATTTTTTTTTAATTAAATCGTCATGCAACTACCTTGCCTTTTCAAATATGACTGACTGTGAAACACGCTAAGATAACAGGGATATCTTGCTACTCCTACTTACACTTTGGTCACACTTCACAGACACGCACATGCATATATATATATACATACATCTAGGTTTTTCTCCTTTTTCTAAATAGCTCTTGTTCTTTTTTATTTCTTCTATTGTCCATGGGGAAGTGGAAAAGAATCTTTCCTCCGTAAGCCATGCGTGTCGTATGAGGCGACTAAAATGCCGGGAGCAATGGGCTAGTAACCCCTTCTCCTGTATACAATTACTAAAAAAGAGAAGAAGAAAAACTTTATAAAACTGGGTTGCTTAAATGTGCGTGGATGTAGTGCGGATGACAAGAAACAGATGATTGCTGATGTTATGAATGAAAAGAAGTTGGATGTCCTGGCCCTAAGCGAAACAAAGCTGAAGGGGGTAGGAGAGTTTCAGTGGGGGGAAATAAATGGGATTAAATCTGGAGTATCTGAGAGAGTTAGAGCAAAGGAAGGGGTAGCAGTAATGTTAAATGATCAGTTATGGAAGGAGAAAAGAGAATATGAATGTGTAAATTCAAGAATTATGTGGATTAAAGTAAAGGTTGGATGCGAGAAGTGGGTCATAATAAGCGTGTATGCACCTGGAGAAGAGAGGAATGCAGAGGAGAGAGAGAGAGATTTTGGGAGATGTTAAGTGAATGTATAGGAGCCTTTGAACCAAGTGAGAGAGTAATTGTGGTAGGGGACTTGAATGCTAAAGTAGGAGAAACTTTTAGAGAGGGTGTGGTAGGTAAGTTTGGGGTGCCAGGTGTAAATGATAATGGGAGCCCTTTGATTGAACTTTGTATAGAAAGGGGTTTAGTTATAGGTAATACATATTTTAAGAAAAAGAGGATAAATAAGTATACACGATATGATGTAGGGCGAAATGACAGTAGTTTGTTGGATTATGTATTGGTAGATAAAAGACTGTTGAGTAGACTTCAGGATGTACATGTTTATAGAGGGGCCACAGATATATCAGATCACTTTCTAGTTGTAGCTACACTGAGAGTAAAAGGTAGATGGGATACAAGGAGAATAGAAGCATCAGGGAAGAGAGAGGTGAAGGTTTATAAACTAAAAGAGGAGGCAGTTAGGGTAAGATATAAACAGCTATTGGAGGATAGATGGGCTAATGAGAGCATAGGCAATGGGGTCGAAGAGGTATGGGGTAGGTTTAAAAATGTAGTGTTAGAGTGTTCAGCAGAAGTTTGTGGTTACAGGAAAGTGGGTGCAGGAGGGAAGAGGAGCGATTGGTGGAATGATGATGTAAAGAGAGTAGTAAGGGAGAAAAAGTTAGCATATGAGAAGTTTTTACAAAGTAGAAGTGATGCAAGGAGGGAAGAGTATATGGAGAAAAAGAGAGAAGTTAAGAGAGTGGTGAAGCAATGTAAAAAGAGAGCAAATGAGAGAGTGGGTGAGATGTTATCAACAAATTTTGTTGAAAATAAGAAAAAGTTTTGGAGTGAGATTAACAAGTAGTAGGTTGGTAGGTTGGTAGACAGCAACCACCCAGGGAAGTACTACCGTCCTGCCAGATGACTGTGAAACAAAAACCTGTAACTGTTTTGCATGATGGTAGGATTGCTGGTTTCTTTTTCTGTCTCATAAACACGCTAAGATAACAGGGATATCTTGCTACTCCTACTTACACTTTGGTCACACTTCACAGACACGCACATGCATATATATATATACATACATCTAGGTTTTTCTCTTTTTTCTAAATAGCTCTTGTTCTTTTTTATTTCTTCTATTGTCCATGGGGAAGTGGAAAAGAATCTTTCCTCCGTAAGCCATGCGTGTCGTATGAGGCGACTAAAATGCGGGAGCAATGGGCTAGTAACCCCTTCTCCTGTATACAATTACTAAAAAAGAGAAGAAGAAAAACTTTATAAAACTGGGTTGCTTAAATGTGCGTGGATGTAGTGCGGATGACAAGAAACAGATGATTGCTGATGTTATGAATGAAAAGAAGTTGGATGTCCTGGCCCTAAGCGAAACAAAGCTGAAGGGGGTAGGAGAGTTTCAGTGGGGGGAAATAAATGGGATTAAATCTGGAGTATCTGAGAGAGTTAGAGCAAAGGAAGGGGTAGCAGTAATGTTAAATGATCAGTTATGGAAGGAGAAAAGAGAATATGAATGTGTAAATTCAAGAATTATGTGGATTAAAGTAAAGGTTGGATGCGAGAAGTGGGTCATAATAAGCGTGTATGCACCTGGAGAAGAGAGGAATGCAGAGGAGAGAGAGAGATTTTGGGAGATGTTAAGTGAATGTATAGGAGCCTTTGAACCAAGTGAGAGAGTAATTGTGGTAGGGGACTTGAATGCTAAAGTAGGAGAAACTTTTAGAGAGGGTGTGGTAGGTAAGTTTGGGGTGCCAGGTGTAAATGATAATGGGAGCCCTTTGATTGAACTTTGTATAGAAAGGGGTTTAGTTATAGGTAATACATATTTTAAGAAAAAGAGGATAAATAAGTATACACGATATGATGTAGGGCGAAATGACAGTAGTTTGTTGGATTATGTATTGGTAGATAAAAGACTGTTGAGTAGACTTCAGGATGTACATGTTTATAGAGGGGCCACAGATATATCAGATCACTTTCTAGTTGTAGCTATACTGAGAGTAAAAGGTAGATGGGATACAAGGAGAATAGAAGCATCAGGGAAGAGAGAGGTGAAGGTTTATAAACTAAAGAGGAGGCAGTTAGGGTAAGATATAAACAGCTATTGGAGGATAGATGGGCTAATGAGAGCATAGGCAATGGGGTCGAAGAGGTATGGGGTAGGTTTAAAAATGTAGTGTTAGAGTGTTCAGCAGAAGTTTGTGGTTACAGGAAAGTGGGTGCAGGAGGGAAGAGGAGCGATTGGTGGAATGATGATGTAAAGAGAGTAGTAAGGGAGAAAAAGTTAGCATATGAGAAGTTTTTACAAAGTAGAAGTGATGCAAGGAGGGAAGAGTATATGGAGAAAAAAGAGAGAAGTTAAGAGAGTGGTGAAGCAATGTAAAAAGAGAGCAAATGAGAGAGTGGGTGAGATGTTATCAACAAATTTTGTTGAAAATAAGAAAAAGTTTTGGAGTGAGATTAACAAGTTAAGAAAGCCTAGAGAACAAATGGATTTGTCAGTTAAAATAGGAGAGGAGAGTTATTAAATGGAGAGTTAGAGGTATTGGGAAGATGGAAGGAATATTTTGAGGAATTGTTAAATGTTGATGAAGATAGGGAAGCTGTGATTTCGTGTATAGGGCAAGGAGGAATAACATCTTGTAGGAGTGAGGAAGAGCCAGTTGTGAGTGTGGGGGAAGTTCGTGAGGCAGTAGGTAAAATGAAAGGGGTAAGGCAGCCGGGATTGATGGGATAAAGATAGAAATGTTAAAAGCAGGTGGGGATATAGTTTTGGAGTGGTTGGTGCAATTATTTAATAAATGTATGGAAGAGGGTAAGGTACCTAGGGATTGGCAGAGAGCATGCATAGTTCCTTTGTATAAAGGCAAAGGGGATAAAAGAGAGTGCAAAAATTATAGGGGGATAAGTCTGTTGAGTGTACCTGGTAAAGTGTATGGTAGAGTTATAATTGAAAGAATTAAGAGTAAGACGGAGAATAGGATAGCAGATGAACAAGGAGGCTTTAGGAAAGGTAGGGGGTGTGTGGACCAGGTGTTTACAGTGAAACATATAAGTGAACAGTATTTAGATAAGGCTAAAGAGGTCTTTGTGGCATTTATGGATTTGGAAAAGGCGTATGACAGGGTGGATAGGGGGGCAATGTGGCAGATGTTGCAAGTGTATGGTGTAGGAGGTAGGTTACTGAAAGCAGTGAAGAGTTTTTACGAGGATAGTGAGGCTCAAGTTAGAGTATGTAGGAAAGAGGGAAATTTTTTCTTCCCAGTAAAAGTGGGCCTTAGACAAGGATGTGTGATGTCACCGTGGTTGTTTAATATATTTATAGATGGGGTTGTAAGAGAAGTAAATGCGAGGGTCTTGGCAAGAGGCGTGGAGTTAAAAGATAAAGAATCACACACAAGTGGGAGTTGTCACAGCTGCTCTTTGCCGATGACACTGTGCTCTTGGGAGATTCTAAAGAGAAGTTGCAGAGATTGGTGGATGAATTTGGTAGGGTGTGCAAAAGAAGAAAATTAAAGGTGAATACAGGAAAGAGTTTAAAGGGTTTTGAGGATAACAAAAAGATTAGGTGATGAAAGATTGAATATCAGATTGGAGGGAGAGAGTTGGAGGAGGTGAACGTATTCAGATATTTGGGAGTGGAGTGTCAGCGGATGGGTCTATGAAAGATGAGGTGAATCATAGAATTGATGAGGGAAAAAGAGTGAGTGGTGCACTTAGGAGTCTGTGGAGACAAAGAACTTTGTCCTTGGAGGCAAAGAGGGGAATGTATGAGAGTATAGTTTTACCAACGCTCTTATATGGGTTTTGAAGCGTGGGTGATGAATGTTGCAGCGAGGAGAAGGCTGGAGGCAGTGGAGATGTCATGTCTGAGGGCAATGTGTGGTGTGAATATAAGCAGAGAATTCGTAGTTTGGAAGTTAGGAGGAGGTGCGGGATTACCAAAACTGTTGTCCAGAGGGCTGAGGAAGGGTTGTTGAGGTGGTTCGGACATGTAGAGAGAATGGAGCGAAACAGAATGACTTCAAGAGTGTATCAGTCTGTAGTGGAAGGAAGGCGGGGTAGGGGTCGGGCCTAGGAAGGGTTGGAGGGAGGGGGTAAAGGAGGTTTTGTGTGCGAGGGGCTTGGACTTCCAGCAGGCATGCGTGAGCGTGTTTGATAGGAGTGAATGGAGACAAATGGTTTTTAATACTTGACGTGCTGTTGGAGTGTGAGCAAAGTAACATTTATGAAGGGATTCAGGGAAACCGGCAGGCCGGACTTGAGTCCTGGAGATGGGAAGTACAGTGCCTGCACTCTGAAGGAGGGGTGTTAATGTTGCAGTTTAAAAACTGTAGTGTAAAGCACCCTTCTGGCAAGACAGTGATGGAGTGAATGATGGTGAAAGTTTTTCTTTTTCGGGCCACCCTGCCTTGGTGGGAATCGGCCGGTGTGATAATAAAAAAAAAAATAATAATAAAATTGTTTGTCGTTGATCCACACCAATAACAGTCTCTCCACATCTTTAAGGATTTGCGATCTCTGTTTTGTTAGCATATTTTCACCTTTTGCAGCAACAGCTTCTTTGATTACCTTTCTGTTGGCCAAGATAGTAGCGATGGTTGATTGGGGTTTGTTGTACAACCGGGCCAGCTTGGAGCCACGCACTCAGCTTTCATGCTTTGCAATTAGTATCTCTTTCTTCAATTCGACTGTACACTTCATCCTTTTTACCACAGGGTTGGCACTAGAAGCTTTCTTGGGGCTCATGGTGGCTTATTTAGCAGCTACAAGCCCTAAAAACAATGGAATAATACAAAATGTATTGAATGTATGCATGGAACCGTCCGCCCTGGCTTGCAAACAATGGCACACTAGCTGAAGGCAGGGCAACTGAGGCGCACTCAGGCCGGACGGCCAGGCAGATGCGTTTGGGATGATTGTTCTTAACCAGATTTTTCATTGTTGGCGAGCCAATATTTTTACACTAAAACGCACTGCTATCCAATTTTATCGCTAGCCAAAGTCATCGTTAGCCGAGGGTCCACTATATTAGGAATTTTATTTTTACAGTCATTTGGGTGAGTGTAAGTGTCAAATTCTGTAAATTCAACATTGTAATCTTTATAGAGAATAAACTTTGAATTTGAATTTGAAATGGGGAGAATTACAGGTATTGAGAGAGAAGTTTATTTTGTTTTGGATGTGGTCATGATACAGAAAAAGAATGTGTGGTTTTCACATAGCTGATGATGGGGGGGTGTTAGGGAGATGAGGTGTTTTTTAATGGTTGCTTTGAAAATGGTGGGTGAGTCTGTGATTCTAGAGATTTTGGGCAGGGAGTTCCAGATTTTTGGATCTTTTATGTACATTGAGTTTTTGAAGAGATTTAACTGGGCACAAGGAATGTCATAGAGATTTTTGTGTCTGGTATTGTCTATCGGTCCTGTTGCAACTATCAAAAAAGTGTTTTAGTTCGGGGTTAATATTTTAATTTATGGTTCTGTAAATGTAAGGTGACTTGGTTCTGGCAAACAAGGAAACCCTTGTTAATAATTTAGAAATTACAGAGGAACTCGGCACAAGCGACCATAATTCAGTTATGTTTAACATTGAATGGAAGTATGATAGTAGGAACAACTCAGTAATGGTCCCAGATTTTTGCTTAGCAGATTACAATGGGCTAAGAGAAAACTTATCATCTATTGACTTGGGTAACGAAGAGAGCTATCAATATGACAGCTTTCTAAACACTATACGTGCTGCCCAAAGAATGTTTATCCCGTGTAAAGAAATTAGATCGAATAGAAATGACTCAAAATGGATGAATAATAGGCTCAAATATCTTTTAAGGCAGAAGAGAGGAATTTATAGGCACATCTAAAGAGGTGAGGGTCATCTTATGAATCAATATATTGACATTAAAAGCGACGTTGAAAAGGGAATAAGAAAAGCTTAATGGGACCACGAAATTAAAGTTGCTAGAGATTTGAAAAATAACCCAAAAGGTTTTTTCCAGATTTATAGAATAAAAGTTAGAGATAAGATAGGTCCTCTTAAAAATAACTCTGGGCATCTTACCGACAAGGAGAATGAAATGTGCTCAATTATTAATAATTATTTTCTCTCAGTTTTCATGCAGGAAGACACTAACAATATCCCAGTAATTAATTTTATAGTGGGCCTGAAGATAAATTATGTAATATCACAGCCACTAGCGAAATGGTTATGAAACAAGTAGACTAACTGAAACAAAATAAATCGCCAGATCCTGATGAGCTTTTTTCAGTGGTTCTTAAGGAATGCAGAATGGAACTCTGTGAACCATTAACTAATATTTTTAATTTATCTCTTCAAACAGGTACAGTGGAACCTTGTTTTTTGGCTGCTGTGTTTATCAATCGATTCGTATTTGGCCAGTTTTTCAGCAGAAACTTTGCTCCGCATATTGGCCATATTAGATACATCAGCCCGCCTCCCGCCGGGATGCCACTGTATAGGTGAGACAGTCTCCCTGTGTCTCTCGGTGACTGAGCATATACTCCACGCACTCATCCAAACATTTCCGTAAAATCCATTGGTTTTTGTGCTTCTTTATTAAGTACGACTGTGAAATAAGCCACAATGGGCCCAAAGAAAGTTCAGAGTGCCATCCCTTTGGTAAAGAAAGTGAGAAACACAATGGAATTTAATAAAGAAGTTATTGAAAAATATGAGAGTGATGTTCGAGTGCTAGAACTTGCCAGGATGTATGGGAAATCCAAATCAACAATCACTTCCATCCTGGCAAAGAAAGTAGAAATCAAGAAAGTTAGTATTGCATGCAGGGAGTGTAGCAGGCATGCAGGGAGTGTAGCAGGCATGCAGGGAGTGTAGCAGGCATGCAGGGAGTGTAGCAGGCATGCAGGGAGTGTAGCAGGCATGCAGGGAGTGTAGCAGGCATGCAGGGAGTGTAGCAGGCATGCAGGGAGTGTAGCAGGCATGCAGGGAGTGTAGCAGGCATGCAGGGAGTGTAGCAGGCATGCAGGGAGTGTAGCAGGCATGCAGGGAGTATAGCAGGCATGCAGGAAGTGTAGCAGGCATGCAGGAAGTGTAGCAGGCATGCAGGAAGTGTAGCAGGCATGCAGGGAGTGTAGCAGGCATGCAGGAAGTGTAGCAGGCATGCAGGGAATGTAGCAGGCATGCAGGGAGTGTAGCATGGGAGGAGGGAGTGTAGCAGGGAGTCTAGCAGGGAAACAGTGTGGAAGGGAGGCAGGGAGTGTAGCATTGAGGGAGGGAGTGTAGCAGGGAGGCAGGGATTGTAGCAGGGAAACCAGGGAGTATGGAAGGAATGTAGGGAGTATAGCAGGCATGCAGGGAGTGTAGCAGGCAGGGAGGGAAATAACCCCAGAGAGGGCTTTGATACCTGAAGTCCTTATGGAGGTGGATTCCCCTTCCAAACAATAATCAGTCTTCCCTCTCTCCTCCTCCCTGTCTTCCATAAGCCAACAAGAGTCTTCAATAAAGGTATGTAATAGGGATTTAAATGTTCTTAATTTATTTATTTAGTTCTCATTGTTTTGTGTTTGTAAATCTATAATTAATCTTTGAAAATGTATTTTTTGTGAATAATTTTGGGTGTCTGGAATGGATTAATTGTATTTACATTAATTCTTATGGGAAATATTGCTTGGAATTTAGGCCGACCTTCTGGAACGGATTATGGCCGAAAAACGAGGTTACACTGTATAGTGTCTGATATGTGGAAGATGGCTAATATAATTCCTATTTTTAAACAAGGGACAAGTTGTTACCAATAAGCCTGACCTCAATTGTAGGCAGATTACTAGAGTCAGTTAAAGCTGATATTATAAGAAGCCATCTTGAAAAGCATAATTTGATCAATGATACTCAGGATGGATTCACGAGAGGCCGTTCCTGTCTAACTAATTTATGAACCTTCTTCAGTAAAGCTTTTGAGGCTGTTGATCACCATAAAGAATTTGATATTGTTTATTTTGACTTTAGTAAGGCTTTTGATAGAGTACCACACCAAAGACTGTTAAAGAAAGTGGCAGCTCATGGCATCGGGGGAAAAGTGCTGTCATGGATCAAGTCTTGGCTCATGGACAAGAAGCAGATTTTTAGAGATTTTTTAAGAGATTTTGCCACTGAAGTGGCTAGTTTATTGTGCACCCCATATCCATCCTGTGGACGGTAGCACAAGAGCATATGGATACACAAAAGGCCCAGGAACTAGGCCCCAAAGGGTTAACAGGAATACATATAGATTTATATCTACATATCTATAGTTCACTTATCTGTTACAAGCAAATTTAGGAAATTTGCTTAGTATATCTGGTATCTTATTTTCATTAATAAGATATCTTGACATGTCACAGGTTATTATACTGTCTGTCTCTGTATTCCTCAATAGGTGGACAATTAAGCACATAGTGTTCAAGACAGTGACCATATGCCTGATCACATAATTTACATTTGGTTTGATCATCATCTGTGTGTCTCCCAAACTGCCAGAAGTACTTGTAACCAAGCCTAAGCCTGGCCACTACAACATCAGGAGGATTTAGACAAACTCAATATCTGGTCAGAAAAATGGTAGATGCAGTTCAATGTATATAAATGCAAGGTTCTGAAGCTCGGGAGTGTCCATAACCCTAGCACTTATAAGTTAAATTATGTAGAACTTAGCCATACAGATGGTGAATAGGACTTTGGGGTTATGGTATGCAGCAAACTTAATTAAGACAGCAATAAGTAATAAGGCAAACAGATTACTGGGATTTATATCAAGAAGTGTAAGCAACAGAAGTGCAGAGGTTATACTGCAGCTTTATACATCATTAGTAAGGCATCACCTAGATTATGCAGCTCAGTTCTGGTCTCCATATTACAGATTAGACATAAATTCATTAGAAAACACTCATTGTAGAATGACAGAATTAATACATAGCATTAGAAATCTTCCATATGAAAAAAGATTGAAGACTCTTAAACTACATTCACTTGTAAGACAAAGAATGAGGGGAGACATGATGGAAGTATATAAGTGGAAGATGGGTATTAACAAAGGGGATATAAATAAGGTTTTGAGGATATCCCTCCAAGAGCGAACCCACAATAATGGATTCAAATTAGATAAATTTAGATTTAGAAAGGATATAGGAAAGTACCGGAATTCCACCAATCACCTCATGAAATTCAACGATGCCCTACTAGTAATCAGAGAGCCAAATTTCCGCAGACGTAAATGCCTTGAATCATCATTAATCACTGTTTCTAACACAAGCAAAATAAAGGCAGCTTCATCATCTCTGAAGTATTAGCAAAAATCCTCCTCAAAACAGTAAACCCCTGCCATCATGTACTCTCTGCTACACAAGAACACAACAGAGAAGGAACAGACCTTCTCAGATCCACCCACTAACAGAAATATTTGTCTAACCTATTTTTATGTTACCCAAGTCATAGCTTTTATAAGCTTTTACTCGTGCAAGTTGATTGTTCTACCGTATCTTATTACTACTACTCTTACAGCTTATGTTACTACTGCTACTACTACTACCACTAGTATTGCACCTCACTTTGAACCTATATATACCCTCTGTGTCCATGTATTGTTTGTAACAGCTTGATAAAGCTCCTGGGGAGCAAAATGTTGCCACAATAAAATGTCACATTAGGTGCACTTGTGTCCTTGTACTGTAATATTACTGGCATTACTTAGGACAGTTGTGCAAGACAGGTATACAATACCGACAAGATGAAAGTTAAGACACTTGTGCAACATCTGGTTATCTTTATTGTAGATGTTTTGCCATCCAGTGGCTTATCAATACAGATTCTTGGACATAATAACCCATCAATTTGGGTAGGACGTACTTCCACTGGGGAATTCTGCCTACCAGTGACTATGCCCTCGTCAGCTACACGTCCCTATTCACTGACGCCTATATAAGCGCCAGTCTCCTTGCCTCTGCTTCAGAATCTCTACAGCCATGGTGCTCTAAACACCACCTCCAAGGCTGAGGGACTGATTACATCATCTTTTGCATATAGTTCTTCTTATGTCCAAGAATCTGTATTGATAAAGCCACTGGATGGCAAAACGTCTACAATAAAGGTAACCAGATGTTGCACAAGTGTCTTAACTTTCACTTAGGACAGTGCTGACTTGTGATGCTGTGTAATAGAGGAAGTTACTTTCCATTAAATTTTGATTGGAAAGTAGATTATATAGAGTTTGATATGGGTTGATGTGATCATTCAGCATTTAGGTTAACTAGTAATTATTTATATTGTGTTGAGTTACAGTAATGATATCTGTAATAAGGGGATGTTTTGACAAGTGTGTACTTAATGTATGTTGGTTAAGTAGAGTGTAAAAACTAATAAATATAATGAACTAAAGAATTAACTAATTAACACACTGGCCGATTCCCACCAAGGCAGGGTGGCCCGAAAAAGAAAAACTTTCACCATCATTCACTCCATCACTGTCTTGCCAGAAGGGTGCTTTACACTACAGTTTTTGGTATAAACCTAGGTAATAAATACCGACAAGTTGGTGTCTTTCTAAACCCACTACAGTTTTTAAACTGCAACATTAACACCCCTCCTTCAGAGTGCAGGCACTGTACTTCCCATCTCCAGGGCTCAAGTCCAGCCTGCTGGTTTCCCTGAATCCCTTCATAAATGTTACTTTGTTCACACTCCAACAGTGCGTCAAGTATTAAAAACCATTTGTCTCCATTCACTCCTATCAAACACGCTCATGCATGCTCACTGGAAGTCCAAGCCCCTCGCACACAAAACCTCCTTTACCCCCTCCCTCCAACCTTTCCTAGGCCGACCCCTACCCTGCCTTCCTTCCACTACAGACTGATACACTCTTGAAGTCATTCTGTTTTGCTCCATTCTCTCTACGTGTCCGAACCACCTCAACAACCCTTCCTCAGCCCTCTGGACAACAGTTTTGGCAATCCCGCACCTCCTCCTAACTTCCAAACTACGAATTCTCTGCATTATATTCACACCACACATTGCCCTCAGACATGGCATCACTGCCTCCAGCCTTCTCCTCGCTGCAACATTCATCACCCACGCTTCACACCCATATAAGAGCGTTGGTAAAACTATACTCTCATACATTCCCCTCTTTGCCTCCAAGGACAAAGTCTTTGTCTCCACAGACTCCTAAGTGCACCGCTCACCCTTTTCCCCTCATCAGTTCTATGATTCTCCTCATCTTTCATAGATCCATCCGCTGACACGTCCACTCCCAAATATCTGAATACATTCACCTCCTCCATACTCTCCCTCCAATCTGATATCCAATCTTTCATTACCTAATCTTTTTATCCTCATAACCTTACTCTTTCTTGTATTCACTTTTAATTTTCTTCTTTTACATACCCTACCAAATTCATCCACCAACCTCTGCAACTTCTCTTCAGAATCTCCCAAGAGCAGTGTCATCAGCAAAGAGCAACTGTGACAACTCCCACCTTGTGCGATTCTTTATCTTTTAACTCCACACCTCTTGCCAAGACCCTTGCATTTACTTCTCTTACAACCCCATCTATAAATATATTAAACAACCACTGTGACATCACACATCCTTGTCTAAGGCCTACTTTTACTGGGAAATAATCTCCCTCTTTCCTACATACTCTAACTTGAGCCTCACTATCCTCGTAAAAACTCTTCACTGCTTTCAGTAACCTACCTCATACACCATACACCTGCAACATCTGCTATAATGCTATAATCTATAATGACAAGATTGTAGATAATGTATCACCAGTCTATGACTAGTGCTACATTATCTACAATCGAATATAAGTTGTTTACGATAAACTGTAAAATAAAATATGCACAGTTCTAAATTGAAGGCTGTGTGAATTTTAGTAGTTATACAAGAATAAAATGGTAAACACGAGATATTAACCCTTTCAGGGTCCGTCCCGTAGATCTACGGCTTTATGTTCAGGGTCCAAACCGTAGATCTACGCCATGAGCTCAGCTCACTCTGATAAACTGTGAGTGGTACATTTGGGCCTAGATATGAGAGAATACATCTATGTGGTATGTGTGCACCACATAAAACAGATCCTGCAGCACACTGTGTATAATGAGAGAAAAAAAATTAAATCATGATTTTTCGATTAAAACAGCAACTTTGCAGTGTTTTTTCGTATGTTTTTTATAGTTGTATTTGCGATTTCTTGGTCTCATTTGATAGAATGGAAGACATATTACAGAAATAGAGATGATTTTGATTGGTTTTAGCACTGGAAATGGCTTGAAACTGAGCTCAAAGTAGCAGAAATGTTAAATTTTTGCCGATATTCAAGAGTAAACAAACGACCTCACACGTCTAATACACGTCAGCTGGTGGGTCTAATATACATTCACAAATATGGTGATGATATTTATACAATTATTACAGTATTGCATAACAGTAAATCTTCTATTTTTTGGTGTGAAGAAAAATTCATTATGTGAATAAAAAATCAAAATGGAATTTATTTGTAAAGCCTCAAAACATAACTAATGAACAGAGGAAATGTTAGTTTAGTGCCAGGAATGCCTACATTGTTCATTCTGGACCCTATTTTGAAATTGGAATATTTTGAACTTTGTGTTAAATTGGCCAAATTAACAATTTCCGATCACTTTATTTTATAGTTGAAACAGTTGACTTGGCGATTTCTTGTGCTCAATCGATAGAATAGAAGTAATACTAGTGAAATAGCTAAGAATTTGGTTGATTGGAATAATGTAATTGGCCTAAAATGGGAGTCAAAGTCGGCAAAATCGCCGATTCGTAAATATCGCTGACACATCAAAATTTGCGAGAGCATAATTTCGTCAATTTTCCACCAAATTTCGTACTTTTTGTTTTATTACCTTCACAAAAAGATTCTCTACGATTTCATAAGAAAAAATAACAAATTTTTTTTTTTTAAATTCTTGGACACTGGTGCGTGACTCCAGATTTGGGCCTTGGACCCTGAAAGGGTTAATAAATTTTAAATGGTAATATCTGTTGAAAAAAAAATTTTCAACAGATATTAAAAAAAAAAACTGTAACAACAGATACTGAGAAAATTGTAAATGGTAAAATAAGGAAGTGATAAGGTGAAGTACAAATATTAAAAAAAAAGTATGTATGTATACTTTTTTAAGGAAGTAATAAAGTGATCTTCTGGTGATTAATAACAGCTGAAACTATGAGGTAGAGTGGTGATTAAAGAATTAAGGCAGTTGATAAGTGTGAGATAAGCAAATCTGGTAGCAGGAATACACAAAGGTAACTCTTAAATTGTCCAAACATAGATCTACGTTCATATGCATAGCACTCTAAATGTAGATGTTTGATTTTACATTCTTATGTAAAAAAAGTAGATCTACTTTCGGAGTGCTACATGTACAAACGTAGATCTACATTTGGACAGTTATAGGGTGAAACACAAAAATAATAAAAGTAATATGGTAGTGAGTTTGTGTTGACCATCTTTGATATTGTTTTAATGTCACCTTTGCACCATTTATAAAATTTATAGTATTTTATTAAATGTTTATACAGTAGTGTATTTTATATTGTAATAAACAGAATAAAGGAAATCAGCTGTAATATATATTATTTAAGTATGCGTACAGAGAGCTGGTCGTAAGTATGAGTTGTCGGTAAACAAGTACATCGCTAAGGGAGGAGAGGCTGTACATATCTAGTGTGTCTGTTCTTTGTAGTATTTATTATTCTCGTTAATCTTTTTAAAATACTGTACTCCTTTAAATTAATATAATGTTTTTATTCCTATAATCTAGTTGCTCCTGTCTGTGTTGTATTTATTTCTCCCTTTTAGTCATATTTACCAACATGTAGTACTTTTAATTTGTTCTCAAAAGACATGATCACTTGCATTTAGATACACTAGTTAATATTTAATTTTTTTTCCTCTTTTCAAGTGAATGCAGGGTCTAGCATTAATGGTGTATTTCCTTCACTTATTCATACAGTTTTAATGGAAGTATTTGGCTGATTATTTATCGACTGTTTCAATCTAATTGGCTAATTGAGTTCTTTCTTTCTTTCAACACACCGGCCGTATCCCACCGAGGCGGGGTGGCCCAAAAGGAAAAAGGAAAGTTTCTCCTTTTACATTTAGTAATATATACAGGGGAAGGGGTTACTAGCCCCTTGCTCCTGGCATTTTAGTCGCCTCTTGCAACACGCATGGCTTACGGAGGAAGAATTCTGTTCCACTTCCCCATGGAGGTAAGAGGAAATAAACAAGAACAAGAACTAGTAAGAAAATAGAAGAAAACTCAGAGGGGTGTGTATATATATGCTTGTATATGTATGTGTAGTGTGACCTAAGTGTAAGTAGAAGTAGCAAGACGTACCTGAAACCTTGCATGTTTATGAGACAGAAAAATGGATACCAGCAATCCTACCATCATGTAAAACAATTACAGGCTTTCGTTTTACACTCACTTGGCAGGATGGTAGTACCTCCCTGGGCGGTTGCTGTCTACCAACCTACTACCTAAATTGAGTTATTTCCTTATATTTGAAATTCCCAGAATGGCATGATTGCTTTTTTTTTTTGTATTTTTCATAGGCATTTACTTCATTTCCATAGCATGTTATGTAGTCATTGTTCATTTTGTCGGATTCTTTTCTCCCCATTTGATGTGTACATTTACAATTACAAGTTTTTCATTTTTGTTCTGGATTTTTACTACAAGAATTTCAATAATATTTGTAAATAGTATTTTAATTTGCATAACCCAAAGAAATTTTTTAGCAAAATTGCCTTTGCTAAAGTGAGTAATTATCCTAGAATGTAATATTTTGATCACTGTGTCTGTGTGCTGACCTGCTGTCTCTCTTATATGTATTATCAGTGAGGCTTTCTAATGTACTAGAAAATGTGATGAGTGTTTTTGCAGTAATAATTTAGCAAAAACTTAAAGATACTACGTACTGGCTGTAACCAATATCAACCCTTGCTAATCTCATATTGTTTCCTCTTCCAGCTGAACCAAGTGCCGGAAGAGTTATGCTAGGAGTGCCACTACCATGTAACTGGCAGAAATGCAATAGATACATAAAGACTACATGTTGAGTGTCAACAGTTAGCATCTTAAGGTTTACTTCAACATCCTGGCTTATAAGGGCAACCTCAACATCCTGGCTGCTACAAGGACAACCTCAACATCCTGGCTGTTACATGGAAAACCTCAGCATTCTGGCTACTACATGCACAACCTCAGCATCCTGGGTGCTACATGCATAACCTCAACATCTTGGCTGCTACATACACAACCTCAACATCCTGGCTGCTACATGCACAACCTCAACATCTTGGCTGCTACATGCACAACCTCAACATTTTATTAACGTAACTTTGTTCAGTGAAATATTGTAATTATTATTTTTACTAATTGCAGTGAATAATATAGTTCTGCACTACCAACAGCTATTGCGTGAATGTTTACCAAATTTTAGAGAAAATGTGCACATTTATAAAAAATAGGAAATTTATTGTAAGAAATTAGTAGTGAACTAATATTTTATTGTACAAGCATCCTGAATATAATGTATTTAACTTGGCATTTTTTTGAAAATCAAGCTTGTTGTGGTAATGTAAATAATTGATTAAGCTTTGTCATACTTCCATGAAAATAATTGATTAAGCTTTGTCATGTTCCCAGGAAAATAATTGATTAAGCTTTGTCATACTTCCATGAAAATAATTGATTAAGCTTTGTCATGTTCCCAGGAAAATAATTGATTAAGCTTTGTTATGCTTCCAAGAAAGTAACTGATTAAGCTTTGCCATACACCAGTTTATAAGTTTGTAATATACAATGCTTTCAAGAAGTCTTATTGTCTACGACTTGAGAATTGTCTTTTATTAAGTGCATAATTTTCCTGCATCAGAGTATGTTCATACTAGTCATCTTACTGTTATATTCCTGCATCAGCTTGCTCAAATTGGAAAAGATGCTTTAATTATATTTTCTCAGTAATTTATTCCTGATTTTCAGCACCATTATCATGCAGTGTATTGTGGCACTTTTATCAAGGTCTGCACTTGAAAAAAGTTTAAACATTTTTGAGGAGAACTTAAAAAGTTGTGGTATTTAGACAACAGAAGATGAGCATACATAAATTCAGTAATTTATAGACATCTAATTTCCATGTTTTTTAAAATATTCATTACATTACCTGTGTTTTCTCACTGCAAAAAGCAACTGTGTTCAGTGTTAAACCATTGTTACATATAAACTTAGATTAACTTACTAGTGTGCAGAGTGTAACTTTGTGTATTACTAATTTTTCTAGGTAATATGTCAGCAGGTTTCTGGAAAGAACATTTTAAAAATTTTTGTTTTGAAGATTATTATTCGGTATATTTATCTCTGTATTGCAATAATATTTCATAAATTAGAAATTTTACAGCAGTTCTCAATGTTTCAAAGATTGAAGATAATTCTTACAAATTATTTGCAAGATTTCAAATAGAAGAGAAACTGCAGTATTATTGTGAAAGTCTTTTGAAAATATATTTCTATAAGTAATCTCAAGAAAACTTAGAATGGACTGAATTATTTTTGATACTTAGAGGAACAAATATAAGGCTGTATCTGACACTACAAGTGTGTGTTTCTTAGAAATTCCTAAATATTGCTGTTGATTAAACTTGTATATTGAGACTGAAGAATATATTTATATTAGCATTCTCTTTATTGAAAAGACTTAACAAAAATCATCTCTAATACAATACAAAAGAAGTTTGTGCAGAAGATACACACAAACATTTAGCATCATAGAGACTTTTTAAATAGAATATATCTAATAAGACAAAATGAGAGTCAACAGTGGAGAGAAGCCTTATAAATGTTCAGTGTGTCTAAAAGACTTCTCAAGGAAATCCAATCTAAGAGAACATAGGAAAGTTCATACTGGAGACAAACCACATCAGTGTTCAGAGTGTCTGAAGGATTTTTCACAAAAATCCAGCCTCGTAAAACATATGAAGCTGCATAGAGGAGAGAAACCGTATCAATGTTCAGAGTGCAAGAAAGAATTTTCACAAAAATCACATCTGATACGACATATGAGAGTTCATACAAAAGAGAAACCTTATCAGTGTTCAGAATGTCGGAAAGACTTCTCGGATAAATCGAATCTCTTAAAACATATGCGAGTACACACAGGAGAGAAACATTATCAGTGTCCTGATAGTGTAGAAGACTTTTCACAAAAATCCAGTCATGTAGAACCCACGAGACTTTTAGAAGAGAAACCTTATCGTTGTTCAGTATGTCTTAAAAGCTTTTCAAGAAAATCGCATTTAATTCAACATATGAAAGTGCATACAAAGGAGAGGCCATATCAGTGTACAGAGTGTCTAAAATATTTCTCTGAAAAATCTAATCTTTTAAAACATAGACGAGTCCATACAGGAGAGAAGCCATATCAGTGTTCAGAGTGTCTAAAAGTTTTTTCACAAAAATCTAATTTAATCAAACACTTGAAACTTCACACAGGAGAGAAACCATATCAGTGTTCAGAGTGTCCTAAAGAGTTTAAACAAAAATCACATCTGATGCAACATATGAAGGTTCACACTAGAGAGAAGCCTTATCAATGTTCAGAATGCCAAAAAAACTTCTCAGAAAAATCACACTTATTAAGACATATGAATATTCATACAGCAGGAAAGATATATAAATGTTCAAAGTGTTTGAAAGACTTTTTGCAAAAATCATGTCTTGTAAAACACATGAGACTTCATGTGACACAGAAGTCTCAGAATTATTCAGTGTGCCTAAAAGACTTCAGAAAAATAACATCTAACGAGGTTCATGAGAGCTCATAAAGGAGAAAAATGATATTCATTTATAAGAAGTCTAGGATAATGCTTAATTAAAATCAAATCTTTTAAAATACTAAGCTGTACAAAACAGAAACAAAGACTGTTAATATTTTATATGCTATATGTCCAGCGAAGCAATGTGCTATCTTTTGGTGTAGGGTTTGGGAATGTATTTATAAAAAAATCATTATTATGATTGAAATTGTCATAATAGGATGAGCCACCTCTGGGTTTTTTCAGATTAATAAAATATTAATACATATCTACATTAGGCAGCAGGTGGGTCTATGGAAAATGAGGTGAGCCATAGAATTTACTAGAGGATAAAGGTGAGTGGTGCACTGAGGCATCTGGAGACAAAGAATGTTATCCATGGAGACAAAGAGGGAAATGTATAAGATTATTGTGGTACCAATTCTTTTATATGGGTGTGTAGCATGGGTTGTGAATGTTGCAGCAAGGAGACTGGAGGAGTGCAGATGTCATGTCTGTGGGCAATGTGTGGTGTGAATATTATACAGAGAATCTGTAGGTATTAGAGAGGATGAAACAAAATAGGATGACTTGGAGGGCATATACATAAATCTGTAGTAGAGGGAAGGTGGGATGGGGGTTCATCCTAGGAAAGGTTGGAGTAAGTGGGAAGGGGTAAAGGAGGTTTTGTGTGTGTGAGGTGGAAACATAAACACATATGCAGTTTAATGTGTTCCTTTATTGACAACATTTCGCCCACACAGTGGGCTTTTTCAAGTCACAAACAGATCTACCTGGGGTGGAAGGTACGTGAGTATTTATAGTCAGGTTCAGAAGGTTGAGGTCAGGTGGAGAATGCTGCATCTGATGATCTACCGGGTGGGGTTATAGAGTATAAAATCTTGGGTAGCTTGGAAGGGGTATTGGATAAGTTGTGAGCAGACCTTCTGCAGTGTTCTGTTCTTATGTGGGATAGCGATGAAGAAGTTTCTTGGCAAGTGGTTCAGCTATGTTATAGAAGCCATTGTTCTGGTTGAAAATGTTGGTTATAGAGATAAGCGATGATTCCAGGATTCTTCAGTATCGAGTGTTGTCTTCTGTGGCGATAAGTCTTGAGTTTCTGTAGTTAATTAAATGGTTGTGTGAATTGCGATGTTGTACACAGGCATTCCTTGTATCGTCAGTCCTGCTTGCGTATTGGTGTTCTGAAATACGTGTTTGGAGCTCTCTTGATGTTTTGCCCACGTATAATTTGTTGCAATCATTACAAGGGATTATGTATACCCCTGCAGAGGATGGAAGCTTGTCCTGTCTACTACTGGTGATGTCCTTGATGGTTGTGGTTGTGGAGGTAGATACTTGGAATGAGGTATCGGAAAAGATGTTGGAAACATGTTTGGCAATGGAGTTGGTGGGGAGGACTATGTATCTCTTCTCGGCAGTGTCTTCTCTGGGTGTGTTGAAGATGTTTAATGCCTGCCGTCTGCAGTCTCTGATGAAGTGACGAGGATAGTGGACTTTAGAAAATACTTGTTCAATTATAGTGCATTCTTCCTCAAGGAACTCATTGCTGCAGATTCTGAGTGCGTGCAGGAAGAAGCCTATAATTACACCACGTTTAGTTTTGGTGTTGTGGTGAGAGTAGAAGTGGAGAAGATCGTTTTGGTTGGTTGGCTTTCGATAGACTTTAAAACGAAGTTCATGGTCAGCTTTGCAGAGAAGAACATCAAGGAAAGGAAGAGTGTTGTCGACTTCTTCTTCAAGTGTGAACTGGATTGAGGGCTCGACCTGGTTGAGCTTGTCTTGGAGAGCTTGAACGTCGAAGTGCCTGGGAGTTATGAGGAGAATGTCGTCAACATAACGGAGCCAGGTGACAGTCGAAGGAATAATGGTGGAGAAACGCTCGACTTCCAGATGTTCCATGTATAAGTTCACCAGGATGGCACTGAGTGGCGAGCCCATGGGTAGACCAAAAGTCTGTTGAAAGAGAATCTGCAGCAATGAGTTCCTTGGGGAAGAATGCACTATAATTGAACAAGTATTTTCTAAATTCCACTATCCTCGTCACTTCATCAGAGACTGCAGATGGCAGGCATTAAACATCTTCAACACACCCAGAGAAGACACTGCCGAGAAGAGATACATAGTCCTCCCCACCAACTCCATTGCCAAACATGTTTCCAACATCTTTTCCAATACCTCATTCCAAGTATCTACCTCCACAACCATGACCATCAAGGACATCACCAGTAGTAGACAGGGCAAGCTTCCATCCTCTGCAGGGGTATACATAATCCCTTGTAATGACTGCAACAAATTATACGTGGGCGAAACATCAAGAGAGCTCCAAACACATATTTCAGAACACCAATACGCAAGCAGGACTGACGATACAAGGAATGCCTGTGTACAACATCGCAATTCACACAACCATTTAATTAACTACAGAAACTCAAGACTTATCGCCACAGAAGACAACACTCAATACCAAAGAATCCTGGAATCATCACTTATCTCTATAACCAACAATTTCAACCAGAACAATGGCTTCTATAACAAAGCTGATCCACTTGCCAAGAAACTTCTTCATCGCTATCCCACATAAGAACATAGAACACTGCAGAAGGTCTGCTCACAACTTATCCAATACCCCTTCCAAGCTACCCAAGATTTTAGACTCTATAACCCCACCCGGTAGATCACCAGATGCAGCATTCTCCACCTGACCTCAACATTCTGAACCTGACTATAAATACTCACGTACCTTCCACCCCAGGTAGATCTGTTTGTGACTTGAAAAAGCCCACTGTGTGGGCGAAGCATTGTCAATAAAGGATCACATTAAACTGCACATGTGTTTGTTTCCATTGTGTCGGTATTTTATACCATTTATTTTTATTGTGTGTGAGGTGTTTAGACATCTAGCAAGCATGTTAAATAGAAGTGAGTGGAGGCAAGTGGTTTTTATAACAACATACAGTGGAACCTCAAATTTCGAACTTAATCCGTTCCAGGAGCTAGTTCTAAAGTCGAAAAGTTTGAAAGGCGAAGCAATATTTCCCATAAGAAATAATGGAAATACAAATAATCCACTCCAGAAACCCAAAAATATTCACAAAAAAAAAAAATTTATAGATAGTATTACATTATAGTTTTACATACACACAATAAATATATAGTGTACAATTATTAATAAATTTAAATAAACTTATAAAATAACATTTTTACTTACCTTTATTGAAGATTGGTGATGGCATCTGGAAGATAGGGAGGAGAGATGGAGTTGGGGTTAGTGTTTGGAAGGGGAATCCCCCTCCATAAGGACTTAGGTATCAAAGCCCTCTCTGGGGTTACTTCCCTTCTCTGTCTTTTAATGCCACTAGGACCAGCTTGAGAGTCACTGGACTCCTGTCTCACAAAATAACTGTCCACAGTTCTCTGTTTCTGGTGCCTCTTTAATTAAGATTTCCCTAAAATGGGACATGGTTCTGTCACTGAACTTGTTGCAAAGATGGCTTGTTTCAGCTTGCTTAGGGTGGTACTTTCTCCACAAACATTTGAACATCATTCAACTTGGTGCAAATCTCCTTAATCTTTGAAGAAGGCACCTCATTCACTCCCTCTTCCTACTTCTCTGAAGCAAGTTCCTGAGCTATGGTCTGATACTGTTCCAGATGAAGCTCTTCCACCTCTTCAGTGGTTAGCTCTTCCCTGTGGTCCTCCACCAACTCTTCCACATCCTCACCATTCACCTCCAGCCCCAGGGTGTTCCCCAATGCCACAATAGAGTCCACAACAGGCAGAGGGTCAGAGTCAGCTTCAAACCCTTCAAAATTCCTCTTTTGGACACAATCTGGCCACAATTGTCTCCAAGCAGAGTTCAAAGTCCTACAAATCATTCCCTCCCAAGCCTTACCTTCAAGGCTTATGGAGCTGTGGATATTGAAATGATTCCTCCAGAACTTTCTTAGGGTCAACCTAGCGTCTGTGGTCACTTGAAAGCGCTTTTCAAACACTGCTTTTGTGTAGAGTTTTTTGAAGTTAGAAATGACCTGCTGGTCCATGGACTGGAGGAGAGGAGTGGTGTTAGGAAGCAAGAACTTCACTGTGATGAACCTGTAGTCCCTAGACAGTAGGTCTACCAGGTTTGGAGAATGTGCAGGAGCATTATCCATTAACAGGAGGCACTTGAGTGGCAAATTATTGTTTAGGAGGTACATATTTTCTCACACTGGGGCCAAACACTTCATGGACCCACTCTTTGAAAATTTGCCTTGTGACCCATGCCTTATTATTTGCTTTGCACAACACACACAGTCTATTCTTGACGACACTGTTTTTCTTAAACACTCCGGGATTTTCTGAATGATACACAAGTAAAGGCTTCACTTTGAAATCACCACTAGTGTTAGCACAGAATAAAAGAGTTAGCCTGTCTTTCATAGGCTTGTGTCTTGGCAGTGCCTGTTCCTCCTGAGTAATGTAGGTCCTCTTTGGCATTTTCTTCCAAAACATGCCTGTTTCATCACAATTGAACACTTGTTGGGGTTTAAATTTTTCAGTGTCTATGTACACCTTAAACTCCTGTACAAACTTCTCAGCTTCCCGTTTGTCTGAACTGGCTGCCTCACCATGCTTTACAACATTGTGTATGCCACTACGCTTCTTAAATCTGTCAAACCAACCTCTGCTGGCCTTAAATTCACTATTAGCACTGGTTCCAGGAGTTTTCTGTACCAGATTGGCATGCAACTTCCTTGCCTTTGTACAAATAATTGTCTCTGAAACACTATCACTTGGTATCTCTTTATCCTTGATCCACGCCAGCAACAATTTCTCAACCTGATCGATTGTCTGTGGTCTTTTTTTGGTTAGCATATTAACACCTTTTGCAACATCAGCTGCCTTGATTTGTTCTTTCTTTGCCAGGATAGAAGCGATGGTCGACTTGTTTTTCCCGTACATCCTGGCAAGCTCAACAAGTCGCACACCATTCTCATACTTCTGTAATATTTCCTTCTTCACATCTATGGTGTTTCTCTCTTTACCACAGGGGTACCACTAGCAAGTTTCTTTGGGTCCATGGTAGCTTATTTCACAGTCCCACAAGCACTAAACACAATGAATTAATCATAAATTGTTTGAATGAGACCGTAGATTAGTGTTCATTTAAGCATCAACAAAGCCAGACTAGCTCATGGCACCTGCACGGGAACGCAGGCAGAGCGGGCTGGCAGACAGGTCTGGTACCCAGTGGTTCGAAAGAAGGGGCGAGTTTGATAATAGGGACAAAGTTGGTTCGAAAAAAGTGGTCGATTTTCGAAGAGTTCGATAAGCGATATGTTCGAAATTTGAGGTTCCACTGTACTATTGGAGTGTGAGCAAGGTAACATGCATTAAGGGATTTAGAAAAACTGGTTAGCGGGACTTGAGTCCAGGAGGTGGGAAGTATAGTGGCTGCACTCTGAAGGAGGGGTGTGAATATTTCTAGTTTTGAACTGGAGTATCAGTGCCTCTCTGGGAAGACAGTGATGGAGTGAATGATGGTGAAAGTGTCTTTTTTTTTTGGATCACCCTACCTTGATGAGAGACAGCTGGTTTGTTAAAAAAAAAAAAAAAATAGGCAATATACTAAAAAATAGCTGAACTCATATTACAGATGCTCCTCACTTTATGATGATTCAGCTTATGATACTTTGACTTCACGATGGTGCGATAAAACTTAAATTTTTTTTTTTACTATACAGTGCTGTACATTTATTGATAGGATAAATTTGTATTCACTTACTTACTTTTCAGTACTGGTATTTAGTTACAGTAATTATTTGTTTACATGATGCCCTGCTTATATGGCAGGTTAGGTTCCAGGCTGCTACTGTAATGCATGTATATAAATGCCTGATAACATGTTTGCACTATCATATATTAAGTTAATAGTAGTAAAATTCATATATGTACAGTACACTCATTACTTAATTTAAAATATTTGTAGTCTTTGTGTAGGGTGAGAAGTGAGTAGTACAGACTCTTCTCACTTAACGACAGAGTTCCGTTCCTAAGACCATGTCATTAAGCAAATTCATCAGTAAGCAAGCAAGGAGCATACTATAATGGTAGGGGTTTTATGTCAACTACCTCTGATATTGTTTTAACCCTTTGAGGGTCTGCCCCATAGTTCTATGATTTGTCCACAGGGTCCAAGAATTTTCAAAAAGAATTTTTTTTTATTTTTTCTTATGAAATGGTAGAGAATCTTCTTCTGAAGGTAATAAAACAAAAAGTACGAAATTTGATGGAAAACTGATGAAATTGTGCTATCGTAAATTTTGCTGCATAAGGAATATTTATGCATTAGCATTTTTGCCCACTTTGACTCCTATTTTAAGCTAATTACATTATTCCAGTTGACCAAATTCTTAGCTATTTCACTAGTATCATTTCTGTTTTATCAGTTGAACACAAGAAACTGCCCAATCAACTACAGTGTATTTCAACTACCCAATAAAGTGATCAGAAATTGGTAGTTTGGCCAATTTCACACAAAGTTCAAAATATTCCAGTTTTATAATAGGGTCCAGAATAAACAATGCAGGTATTCCTGGCACTAAAATAACATTTCCTCTGTTATTAATTACATTTCCAGGCTTTACAGATGAATTACATCTTTTAGTTACATAAAGAATTTTTATTCACACCAAAAAAATAGAAGATTTACCATTATGCAATATTGCAATAATGGTATAAATAATATCAGCACATTCGTAAATGTATAATAGACCCACCAGCTGATGTGTATTGGACGTGTGACATCATTTGTTTACTCTCGAGCATCAGCAAAAATTGAACATTTCCACTACTGTGAGCTCAATTGCAAGCTATTTTCAGTACTAAAACTAATTAAAATCTATTTCTGTAACATATCTTCAACTATGATATAAGATATATCAGATCACTTTTTAGTTGTAGCTACACTGAGAGTAAAAGGTAGATGGGATACAAGGAGAATAGAAGCATCAGGTAAGAGAGAGGTGAAGGTTTATAAACTAAAAGAGGAGGCAGTTAGGGTAAGATATAAACAACTATTTGAGGATAGTTGGGCTAATGAGAGCATAGGCAATGGGACTGAAGAGGTATGGGGTAGGTTTAAAAATGTAGTGTTAGAGTGTTCAGCAGAAGTTTGTGGTTACAGGAAGGTGGGTGCAGGAGGGAAGAGGAGCGGTTGGTGGAATGATGATGTAAAGAGAGTAGTAAGGGAGAAAAAGTTAGCATATGAGAAGTGATGCAAGGAGGGAAGAGTATATGGAGAAAAAGAGAGAGGTTAAGAGAGTGGTGAAGCAATGTAAAAAGAGAGCAAATGAGAGAGTGGGTGAGATGTTATCAACAAATTTTGTTGAAAATAAGAAAAAGTTTTGGAGTGAGATTAACAAGTTAAGGAAGCCTAGAGAACAAATGGATTTCTCAGTTAAAAATAGGAGAGGAGAGTTATTAAATGGAGAGTTAGGGGAATGGGGAAGATGGAGGGAATATTTTGAGGAATTGTTCAATGTTGATGAAGATAGGGAAGCTGTGATTTTGTGTATAGGGCAAGGAGGAATAACATCTTGTAGGAGTGAGGAAGAGCCAGTTGTGAGCGTGGGGGAAGTTCGTGAGGCAGTAGGTAGAATGAGAGGGGGTAAGGCAGCTGGGATTGATGGAATGAAGATAGAAATGTTAAAAGCAGGTGGGAATATAGTTTTGGAGTGGTTGGTGCTATTATTTAATAAATGTATGGAAGAAGGTAAGGCACCTAGGGATTGGCAGAGAGCATGCATAGTTCCTTTGTATAAAGGCAAAAAGGACAAAAGAGAGTGCAAAAATTGTAGGGGGATAAGTTTGTTGAGTATACCTGGTAAAGTGTATGGTAGAGTTGTTATTGAAGGAATTAAGAGTAAGACGGAAAATAGGATAGCAGATGAACAAGGAGGCTTTAGGAAAGGTAGGGGGTGTGTGGACCAGGTGTTTACAGTGAAACATACAAGTGAACAGTATTTAGATAAGGCTAAAGAGGTTTTTGTGGCATTTATGGATTTGGAAAAGGCATATTACGGGGTGGATAGGGGGGCAATGTGGCAGATGTTGCAGATGTATGGTATAGGAGGTAGGTTACTGAAAGCAGTGAAGAGTTTTTACGAGGATAGTGAGGCTCATGTTAGAGTGTGTAGGAAAGAGGGAGATTATTTCCCAGTATCAGAGACTATTGAGGAAAATTAAGGCACATGGAATAGGAGGAGAAATTTTTTCCTGGATAGAGGCATGGTTGACAAATAGGCAGCAGAGAGTTTGCATAAATGGGGAGAAATCAGAGTGGGGAAGCGTCACGAGCGGTGTTCCACAGGGGTCAGTGTTGGGCCCCCTGCTGTTCACAATATACATAAACGACATAGATGAGGGCATAAAGAGCGACATCAGCAAGTTTGCCGATGACACCAAAATAGGCCATCGAATTCATTCTGACGAGGACATTAGAGCACTCCAAGAAGATTTGAGTAGACTGATGCAGTGGTCGGAGAGGTGGCAGATGCAGTTTAATATAGACAAATGCAAAGTTTCTAAAATGTTGGACAGGACAATAACGATGCCACACATAAACTAAATAATGTAGATCTTAATATTACGGATTGCGAAAAAGATTTAGGAGTTCTGGTTAGCAGTAATCTGAAACCAAGACAACAGTGCGTAAATGTTCGCAATAAAGCTAATAGAATCCTTGGCTTTATATCAAGAAGCATAAATAATAGGAGTCCTCAGGTTGTTCTTCAACTCTATACATCCTTGGTTAGGCCTCATTTAGATTATGCTGCACAGTTTTGGTCACCGTATTACAGAATGGATATAAATGCTCTGGAAAATGTACAAAGGAGGATGACAAAGTTGATCCCATGTATCAGAAACCTTCCCTATGAGGATAGACTAAGGGCCCTGAATCTTCACTCTCTAGAAAGACGTAGAATTAGGGGGGATATGATTGAGGTGTATAAATGGAAGACAGGAATAAATAAAGGGGATGTAAATAGTGTGCTGAAAATATCTAGCCTAGACAGTACTCGCAGCAATGGTTTTAAGTTAGAAAAATTCAGATTCAGGAAGGATATAGGAAAGTACTGGTTTGGTAATAGAGTTGTGGATGAGTGGAACGAACTCCCAAGTACAGTTATAGAGGCCAGAACATTGTGTAGCTTTAAAAATAGGTTGGATAAATACATGAGTGGGTGTGGGTGGGTGTGAGTTGGACCTGTTTAGCTTGTGCTACCAGGACGGTTGCCGTGTTCCTCCCTTAAGTCAAGGTGACCTGACCTGACTAGATTGGGTGCATTGGCTTAAGCCGGTAGGAGACTTGGACCTGCCTCGCATGGGCCAGTAGGCCTTCTGCAGTGTTCCTTCGTTCTTATGTTCTTAAAAGTAGGCCTTAGACAAGGATGTGTGATGTCACCGTGGTTGTTCAATATATTTATAGATGGGGTTGTAAGAGAAGTAAATGCGAGGGTCTTGGCAAGAGATGTGGAGTTAAAAGATAAAGAATCACACATAAAGTGGGAGTTGTCACAGTTGCTCTTTGCTGATGACACTGTGCTCTTGGGTGATTCTGAAGAGAAGTTGCAGAGATTGGTGGATGAATTTGGTAGGGTGTGTAAAAGAAGAAAATTTAAAGTGGATATGTACAGGAAAGAGTAAGGTTATGAGGATAACAAAAAGATTAGGTGATGAAAGATTGGATATCAGATTGAAGGGAGAGAGTATGGAGGAGGTGAATGTATTCAGATATTTGGGAGTGGACGTGTCAGCGGATGGGTCTATGAAAGATGAGGTGAATCATAGAATTGATGAGGGGAAAAGGGTGAGAGGTGCACTTAGGAGTCTGTGGAGACAAAGAACTTCATCCTTGGAAGCAAAGAGGGGAATGTATGAGAGTATAGTTTTACCAATGCTCCTGTATGGGTGTGAAGCATGGGTGATGAATGTTGCAGCGAGGAGAAGGCTGGAGGCAGTGGAGATGTCATGTCTGAGGGCAATGTGTGGTGTGAATATAATGCAGAGAATTCGTAGTTTGGAAGTTAGGAGGAGGTGTGGGATTGCCAAAACTGTTGTCCAGAGGGCTGAGGAAGGGTTGTTGAGGTGGTTTGGACAAGTAGAGAGAATGGAGCGAAACAGAATGACTTCAAGAGTGTATCAGTCTGTGGTGGAAGGAAGGCGGGGTAGGGGTCGGCCTAGGAAAGGTTGGAGGGAGAGGGTAAAGAAGGTTTTGTGTGCGAGGGGCTTGGACTTCCAGCGGGCATGCGTGAGCGTGTTTGATAGGAGTGAATGGAGACAAATGGTTTTTAATACTTGACGTGCTGTTGGAGTGTGAGCAAAGTAACATTCATGTTTACCTGGAGAGAGTTCCGGGGGTCAACGCCCCCGCGGCCCAGTCTGTGACCAGGCCTCTTGGTGGATCAGAGCCTGATCAACCAGGCTGTTGCTGCTGGTTGCACGCAAACCAACGTACGAGCCACAGCCCGGCTGGTCAGGAACTGACTTTAGGTGCTTCTCCAGTGCCAGCTTGAAGACTGCCAGGGGTCTGTTGGTAATCCCCCTTATGTATGCTGGGAGGCAGTTGAACAGTCTTGGGCCCCTGACACTTATTGTATGGTCTCTTAACGTGCTAGTGACACCCCTGCTTTTCATTGGGGGGATGTTGCATCGTCTGCCAAGTCTTTTGCTTTCATAGTGAGTGATTTTCGTGTGCAAGTTCGGTACTAGTCCCTCTAGGATTTTCCAGGTGTATATAATCATGTATCTCTCCCGCCTGTGTTCCAGGGAATAAAGGTTCAGGAACCTCAAGCGCTCCCAGTAATTCAGGTGTTTTATCTCTGTTATGCGCGCCGTGAAGGTTCTCTGTACATTTTCTAGGTCAGCAATTTCACCTGCCTTGAAAGGTGCTGTTAGTGTGCAGCAATATTCCAGCCTAGATAGAACAAGTGACCTGAAGAGTGTCATCATGGGCTTGGCCTCCCTAGTTTTGAAGGTTCTCATTATCCATCCTGTCATTTTTCTAGCAGATGCGATTGATACAATGTTAGGTCCTTGAAGGTGAGATCCTCCGACATGATCACTCCCAGGTCTTTGACGTTGGTGTTTCGCTCTATTTTGTGGCCAGAATTTGTTTTGTACTCTGATGAAGATTTAATTTCCTCGTGTTTACCATATCTGAGTAATTGAAATTTCTCATCGTTGAACTTCATATTGTTTTCTGCAGCCCACTGAAAGATTCGGTTGATGTCCGCCTGGAGCCTTGCAGTGTCTGCAATGGAAGACACTGTCATGCAGATTCGGGTGTCATCTGCAGAGGAAGACACGGTGCGTGGCTGACATCCTTGTCTATGTCGGATATGAGGATAGGGAACAAGATGGGAGCAGTACTGTGCCTTGTGGAACAGAGCTTTTCACCCGTAGCTGCCTCGACTTTACTCTGTTGACGACTACTCTCTGTGTTCTGTTAGTGAGGAAATTATAGATCCATCAACCGACTTTTCCTGTTATTCCTTTAGCACGCATTTTGTGCGCTATTACGCCATGGTCACACTTGTCGAAGGCTTTTGCAAAGTCTGTATATATTACATCTGCATTCTTTTTATCTTCTAGTGCATTTAGGACCTTGTCGTAGTGATCCAATAGTTGAGACAGACAGGAGCGACCTGTTCTAAACCCATGTTGCCCTGGGTTGTGTAACTGATGGGTTTCTAGATGGGTGGTGATCTTGCTTCTTAGGACCCTTTCAAAGATTTTTATGATATGGGATGTTAGTGCTATCGGTCTGTAGTTCTTTGCTGTTGCTTTACTGCCCCCTTTGTGGAGTGGGGCTATGTCTGTTGTTTTTAGTAACTGTGGGACGACCCCCGTGTCCATGCTCCCTCTCCATAGGATGGAAAAGGCTCGTGATAGGGGCTTCTTGCAGTTCTTGATGAACATGGAGTTCCATGAGTCTGGCCCTGGGGCAGAGTGCATGGGCATGTCATTTATCGCTTGTTCGAAGTCATTTGGCGTCAGGATAACATTGGATAGGCGTGTGTTAACCAAATTCTGTGGCTCTCTCATAAAAAATTCATTTTGATCTTTGACTCTCAGTCTGGTTAGCGGCTTGCTAAAAACTGAGTCATATTGGGACTTGAGTAGCTCACTCATTTCCTTGCTGTCATCTGTGTAGGACCCATCTTGTTTAAGTAGGGGCCCAATACTGGATGTTGTTCTCGACTTTGATTTGGCATAGGAGAAGAAATACTTTGGGTTTCTTTCGATTTCATTTATGGCTTTTAGTTCTTCCCGCGATTCCTGACTCCTATAAGATTCCTTTAGCTTGAGTTTGATGCTTGCTATATCTCTGACCAGTGTCTCCCTATGCATTTCAGATATATTGACCTCTTTTAGCCGCTCTGTTATTCTTTTCCGTCGCCTGTAAAGGGAGAGCCTGTCTCTTTCTATTTTACATCTACTCCTCCTTTTTCTTAGAGGAATAAGCCTTGTGCATACATCGAGTGCCACCAAGTTAATCTGTTCTAGGCATACGTTGGGGTCTGTGTTGCTTAGTATATCTTCCCAGCTTATATCGGTTAGGACTTGGTTTACTTGGTCCCACTTTATGTTTTTGTTATTGAAGTTGAATTTGGTGAATGCTCCCTCGTGACTAGTCTCATTATGTCGGTCTGGGGGCTCCACGCATACATGTCTGAACCTCAATTATGTTGTGATCTGAGTATATTGTTTTTGATATGGTGACATTTCTTATCAGATCATCATTGTTAGTGAAGATGAGGTCTAGTGTATTCTCCAGTCTAGTAGGCTCTATTATTTGCTGGTTTAAATTGAATTTTGTGCAGAGATTTAAAAGCTCGTGTGAGTGTTCATCAGAGCTGCCTCCTGGTGTTGTTACTAGGCATTTAGCAGTTCTGTGCAAACAAGTAACTCTGCAATGTACAGGCCAACCCCCCCCCCCCTTTTGCCTGTTCACTCTGTCACATCTGTATAGGTTGTAACCTGGGATCCATATTTCGTTGTCCAAGTGATCCTTTATGTGGGTCTCAGTGAAAGCCGCGAACATTGCCTTTGCCTCTGCAAGCAGTCCACGGATGAAAGGTATTTTGTTGTTTGTTGCTGGCTTTAGACCCTGTATATTTGCAAAGAAGAATGTCATCGGACTGGTGGTATTGTTGGTACTGGGGGGGGGATTTTTTTTCTGGCATTAGTATCTGTATCTGGTGGTTTGGAGTGGAGGCCATCGACTGTGGTTCCACTCTAGGAATGACTGGATTTGGTGTACGATTTCTGCCATTTCCTGCCAGTTTTTTTTCCTTCCTGGCACTAAAAAACCTCTCCCTCTTGAGTGGCTGTGGCTACCCAGGTTTTCCCATGGCCTGGATGTTTTGTATCTTTTTGTACCCTTTAGATGGTGTGCCTGGTAATTTAAGTTATAGCACAGTCTTTCCTGTACTGAAGAGGTACACATTTCAGGGTGAAAAAGCTTTCAGGAAGGGAGTTTGCATTTTCCTGTTGTCATATGGGCATGGCATTTTCTAGGGGATTGTAGGGATTCAGGGAAACCGGCAGGCCGGACTTGAGCCCTGGAGATATGAAATACAGTGCCTGCACTCTGAAGGAGGGGTGTTAATGTTGCAGTTTAAAAACTGTAGTGTAAAGCACCCTTCTGGCAAGACAGTGATGGAGTGAATGATGGTGAAAGTTTTTCTTTTTTGGGCCACCCTGCCTTGGTGGGAATCAGCGAGTGTGTTAATAAAATAAAATCTTCCACTATCAAATGAGGCCAAGAAACCGTGAATACAACTGTAAAAACTACATGAAAATACATTCGCAAGTTCCACTTTTGCAAGCTTCGAGCATTCATGAATGCCCAGCCGCCCAATCATATTTACCAAACAAATGCGGGAAAAAAGTACGGGAAAACGCTTCCCGCCATGTCCCTATTGCCCTCCCTCTTACCTCTTCAACCTGCAGCTTGCCAGTTCGCTACTCAGTCATTGTCCAGTTACTGTTTGTGTCCTACAGTACACGTGTGTTTGTGTGGTGGTGCAAGTATGGCCCTCAAACGAGCAGCAACCACTATTGATGAGCCAACCTCCTAAGCTAGTGCTCAAAGAAAGTCTTGAATCTGGAGGAGAAGGTGAAATTGCTAGACAGGGTAGGGCAGGTTATTTGAGGAATTCTGCCACTGGAAAATTATTTAATGTAAACGAAAGCACAGTGCACTCTATCAAGAAAAATGAGGCGAAGATAAGGATGGCACTAGCATCTACTGCTCCTTCCTCAGTCAAGCAAGTTTCTCAAGTAAGAAACAGTGCAATGTCTTCATATGTTTTATGATTGTTGGTGGTTCAATAGGTTAAGGAAGCAGTATTGTTAGGCTAAGTAAATGCTATTATATTTCCCTACAATATATTTGCACATCAAAACATTCACGAATGTTACAGTACAGTATTATTATATTTCCCTACATCATATTTGCACACCAAACATTTGTGAATTTTCAAGATTCGTGAGATTCCTGATCCCCTAACCCTCGCGAATGTGGAGGGCCTCCTGTCACTAAGTGAAGAGAGGCTGTATTTATTGTAGGAAGTCAGGTGTGGTAGCTCACCCGCCTGGCTACCACACCTCACAATTATGTTTGTTTTACCGTGATTGTATATATTTTGTATTTTTGATATGTAGCATAATCATATAGTTTAGAAAAAATATTATAGATGGATTAATGAAAATGTCCAAGATAACATAATATACAACATTTAAAGCACCCCAGAGCTGCTGCTGCTATTATTATTATTATTATTATTATTATTATTATTATTATTATTATTATTATTATTATTATTATTATGATTACCATTGACATACCTTGTTCCCTGAGTTTAAAGATGGATTAATGAAAATGTCTATAATAACTTACATGACATTTAACCCTTAAACTGTCCAAACCTAGATCTACGTTTTTTTCAACATTTGAAAGTATGTAAAAAAAGTAGATCTTTTTTTTTTTTTTTTTTTTACATTTGAAAACTTGAAAACGTGTAAAAAAAACTTTGATCTACTTTTTTTTTGTTATTGAAAATATGTAAAAAAATCTAGATCTACTTTTGGAGCACTACGCATGTGAACGTAGATCTGCTTGGACAGTTTAAGGGTTAATGCACCCAAGGCAATTATGATTGTTATTATTTTTTTTTTTATTAACACATAGGCTGTTTTATCATCATTCCATCACTGTCTTGCCAGAGGCATACCTACACTACAGATAAAAACCTGCAGCATCAACACCCCTCCTTCAGGGCGCAGGCACTATACAGTGGACCCTCCCTTTTCGTTAATCTCTGTTATCGCTTACCTGGAGACCTGGAGAGAGTTCTGGGGGTCAACGCCCCCGTGGCCCGGTCTGTGACCAGGCCTCCTGGTGGATCAGAGCCTGATCAACCAGGCTGTTGCTGCTGGCTGCACGCAAACCAACGTACGAGCCACAGCCCGGCTAGTCAGGAACCGACTAGGTGCTTGTCCAGTGCCAGCTTGAAGACTGCCAGGGGTCTGTTGGTAATCCTCCTTATGTATGCTGGGAGGCAGTTGAACAGTCTTGGGCCCCTGACACTTATTGTATGGTCTCTTAACGTGCTAGTGACACCCCTGCTTTTCATTGGGGGGATGTTGCATCGTCTGCCAAGTCTTGCTTTCGTAGTGAGTGATTTTCGTGTGCAAGTTCGGTACTAGTCCCTCTAGGATTTTCCAGGTGTATATAATCATGTATCTCTCCCGCCTGCATTCCAGGGAATACAGGGAGTACAGTTAGAAATAGAAATACAAATAGCTAGAGCTTCATTTAAGGAGGTTATTAATAGAATATTCAAGAGGTTGCTAGTAGAATTACAGTAAATCAACCATTCAAATCATTGTAGTAGTCTGCGGTCAATCAAACAAACGGGCTTCCACATGGATAAATTGTCATTTTTGTGGAAATTGGTGTCACGCCCCTTGTGCAGATATCCAAGAACTATCTACAAGTAGTATTAAAACAGGGAAGTGTTTTTGGGTATGCCCAAATGAGATAAATCTGTGGACTAAAATCACAAGGGTATTAAAAGAGGATAACATCAAAGCTGCTTTCATAGACAACCTGGAAGCTTTCTACAACAGATGGGAACATAAAAAGTCTGTAGTCAGAAACTGTAAGGCTGGAGGTGATGTCCTGGTAGTCAGTAAATGTGGGGCTGATAGTGCTGTCCTGGGAGACAGTAATGGTGAAGCTGGAGGTGCTGTCCTGGGAGACAGTAATGGTGAAGCTGGAGGTGCTGTCCTGGGAGACAGTAATGGTGAAGTTGGAGATTTTGTCCAGGTAGTCGGGAATTATACGCAGGAAGGAATACATAAATGACCTCATAGGGGACAGGAGCCGTAGTAGGGAAACAAGTGTAGTCAAAGATAAGATAAAACCAATATTGCAAACTAGAAATACCACAGGAAATAGCAAACAAGAGGACTCCACTAGCAATAGTGAGGATATAATACCAAAAACAACTGGTGGGAGCTCCATTGTTGGTGCTAGGGAGGATAGGAATAAGAAAGGGAAACATGCACCAACAGGGAATACAGTCACAGAAACCCAAGGCAAACGGAAACCAAGCCTGTGCACATACTATGCACTTGGTATCTACAGGCATGGGAAATCTGGAAAAACAGACGGGACGTGCAACTATGACCACCCTAGAAAATGCCATGCCCATATGACAACAGGAAAATGCAAACTTCCTTCCTGTAAGCTTTTTCACCCTGAACTGTACCTCTTCAGTACAGGAAAGACTGTGCTATAAATTAAATTGCAAGGCACACCATCTAAAGGGGACAAAAAGATACAAAACATCCAGGCCATGGGAAAACCTGGGTAGCCACAGCCACTCAAGAGGGAGAGGTTTTTTAGTGCCAGGAAGGAAAAAAAACTGGCAGGAAATGGCAGAAATCGTACACCAAATCCAGTCATTCCTGGAGTGGAACCACAGTCGATGGCCTCCACTCCAAACCAACAGATACAGATACTAATGCCGGAAAAAAAATCCCCCCCCAGTACCAACAATACCACCAGTCCGATGACATTCTAATTTGCAAATATACAGGGTCTAAAGCCAGCAACAAACAACAAAATACCTTTCATCCGTGGACTGCTTGCAGAGGCAAAGGCAATGTTTGCGGCTTTCACTGAGACCAACATAAAGGATCACTTGGACAACGAAATATGGATCCCAGGTTACAACCTATACAGATGTGACAGAGTGAACAGGCAAAAGGGGAGGGTTGGCCTGTACATTGCAGAGTCACTTGTTTGCACAGAACTGCTTAATGCCTCAAATGATGTAGTGGAAGTTTTAGTAGTAAAAGTCGAGAACCAAAACCTAGTCATTGTGGTAGTCTACAAGCCTCCGAATGCAACATCCCAGCAATTCCAGGAACAGCTGTTAAAAATTGACCACTGTCTGGAAAATCTTCCAGCTCCTGCACCCAACATCTTGCTCCTGGGGGATTTCAACTTAAGGTACCTAAAATGGAGGAATATAGCAAATAATATTGTTGCAGTAATAACACCAGGAGGCAGCTCTGATGAAAACTCACACTCACACGAGCTTTTAAATCTCTGCACAAAATTCAGTTTAAACCAGCAAATAATAGAGCCTACTAGACTGGAGAATACACTAGACCTCATCTTCACTAACAATGATGATCTGATAAGAAATGTCACCATATCAAAAACAATATACTCAGATCACAACATAATTGAGGTTCAGACATGTATGCGTGGAGCCCCAAACCGACATAATGAGACTAGTCACGAGGGAGCATTCACCAAATTCAACTTCAATAACAAAAACATAAAGTGGGACCAAGTAAACCAAGTCCTAACCGATATAAGCTGGGAAGATATACTAAGCAACACAGACCCCAACTTATGCCTAGAACAGATTAACTCGGTGGCACTCGATGTATGCACAAGGCTTATTCCTCTAAGAAAAAGGAGGAGTAGATGTAAAATAGAAAGAGACAGGCGCTCCCTTTACAGGCGACAGAAAAGAATAACAGAGCGGCTAAAAGAGGTCAATATATCTGAAATGCGTAGGGAGACACTGGTCAGAGAAATAGCAAGCATCGAACTTAAGCTAAAAGAATCCTTTAGGAGTCAGGAATCGCTGGAAGAACTAAAAGCCATAAATGAAATCGAAAGAAACCCAAAGTATTTCTTCTCCTATGCCAAATCAAAATCGAGAACAACGTCTAGTATTGGGCCCCTACTTAAACAAGATGGGTCGTACACAGATGACAGCAAGGAAATGAGTGAGCTACTCAAGTCCTAATATGACTCAGTTTTTAGCAAGCCGAGAACTCTTATGTGCGAGCTGTGACTAAGGATATACCTAGTCAAACACTGGAAATAGTTTTCCTTTTTGCAAAGGCCCTCACAGGCCTCTGCTTCCCCTCTGCCTTTCATTTGACCTCAGCCTTTCGCCTCTATCAACATACAGTGTAGAGGCGAATTTTGCTAGTCCACTGCTACTCGTGCCTCTCAAAATGCTCACAACTCATCGCTTTACCAACCTGAGGAATAACGACGAGTGTGCAGTCCTACGTGAGTTGGTAACCCAGGTGTGCACACACTGAAAATTCGTCTTTCACTCCCAAGACACGTGTGCTATAAGTTCTGCAAGTTTGGGAGTGAGTAACAATCTGTATGATATTGCAGTGTTGGTAACTCTTGAGAAGTCTGCCTCAGCCTGTGACCTTGAGCGAGGCACTGCATCACCTGCTTGAGACTTTCGCCCATATTGACTATGTGAGAAAGGCGAATGTGCATGTCAGTACCCCCTGCTGTTTTTCCTGTATCCCCAAACCCCCTTTCCCTTTAAATCAGCCCTTCCC
>NC_069421.1:54084727-54127616 GCF_026875155.1 Cherax quadricarinatus
CCTGCTTTCCCCTCCTCCTCCATTGTTTGTATGTCATCCAGCACCTGTTGGTATATTCCCTGATGGTATTCCCCTCTGTGCTGTCTTCTCAGAGCCATTCCTGTCTCTACTCTAAATACTTCCTAAAATCTCATGTTGTGCTCCTCGCATACCTCGTGATCGTTTCTTGTGAGTTCCCCACCTTCTTTCCTGAGTCTGATCACCTGGTCTTTGACTGTTGTCTTCCTCCTGACGTGGCTGTACATCAGTTTCGGGTCAGACTTGACTTTCGATGTCTGGAATAACATTTTCAAAACCCATAAACGTGGATTAAGAGCAGCATGCTCTCACCTCTCGAAACTGCTAGACCACTACATGATTATTTTGGACACAATGGATCAATGATCAAGTATCATTATTACAGTCATAACTAAGCTGTAAAGCAAGGGACGCCCAGCATGATCAAGATGTAATAAAGAAAATGTGTGCAATTTTTATTTATCAAGAGAACACTTGCAACAGTTGTCTTCTTACTCCCTTCTAGCTGGTGCATACCATGACTTCTAATATCGGTTACAGAAAATGATGGAGTCCAGTCCCTGAACCCATTATGTACTTCTGTAATCTTTTGACTACCGTCCACAGGATGGGTATGCGGTGACTACCGTCCTCGTGATGGGTATGGGGTGACTACCGTCCTCATGATGGGGATGGGGTGACTACCGTCCACAGGATGGGGATGGGGTGACTACCGTCCACAGGATGGGTATGCGGTGACTACCGTCCTCATAATGGGTATGGGGTGACTACCGTCCTCAGGATGGGGATGGGGTGACTACCGTCCACAGGATGGGTATGGGGTGACTACCGTCCACAGGATGGGTATGGGGTGACTACCGTCCTCAGGATGGATATGGGGTGACTACCGTCCACAGGATGGGTATGGGGTGACTACCGTCCACAGGATGGGTATGCGGTGATTACCGTCCACAGGATGGGTATGGGGTGACTATCGTCCACAGAATGGGTATGGGGTGACTACCGTCCACAGGATGAGTATGGTGTGACTACCGTCCACAGGATGGGTATGGTGTGACTACCGTCCTCAGGAGGGGTATGTGGTGACTACCATCCACAGGATGGGTATGGGGTGACTACCGTCCACAGGATGGGTATCGGGTGACTACCGTCTACAGGATGGGTATGGTGTGACTACCGTCCACAGGATGGGCATGGGGTGACTACCGTCCACAGGATGGGTATGGGGTGGCTACCGTCCACAGGATGGGTATGGTGTGACTACCGTCCACAGGATGGGTATGGGGTGACTACCGTCCACAGGATGGGTATGGGGTGACTACCGTCCACAGGATGGGCATGGGGTGACTACCGTCAACAGGATGGGTATGGGGTGACTACCGTCCACAGGATGGGTATAGTGCGACTTCCGTCCACAGGATGGGTATGGTGTGACTACCGTCCACAGGATGGGTATGGTGTGACTACCGTCCACAGGATGGGTATGGTGTGACTACCGTCCACAGGATGGGTATGGGGTGACTACCGTCCACAGAATGGGCATGGTGTGGCTACCACCCACAGGATGGGTATGGGGTGACTACCGTCCACAGGATGAGTATGGTGTGACTACCACCAACAGGATGGGTATGGGGTGACTACCATCCACAGGATGGGTATGGGGTGACTACCGTCCACAGAATGGGTATGGGGTGACTACCGTCCACAGAATGGGTATGGGGTGACTACCGTCCATAGGATGGGTATGGGGTGACTACCATCCACAGGATGGGTATGGGGTGACTACCGTCCACAGGATGGGTATGGTGTGACTACCGTCCACAGGATGGGTATGGTGTGACTACCGTCCACAGGATGGGTATGGGGTGACTACCGTCCACAGGATGGGTATGGTGTGACTACCGTCCACAGGATGGGTATGGTGTGACTACCGTCCACAGGATGGGTATGGTGTGACTACCGTCCACAGGATGGGTATGGGGTGACTACCGTCCACAGGATGGGTATGGTGTGCATAATAAACATATTAAACTAAAAACCAATATGAATATCAAGCGAGGCCAAGATTAGGCAACTCAACTGAGGAAAATTTTAAATTACAACTGAAACATAATACAAAACCCGATTAAATTAAATAATCGAGCCAAAATCAAATTTTAGTACCTATGAATGACGACGTTGCATGTTCTTATGCTCAAAAATCACAATACTGATATTATCACAACTGCATGAAAAATAGCAGATTGAACAAAAGCCCTAAAAAAAACTTACTTTAGACACGTGTACTCTCTAGACTGGAGTACATAAACAAACCTCTTTCATAGGCGAGGAAAACCGCAGATCTGGAGACTACAGAAAGCTTTCATTGAGTTCAATAATTCAGTTAAACATATACATCATTGGTAATACGAAAAATTATTTAAACTGCTCTCTCTGAAAGCAACCGAGAGGTATCATAATTTATATCAAAAAAATATTGGTTTAACGTGTTGTAAATTTCCCTGAAATTAGTATGAGAATGGGAGATAGGGAATACACAATACACAAATAACCCGCACATAAAAGAGAGAAGCTTACGACGACGTTTCGGTCCGACTTGGACCATTGACAAAGTCACACTGATAGGGAAAACAGTACAAAACATCCCCATTGAAAAGGAAGGGTGTAATAGGTACACCGAGTATCAGGCTTTTCAACACTATAAATAAATGGTTTTAGAAAAACCGTCAAGTTGATAAATGAAACAAATGAAACACTTTTGCAACATTTGGGTATCGTTATTCATCGACTCCAGCCTGATAGACTGATTATCATTAACTCCTCATCATCTTCCGCCGTTCTTCTCTGTATTGTACTGAAGAAGCCATTAGCTGGCTATGATACCCAGATTTTGCACAGTTGTCTCATTTACTAACCGCTTGTGTTGGTAGTCACTCCAACATAAATAGTAAACGAGAATAACTTGTCCCAACAAGGTGCGACCAAGACAATTATCAAGGGTAAGCACCAAACTCAGTGGTTATACAGGCCCTGGGAGTGGGAAGTAATCAAATTTTATCAGAGGAAAGGGAGAGTGTCCCATTTCATCGGACCAAGAGCCATTCATCAGCATCAGGCTATTCCGACTGAAGGGTAAAGATTGTCAAAACATCATTTTTCAAGTCCATAGCACCTGGATTATGTATGGGATATATTGTAAACAACTCACCTGCAGAAGGGAGTTCCAGCCTTCCTCTCGGCGGAGTGTTTTGGGTTGCCAATACACAGACGCTTTCTAGAGTGGATTCGTAATAGAATTTGAATGTGACGGAGGAAGGCGAGTTATTATTTGATAGAATATCCTGCTAGTTGGCTTCTTGTTGGCTGTTGAGCAGACAGGATGATTGATAGCCTGGTTCATTGATAGCCTGGTTCATTGATAGCCTGGTTCAATGATAGCCTGGTTCATTGATAGCCTGGTTCATTGATAGCCTGGTTCATTGATAGCTTGGTTCATTGATAGCTTGGTTCATTGATAGCCTGGTTCATTGATAGCCTGGTTCATTGATAGCCTGGTTCATTGATAGCTTGGTTCATTGATAGCTTGGTTCATTGGTTTGAAGCCTGTCGAGTACACAAGGGTTTAAAGGTGGCACGTAACTTGTTCACCACCAGTAAATAATACTTTAATTCCTAAAACTGGAATCAGAGAAAATTATCAGCGTATATAAACTGAGAGGCACATATATACCTCTCGGTGTATAAATGTTGACAGACTGATGTACCTGCCAACACTAGTTGCCTGGCAGAAATGTTCGGCGAACTGACTAGACATTGCCAGCGACACTTCACCACGCCCCCCACCACTCCCACCCCCTTAGGGTGATCCACCCCTTAAAAACCCCCCTCTTCCCCCACCCTCACTCTCCATACCGCACAACAACACATCATCCCCCCCTCTCTCCGCAATATAACGCCACCCCACCTCTCCCTTCATAGTGTGGAGCCACCCCACTCACCAGCCCTATCAACACCCTGCCACCCAGCAAGAGCCCCTTTCCGCCCTCCTACTCCATCCCATGCCATTTAACAAGCCCCACCCCTGCCCTCTGAATACCCCAACATCTAAGAATAAGTATTTAAGTAAGTTTATTTAGGTGCAGGTATACATAAATGCACTTACACAAATTATCATACATAGTAACTTACATGCAAATTATCTAGGATAACCAAAAAAAAAAAAAAGTCATTGACTTATTTCCAACCACACAATAGATCGAAAAACTAATGTCAAAGACCTGGGAATGATCATGTCAGAGGTTCTCACCTTCAAGGACCATAATATTATACAAATCGCATCTGCTAGAAAAATGACAGGATGGATAATGAGAACCTTCAAAACTAGGGATGCCAAGCCCATGATGACAGGTCGCTTATTCCGTCTAGGCTGGAATATTGCTGCACACTAACAGCAAGTTTCAAGGCAGGTGAAATTGCTGACCTAGAAAATTTACAGAGAACTTTCACGGCGCGCATAACTGCGATAAATCACCTCAGTTACTGGGAACGCTTGAAGTTCCTCAACCTGTACTCCCTAGAATGCAGGAGGGAGAGATACATGATTATATACACCTGGAAAATCCTAGAGGGACTACTACCAAACTTGCACACGAAAATCACTCCCTACGAAAGCAAAAGATTCTGCATATGATGCAACATCTCCCCAATGACAAGCAGGGGTCACTAGCACGATAAGAGACAACACAATAAGTGTCAGGGGCCCTAGACTGTCCAACTGTCTCCCAGCATACATAAGGAGGATTACCAATAGACCCCTGGCTGTCTTCAAGCAGGCACTGGACAGGCACCTAAAGTCAGTACCTGACCAGCCGGGCTGTGGTTCGTTCGTCAGTTTGCGTGCGGCCTATAGTAACAGCCTGGTTGATCAGGCCCTGATCCACTATTAGGCCTGGTCTCAGACCGGGCCGCGGGGGCGTTGACCCCGGAAGTCTCTCCAGGTACATTACAGGCATTGGGGTTCTTGTGATATCTTATTATTTAAACCTTAAAAGTTTAAACAGCTAAGTAATTCAATTGTGAGAAAATCAATTACAATACAAGGAGATATGCCAGGAAAAAAAATATACGGGCGAGGCTTGAACTCGTGCTTAGAGAGTCGTAAAGCTCCAGACCGAGGCGTTAGCCGCTGGGCCAGCTGGCTACAATAAAGCCACTGGTTGGCGAAACGTCTACATTAAAGATGCCCAGATGTTGCACATGTGTCTTAATTAAGTTATCATTATTTCTAGGAGGTTAAATCACCACCACCAGATGTAGACCAAACTATAAGTAAACTTTACCATATAGACAGGTGTCACACTTTGTGTTATGTGCTGAAATGCGATATTAATGAATTCACCGACAACTCATTCAGAACTGATCGATAAATGTCAAAGTATTTTATCTACAGTGGTATATTACCAACCATCCGGAAAAACACTTGACTTTGCCCACTGTAAATAATGAATAACCACTTAAACCTTCCTGCAAGCATACCCTGTTAAATTATAAGGTAATATTTTTGTAACCTAATTTACGTCTGCATGAAACTCACTACAACTGCTGCAAGATCTAAACGTGTAAATATGAAGTTAATTACAACTTTAACTTGATCAGCTATCAATTTTTTTTGTTCCAGTCCCTGGACCCATTATGTGCCTCTAATTTTTCTGACTACCGCCCACAGGATGGGTATGGTGTGACTACCTCCCATAGGATGGGTATGGTGTGACTACCTCCCATAGGATGGGTATGGTGTGACTACCTCCCATAGGATGGGTATGGTGTGACTACCTCCCATAGGATGGGTATGGGGTGACTACCTCCCATAGGATGGGTATGGTGTGACTACCGCTCACAGGATGGGTATGGTGTGACTACCGCTCACAGGATGGGTATGGTGTGACTACCTCCCATAGGATGGGTATGGTGTGACTACCTCCCATAGGATGGGTATGGGGTGACTACCTCCCATAGGATGGGTATGGGTGACTACCTCCCATAGGATGGGTATGGGGTGACTACCGCCAAAAGGAGGGGTATGGGTGACTACCGCTCACAAGGTATGGGTATGGTGTGACTACCTCTCCATAGGATGGGTATGGTGTGACTACCTCCCATAGGATGGGTATGGGGTGACTACCTCCCATAGGATGGGTATGGGGTGACTACCGCTCACAGCATGGGTATGGGGTGACTACCTCCCATAGGATGGGTATGGGTGTACTACCTCCCATAGGAGGGTAATGGGTGACACCTCCCATAGGATGGGTATGGGGTGACTACCTCCATAGGATGGGTATGGGGTGACTACCGCCCACAGGATGGGTATGGTGTGACTACCGCTCACAGGATGGTATGATGTGAACTACCTGCCCACAGATGGTATGGTTGACTACCCCCATAGGATGGGTATGGTGACTACCTCCCATAGATGGGTATGGGTGACTACCTCCCATAGGATAGTGGTATTGTGTGACTAACCTACTCCATAGGATGGGTATGGGTGACTACCGCTCACAGGATGGTATGGTGTGACTACCGCTCACAGGATGGGTATGGTGTGACTACCTCCCATAGGATGGGTATGGTGTGACTACCTCCCATAGGATGGGTATGGGGTGACTACCTCCCATAGGATGGGTATGGGGTGACTACCGCTCACAGGATGGGTATGGTGTGACTACCGCTCACAGGATGGGTATGGTGTGACTACCGCCCACAGGATGGGTATGGTGTGACTACCGCCCACAGGATGGGTATGGTGTGACTACCGCTCACAGGATGGGTATGAGGTGACTACCGCCCAGAGGATGGGTATGGGGTGACTACCGCTCACGGCATGGGTATGGGGTGACTACCTCCCATAGGATGGGTATGGGGTGACTACCTCCCATAGGATGGGTATGGGGTGACTACCTCCCATAGGATGGGTATGGGGTGACTACCGCCCACAGGATGGGTATGGTGTGACTACCGCTCACAGGATGGGTATGATGTGACTACCGCCCACAGGATGGGTATGGTGTGACTACCGCTCACAGGATGGGTATGGGGTGACTACCGCCCACAGGATGGGTATGGGGTGACTACCGCTCACAGCATGGGTATGGGGTGACTACCTCCCATAGGATGGGTATGGTGTGACTACCTCCCATAGGATGGGTATGGGGTGACTACCTCCCATAGGATGGGTATGGGGTGACTACCGCCCACAGGATGGGTATGGTGTGACTACCGCTCACAGGATGGGCATGGTGTGACTACCGCCCACAGGATGGGTATGGTGTGACTACCGCCCACAGGATAGGTATGGTGTGACTACAGCCCACAGGATGGGTATGGTGTGACTACCGCTCACAGGATGGGTATGGGGTGACTACCGCCCACAGGATGGGTATGGGGTGACTACCGCTCACAGCATGGGTATGGGGTGACTACCTCCCATAGGATGGGTATGGGGTGACTACCTCAAATAGGATGGGTATGGTGTGACTACCTCCCATAGGATGGGTATGGGGTGACTACCTCCCATAGGATGGGTATGGGGTGACTACCGCCCACAGGATGGGTATGGTGTGACTACCGTCCAAAGGATGGGTATGGTGTGACTACCGTCCACAGGATGGGTATGGGGTGACTACCTCCCATAGGATGGGTATGGGGTGACTACCGCCCACAGGATGGGTATGGTGTGACTACCGTCCACAGGATGGGTATGGGGTGACTACCGCCCACAGGATGGATATGGTGTGACTACCGCCCACAGGATGGGTATGGTGTGACTACCGCCCACAGGATGGGTATGGTGTGACTACCGTCCACAGGATGGGTATGGTGTGACTACCGCCCACAGGAAGGGTATGGTGTGACTACCGCCCAAAGGATGGGTATGGGGTGACTACCGCCCACAGGATGGGTATGGTGTGACTACCGCCCACAGGATGGGAATGAGGTGACTATTGCCCATAAGATGGGTACGGGGTGACTACCGCCCACAGGATGGGTATGGGGTGACTACCGCCCACAGGATGGGTATGGGGTGACTACCGCCCACAGGATGGGTATTGGGTGACTACCGCCCATAGGATGGGAATGGGGTGACTACCGCCCACAGGATGGGTATGGGGTGACTACCGCCCACAGGATGGGTATGGGGTGACTACCGCCCACAGGATGGGTATGGGGTGACTACCACCCACAGGATGGGTAAGGGGTGACTACCGCCCACAGGATGGGTATGGTGTGACTACCGCCCACAGGATGGGTAATGGGGTGACTAACCGCCCAAGGATGAGTATGGGGTGACTACCGCCCACAGGATGGGTATGGGGTGACTACCGCTCCCATAGGATGGGTATGGTGTGACTACCGCATACAGGATGGGTATGGGGTGACTACCTCCCATAGGATGGGTATGGGATGACTACCGCCCACAGGATGGGTATGGTGTGACTACCGTCCAAAGGATGCGTATGGCGTGACTACTGACCACAGGATGGGAATGGGGTGACTACCGCCCACAGGATGGGTATGGTTGACTACAGCCACAGGATGGGTATGGGGTGGACTACCGCCCACAGGATGGGTATGGGGTGACTAACCACCCACAGGATGGGTATGGGTGACTACCGTCCACAGGATGGTATGGTGTGACTACCGCCCACAGGATGGTAATGGGTGGACTACCGCCCAAGGATGGGTATGGGGTGACTACCGCCCACAGGATGGGTATGGGGTGACTACCTCCCATAGGATGGGTATGGTGTGACTACCGCCCACAGGATGGGTATGGGGTGACTACCTCCCATAGGATGGGTATGGGGTGACTACCGCCCACCAGGATGGGTATGGTGACTGACTACCGCCCAAAGGATGCGTATGGCGTAACTACCGACCAAAGATGGGTATGGGTGACTAACCGCCCACAGGATGGGATGGGTGACTACCGCCCCACAGGATGGGTATGGTGTGACTACCGCCCACAGGATGGGTATGGTGTGACTACCGCCCAGAGGAAGGGTTGGTGACTACCGCCCAAGGATGGGTAGGGGTGACTACCGCCCACAGGATGGGTATGGAGTGACTACCGCCCACAGGATGGGTATGGGGTGACTATTGCCCCAAAGATGGGTATGGGTGACTACCGCCCACAGGATGGGTATGGGTGACTACCGCCCATAGATGGGTATGGGTGACTACCGCCCACAGGATGGTATGGGTTACTAACCGCCCCAAGATGGAATGGGGTGACTACCGCCCACAGATGGGTATGGGTGACTACCGCCCACAGGATGGGTATGGGGTGACATACCGCCCACAGGATGGTATGGGTGACTACCAGCCCACAGGATGGGTATGGGGTGACTACCGCCCACAGGATAGGTATGGTGTGACAACCGCCCACAGGATGGGTATGGGGTGACTACCGCCCAGAGGATGGGTATGGGTGACTAACCGCCCACAGGATGGGTATGGGGACTACCGCACCATAGGATGGGTATGGGGTGACTACCGCCCACAGGATGGTAATGGGGTGACTACCGCCCACAGAATAGGTATGGGCGACAAACCGCCCACAGATGGTATGGGTGACTACCGCCCATAGGATGGGTATGGTGTGACTACCGCCCACAGGATGGGTATGGGGTGACTACCGCCCACAGGATGGGTATTGTGTGACTACCGCTCACAGGATGGGTATGGGGTAACTACCGCCCACAGGAAGGGTATGGTGTGACTACCGTCCACAGGATGTGTATGGTGTGACTACCGCCCACAGGAAGGGTATGGTGTGACTACCGCCCAAAGGATGGGTATGGGGTGACTACCGCCCACAGGATGGGTATGGTGTGACTACCGCCCACAGGATGGGTATGGTGTGACTACCGTCCACAGGATGGGTATGGTGTGACTACCGCCCACAGGAAGGGTATGGTGTGACTACCGCCCACAGGATGGGTATGGGGTGACCATTGCCCATAAGATGGGTATGGGGTGACTACCGCCTACAGGATGGGTATGGGGTGACTACCGCCCACAGGATGGGTATGGGGTGACTACCTCCCATAGGATGGGTATGGGGTGACTACCTCCCATAGGATGGGTATGGGGTGACTACAGCCCATAGGAAGGGTATGGGGTGACTACCGCCCACAGGATGGGTATGGGTGACTACCGCCCACAGGATGGGTATGGTGTGACTACCGCTCACAGGATGGGTATGGGGTGACTAGCTCCCATAGGATGGGTATGGGGTGACTACCTCCCATAGGATGGGTATGGGGTGACTACCGCCCACAGGATGGGTATGGTATGACTACCGCCCACAGGATGGGTATGGGGTGACTACCGCCCACAGGATGGGTATGGGGTGACTACCGCCCACAGGATGGGTATGGGGTGACTACCGCCCATACGATGGGTATGGTGTGACTACCGTCCACAGGATGGGTATGGTGTGACTACCGTCCAAAGGATGGGTATGGTGTGACTACCGTCCACAGGATGGGTATGGGGTGACTACATCCCATAGGATGGGTATGGTGTGACTACCGCCCACAGGATGGGTATGGGGTGACTACTTCCCATAGGATGGGTATGGGGTGACTACCGCCCACAGGATTGGTATGTTGTGACTACCGTCCACAGGATGGGTATGGGGTGACTACATCCCACAGGATGGGTATGGGGTGACTACCTCCCATAGGATGGGTATGGGGTGACTACCGCCCACAGGATGGGTATGTTGTGACTACCGTCCAAAGGATGGGTATGGTGTGACTACCGTCCACAGGATGCGTATGGCGTGACTACCGTCCACAGGATGGGTATGGTGTGACTGCCCACAGGATGGATATGGTGTGACTACCGCCCACAGGTTGGGTATGGTGTGACTACCGCCCACAGGATGGGTATGGTGTGACTACCGCCCACAGGATGGGTATGGTGTGACTACCGTCCACAGGATGGGTATGGTGTGAGTACCGTCCACAGGATGGGTATGGTGTGACTACCGCCCACAGGAAGGGTATGGTGTGACTACCGCCCAAAGGATGGGTATGGTGTGACTACCGCCCACAGGATGGGTATGGTGTGACTTCCGCCCACAGGATGGGTATGGGGTGATTATTGCCTATAAGATGGGTATGGGGTGACTACCGCCCACAGGATGGGTATGGGGTGACTACCGACCACAGGATGGGTATGGGGTTACTACCTCCCATAGGATGGGTATGGGGTGACTACCTCCCATAGGATGGGTATGGGGTGACTACCGCCCATAGGATGGGTATGGGGTGACTACCGCCCACAGGATGGGTATGGGGTGACTACCGCCCACAGGATGGGTATGGTGTGACTACCGCTCACAGGATGGGTATGGGGTGACTACCTCCCATAGGATGGGTATGGGGTGACTACCTCCCATAGGATGGGTATGGGGTGACTACCACCCACAGGATGGGTAAGGGGTGACTACCGCCCACAGGATGGGTATGGTGTGACTACCGCCCACAGGATGGGTATGAGGTGACTACCGCTCACAGGATGGGTATGGGGTGACTACCGCCCACAGGATGGGTATGGGGTGACTACCGCCCATAGGATGGGTATGGTGTGACTACCGTCCACAGGATGGGTATGGTGTGACTACCGTCCACAGGATGGGTATGGGGTGACTACCTCCCATAGGATGGGTATGGTGTGACTACCGCTTACAGGATGGGTATGGGGTGACTACCTCCCATAGGATGGGTATGGGGTGACTACCGCCCACAGGATGGGTATGTTGTGACTACCGTCCAAAGGATGGGTATGGTGTGACTACCGTCCACAGGATGCGTATGGTGTGACTACCGTCCACAGGATGGGTATGGTGTGACTACCGCCCAAAGGATGGGTATGGGTGACTACCGCCCACAGGAAGGGTATGGTGTGACTACCGCCCACAGGATGGGTATGGGGTGACTATTGCCCATAAGATGGGTATGGGGTGACTACCGCCCACAGGATGGGTATGGGGTGACTACCGCCCACAGGATGGGTATGGGGTGACTACCGCCCACAGTATGGGTATTGGGTGACTACCGCCCATAGGATGGGAATGGGGTGACTACCGCCCACAGGATGGGTATGGGGTGACTACCGCCCACAGGATGAGTATGGGGTGACTACCGCCCACAGGATGGGTATGGGGTGACTGCCACCCACAGGATGGGTAAGGGATGACTACCGCCCACAGGATGGGTATGGTGTGACTACCGCCCACAGGATGGGTATGGGGTGACTACCGCCCACAGGATGGGTATGGGGTGACTACCGCCCAGAGGATGGGTATGGGGTGACTACAGCCCATAGGATGGGTATTGGGTGACTACCGCCCACAGGATGGGTATGGGGTGACTACCGCCCACAGGATAGGTATGGGTGACTAACCGCCCACAGGATGGGTATGGGGTGACTACCCCCATAGGATGGATATGGGTGACTACCGCCCACAGGATGGTATGGGGTGACTAACCGCTCACAGGATGGGGTATGGGTGACTACCGCCCACAGGATGGGTATGGGGTGACTACCACCCACAGGATGGGTAAGGGATGACTACCGCCCACAGGATGGGTATGTGTGACTACCGCCACAGGATGGTATGGGGTGACTACCGCCCACAGGATGGGTATGGGGTGACTACCGCCCACAGGATGGGTATGGGGTGACTACCGCCCATAGGATGGAAGGGTGACTACGCCCACAGGATGGGTATGGGTGACTACCGCCCACAGATAGGTATGGGGTGACTACCGCCCACAGATGGTATGGGGTGACTACCGCCCATAGAATGGGTATGGGGTGACTACCGCCCACAGGATGGGTATGGGGTGACTACCGCCCACAGGATGGGTATTGGGTGACTACCGCCCATAGGATGGGAATGGGGTGACTACCGCCCACAGGATGGGTATGGGGTGACTACCGCTCACAGGATGGGTATGGGGTGACTACCGCCCACAGGATGGGTATGGGGTGACTACCACCCACAGGATGGGTATGGTGTGACTACCGCCCACAGGATGGGTATGGGGTGACTGCCGCCCATAGGATGGGTATGGGGTGACTACCGCCCACAGGATGGGTATGGGGTGACTACCACCCACAGGATGGGTATGGGGTGGCTACCGCCCACAGCAAGGGTATGGGGTGACTACCGTCCAAAGGATGGGTATGGGTTGACTACCGTCCACAGGATGGGTATGGGGTGACTACCGCCCACAGCATGGGTATGGGGTGACTACCGTCCACAGGATGGGTATTGTGTGACTACCGTCCATAGGATTGGTATGGGGTGACTACCGCCCACATTATGGGTATGGGGTGACTACCGTCCACAGGATGGGTATGGGGAGACTACCGTCCACAGGATGGGCATGGGGTTACTATCGTCCACAGGATGCGTATGGGGTGACTACTGTCCACAGGATGGGTATGGGGTGACTACCGTCCACAGGATGGGTATGGTGTGACTACCACCCACAGGATGGGTATGGGGTGACTACCGCCCACAGGATGGGTATGGGGTGACTACCGCCCACAGGATAGGTATGGGGTGACTACCGCCCACAGGATGGGTATGGGGTGACTACCGCCCATAGGATGGGTATGGGGTGACTACCGCCCACAGGATGGGTATGGGGTGACTACCGCCCACAGGATGGGTATTGGGTGACTACCGCCCATAGGATGGGAATGGGGTGACTACCGCCCACAGGATGGGTATGGGGTGACTACCGCTCACAGGATGGGTATGGGGTGACTACCGCCCACAGGATGGGTATGGGTGACTACCGCCCACAGGATGGGTATTGTGTGACTACCGCCCACAGGATGGCGTATGGGTGGACTGCCGCCCATAGGATGGGGGATGGGGTGAATACCACCCACAGGATGGGTATGGGGTGACTACCACCAACAGGATGGGTATGGGGGTGGCACGCCACAGCCAAGGGTATGGGGTGACTACCGTCCAAAGGATGGGTTATGGGTTGACTACCGTCCACAGGATGGGTATGGGGTGTATACGACCCACAGCCATGGTATGGGGTGATACCGTTTCTCACAGGTATGGGTATTGTGTGACTACCGTCTCCATTCGGATTGGTTGGGGGTGACTACGCCCACATTATGGGTATGGGGTGACTACGTCCACCAGGATGGGTATGGGGAGATACGTCCAAGGATGGGCATGGGGTTACTATCGTCCAACAGGATGCGTGTATGGCCGGTCTGACTACTGTCCACAGGATGGGTATGGGGTGGGACTACCGTCCACAAGGATGGGTATTGGTGTGACTACCACCCAACAGGATGGGTATGGGGTGACTACCGCCAACAGGATGGGTATGGGGGTCGTGACTACCGTTCAAAAGGATGGGTTATGGGGTGCCTCCTGTCACTGGATGGGTATGGTGTGACTATCGTCCACGGATGGTTATGGGTGACTACGTCCACAGGATGGGTATTCTATGTGGTGACTACCGTCCACAGGGATATGTATGGGGGTCACTACCGTCACAGATGAGGTATGGTGTGACTACCACCCACAGGATGGGTTTGGGGTGACTACCACCCACAGGATGGGTATGGGGTGACTACCACCCACAGGATGAGTATGAGGTGGCTACCGTCCACAGGATGGGTATGGGGTGACTACCGCCCACAGGATGGGTATGGGGTGACTACCGCCCACAGGATCGGGTATGTGTGTGACTACCACCCACAGGTATTAGATTTTTAGATTTTGCCACCGAAGTGGCTAGTTTATTGTTCACCCCATATCCATCCTGTGGACGGTAGCGCGAGAGCATATGGATACACAAAAGGCCCAGGAACTAGGCCCCAAAGGGTTAACAGGAATACATATGGATTTTTATCTACATATCATCTGTTCACTTATCTGTTACAAGCAAATTTGGAAAATTTGCTTAGTATATTGGTATCTTATTTTAATTAATAAGATATTTGGACATGTCACATAGGTTATAAATACTGTTGTCTCTGTATTCCTCAATAAAGTGGACTATTTAAGCAACATAGTGTTAAAGAGAGTGACCATATGCCTGATCACATAATTTACATTTGGTTGATCATCAATCTGTGTGTCTCCCAAAGCTGCCAGAATACTTGTATACAAGCCTAAGCCTGGCCACTACCAACATCAGTCAGGCTGTTTCACATTGCAAGTGCTCCATAAACATACTTATCTACGTTTAATGTTATCATAGTGGGTTATAGATGCCTACTCCAGGCTTCTAACTGCATTCCATAACAATCATTTTCATTATTTACTTCTCTCCTAATATTATTCCTATGCTAGACACAGTTATACCAAAGTTTATTTACATTCTCCTTCTCGATACTCTTCTTGGATAACATATCAACTTTATTCATGAGGGAGTAATCAATGTGTGATGGGATCCATAGCAATTGTACTTAATTCCTTTGCCCTAATTTTTGAGTATCTATACCCTGGGCTTCCCCATATGTGCATGTTGTTGGGTCTTTATATGAGTCAAGAGCCTCAATGTATGACTAGAAATCATGTAATGGTGCTAGAGTCAAGCTCAGTGTCAAGGTAGTTTAGCGCACATTTGGATTGCAAACAATTCAGTTTCTGTGTAGACGCCCAGTTGTTTATTCTTATGCCTAATTCAACAAATTTATTATCGTCTCTTAACTAGGAGGTGGCAACAGAGCAGATGCAGCCCTGCCAGAAGACTCCTGTTTAGATCCATCAGTGTATATAAACTTGTGTTAACTTGTTACTACCAGCTAGGTGAAGAAATTTCTTCTTGTGCAGTTGCTCTTACAAGAGATTTTAAGGAAGGGGATTACTAGCAATGACCTTCTTGGGAGGGACTTGTAGGTATGTGATATTAAAATGAGCACATTTACCATGGAGGGGGTGAATGTGCTTGTTGCCTTACAGTGATACAGTTCATGCAGGTTATAAAACTTAATGCAATTGCACGTTCTTCTCAATCCATTTAGATCTGTGTGTTTTACCTCTGAGGACATTGGTAAGATTCACTGTGCAAGTGTATGGTTCGTTTCTCAAATTCTAATACAGGAGTACAGTTGTTAATTTCAACAATCTATCTCTGTTATAGAAATCACCAAGCTCTTCTCATGTTTAAGAATTTGAGATCTGGGACAGCCAAAGAATAATCCTGAGAGCTTCATTTTGCATTAACTCCAAGGGTCGGAGAGAACTTTCTCTAGCTAATATCAACATGGGAGCAGCATAATCAATTAAGAACCTAACATACGCTATGTACATCATTCTCACGATTCTCACATTTGCACCATAGTTGGGATTGTAGCCTGCAACAGCTTTGAGAGCATTTAGCCTAGCTTTACATTTCTTGTTTAGTTGTGGTATAATGGATTTGTTAAAGATATCTGTAAGTTTTAACGTAGCTAATGATTTCACCCTGCAAATAGATGGGTGGGGGATGTCGTTTGCTTGTTAATATCTTAGTTTTAGAGGAATATATAATGAGGCCTTAGTCGATTACAAATTGCTTGCAACTTCATTTAAAGAATGTATTCATATTCTTATGCCCTGTTGTATGAATCATGATATCATCAGCATAGCTTATAGCTATATGTTTAGGTGTGCAGGTGGGAGATTTAGGAGAGGCATTAATCAGAATATTAAATGCATGGGATAAGAACTCCTCCCTGCGGTGTACCATAAAGACATTTCTTTAGAAATCACTTCTGAAGCCTTTTGGTAAAAGACAGAGGAGGATACTCTATTTTACAAGGTATCCTATTATCAGCAGAGTAAGCTACCACCTATATTCATTTTGGACTTGTTATGTAGTATAAACGGTTCGGTTCGCCAATACAAATGCAGATTTTAGATCAAGAAAGTGGGTAAAACTAGTAGAGGTCGCGTGCAGGTGTGAAAGGTGGAAATACAGTTCTGCACACTTTTACCTTTCATGAAACCATAGAGGTATGGGGGGAAAGTTGATGTCTGATTCTGGTAGTACAGTCTGTTAAGCATCATTCTTTCAAAAGTTTTACAAAGACAACAAGTTAAGTTAAGGAGATCGGCCATACATGTATCAGGCTGTTGGTGCTTAGGTGATAGGACCACAATGAGGACTATGCGTCCAGGAAGTTGGAGAACGCCCTCAATGTAACTGAGAAGTATTACAGTGCCAACAAAGGGTTATCAGGCACGTGGCCTTAGAGTTCTGAAGAAATATCTATAGGTATACATCCTCTCCAGAGCAGTTGATCGACCTTTGGTTAATGCATTATCTAATTCATACTCGGTAAGAGGCAATCACTCTATCAATAGTTTGGCTCATTAAAATTAATCAGTTTCACAATTTCTTCAGAAGTACTCTCTGAAATTTTTTCTAATATGGAGGTTGGAAGGCTTTCATGCCTGGATGTTTTGGACCAGTCATTTTTTGAGGTCATGTGCTTTTTCAAGAGGAAAAGGAATGAGGCAACTTCCAGTCTTTTACTGGTTATTTTATTTATACCTTTCCCAAGCCAAACTCAAAGGGGTGGACCTATTTAATCCACTAACAAAACTGTTCCCTCATTCCTGTTGCCTAAGTTCTTACTTTTATTCTTGCATTTGTTAGTGCAGCTTGGAACGTCTGAGCAGGTTCTGGGGTTTCTACTTCACGGATGCTTTTACCAATCCTCCTAGCTGCATGTGTTAAGATTGCGCTGCTGTGGATCATTATATTATTTACATTGGTTTTTATTGTTATTTATAGTGGAGGTCTTTGTTTCCTATCCTGCCCACTTGATCTGTGAGAACACTTCAATATGGGTAATTAATCATCATTAAATTTTTGTGTGCCAAGGGCTCGTAATTCTTATACCATTGATCCAAGTGGTTATTAAAGTTGTGCTCTGTGTTCGGTTTGAGAATAAGTTTCTCCTTCGTATTTAGCTCCTTGATTGCTGGAGATGTGATCAAGGATTGACAGTGTTAGTCTAGGGAAGTGATCAGATAGATGAATCATCAACTATGACAGAGTCATGCATTCGTATATGATGTATTAAATCAAAGACACAGATCTAGTATGCCACCATCATATATGTGAGTAGGCTCAGTAGTGCCCGCAATTCGAACATTATCATGCTCATTTAGCAATTCATAGTTTCTACGTTCCATTGGTGTTTGTTATAGACCCCCCAATATTTTATGTTGGCATTAAAATCTCCAAGAATGATGGTTAGGTTCACTATGTTGCGATCTGGTAAAGCATCATGGTCGAAGCTGGTTCGCTGGGTGCATAGAGATTAAAATGTTTATGGAAAATCGCTGATTACTTTGTACACCATGATACTGGCATGTGAATCTCGACTCTGCAAAGGAAAGGCGTGAATATGGCAAGTTCTTTCTGACATACATCACACAACAGTTGGTTGACCTTTAGGTATAAGCTGCATATCCAGGCAAGTTTGTGGGAGTGCTCCATCTTTCAATCTACATTCCTGCAATAGATGACATCAATATCATGGTTGCACTAATTGATGTAAGTCAGGCAACCGCTTCCGGTGGAAGGCATGTTTCCATGAAAAGATTTGTAATGTATCCATTGTAGTGAGTTTATTACAATCTCTTGCTTACTTAAGAGGCAAATAGCCATAGTTTGTACGAATTTATCATCAGGGGACCCTTTATTTTTAGCATTTTCGGCATTTTGGCAGCCAGTTACGAGCGCAAGTTTTGAAGGCAAGAGTTTATGGGTTCTTTTCAACAAATTGCTGGATGCTGAACAGAGATTGCTGCACTTTTTGACATTATCCATGCTCAGGTCATCATCCTGATTACATTATTATTAAACTGTCGGGATCTGGGTTACCTGGATGAGAGTTCCGGGGGTCAAACGCCTCCGCGGCCGGTCTGTGATCCAGGCCTCCTGGTGGATCAGCGCTGATCAACCAGGCTGTTGCTGCTGGCGGCACGCAAACCAAGATACGAGCCACTGCCGGCTGTTCAGGAACTGCTTTAAGGTGCTTGTCAGTGCCAGCTTGAAGACTGGCAGGGTGTCTATTGGTAGTAATCCCCCTTATGTGTGATGGGAGGCACGTTTTGAAACAGTCTCGGGCCTCTGAATTATTGTTTGTCTCTTAACGTGCTAGTGACACCCCTGCATTTCATTGGGGGGTTGGTTGCATCGTCTGCCAAGTTTTTGCTCTCGTAGTGAGTGATTTACGTGTGCAAGTTCGTATAGTCCCTCTAGGGATTTTCCAGGTGTATATAAATCATGTATTCTCTCCCTCCTGCGTTCCGGGAGAATCAGGTTTAGAAAACCTCAAGTGCTCCAGGTTATTGAGGTGTTTTATCTCGTTATGCGCGGCCGTGAAAGTTCTCTGATACATTTTCTAGGTCGCAATTTTCACCTGCTTGAAAAGGTGCTGTTAGAGTGCAGCAATATTCCAGCTAAGAAAGAACAAGTGACCTGAAGAGTGTCTCATGGGCCTTGGCCCTCCCTAGTTTTGAAGGTTCTTCATTTTCCATCTCTGTCATTTTTCTAGCAGATGCGATTGCTATCAATGTTATGGTCCTTGAAGGTGGATCCTCCCGAATAATTACTCCCAGGTTCTTTGACGTTGGGTGTGTGGTTTCGCCCTCACTCTATTTTGTGGCCAGAAATGTGTTTGTACTCTTGATGAAGATTTAATTTTCATGTTTTACCATATCTGGTAATTGAAATTTCTCATCCGTTGAACTTCATATTGTTTTCTGCGGCCCACTGAAGATTTGGTTTGATGTCGCCTGGTGCCTAGCAGTGTCTGCAATGGTAGACACTGTATGCAGATTGGGTGTCATATGCAAAGCAGACACGGTTGCTGTGGCTGACATCCTTGTCTATGTTCGGATATGAGGATGAGGAACAGATGGGAGTATACTGTGCCTTGTGGCGATCAGTAGTTTTCACCGTGTGACCTCGGACTTTACTCTGTTGACGACCTACTCTCGTGTTCTGTTAGTGAGGATATTATAGATCCACCGATCCGACTTTTCCTGTTATTCTTTAGCAACGCATTTTGTGCGCTATTACGCATGGTCACTACTTGTCGAAGGCTTTTGCCAAAGTCTGTTTATTTTACATCTGCATTCTTTTTGTCTTCTGTGCATTTGCGACTTGTCGTAGTGATCCAATTAGTTGAGACAGAAGGAGCGACCATGTTTTCTAAACCCATGTTGCCTGGAGTTGTGTAAACTGATGGGTTTCTAGATGGGTGTGATCTTGCTTCTTAGGACCCTTTTCAAGGATTTTTATGATTGGGATTGTTAGTGCTTTTGGTCTGTAGAATTCTTTGCTGTTGCTTTACTGCCCCCTTTGTGGAGTGGGTATGTTGTTGTTTTAGTAACTGGAGGGACGCCCCGTGTCCATGTCCCTCTAACTAGGATGGAAAAAAAGCTAGTGATAGGGGGCTTCTTGCAGTTCTTGGATGAACTCAGGAGTTTCCATGAGTTCTAGGCCCTGGGGCGAGTGCATGGGCCATGTCATTGATCGCCTGTTCGAAGTATTTGGAGTCAGGAATAAACATCGCAGATAGCTTGTGTAAATCAAATTTGTGGCTTCTCATAAAAAATTCATTTTGATCTTCGACTCTCAGTCTGGTTGCGGCTTGCTAAAAAAGTGGAGTCAATTGGGACTTGAGTAGTCACTCATTCCTTGTGTCATCTGTGTAGGGTGGGGGGGACCATCTTGTTTTAGTAGGGGCCAATATGACGTTGTTCTCGATTTTGATTTGGCATAGGGAAGAAATACTTTGGTTTTCTTTCATTTCATTTATGACTTTTAGTTCTTCCCGCGATGCCTGACTCTAAAGGATTCTTTTTGTTAAGTTCGATATGCTTGCTATTTCTCTGACCAGTGTCTCCCTACGCATTTCAGATTTTTGACCTCTTTTGGCGCTGGTTATTTCTTTTCCGTCGCTGTAAAGGGAGCGCCTGTCTCTTTCTATTTTAACATCTTACTCCTCCTTTTTCTTAGAGGAATGAGCCTCTGTGGCTACATCGAGTGCCACCGAGTTAATCTGGGTTTAGGCACTAAGTTGGGGGTCTGTGTTGCTTAGTGTATATTCCCCAGCTTATATCGGTTAGGACTTGGGTTACTGGGTCCCACTTTATGTTTTTGTTATTGAAGTTGAAATTTTGTGAATGCTCCTCGTGGACTGTTCATTATGTCGGTCTGGGGCTCCACGCATACTTGTCTGAAACATCAATTATGTTGTGGATCTGGTATATTGTTTGTGTATGTGGTGAGCACTTCTTATCAGATCATCATTGTTTAGTGAAGATGAGGTACTAGTGTTATCTTTCTAGTCGAGTAGGCTCTATTCATTTGCTGGTTTAAATTGAATTTTGTGCAGAGATTTAAATGCTCGTGTGAGTGTGATTTTCATCAGAGCTGCATCCTAGGTGTTATTACTGCAACAATATTATTTGCCTATATTCCTCCATTTTAGGTGCCTTAGTTGATTCCCCCAGGTAGCAGATGTTGGGTGCCGGAGCTGGAAGATTTTCCCAGACAGTGGTCAATTTTTAACAGCTGTTCCTGGAATTGCTGGGTGTTGCCATCCGGAGGCTTGTAGTACTACCACAATTGACTAGGTTTTTGGTTTCGACCTTTATGCTAAAAACTTCCACTACATGATTTGAGGCATTAAGCAGTTCTGTTGCAAACAAGTGATCTGCATGTACAGGCCAACCCCCCCCCCTTTTTGCTGTTCACTCTGTCACATCTGTATAGGGTGTAACCTGTAGGGATCCATATTTCGTTGTCCAAGTGATCCTTTATGTGGGTCTCAGTGAAGCCGCGAACATTGCCTTTGCCTCTGCAAGCAGTCCACGGATGAAAGGTATTTTGTTGTTGGTTGGCTGGCTTTAGACCCTGTTTATTTGCAAAGAAGAAGTTATCGGACTGGTGGTATGTTGAGTAATGGGGGGGGATTTTTTTTCCGGCATTAGTATCCTGTTCAAGATGCTCAATTTTTTTCTGGAAAGTTTTTATAATATGTGGAAGCGTCAGGCGAATCCAATGCCTCTCCGGAGGATGGCACTTTGGGTTTTAGTGCTTCTTTAAACCTAATCACCTTTAAAAAAAAAAAAAAACAAGGTTACCATGGTTACATTAGTGTCTTCTGTTTCTTAATTTCATTGCAGGTAGGTCCTGTGCATCTGACTCATCTCCAATTTTCAGGAGGTTACCTGTGTGGTGTCCGTTCTGATGTTGTAGTTGTGTGTATTGGGAGAAGACTGACAACTCATCCCCAAGATTCAGGTTGTAGCCATAGTTATCTGTAGTGGCAGACAGTAGTTCCATATGTGCTAGCAGGGTGGGCTAGCTCCCCACAGCTGGTGTGTGTGATGGCATTCTGGTTTCACCAGAATCCTTGCAGTGAGGTGGCGGATCTTGCACACTTTGCAGAGGTTCAGTCTCAGATCTGGCTGTGGTAGGGACTGGATGGCCCCATCCTTCAGTTACCTTTAAAGGGACTGTTATCAGGTTTACATCGAAGGTTGTTTGGGTTACTGACTGCAGTCCTTGTGGGAAACTGAACCCCCCAACTTCTTTACAGATAATTACACTTAAATTTTCGGCTGTCAGGGCTTACTGTTTTTGCATTCTTAGGGGATTGTTCCAGCACACTTAACCTCACCAAGATGTAGTATTCCACAGTCTACTGCAAACATGGCCATATTGCTGCATTTGTAACACCTACGTTTTAGGGGTAGGTACACTTCGTGTTTAGGAAACGTATAACCATGACACCAGATATTCCGGGGGAGGGGCACAGGACATACCCAACTGGCAATAATTTGCGGATTTTTCCTTTAAGTTCTTTTAAGCTTGTGATATGCTCACTTAGAGTCGATGGATAGGGTCATGCAGAGAGGGTATCCTAGATTATGATACTACCATGTTTTTTTAAAGTGGGGGGAGTTGTCTGATGGTGGTCGGAGCAGTTAATATCCCCATAAGGTGTTACTAAAGTAGATCATTGATCAGCTTGTTTATCTGTTCCCATACACAGAGTTGTGTGTGTTTTTCCTAAATGGATCCTTGAGTTAGGTGCTTGTTTACAGCTTCCATTAGCCATGCACACTTAGCAGCGCGGGGTGGTGTTGTCAGGGAAGTCAGCTTAACACATTCTTCCTTTGAAGAAAGAATTCTTGCAGCCTCTGTGCTCCAAGGCGTTTAGTATCACATTGTGTACGAGTCAAGTGAGTCTGGACTACGTTACGACGCTCTATGCCACTTTCTCACTTTTCTTTAGTTTTACTTTTATAGGTCTGGGAAGCTTATTATCATTTCATCCACTGCAGAAATAGGGTCCTCTAGGACAGTAGCCATGTTTGCCAGGTGATGATATTGGTGTAAGACTCACAACACAAGATATTCCTCGTTATCTTTCCCTTATTGCTTATGCAAGAGCAAAATTCATTACAAAAGTCAGAAGTCCAAAAATTAGATCACAACGTCACAAGTGTCAAGTTCAATGACATCACCTCCACCATATCAACCCAGACCACATACTCAATACGTCACACACCCCACAAAAACACACTCAGAGACCTCTTGTATGTGTGTAATAATATGGGACATATAATGAATATAATGGATGGTACAGGCGAGGTCTTACACCTTATCACAAATTACAAGATGAAAAGTGAGATGAGAGTGAGAGGAGAGAGGAGATGAGATGACGAGAGAGAGAGAGAGAGAGAGAGCAGAGAGAGAGGGGAGAGAACGAGAGAGAGAGGAGAGAGAAGAAGAGAGGAAGAGAGGTGAGAGAGGGACTTGCGGAAGAGAGAGAGAGAGGACAAAGTAGGTAATATTGAGCTATAAAATTAGAATTCTGACATACATTTCAAATCATTAAACATGAGGTTCAAATTCAATTGAATATTCTCACTAGAGTAGTTCAGGCTACTGAACCTAATGTACCTCACTGAACTAAAAATATAGCAGACATCACACATGAATGCTGAAGTAACCTCTTACCCCAACCATAGATTGTAAACAGTATTACAAAAAAAAAAAAAAAAAAAAAAAAAAAACATAAGGTAATGTTACAATGACAATGAGAAAATTCACTTGGTTGACTTCCTTGGTCCATCCTGGGTAACTCCACACAGTTACTTTGTTATACATGTATGCAAGCATAAGTGTGCAGCTGTAGATAGTGAAACCAGTTACCGTAAACAATCTCACTTACACACGCGTGTTACTATGTTATGACAAGTGTTACCAAGTACACCAAGTGTACACTTTATCACTTAGAATACACTTATGTTGATGTAAATATAGGTGAGAGTTGTACAACGCTGGTCGTTAATATAACGCACTGACTTAACCTCCCCATGTAGTTAGGCATGGGTATGGGATGACTACCGCCCACAGGAATGGGTATGGTGTGACTACCGTCCTATGGATGCGTATGGCGTGATACCGACCACAGGATGGGAATGGGGTGACTACCAGCACCTCAGGTTGGGTATGGCGGTGACTAAGCCCACAGGATGGGTATGGGAGGAGACTACCAGCCCACAGAGATGGGTATGGGGTGACTACCAAACCCACAGGATGGGTAGGGGTGTCTACCGCCCACAGGATGGGCTATGGGTGACTACCGCCCACAGGATGGGTATAGGGTGACTACCGCCCTGGAGGGTGGGTTGGGGTGACTACCGCCCACAGGATGGGTTATGGGGTGACTCACCTCCCATAGGATGGGTATGGTGTGATACCGCCCACAGGAAGGGTGGATGGGGTGTGACTACCTCCCATAGGATGGGTATGGGGTGGACTACCTGCCACAGGATGGGTATGTATGGTTGTGACTCCTTCAAAGGATGCGTATGGCGTAACTACCGACCACAGGATCATGGGTATGGGGTGACTACGCCCACAGGTTGGGAATGGTGTGACTACCGCCCACAGGATGGTTTGGTGTGGACTACCGTTCACAGGCATGGGTCATGGTTTGTGAACTACCGCCCCCAGGAAGGGGTACTATGGTGTGGACTACCGCCCAAAGGGCGGGGGTATGGGTTATGGGTGTGATACCGCCCACTGGATGGTTTTGGGTGTGACTACCCGCCCAACAGGATGGGTATGGGGTGGCGACTATGCCCATAAGATGGGTATGGGTTGACTACCGCCCACCAGGATGGGTATGGGGTGTCTACCGCCATAGGAATGGCGTATGGTGGTGGACTTAACGCCCAAAGAATGGGTTATTGGGTTACTACCGCATAGGATGGGAATGGGGTGGTATACCGCCCACAGGATGGGTATGGGTTGACTACGGCCCACAGGATGGGTATGGGGTGTGGACTACCGCCCACAGGTTGGGTTATGGGTTGGACTACCACCCAAGGATGGGTAACGGGTGACTACCGACCACAGGATGGGTATGGTGTGATACGCCCACATTATGGGTATGGGGTGACTAACGCACAGAGGATGGGTATTGCGGGTGACTACCGCCCACAGGATGCGGTTTGGGGTGGACTCACCGCCCATTGGGTGGGTATGGGGTTTGGATACCGTCCCACCAGGATGGGTATGGGGTGGGACTTCGCCCACAGGGTTGGTATGGGGCGAAACCGCCACAGGATGGGTATGGGCGGTGAACTACCGCCCATAAGGGGGGAAATAAATGGGGTTTATGCGTGTGGCTACCGCCCACAGGATGGGTTATATGGGGTGACTACCGCCCACAGGATGGGTATTGTGTGACTACCGACTCAACAGGTTGGGTATGGGGTTAACTACCGCCCAACAGGAAGGGTATGGTGTGGAGACTCCGTCCACAGGATGTGTTATGTGGTGTGACTACCGCACCAAGGACGGGTATGGTGTGACTACGCCCAATGGATGGGTTGGGCGGTGACTCGCCCACACAGGAGGGGTCTGGTGTGACTACCGCCCAACAGGATGGAAGTATGGTGTTGATACCCGTCACAGGATGGGTATGGGTGACTTCCTCCCACAGGAAGGGTATGGTGTGATACCGCCCACAGGATGGGTTTGGGGTGACCATTGCCCATTAAGTTGGGGATGGTGTGACTACCGCTTACAGGGTCGGGTTTGGGGTGAAACTACCGCCACAGGTGATGGGTTTGGGGTTGACTACCTCCCATAGGGATGGGTTATGGTGTGACTACCTCCCATAGGATGGCGTATGGGCGTGACTACAATCCGCTCATAGGAAGGGTTATTGGGGTGGGAACTAACCGCCACAGGATGGGTTATGGTGTGAGCTACCGCCCCAGGATGGGTATTGGGTTGTGACTACCGCTCACAGGATGGGTATGGGGTGACTAGCTCCCATAGGTATGGCGTATGCGGTGAACTATCCTACCATAGGTATGGGTTATGGGCCGTGACTACGCCACAGCGAGGATGGGTATGGTATGTACTACCGACCCACGGTTGGGTTTGGGTCGGAGGTCTACCGCCCACAGGTTGGGTATGGGTGGTGGACTACCGCCCACTGGATGGGTATGGGGTGGACTACCGCCCATACGATGGGTATGGTGTGACTACCGTCCACAGGATGGGTATGTCACCACCACCCCCCCCACCCCCCCCCCCCAATACCGGGTGTGACTACCGTCAAAGGATGGGTATGGGTGTTGACTACCGTCCTCAGGATGGGGGTAAGGGGTGGACTACATCCCATAGGATGGGTATGGTATTTCGTGGACTACCGCCACTAGGATGGGTATGGGGTACTACTTCCCATAGGGATGGGTAATGGGGTGACTACCGCCCCCACAGGTTGGTAGTTGTGAACTACCGTCCCCAGGATGAGGTATGGGGTGACTACATCCACAGGAATGGGTATGGGGTGGACTATCCTCCCATTAGGATGGGTATGGGCGCCTGTGCCTTTGACTCACTTAAATCACACCCCCCCCCACCCACCCCCCCCGCCCACAGGATGGGTATGTTGTGACTACCGTCCACAAGGATGGGTATGGTGTGGACTCCGTCACAGGATGCGTATATGGGGGATACCGTTCCACAGGATGGGTACTTTAGGATGTGACTGCCCACAGGTGGATATGGTGTGACTACCGCCCAACAAAGGGGTTTGTGGGTATATGGATGTGACTATATCTATACCGCCACATGATGGGTATGTGTGACTACCGCCCACAGGATGGGTATGGTGTGACTACCGTCCCACAGGATCGGTTATGGTGTGAGTTCCGTCCCACAGGATGGGTATGGTGTGACTACGCGCCCACAGGAAGGGTTGGTGGTGACTACCGCCCAAAGGATGGTATGGTGTGATACCGCCCACAGGATGGGTATGGTGTGACTTCCGGCCCACAGGATGGGTATGGGGTGATTTTGGCCTATAAGATGGGTTATGGGGGGTTGTCTACCGCCACAGGATGGGTATTGGGGTTGACTACCGACACAGGATGCGGTATGGGGTTACTACTCCCATAGGATGGGTATGGGGGACTACCTCCCATTGGATGGGTATGGGGTGGACTACCGCCCAATAGGATGGGTATGGGGTGGACTACCGCACAGGATGGGTATTATTATGGGGTGACTACGCCCACAGGATGGTATGGTTGTGACTACCGCTCACAGGATGGGTATGGGGTGACTACTCCATTGGGATGGGTTATGGGGTGGACTACCTCCCATAGGATGTGTATGGGGGAGGACTACCACCCACAGGAGGAAGGTAAGGGGGACTACCGCCTCAGGATGGGTTCATGGTGTTGTGACTTACCGCCCTCAGGATGGGTATGAGGTGACTTACCGCATCACAGGATGGGTATGGGGTGACTTCCGCCACAGGATGGGTAATGGGGTGACTACCGCCCATAGGATGGGTTTGTATGGTGTGACAACCGTCCACAGGATGGGTATGTGTGATAACGTCCCAGGATGGGTATGGGGTGACATACCTCCATAGGATGGTTTGGTGTGACTACCGCTTAACGGATGGGTATATGGGGTGCTACCTCCATAGGATGGGTTGTGGGGTGTACCGCCCACCGGATCTGTGGTATGTTGGACTACCGTCCAAAGGTTGGGTATTGTGTGATACCGTCCACCGGATGCGTATGGTGTGAACTACGTCCACAGGATGGGTATGGTGTGACTCCGCCCAAAAGGATGGGTAAGGGTGACTACCGCCCACAGGAGGGTATGTGTGACTACGCCCCAGGATGGGTATGGGGTGACTAGTGCCCATAAGATGGTATGGGGTGATCTACCGCCCACAGGATGGGTATGGGGTGACTACCGCTCCACAGGATGGGTATGGGGTGAACTTCCGCCCAACAGTATGGGTATGGGTTGACTACCGCCCATAGGATGCGGAATGGGTGACTACCGCCCACAGGATGGGTATGGGTGACTACGCCCACAGGAGAGTATGGGGGAATACCGCCCACAGGAGGGGTATGGGGTGACTGCCACCACAGGATGGGTAAGGGATATGACTACCGCCCCACAGGATGGGTATGGTGTGATACCGCCCAAGGATGGGTATGCGGGTGACTACCGGCCCACGGATGGGTATGGGGTGACTACCGCCAGAGGATGGGTATGGGGTGACTACAGCCCATAGGATGGTATTGGGTGACTACCGCCCACGGATGGGTATGGGTGACTACCGCCCCAGGTAGGTATGGGGTGGACTACGCCCACAGGATGGTATGGGGTGACTACGCCCATTGGATGGATTATGGGGTGACTACCGCCACTGGATGGGTATGGGGTGACTACCGTCACAGGGATGGGTATGGGGTGACTACCGCCCACAGGATGGGTATGGGGGACTACATCCTACCACAGGATGGGTTAAGGGCTGACTACGCCCACAGGATGGGTATGGTGTGACTACCGCCCACAGGTTGGGTATGGGGTGACTACCGCCCACTGGATGGGTATGGGTGGGTGAGGTTGACTACGCCCACAGGATGGGTAAGGGGTGACTACGCCCATCTGGATGGGAAATGGGTGTGACTATCGCCAACAGGATGGGTATGGGGTGACTCCGCCCACAGGATAGGTATGGGGTGACTACCGCCCACAGGATGGGTTTGGGTGACTACCGCCCATGGATGAGGTATGGGGGTGACTACCGCCACAGGATGGGTATGGGGTGATACGCCCACAGGATGGGTATTGGGTGACTACCTCCCATAGGATGGGAATGGGGTGACTACGCCCACAGGATGGGTATGGGAGTGAATACCGCTCACAGGATGGGTATGGGGTGACTACCGCCCACAGGGTCATGGGTTATGGGGTGACTACCACCACAGGATGGGTTTATGGTGTGATACCGCCCACAGGATGGTTGGGGTTGACTGCACGCCCATAGGCATGGGGGGGGTATGGGGTGACTACCGCACAACAGGATGGGTATGGGGTATGATACCACCCCAGGATGGGTATGGTGGGGTGGCACCGCCACGCAAGGGTATGGGGTGACTCGTCCAACGCCCCCCGTGGGTATGGGTGACTACCGTCCACAGGATGGGTATGGGCGTTCTTTTTTTGCGCCCCCCCCCGGGGTGACTACGGCCCACAGCATAGGGTATGGGGTGACTACCGTCACAGGATGGGTATTGAGTGACTACCGTCCATTGGATTGGTTTGGGGTGACTACCGCCCACCATTATTGGGTATGGGGTGACTACCGTCACAGGATGGGTATGGTGGAGAACTACGTCACAGGATGGGCATGGGGTACTATCGTCCACAGGGGATGCGTATGGGGCGTGGATATCTGTTCCACAGGTGGGTATGGGGAGACTACCGTCCACCCTCTAGTCGCTTAGGGCTCAACTTATGGTGTGACTACACCCACAGGATGGGTATGGGGTGACTACCGCCCACAGGATGGGTATGGGGTGACTACCGCCCAAGGATTAGGTATGGGGTGACTACGCCCACAGGATGGGTATGTGGTGACTACGCCATAGGATGGGTTGGGGTGACTACCGCCCACAGGATGGGTATAGGGGTGACTACCGACCACAGGATGGGTATGGGTGACTACGCCCATAGGATGGGAATGGGGTGGATACCGCCCACGGATGGGTATTGGGTGACTACCGCTCACAGGATGGGTATGGGGTGACTACCGCCCTCAGGATGGGTATGGGTGACTACCCCCCACAGGATGGGTATTGTGTGACTACCGCCCACAGGATGGCGTATGGGTGGACTGCCGCCCATAGGATGGGGGATGGGGTGAATACCACCCACAGGATGGGTATGGGGTGACTACCACCAACAGGATGGGTATGGGGGTGGCACGCCACAGCCAAGGGTATGGGGTGACTACCGTCCAAAGGATGGGTTATGGGTTGACTACCGTCCACAGGATGGGTATGGGGTGTATACGACCCACAGCCATGGTATGGGGTGATACCGTTTCTCACAGGTATGGGTATTGTGTGACTACCGTCTCCATTCGGATTGGTTGGGGGTGACTACGCCCACATTATGGGTATGGGGTGACTACGTCCACCAGGATGGGTATGGGGAGATACGTCCAAGGATGGGCATGGGGTTACTATCGTCCAACAGGATGCGTGTATGGCCGGTCTGACTACTGTCCACAGGATGGGTATGGGGTGGGACTACCGTCCACAAGGATGGGTATTGGTGTGACTACCACCCAACAGGATGGGTATGGGGTGACTACCGCCAACAGGATGGGTATGGGGGTCGTGACTACCGTTCAAAAGGATGGGTTATGGGGTGCCTCCTGTCACTGGATGGGTATGGTGTGACTATCGTCCACGGATGGTTATGGGTGACTACGTCCACAGGATGGGTATTCTATGTGGTGACTACCGTCCACAGGGATATGTATGGGGGTCACTACCGTCACAGATGAGGTATGGTGTGACTACCACCCACAGGATGGGTTTGGGGTGAAACTACCAACCAACAGATGGGTATATGGGGTGACTACCACCCACAGGATGAGTATGAGGTGGCTACCGTCCCCCACAGGATGGGTATGGGGTGACTACCGCCCACAGATGGGTATGGGGTGACTACCGCCCACAGGATCGGGTATGTGTGTGACTACCACCCACAGGTATTAGATTTTTAGATTTTGCCACCGAAGTGGCTAGTTTATTGTTCACCCCATATCCATTCCTGTGGACGGTTAGCGGAGAGCCTATGGATACTCAAAAGGCCCAGGAAATAGGCCCCAAAGGGTTAACAGGATACATATGGATTTTTATCTACATATCATCTGTTCACTTATCTGTTACAAGCAAATTTGGAAAATTTGCTTAGTATATTGGTATCTTATTTTAATTAATAAGATATTTGGACATGTCACATAGGTTATAAATACTGTTGTCTCTGTATTCCTCAATAAAGTGGACTATTTAAGCAACATAGTGTTAAAGAGAGTGACCATATGCCTGATCACATAATTTACATTTGGTTGATCATCAATCTGTGTGTCTCCCAAAGCTGCCAGAATACTTGTATACAAGCCTAAGCCTGGCCACTACCAACATCAGTCAGGCTGTTTCACATTGCAAGTGCTCCATAAACATACTTATCTACGTTTAATGTTATCATAGTGGGTTATAGATGCCTACTCCAGGCTTCTAACTGCATTCCATAACAATCATTTTCATTATTTACTTCTCTCCTAATATTATTCCTATGCTAGACACAGTTATACCAAAGTTTATTTACATTCTCCTTCTCGATACTCTTCTTGGATAACATATCAACTTTATTCATGAGGGAGTAATCAATGTGTGATGGGATCCATAGCAATTGTACTTAATTCCTTTGCCCTAATTTTTGAGTATCTATACCCTGGGCTTCCCCATATGTGCATGTTGTTGGGTCTTTATATGAGTCAAGAGCCTCAATGTATGACTAGAAATCATGTAATGGTGCTAGAGTCAAGCTCAGTGTCAAGGTAGTTTAGCGCACATTTGGATTGCAAACAATTCAGTTTCTGTGTAGACGCCCAGTTGTTTATTCTTATGCCTAATTCAACAAATTTATTATCGTCTCTTAACTAGGAGGTGGCAACAGAGCAGATGCAGCCCTGCCAGAAGACTCCTGTTTAGATCCATCAGTGTATATAAACTTGTGTTAACTTGTTACTACCAGCTAGGTGAAGAAATTTCTTCTTGTGCAGTTGCTCTTACAAGAGATTTTAAGGAAGGGGATTACTAGCAATGACCTTCTTGGGAGGGACTTGTAGGTATGTGATATTAAAATGAGCACATTTACCATGGAGGGGGTGAATGTGCTTGTTGCCTTACAGTGATACAGTTCATGCAGGTTATAAAACTTAATGCAATTGCACGTTCTTCTCAATCCATTTAGATCTGTGTGTTTTACCTCTGAGGACATTGGTAAGATTCACTGTGCAAGTGTATGGTTCGTTTCTCAAATTCTAATACAGGAGTACAGTTGTTAATTTCAACAATCTATCTCTGTTATAGAAATCACCAAGCTCTTCTCATGTTTAAGAATTTGAGATCTGGGACAGCCAAAGAATAATCCTGAGAGCTTCATTTTGCTATTAACTCCCAAGGGTCGGAGAGAACTTTCTCTAGCTAATATCAACATGGGAGCAGCATAATTCAATTATGACTAACTACGCTATTGTACATCATTCTCACGATGCTCACATTTGCACCATAGTTGGGATTGTAGCCTGCAACAGCTTGGAGAGCATTTAGCCTAGCTTTACATTTCTTGTTTAGTTGTGGTATAATGGATTTGTTAAAGATATCTGTAAGTTTTAACGTAGCTAATGATTTCACCCTGCAAATAGAAGGGTGGGGATTGTCGTTTGGCTTGTTAATATCTTAGTTTTAGAGGAATATATAATGAGGCCTTAGTCGATTACAAATTGCTTGCAACTTCATTTAAAGAATGTATTCATATTCTTATGCCCTGTTGTATGAATCATGATATCATCAGCATTGCTTATAGCTATATGTTTAGGTGTGCAGGTGGGAGATTTAGGAGAGGCATTAATCAGAATATTAAATGCATGGGATAAGAACTCCTCCCTGCGGTGTACCATAAAGACATTTCTTTAGAAATCACTTCTGAAGCCTTTTGGTAAAAGACAGAGGAGGATACTCTATTTTACAAGGTATCCTATTATCAGCAGAGTAAGCTACCACCTATATTCATTTTGGACTTGTTATGTAGTATAAACGGTTCGGTTCGCCAATACAAATGCAGATTTTAGATCAAGAAAGTGGGTAAAACTAGTAGAGGTCGCGTGCAGGTGTGAAAGGTGGAAATACAGTTCTGCACACTTTTACCTTTCATGAAACCATAGAGGTATGGGGGGAAAGTTGATGTCTGATTCTGGTAGTACAGTCTGTTAAGCATCATTCTTTCAAAAGTTTTACAAAGACAACAAGTTAAGTTAAGGAGATCGGCCATACATGTATCAGGCTGTTGGTGCTTAGGTGATAGGACCACAATGAGGACTATGCGTCCAGGAAGTTGGAGAACGCCCTCAATGTAACTGAGAAGTATTACAGTGCCAACAAAGGGTTATCAGGCACGTGGCCTTAGAGTTCTGAAGAAATATCTATAGGTATACATCCTCTCCAGAGCAGTTGATCGACCTTTGGTTAATGCATTATCTAATTCATACTCGGTAAGAGGCAATCACTCTATCAATAGTTTGGCTCATTAAAATTAATCAGTTTCACAATTTCTTCAGAAGTACTCTCTGAAATTTTTTCTAATATGGAGGTTGGAAGGCTTTCATGCCTGGATGTTTTGGACCAGTCATTTTTTGAGGTCATGTGCTTTTTCAAGAGGAAAAGGAATGAGGCAACTTCCAGTCTTTTACTGGTTATTTTATTTATACCTTTCCCAAGCCAAACTCAAAGGGGTGGACCTATTTAATCCACTAACAAAACTGTTCCCTCATTCCTGTTGCCTAAGTTCTTACTTTTATTCTTGCATTTGTTAGTGCAGCTTGGAACGTCTGAGCAGGTTCTGGGGTTTCTACTTCACGGATGCTTTTACCAATCCTCCTAGCTGCATGTGTTAAGATTGCGCTGCTGTGGATCATTATATTATTTACATTGGTTTTTATTGTTATTTATAGTGGAGGTCTTTGTTTCCTATCCTGCCCACTTGATCTGTGAGAACACTTCAATATGGGTAATTAATCATCATTAAATTTTTGTGTGCCAAGGGCTCGTAATTCTTATACCATTGATCCAAGTGGTTATTAAAGTTGTGCTCTGTGTTCGGTTTGAGAATAAGTTTCTCCTTCGTATTTAGCTCCTTGATTGCTGGAGATGTGATCAAGGATTGACAGTGTTAGTCTAGGGAAGTGATCAGATAGATGAATCATCAACTATGACAGAGTCATGCATTCGTATATGATGTATTAAATCAAAGACACAGATCTAGTATGCCACCATCATATATGTGAGTAGGCTCAGTAGTGCCCGCAATTCGAACATTATCATGCTCATTTAGCAATTCATAGTTTCTACGTTCCATTGGTGTTTGTTATAGACCCCCCAATATTTTATGTTGGCATTAAAATCTCCAAGAATGATGGTTAGGTTCACTATGTTGCGATCTGGTAAAGCATCATGGTCGAAGCTGGTTCGCTGGGTGCATAGAGATTAAAATGTTTATGGAAAATCGCTGATTACTTTGTACACCATGATACTGGCATGTGAATCTCGACTCTGCAAAGGAAAGGCGTGAATATGGCAAGTTCTTTCTGACATACATCACACAACAGTTGGTTGACCTTTAGGTATAAGCTGCATATCCAGGCAAGTTTGTGGGAGTGCTCCATCTTTCAATCTACATTCCTGCAATAGATGACATCAATATCATGGTTGCACTAATTGATGTAAGTCAGGCAACCGCTTCCGGTGGAAGGCATGTTTCCATGAAAAGATTTGTAATGTATCCATTGTAGTGAGTTTATTACAATCTCTTGCTTACTTAAGAGGCAAATAGCCATAGTTTGTACGAATTTATCATCAGGGGACCCTTTATTTTTAGCATTTTCGGCATTTTGGCAGCCAGTTACGAGCGCAAGTTTTGAAGGCAAGAGTTTATGGGTTCTTTTCAACAAATTGCTGGATGCTGAACAGAGATTGCTGCACTTTTTGACATTATCCATGCTCAGGTCATCATCCTGATTACATTATTATTAAACTGTCGGGATCTGGGTTACCTGGATGAGAGTTCCGGGGGTCAAACGCCTCCGCGGCCGGTCTGTGATCCAGGCCTCCTGGTGGATCAGCGCTGATCAACCAGGCTGTTGCTGCTGGCGGCACGCAAACCAAGATACGAGCCACTGCCGGCTGTTCAGGAACTGCTTTAAGGTGCTTGTCAGTGCCAGCTTGAAGACTGGCAGGGTGTCTATTGGTAGTAATCCCCCTTATGTGTGATGGGAGGCACGTTTTGAAACAGTCTCGGGCCTCTGAATTATTGTTTGTCTCTTAACGTGCTAGTGACACCCCTGCATTTCATTGGGGGGTTGGTTGCATCGTCTGCCAAGTTTTTGCTCTCGTAGTGAGTGATTTACGTGTGCAAGTTCGTATAGTCCCTCTAGGGATTTTCCAGGTGTATATAAATCATGTATTCTCTCCCTCCTGCGTTCCGGGAGAATCAGGTTTAGAAAACCTCAAGTGCTCCAGGTTATTGAGGTGTTTTATCTCGTTATGCGCGGCCGTGAAAGTTCTCTGATACATTTTCTAGGTCGCAATTTTCACCTGCTTGAAAAGGTGCTGTTAGAGTGCAGCAATATTCCAGCTAAGAAAGAACAAGTGACCTGAAGAGTGTCTCATGGGCCTTGGCCCTCCCTAGTTTTGAAGGTTCTTCATTTTCCATCTCTGTCATTTTTCTAGCAGATGCGATTGCTATCAATGTTATGGTCCTTGAAGGTGGATCCTCCCGAATAATTACTCCCAGGTTCTTTGACGTTGGGTGTGTGGTTTCGCCCTCACTCTATTTTGTGGCCAGAAATGTGTTTGTACTCTTGATGAAGATTTAATTTTCATGTTTTACCATATCTGGTAATTGAAATTTCTCATCCGTTGAACTTCATATTGTTTTCTGCGGCCCACTGAAGATTTGGTTTGATGTCGCCTGGTGCCTAGCAGTGTCTGCAATGGTAGACACTGTATGCAGATTGGGTGTCATATGCAAAGCAGACACGGTTGCTGTGGCTGACATCCTTGTCTATGTTCGGATATGAGGATGAGGAACAGATGGGAGTATACTGTGCCTTGTGGCGATCAGTAGTTTTCACCGTGTGACCTCGGACTTTACTCTGTTGACGACCTACTCTCGTGTTCTGTTAGTGAGGATATTATAGATCCACCGATCCGACTTTTCCTGTTATTCTTTAGCAACGCATTTTGTGCGCTATTACGCATGGTCACTACTTGTCGAAGGCTTTTGCCAAAGTCTGTTTATTTTACATCTGCATTCTTTTTGTCTTCTGTGCATTTGCGACTTGTCGTAGTGATCCAATTAGTTGAGACAGAAGGAGCGACCATGTTTTCTAAACCCATGTTGCCTGGAGTTGTGTAAACTGATGGGTTTCTAGATGGGTGTGATCTTGCTTCTTAGGACCCTTTTCAAGGATTTTTATGATTGGGATTGTTAGTGCTTTTGGTCTGTAGAATTCTTTGCTGTTGCTTTACTGCCCCCTTTGTGGAGTGGGTATGTTGTTGTTTTAGTAACTGGAGGGACGCCCCGTGTCCATGTCCCTCTAACTAGGATGGAAAAAAAGCTAGTGATAGGGGGCTTCTTGCAGTTCTTGGATGAACTCAGGAGTTTCCATGAGTTCTAGGCCCTGGGGCGAGTGCATGGGCCATGTCATTGATCGCCTGTTCGAAGTATTTGGAGTCAGGAATAAACATCGCAGATAGCTTGTGTAAATCAAATTTGTGGCTTCTCATAAAAAATTCATTTTGATCTTCGACTCTCAGTCTGGTTGCGGCTTGCTAAAAAAGTGGAGTCAATTGGGACTTGAGTAGTCACTCATTCCTTGTGTCATCTGTGTAGGGTGGGGGGGACCATCTTGTTTTAGTAGGGGCCAATATGACGTTGTTCTCGATTTTGATTTGGCATAGGGAAGAAATACTTTGGTTTTCTTTCATTTCATTTATGACTTTTAGTTCTTCCCGCGATGCCTGACTCTAAAGGATTCTTTTTGTTAAGTTCGATATGCTTGCTATTTCTCTGACCAGTGTCTCCCTACGCATTTCAGATTTTTGACCTCTTTTGGCGCTGGTTATTTCTTTTCCGTCGCTGTAAAGGGAGCGCCTGTCTCTTTCTATTTTAACATCTTACTCCTCCTTTTTCTTAGAGGAATGAGCCTCTGTGGCTACATCGAGTGCCACCGAGTTAATCTGGGTTTAGGCACTAAGTTGGGGGTCTGTGTTGCTTAGTGTATATTCCCCAGCTTATATCGGTTAGGACTTGGGTTACTGGGTCCCACTTTATGTTTTTGTTATTGAAGTTGAAATTTTGTGAATGCTCCTCGTGGACTGTTCATTATGTCGGTCTGGGGCTCCACGCATACTTGTCTGAAACATCAATTATGTTGTGGATCTGGTATATTGTTTGTGTATGTGGTGAGCACTTCTTATCAGATCATCATTGTTTAGTGAAGATGAGGTACTAGTGTTATCTTTCTAGTCGAGTAGGCTCTATTCATTTGCTGGTTTAAATTGAATTTTGTGCAGAGATTTAAATGCTCGTGTGAGTGTGATTTTCATCAGAGCTGCATCCTAGGTGTTATTACTGCAACAATATTATTTGCCTATATTCCTCCATTTTAGGTGCCTTAGTTGATTCCCCCAGGTAGCAGATGTTGGGTGCCGGAGCTGGAAGATTTTCCCAGACAGTGGTCAATTTTTAACAGCTGTTCCTGGAATTGCTGGGTGTTGCCATCCGGAGGCTTGTAGTACTACCACAATTGACTAGGTTTTTGGTTTCGACCTTTATGCTAAAAACTTCCACTACATGATTTGAGGCATTAAGCAGTTCTGTTGCAAACAAGTGATCTGCATGTACAGGCCAACCCCCCCCCCTTTTTGCTGTTCACTCTGTCACATCTGTATAGGGTGTAACCTGTAGGGATCCATATTTCGTTGTCCAAGTGATCCTTTATGTGGGTCTCAGTGAAGCCGCGAACATTGCCTTTGCCTCTGCAAGCAGTCCACGGATGAAAGGTATTTTGTTGTTGGTTGGCTGGCTTTAGACCCTGTTTATTTGCAAAGAAGAAGTTATCGGACTGGTGGTATGTTGAGTAATGGGGGGGGATTTTTTTTCCGGCATTAGTATCCTGTTCAAGATGCTCAATTTTTTTCTGGAAAGTTTTTATAATATGTGGAAGCGTCAGGCGAATCCAATGCCTCTCCGGAGGATGGCACTTTGGGTTTTAGTGCTTCTTTAAACCTAATCACCTTTAAAAAAAAAAAAAAACAAGGTTACCATGGTTACATTAGTGTCTTCTGTTTCTTAATTTCATTGCAGGTAGGTCCTGTGCATCTGACTCATCTCCAATTTTCAGGAGGTTACCTGTGTGGTGTCCGTTCTGATGTTGTAGTTGTGTGTATTGGGAGAAGACTGACAACTCATCCCCAAGATTCAGGTTGTAGCCATAGTTATCTGTAGTGGCAGACAGTAGTTCCATATGTGCTAGCAGGGTGGGCTAGCTCCCCACAGCTGGTGTGTGTGATGGCATTCTGGTTTCACCAGAATCCTTGCAGTGAGGTGGCGGATCTTGCACACTTTGCAGAGGTTCAGTCTCAGATCTGGCTGTGGTAGGGACTGGATGGCCCCATCCTTCAGTTACCTTTAAAGGGACTGTTATCAGGTTTACATCGAAGGTTGTTTGGGTTACTGACTGCAGTCCTTGTGGGAAACTGAACCCCCCAACTTCTTTACAGATAATTACACTTAAATTTTCGGCTGTCAGGGCTTACTGTTTTTGCATTCTTAGGGGATTGTTCCAGCACACTTAACCTCACCAAGATGTAGTATTCCACAGTCTACTGCAAACATGGCCATATTGCTGCATTTGTAACACCTACGTTTTAGGGGTAGGTACACTTCGTGTTTAGGAAACGTATAACCATGACACCAGATATTCCGGGGGAGGGGCACAGGACATACCCAACTGGCAATAATTTGCGGATTTTTCCTTTAAGTTCTTTTAAGCTTGTGATATGCTCACTTAGAGTCGATGGATAGGGTCATGCAGAGAGGGTATCCTAGATTATGATACTACCATGTTTTTTTAAAGTGGGGGGAGTTGTCTGATGGTGGTCGGAGCAGTTAATATCCCCATAAGGTGTTACTAAAGTAGATCATTGATCAGCTTGTTTATCTGTTCCCATACACAGAGTTGTGTGTGTTTTTCCTAAATGGATCCTTGAGTTAGGTGCTTGTTTACAGCTTCCATTAGCCATGCACACTTAGCAGCGCGGGGTGGTGTTGTCAGGGAAGTCAGCTTAACACATTCTTCCTTTGAAGAAAGAATTCTTGCAGCCTCTGTGCTCCAAGGCGTTTAGTATCACATTGTGTACGAGTCAAGTGAGTCTGGACTACGTTACGACGCTCTATGCCACTTTCTCACTTTTCTTTAGTTTTACTTTTATAGGTCTGGGAAGCTTATTATCATTTCATCCACTGCAGAAATAGGGTCCTCTAGGACAGTAGCCATGTTTGCCAGGTGATGATATTGGTGTAAGACTCACAACACAAGATATTCCTCGTTATCTTTCCCTTATTGCTTATGCAAGAGCAAAATTCATTACAAAAGTCAGAAGTCCAAAAATTAGATCACAACGTCACAAGTGTCAAGTTCAATGACATCACCTCCACCATATCAACCCAGACCACATACTCAATACGTCACACACCCCACAAAAACACACTCAGAGACCTCTTGTATGTGTGTAATAATATGGGACATATAATGAATATAATGGATGGTACAGGCGAGGTCTTACACCTTATCACAAATTACAAGATGAAAAGTGAGATGAGAGTGAGAGGAGAGAGGAGATGAGATGACGAGAGAGAGAGAGAGAGAGAGAGCAGAGAGAGAGGGGAGAGAACGAGAGAGAGAGGAGAGAGAAGAAGAGAGGAAGAGAGGTGAGAGAGGGACTTGCGGAAGAGAGAGAGAGAGGACAAAGTAGGTAATATTGAGCTATAAAATTAGAATTCTGACATACATTTCAAATCATTAAACATGAGGTTCAAATTCAATTGAATATTCTCACTAGAGTAGTTCAGGCTACTGAACCTAATGTACCTCACTGAACTAAAAATATAGCAGACATCACACATGAATGCTGAAGTAACCTCTTACCCCAACCATAGATTGTAAACAGTATTACAAAAAAAAAAAAAAAAAAAAAAAAAAAACATAAGGTAATGTTACAATGACAATGAGAAAATTCACTTGGTTGACTTCCTTGGTCCATCCTGGGTAACTCCACACAGTTACTTTGTTATACATGTATGCAAGCATAAGTGTGCAGCTGTAGATAGTGAAACCAGTTACCGTAAACAATCTCACTTACACACGCGTGTTACTATGTTATGACAAGTGTTACCAAGTACACCAAGTGTACACTTTATCACTTAGAATACACTTTTGTTGATGTAAATATAGGTGAGAGTGGTACACCGCTGGTCGTAATAAACACACTGAACTTCTCAAGGTCACACACTAGGCCCAGCTTCTGGAGTTACCAGCGTTTTAATGTGTTTATTATGTGTCAGTGCGTGTCTGCAGTCATTAAATTGGTGTATCAGAAGTTAAACACTACAATCCAGTTGATCAAACAGTCTAAAACAATTTACACAATGTATAACTAGAAGTATAATGATTGCAAATTGTTACTATTACAATTTTTAACTAGGCGCCAGACCCACTAGATGCGATGGCAAGGAACATAGATGTTAACAGGCTGACTCTTGCTTAACACAGTTGAAAGGTAACCGAATTACTCAAGAGAGAAAGTATTCATGAAGCTGAACATTATGCAGTAAGCTTGTTCACAGCAAAAATACAAAGCACAAGTTATACACTCACACCACAGATCAACACTGCAATTTGAAATATTACTGGAACCTAGCAGTAAGTTTTCAGTCTGAACGAGAAAATGTATTAGAAAACACAACAATGACACTAGGACAAGCAACTTAACTATGTAACCGTATTTAATAGTTCAGTTACACTGAGCAGAGCATGTGTTACACTGATTTATCAAATGCAAGGAGTCACTACACTGAAGTACACTCTGAGCCTTTTAAAGTCTTAATACAGGCTCACAAATGACAATTAACTGTTGGGGAAAGCAGCACTTAACACTTCTAGCACACGTATGACAGATGAATGTTCACTGTGTACAAGCCAATCACCACAAGCTTACTATGTTTATAAGTGAACCTCTGGCATGTCCCACTCAAAATGTCAGCACTGCAATGCTCGTCAAATTGTTCTCAAGCCACTGCAGGAAACACTGGTATGCCAGCAGCACTGCAGAACGTATACAGACATGCTGGGCCCTAGGACAGATAACTGCAGGCTGCCTTAGCCCGTTCTGGCTAGCTTCTAGTGCCACCCTCAAGCTTGCTGACTTGCTCGCCAAGCCCGCGCCAACCACCCGGACACCTGCTTGCAGCAGGCAGGCAGGCACACAGGAGACACTCGCAAGTTTGAGCGGAGTGCGGCACAGAGGACACGGGCACTCAAGCACCCATGTGGTCTGGCTAAAACCGCCTCTAGACCACAAGCAAATTAGAGGCGACGGCTGAGTTCCAAAACGAGGAAGGAGAAGGGGCAAGGAAAGGATATTCACCTCGCTAGACACAGGCAATATGGGTGTAGTGGCCTGCAGGTCGCAGTGCAATTTTTCAAGGTCATTCACTGGGCCCACAGTCGTCTCGAGAGTTAACCAACCCCGTACTACTTGTTAATGGTACGGCCGGAACACTGTAGAACGTTCACAAAGGCATTCTGGGATTCAGAACAGATGTAGCCTTGGCCTTCACTGGCTGGCTTGGAGCGCTGTTTGGCTGGATCAGCTAAACTCGCCCTTATCCCATATGTAGATAATGGCGACGAGTTAAGGGATACCGGTGAATAGGAAAGTCGAGAAGGGACATTCACCTCACTGACACACGCAGTATGGGTGTAAGTGGCATGCGGGTCTTATAGTGCCATTTTCCCAAAGGGCACCCAGCAGGCCAGACATTCCTCACTCATTTTTAAGCCTACGTAGGTACTGATGGTAGCACAATGTCCTAAGTCAGCGTAATCCACTCATGCAAATAGGTTACAACAAATCTGCAGCACTTGCGGAAACTCACATATTCGAGTACCAGCGGGGCAGCAAAATACACCTCTACACTGCACGTCGTTGATAGAGGCGAAAAGGCCTGAGTTAAAGGAGGAGAGCTGGGGACACAGAACAGCAGGGGCAACTGAGCACGCACATTCGCCTCTCTTCACATAGTCAATATGGGCGAAAGTCTCAGGCAGGTGATGCAGTGCCTCGCTCAAGGTCACAGGCTGAGGCAGACTTCTCAAGAGTTACCACACACTGCAATACTCGTAGAGATTGTTACTCCAAACTTGCAGAACTTCTAGCACACGTGTCTTGGAGTGAAAGACGAATTTTCAGTGTGTGGACACCTGGGTTACCAACTCACATAGGACTGCACACTCGTCGTTTTTTCCTGGTTGGTAA
>NC_069421.1:54128116-54215143 GCF_026875155.1 Cherax quadricarinatus
TGGTCTAGGGTAAAAAGCTGTGTTGGGAACACTGAGAATTTTGGGTTGGGCAGCAGTGAGAATTGGGTTTTGGGTGAAGCAGGGGTAAGTGGAAAAGTTGTGTTGGTGAAGCAGTTAGCAGTGAAAATTTTTTTTATGAAGCTTGTAGCAGTGAGAAGTTGGTTGGGCAGCAGTGAGAAGTTGTGTTGGTAAAGGGGGGGGGGTTGCAGTGGAAGTTGTGTTGTTGAGCAGTGTACAGTTAGAATTTGTGTTGGTAAAAGCAATAGCATGGGAATTGTTTTGGGTGAAGTAGTGTTGCTGAGAAGTTGGTTGGTGTGCATGAGAAGTTTGTTGGTGTGCAGTGAGAAGTTGTGTTGGTGAAGCAGTGTAGCGTGAGAATTGTGTTGATAAAGCAGTGTACAGTTAGAATTGTGTTGGTGCAGCAGTGGAAGTTTTTTGGGTTTAAACAGTGGAATTTGGTTGGTGTAGCAGTGGGAAGTTTTTGTTGGTGAAGTAGTGTTGCAGTGAGAAGTTGAGTTGGTGCAGAAGTGAGAATATGTGTTGGTGCAGCAGTGAGAAGTTGTACTGGTGCAGCAGTGAGAAGTTGTGTTGGTACAGAAGTGAGAAGTTGTGTTGCTGTAGCAGTGAAGAGTTGCGTTGGTGTAGCAGTGGGAAGTTCTGTTGGTGTAGCAGTGGGAAGTTGTGTTGGTGAAGTAGTGTTGCAGTGAGAAGTTGTGTTGGTGAAGTAGTGTTGCAGTGAGAAGTTGTGTTGGTACAGCAGTGTGAAGTTGTGTTGGTGCAGCATTGGGAAGTTGTGTTGGTGTAGCAGTGGGAAGTTGTGTTGGTGCAGCATTGGGAAGTTGTGTTGGTGAAGCAGTGGGAAGTTGTGTTGGTGCAGCAGTGAGAAGTTGTGTTGGTGAAGCAGTGTAGTAGTGAGAAATTTTGTTGGTGAAGTGTTGCAGTGAAAAGTTGTGTTGGTGCAGCAGTGGGATGTTGTGTTGGTGCAGCAGCTGGAAGTTGTGTTGGTGAAGTAGTGTTGCAGTGAGAAGTTGTGTTGGTGCAGCAGTTAGAAGTTGTGTTGGTGTAGCAGCTGCAAGTTGTGTTGGTGTAGCATTGGGAAATTGTGTTGGTGTAGCACTGGGAAATTGTTTTGGTGTAGCATTGGGAAATTGTGTTGGTGTAGCGTAAAAAAGTTGTGTTGGTGCAGCAGTTGGAAGTCGTGTTGGTGAAGTACTGTTGCAGTGAAAAGTTGTGTTGGTGCAGAAGTGGGAAGTTGTGTTGGTGCAGCAGTTGGAAGTTGTGTTGGTGAAGTAGTGTAGCAGTGAGAAATTGTGTTGGTGCAGCAGTGAGAAGTTGTGTTGGAGTAGCAGTTGGAAGTTGTGTTGTAGCAGTGGGAAGTTTTGTTGGTGTAGCAGTGGGAAGTTGTGTGGGTGAAGTATTGTTGAAGTTAGAAGTTGTGTTGGTGAAGTAGTGATGCAGTGAGAAGTTGTGTTGGTGCAGCAGTGAGAAGTTGTGTTTGTGTAGCAGTGGGAAGTTGTGTTGGTGTAGCTGTGGGAAGTTGTGTTGGTGCAGCAGTGAGAAGTTGTGTTGGTGAAGCAGTGTAGCAGTGAGAAGTTGTGCCTGTGAAGTAGTGTTGCAGTGAAAAGTTGTGTTGGTGCAGAAGTTGGAAGTTGTGTTGGTGCAGCAGTTGGAAGTTGTGTTGGTGAAGTAGTGTTGCAGTGAGAAGTTGTGTTGGTGCAGCAGTGAGAAGTTTTGTTGGTGTTGCAGTGGGAAGTTTTGTTGGTGTAGGAGTGGGAAGTTGTGTTGGTGTAGCAGTGGGAAGTTGTGTTGGTGAAGTAGAGTTGCAGTGAGAAGTTGTGTTGGTGAAGTAGTGTTGCATTGAGAAGTTGTGTTGGTGCAGCAGTGAGAAGTTGTGTTGGTGTAGCAGTAGGAAGTTGTGTTGGTGTAGCAGTGGGAAGTTGTGTTGGTGTAGCATTGGGAAGTTGTGTTGGAGTATCAGTGGGAAGTTGTGTTGGTGCAACTGTGAGAGGTTGTGTTGGTGATGCAGTGTAGCTGTGAGAAGTTGTGTTGTTGAAGTAGTATTGCTGTGAAAGGTTGTGTTGGTGCTGCAGTGGGAAGTTGTGTTGGTGCAGCAGTTGAAAGTTGTGTTGGTGCAGCAGTTGAAAGTTGTGTTGGTGAAGTAGTGTTGCAGTGAAAAGTTGTGTTGGTGCAGCAGTTGGAAGTTGTGTTGGTGCAGCAGTTGAAAGTTGTGTTGGTGAAGTAGTGTTGCAGTGAGAAGTTGTGTTGGTGCAGCAGTGAGAAGTTGTGTTGGTGTAGCAGTGGGAAGTTGTGTTGGTGTAGCAATGGGAAGTTGTGTTGGTGCAGCAGTCGGAAGTTGTGTTGGTGTAGCAGTGGGAAGTTGTGTTGGTTAAGTAGTGTTGCAGTGAAAAGTTGTTGGTGCAGCAGTGAGAAGTGTTGGTGAAGCAGTGAGAAGTTGTGTTGGTGAAGTAGTGTTGCAGTGAGAAGTTGTGTTGGTGCAGGAGAGAATTTGTGTTGGTGAAGTAGTGTAGCAGTGAGAAGTTGTGTTGGTGCTGCAGTGAGAAGTTGTGTTGGTGAAGCAGTGTAGCAGTGAGAAGTTGTGTTGGTGAAGCAGTGTAGCAGTGAGAAGTTGTATTGGTGCAGCAGTGAGAAGTTATGTTGGTGAAGCAGTGAGAAGTTTTGTTGGTGTAGCAGTGGGAATTTGTGTTGGTGTAGCAGTTGGAAGTTGTGTTGGCGTAGCAGTGGAAAGTTTTGTTGGTGCAGCATTGGGAAGTTGTGTTGGTGAAGTAGTGTAGCAGTGAGAAGTTATGCTTGGTGAAGTAGTGTTGCAGTGAAAAGTTGTGTTAGTGCAGCAGTGGGAAGTTGTGTTGGTGCAGCAGTTGGATGTTGTGTTGGTGAAGTAGTGTTGCAGTGGGAAGTTGTGTTGTTGCAGCAGTGAGAAGTTGTGTTGGTGAAGCAGCGTAGCAGTGAGAAGTTGTGTTGGTGAAGCAGTGTAGCAGTGAAAAGTTGTGTTTTTGCAGCAGTGAGAAGTTGTGTTGGTGAAGTAGTGAGAAGTTGTGTTGGTGTAGCAGTGAGAAGTTGTGTTGGTGAAGCAGTGTAGCAGTGAGAAGTTGTGTTGGTTAAGCAGTGTAGCAGTGAGAAGTTGTGTTGGTGCAGCAGTGAGAAGTTGTGCTGGTGAAGCAGTGAGAAGTTGTGTTGGTGTAGCAGTGGGAAGTTGTGTTGGTGAAGTAGTGTTGCATTGAGAAGTTGAGTTGGTGCAGCAGTGGGAAGTTGTTGGTGCAGCAGTGAGAAGTTGTATTGGTGCAGCAGTGAGAAGTTGTGTTGGTGTAGGAGTGGAAAGTTGTGTTGCAGTTAGAAGTTGTGTTGGTGCAGCAATGGGAAGTTGTGTTGGTGAAGAGTGTAGAGGTAGAATTAGCTGTTAATGTACAGAGGTGTGAACAGTGCACAAGATCGCACGTGACACACTGTTACCAGAAATATTCAGGTCTCAGGACTGGTTTATGTTGTGACTAGTTTATGCTCGTTAAATTGAAACTATAAATTATTGTCATTATATACCAGACACTGCGAATAAAAATATCAAGATTACGAAAACTTGCCTACACTGTAATAATGTTCCCAAGCGAAGTTCTGGTAGGGTACAATGCTGTGTCTGCCAGGAGTTAAGCCATGTTCCAGGAGTTGATATTCTCTATATACCAGCACTGATGCTGAAGAAAGGAAATATTTTTGGCTCTGCTCGAAAGACAGAAACCAGCGGATCAAATATCATAAATATTTAAAAAGAGAAACAGTAAGAGAAAAATGTCCTTCTTGGAGAAAATATAAATATTATATGGCAGACGGAAAAGTAAGAGAGTGGAAAGAGTGATGCAGCTGGAGGTGTCACCCCTGGTGCAGCTGGAGGTGTCACCCCTGGTGCAGCTGGAAGTGTCACCCCTGGTGCAGCTGGAACTGTCACCCCTGGTGCAGCTGGAGTTGTCACCCCTGGTGCAGCTTGAGCTGGTAGTGGTACAGATGCTGGTACAGGCACCGCAGATCGCTGGAGGTCAGGAAAAACTGCATCAGTTGGGAACCCAGTTCCCCAAAATTCTAGCAAACAAAAATCAAATCTGTGCAGATTCTATGCCTTGCGTATCTGTAGGCATGGAATATCTGGAAAAAAAAAACGAAGGGGACGTACAATTTTGACCACTTCCCCTCCCCCCCCCCCAAAAAAAATGACCTTATCTACTGGGAACCCCTGGAAGCACTGGACTTGTACTCGCTGGAACGCAGCCGAGAGAGATATATCATAATCTACACTTGGAAAATCCTACAAGGAATGGTCCCGAATCTGCACACAGAAATCACTTCCAATGAAAAGTAGAGGCGACATTAGTGCACTAAGAGGAAACACAATAAGTGTCCGGGGCCCAAGACTGTTCAACAGCCTCCCATCATGCATAAGGGGAATTACCAATAGGCCCCTGACTGCCTTCAAGAGGAAACTGGACAGATACTTAAAAGTCGGTGCCGGATCTACGTGCGGCCAGCAGTAACAGCCTGGTTTATCAGGCCCTGATCCACCAGGAGGAGTGAGTCCGTCTTCTTCTGGTAAAATTTTCACCCTGAAATATGTTATTCAACAATTCGTGAAAGACAATGCTACAACTCAAACTGCCATTTAAAAGGAACCAGAAGGTACAGATCCCACAAACCTTGGGAAACAAACCATGGTAGTTACCACCCGTCAATAGAGAGAGATTTTCTAGTGCCAGGAAGAAAAAAAAACTGGCAGAAAATGACATTTGTATTAGCAAATATACATCCATCAACCAACAACAATATACATTTCATCAGTGGATTCCTCAAAGATTCAGATGCAATGTACCAGCTCCCTCAGAAACCCACATAAAAGATGATTTTGACAACGAAATATGGATACCAGGATACAACTTAGTTAGATGCCGCAGAAAAAACAGGCAGCAAGAAATGGCTTGCCTGTATGTCAGAGAGTCGCTCATCTTTTCAGAATTACTAAACTCCACAAATGATGTAGTTGAAGTTTTGGTAGTAAAGCTTGAAACCCTAGCCACCAGATGCAACTTCCCAACAATTCAAGGAACATCTTTTGAAATTTACAACTGTCCCGAAAATCTTCCAATTCCAGCCCCAAATATAATACTAATAATAATAATAATAATAATAATAATAATAATAATAATAATAATAATAATAATAATAATAATAATAATAATAATAATAATACGTTAATTATATCTTTATTTACTACAAGTACACGTACAAAGTATACAGTCCTAGCTGACATCAATGACATACTACTATATACAAAGCCTCTTGTTATGCAGAGCATTTCGGGAAAATTAAGTCAGCTTTGTCCCAGGATGCTACCCACACCAGTCCACTAACACCCAGGTACCCATTTTACTGATGAGTGAACATAGATAACCTGTGTAAAGAAACACGCCCAATATTTTCACCCTAGTTGGGAATCGAACCCAGACACTCGCCGTGTGTAGCCAGAGCTTTAGCCACCAGGCCAAGTGATTTCGTCTTAAGACATCTAAAATAGAAGATTGTGACAAATAATGTTATAGCGGATAACTCCAGGCAGATCAGATGAAAATTCACGCACACATTAGCTATTACATATCTACAGCAAAATCACTTTAAGCAAGCAAATAGTAGGACCAAAAAGACTGAAAAATGCACTTGGCCTAATTTTCACTAATTCTGTAAATATTACAGAATGAAAGACAATACACTCGGATCACAATATAATCGAAGTACAGACATATATGTGTCTTGTCCAACAAACTGAAATCATTTATGAGGATGTCTTCGCCAACTTCAGCCTCAATAACAAAAGCATCCAGTAGGATCAAATTAACCATGTCCTAAACGAAACTTGCTGAGAAGATGTCCTAAACAACACGGGTCCTAACCTAAGCCGAGAAAGAATAAACTATGTGACACTTGGGCTATGCTCAAGCCACATTCCGCTATAAATAAAAGAAGAGAAGATGTAAATTAGAAAGGGAGAAAAATGCTACCTCTACACGCGAAGGTGAAGAATCACAGAGCTGCTCCAAGTGGCCAGTATATCTGGAACACGGAAAGAGGCACTGGCTAGAGAAATAGAAAAAGTCGTACTTAAGCTAAATGAATTACACAATAGCAAGGAACAACAAAAAAACCTAAAGGTATAAATGAATTGGAATAAATCCAAATTATATCTTTTCTTGTGCCAAAACCCTCATCCAGTATTGGACCCCTGCTTAAAGTGTGGGACTTACACAGGTTAGGTAAGGTTCGTCAGGAAACAGGACAAATGTTTCCTGACGCGGGTCTTAGTCAGATGATGACCCGCCTTTGGAGCTTTTGGTCATCTGACCGAGGCCTTCCGCTGGCTTACCGGTCCACCCCTTTAAAAATTATGGTCATTTATAACCTTGGGGACTTACACAGATGATAGCAAAGAAATGAATGAGATACTGAGGCCTCAATATGACTCAGTGTTTAGTGAGTCGCTAATCAGACTAAGGGTCGACAATCTAAATATTTTTTTGTATGACTGAAATTCAATATTTGTTTACAGCATTATGGTTGTAGAGATTCTCTACAACCATGGTACTGTAAACACCACCTCCAAGGCTGAGGGACTGATTACCTCATCTTTTGTATATAGTTCTTCTGTTTTCTAATTATGTCCAAGAATCTGTATTGATAAAGCCACTGGATGGCGAAACGTCTACAGTAAAGAAAACCAGATGTTGCACAAGTGTCTTAACTTTCATATATATATATATATATATATATATATATATATGTATGTATATATATATATATATTATATATATATATATATATATATATATTATATAATATACATTTATATATATATGTATGTTTATATATATATATATATATATATATATATATATATATATATATATATACTATAATATATATATATATATATATATATATATATATATATATATATATATATATATATATATATATAATATATATATATATATATATATATATACATATATATATATATATATATATATATATATATATATACATATATATATATATATATATATATATTTATTATATATTATATATATATATATATTATATATTACCTGGAGTTTACCTGGAGAGAGTTTCGGGGGTCAACGCCCCCGGCCCGGTCTGTGACCAGGCCTCCTGGTGGATCAGCCCTGATCAACCAGGCTGTTGTGCTGGGGCACGCAAACCAAGGAGCCCAGCCCCCGGGTGATCAGGAACTGCCCTTTTGGTGCTTGTCCAGTGCCATTTTTAAGCTGCCGGGGTCTGTTGGGAAACCCCCCTTTTGTGTGCTGGGGGGAAATGGGAAAATCTCGGTCCCCCCGAACTTATTTTATGGTTCTTAAAGTGCTATGACACCCCCCGCTTTCTTGGGGGGTGGGCATGTCCCAAGTCTTTTGCTTTCGTATGATGATTTTCGTGTGCAAGTTCGGTACTTTCCCCCCTAGGATTTTCCCGGGTATATAATCAGTATCTCTCCCTCCCGCGTTCCAGGGAATACAGGGTTTTGAAACCTCAAGCGTCCAGTAATTAGGTGTTTTATTCCGTTTGCGGCCGTGAAAGTTCTCTGCTTTTCTAGGTCGGCAATTTTTACTGCCCGAAAGGTGTGTTAGAGTGCGCAATATTCCCGCCCAGATAAACAAATGCATGAAGAGTGCATCATGGGCTTGGGCCCCCCTAGTTTTTTAAGGTTTCATTATCCATCCTGTCATTTTCTAGCAGATGCGATTGATACAATGTTATGGTCCTTGAAGGTGAGACCCTCGACATAATCACTCCCAGGTTTCTTTGACGTTGGTGTTTCGCTCTATTTTGTGGCCAGAATTTGTTTTGTACTCTGATGAAGATTTAATTTCCTCATGTTTACCATATCTGAGTAATTGAAAATTTCTCATCGTTGAACTTCATATTTTTTCTGCAGCCACTGAAAGATTTGGTTGATGTCCGCCTGGAGCCTTGCAGTGTCTGCAAGGGAAGACACTGTCATGCAGATTGGGGTGTCATCTGCAAAGGAAGACACGGTGCTGTGGCTGACATCCTTGTCTATGTGGGATATGAGGATGAGGAACAAGATGGGAGCTAGTACTGTGCCTTGTGGAACAGAGCTTTTCACCCTAGCTGCCTCGGACTTTACTCTGTTGACGACTACTCTCTGTGTTCTGTTAGTGAGGAATATGATCCCTCGACCAACTTTTTCCCGTTATTTCCCTTTGGGAGCATTTGGCGTATTACGCTGGTACACTTTCGAAGGCTTTTGAAAGTCTGTATATATTCATCTGCATTTTTTTTGTCTTTAGTGCATTTGGACCTTTCGTAGTGATCCAGAGTTGAGAAGACAGGAGCGACCTTTCTAAACCCATGTTGCCCGGGTTGTGTAATGAGGGTTTCTGATGGGTGGTGATCTTTCTTCTTAGGCCCTTTCAAAAATTTTTATGGGTATGGGATGTTGTGCTATGGCTGTAGTTCTTTTTCTGTTTCTTTTTTGCCCCCTTTTGGGTGGGGCTATGTTGTTTTTTTTTTAGTAACTGAGGGACCCCCGTGTCCATGCTCCCTCTCCATAGGTGGAAAAGGCTCGTGAAGGGGTTTTTGCAGTTCTTGATGAAAACAGAGTTCCTGATCTGGCCTGGGGCGAGTGCATGGGCAGTCCTTTTTTCGCCCGTTCGAAGTCATTTGGCGTCGGTAAATGGTTTGGGGTTTTTTTAAACAAATTTTTTGGCCCTTCTCATAAAAAATTCATTTTGTCTTTGACTTCAGTTGGTTTGCGGCTTGCTAAAAAATGAGTCATATTGGGATTGGTAGTCACTCATTTCCTTGCGTCATCTGTGTGGACCCATCTTGTTTAAGTAGGGGGGCCCCAAAACGGCGTTGTTCTCGATTTTGATTTGGCATTGGGGAAGAAATACTTTGGGTTTTTTTCGATTTCATTTATGGCTTTTAGTTCTTCCCGCGATTCCTGACTCCTAAAGGATTCTTTTAGCTTAAGTTCGATGCTTGCTATTTCTCTGACCAGTGTCTCCCTGCGCATTTCTGATATATTGACCTCTTTTAGCCGCTCTGTTATTCTTTTCCGTCGCCTGTAAAGGGAGCGCCTCTTTCTTTCTATTTTACATCTACTCCTCCTTTTTCTTAGAGGAATAAGCCTTGTGCATACATCGAGTGCCACCGAGTTAATCTGTTTAGGCATAAGTTTGGGTCTGTGTTGCTTAGTATATCTTCCCAGCTTATATCGGTTAGGACTTGGTTTACTTGGTCCCACTTTATGTTTTTGTTATTGAAGTTGAATTTGGTGAATGCTCCCTCGTGACTAGTCTCATTTTGTCGGTCTGAGGCTCCACGCATACATGTCTGAACCTCAATTATGTTGTGATCTGAGTATATTGTTTTTGATATGGTGACATTTCTTATCAGACATCATTGTTAGTGAAGATGAGGTCTAGTGTATTCTCCAGTCTAGTAGGCTCTATTATTTGCTGGTTTAAATTGAATTTTGTGCAGAGATTTAAAAGCTCGTGTGAGTGTGAGTTTTCATCAGAGCTGCCTCCTGGTGTTATTACTGCAACAATATTATTTGCTATATTCCTCCATTTTAGGTGCCTTAAGTTGAAATCCCCCAGGAGCAAGATGTTGGGTGCAGGAGCTGGAAGATTTTCCAGACAGTGGTCAATTTTTTTAACAGCTGTTCCTGGAATTGCTGGGATGTTGCATCCGGAGGCTTGTAGACTACCACAAGACTAGGTTTTGGTTCTCGACCTTTACTGCTAAAACTTCCACTACTTTCATTTGGGGCATTAAGCAGTTCTGTGCAAACAAGTGACTCTGCAATGTACAGGCCAACCCCCCCCTTTTGCCTGTTCACTCTGTCCATCTGTATAGGTTGTAACCTGGGATCCATATTTCGTTGTCCAAGTGATCCTTTTTATGTGGGTCTCAGTGAAAGCCGCGAACATTGCCTTTGCCTCTGCAAGCAGCCCACGGATGAAAGGTATTTGTGTTTTTTATTGCTGGCTTTAGACCCTGTATATTTGCAAAGAAGAATGTTATCGGACTGGTGGTATTGTTGGTACTGGGGGGGGTTTTTTTTTTCCGGCATTAGTATCTGTATCTGTTGGTTTGGAGTGGGGGCCCATCGACTGTGGTTCCACTCCAGAATGACTGGATTTGGTGTACGATTTCTGCCATTTCCTGCCATTTTTTTTCCTTCCTGGCACTAAAAAACCTCTCCTCTTGGTGGGCTGTGCTACCCAGGTTTTCCCATGGCCTGGATGTTTTGTATCTTTTTGTCCCCTTTAGATGGTATGCCTGGCAATTTAAGTTATAGCCAGATCTTTCCTGTAACTGAAGAGGTACACATTTCAGGGTGAAAAAGTTTTACAGGGAAGGGAGTTTGCATTTTCCTGTTGTCATATGGGCATGACATTTTCTAGGGTGGTCATAGTTGCATGTCCCATTCTGTTTTTTTCCCGATTTCCCATGCCAGCAGATACCAAGTGCATAGTATGTGCACAGGCTTGGTTTCCGTTTGCCTTGGGTTTCTGTGACTGTATTCCCTGTTGGTGCATGTTTCCCTGTCTTATTCCCATCCTCCTTAGCACCAACAATGGAGCTCCCCCAGTTGTTTTGGTAATTTATCCTCACTATTGCTATTGGAGTCCTCTTGTTTGCTATTTCCTGCGGTATTTCTGGTTTGCAATATTGGTTTTATCTTATCTTTGACTACACTTGTTTCCCTACTATGGGTCCTGTCCTCTATGAGGTCATTTATATGTAAATTCCCTTTCCCGCGTATAATTCCCGACTACCTGGACAAAATCTCCAGCTTCACCATTACTGTCTACCAGGACAGTATCTCCAGCTTCACCATTTCTGTCTCCCAGGGGCAGCACCTCCAGCTTCACCATTACTGTCTCCCAGGACAGTATCTCCAGCTTCACCATTACTGGGCTCCCAGGACAGCACCTCCAGCTTCAACCATTACTGTCTCCCAGGACAGCACTATCAGCCCTACATTTACTGACTACCAGGACATCACCTCCAGCCTTACAGTTTGTGACTACATGGCCAGTATCAAGGGCAGTACCATTCAGCCCGGACTTTTTATGTTCCCATCTGTTGTAGAAACTTCCAGGTTTTCTATGAAAGCAGCTTTGATGTTATCCTCTTTTAATACCTTGTGATTTTTGTCCACAGATTTTTTCCTCATTTGGGCATACCCAAAAACACTTCTCTGTTTTAATACTGCTTGTAGCTAGTTCTGGGATATCTGCACAAGGAGCGTGACACCAATTTCCACAAAAATGACAATTTATCCATGTGGTAGCCCGTTTGTTTGACTGACCACAGACTACACACAGCTTCATAATGATTTGAATGGTTGATTTACTGCAAGTCTACTAGCAACCTCTTGAATATTATATTAATAACCTTAAATGAAGCTCTAGCTATTTGTATTTCTGTTTCTAACTCTTTTTGTATATATATACGTCGTGCCGAATAGGCAGAACTTGCGATCTTGGCTTAAATAGCAACGTTCATCTTGCCATATAGGACAAGTGAAAATTTGTGTATGCAATAATTTCGCCAAAATCATTCTGAACCTAACGAAAAATTATATATTTCACTGTGTTTGTTTAGTATTAAATTACTGTAAACAAATCTAAAATACATTTAGTTGGGTTAGGCTAAAATAAATTCTTTTTATAATAAGGTTACGTAAGTTTTCTAAGATTCTTTTGGTGCAAAATTAAAAATTTTTACATTAACATTAATGAAAAAAATATATCTTCAAACGTACAAGAATTTTTTTTAGAAAAGGCTTAATTTTAAATGAGTTCTTGCTAACTGACCAGTTTTACATATTCGGCACGACATATATATATATATATATATATATATATATATATATATATATATATATATATATATATATATAATTATATATATATATATATTATATTAAGTTCTTTCTAAAATTTTCTCTTATACGTTTATAGATATACATATTTCATTTATGTAATGGAAAAATTTTTAATTTTGTACCAAAAGAACATTAGAAAACTTACCTAGCCTTATTATAACAAGCGCAATTTAATTTAGCCTAATCCAACTAAATATATTTTAGATAAGTTTACAATAATTTAATAATAAAAAACACAATGAAAAATATTTTTTTCGTTACGTTCAGAATAATTTTTGCGACATTATTTCATATATAAATTTTCTGTTGCCTTATTCGGCAAAAAGAGCGTTGCTATTGAATCCAAAATCGCAAGTTTTGCTTATTTGGCAGGTCATATATGTATAAATACATTAATGTGTGTGCACACTCCCCAAAAATGTTCATGAAATTGAAATTGTTAGTATCCATAATGACATACTACCAAGAACTATGTATTTAAAAACCTAATTTCGCTTTCCATAAATGACTCATAACTTTTTCAACATGTATAACTATGTTTTATTCTCCTTTCCTGAGTTCTTCTTCTTTGTTTACAACCCAACAATAGGCACATTACATTTATAATTTATTATATATTGCATTTTTTTTTCAAGATATTATGAAATTACTTTAAGCTTTGCATATTAACTCTGTTGTTATATGTATGAATGAATTCATTACTATTTTTTGATAAAAATCATTAATACAGAGGTGTGGGAGAGCGAGTGTGGCTACACAGGTTGACACAAAGCTGCAGTAACAGTCACAGTAAAGCGTCATGGGAGCTACTACTTGGCTGGTCTTAACTTGGGTGTTGGTCGCTCTGGCCTCCATTACTGTCTACGGGAAACGCCAAAAAGCAAGTGAAGAAACTTATTTTCGTATTTTAAGCACTGACTCTCATTCTCTCCTTTTCTTTATAATTGAACGAAAGGAACTTAAAAAAACTGGATTTTCAAAATATTCCTTCACAAGTAGTACTTTCCTTTTCACTATGGTATTTGAGGTGGTAGATCATGGTGGTGTATATGATATTGTGTATATGGACTTCAGGAAACCTTTGATAGAATTCTACAAGGGAGATTGTTGAGGAAAGAAGTGGCACGCAGAATAAGAGTGAATTTTTTTCCATATCAGAGGCGTGGTTGACAGACAGGCAACAGAAAGTTTGCATAAATTAGAAGAAATCAGAGTGGGCAGGCGTTACAAGAGGTGCTCCACAAGGGTCAGTGCTGGTCCCATTGTTTTTCGAAATATGCATAAACAACATATATAAAAAAAGATATAGCGCCATAAGCAAATTTGCCAATGACACCAAAGTAAGCTGTCAGATTAATTCCGACGAGGACACAGTTGGTTAAATTTGATCATGGTCAGAAAAGTGGCAGATTCATTTAAATAATGCAAAGAAATTTTTCTAAGCCTGGTTAGCGTATGTGAAGCCAAACAAGAGTGTATCAGTTTTGAAATTTTAACTAATAAAATTCTTGGCTTCAACAAGGGAAAAATATGAGGGGGGCCTCAGGTTATACTTGGGCTCTATATATTTTTCCTCTGGTTGACCTCATTTAAAATTTTGCCCGTTCTGGTCACCAAGCACAGAATAACAAAAATAAGCTGGAAAATATCAGAAAATGATGACAATGATGTTCCCATGCATCACAAAACTTTACAAAGTGACTAGGGCACTGAATCTGTACTTACGGGAAAAGGGGCAGAGTTAGGAGGATAAGAGAGGTAAAGGGAATCAGGAAAAAATGAAGGGGTAAAATAATTGGTAAAAATATCTAATGAAACAGGGGCTCGAAGAATGGATTAAAAAAAAATAATGATATTGTATATATTCTGTGATAATATTTCGATATAAAATTATCATTGCAAAAAAATATAATAATAATAATAATAATAAAATAATAATAATAATAATAATAATAAAATAATAATAAAAAAAAGTAAAATATCGTTTTTTACTACAATACAAGGGATACAGTCCTGCTGCGTCAGTGACATACAACTATACAGAAAGCGTTGTTTTCTGAGCATTTTGGCAAATTAGGTCAATTTTTTCCCAGGATGCGACCCACACCAGTCCACTAACACCCAGGTACCCATGTTACTGATGGGTGAACATAGACAACCGGTGTAAGGAAACACGTCCGATGTTTCCACCCCGTCGCCGGGAATCGAACCCGGACCCTCACCCTGTGAAGCGAGAGCTTTTGCCGCCAGGCCACGGCTCACCGTGGCCTGGCGGCAAAAGGATTGGAAGTTATCTAACAATATACTGAAGCCGATAGGAAACGCTGAAACAAGAGCAGGGATATGACTGGCTAAAAATAAGAAAGTTATAGAATTTAACATAATATATTGCTGTCTAGATTATAGTAAAGTAATAAGGTGCTTTTTAACACTAGCCTTGAACTGGTTGGCAATAAAGAACTATTGGAGTTTTCAGGAAGAGAGTCCAGATTTTAGGGCCTTATACACGAATAGAGTTTTTACACAGTTTGTTTCTGACACGAGGGATATCAAAGAGATGTTTGCCTCGTATTATGTCTATGAGTCCCGTTTGACATCCACACGGTAGCAGATTGAGATTAGCCATGGAGTTTTCCACTCCCTGAATATGGCCGGTGCTAGGGAAAGTAAATTTAGTGTCCTCACTGGACACCTAACGTTTTATGCCATGGTGGCGTTGTGGTCTAGGGTGTCCAGAGTTTACCTAACTTCAGGGAAGGCTGCCTAAACGCCTCGGGTTCGATTCTCGGCTTTATACCGCTCGCTTCCATAGTTAAACAGGTAAAACTTACGATTTTGTAAGGCAAGCGAAAATTTGTGTATGCAATAATTTAGCAAAAATCATTCTGAACCTGACGAAAAAATATATTTTATTGTGTTTGTTTATTATTAAATTATTGTAAACTTATCTAAAATATATTTAGTTTGATTAGGCTAAATTAAATTGCGCTTATTTTAATAAGGTTAGGTAAGTTTTCTTCTGATATAAAATTATTATTTTTTCATTAACATAACCGAAAAAAACTTACAAAAGAAAATTTTGAAAAGGACTTAATTTTAAATGAGTTCCTGCTAATTGACTAATTTTATCTATTTGGTACGGCGTATACATATATATCCTCATCTTCATATCTGACATAGACAGGGATATTAGCCACAGCGCCATGTCATCTTTTGCAGATGACACCCGAATTTGCATGACAGTGTCCTCCATTGTACACTCCGCAAGACTCCAGGCGAACATCAACCAAATCTTTAAATGGGCCGCAGAAAACAATATGAAGTTCAATTATGAGAAATTTCAATTACTCCGATACGGAAAACGTGAGGAAATTAAAATTACATCTGAGTATAAAACAAATTCCAACCACACAATAGAGCGAAAAGCTAATGTCAGAGACCTGGGAGTGATCATGTCAGAAGATCTCACCTTCAAGGACCATAACACTGTATCAATCGCATCTGCTAGAAAAATGGCAGAATGGATAATGAGAACCTTCAAAACTAGGGAGGTCAAGCCCATGATGACACTCTTCAGGTCACTTGTTCTATCTAGGCTGGAATATTGCTGCACACTGACAGCACCTTTCATGGCAGGTGAAATTGCTGACCTAGAAAATATTCAGATAACCTTAACATTTACCTGGAGTTTACCTGGAGAGAGTTCGGGGGTCAACGCCCCCGCGGCCCGGTCTTTGACCAGGCCGCATAAATGAGATAAAACACTTCAATTACTGGGAGCGTTTGAAGTTCCTGAACCTGTACTCTCTAGAACACAGGCGGGAGATATACATGATTATATACACTTGGAAAATCCTAGAGGGACTAATACCAAACTTACACCCGAAAATCACTCCCTGTGACAGCAAAAGACTCGGCAGACGATGCAACATCCCCCGATGAAAAAGCAGGGGTGCCACTAGCACGATAAGAGAACACACAATAAATGTCAGGGACCCAAGACTTTTCAAGTGCCTCCCAGCATACATAAGGGGGATTACCAATAGACCCCTGGCTGTCTTCAAGCACCTAAAGCCAGCACCTAAAGTCAGTACCTGACCAGCCGGGCTGTTGTCCGTACGTCGGTTTGCGTGTGGCCAACAGTAACAGCCTGGTTGATCAGTCCTTGATCCACCATGAGGCCTAGTCACGGACCAGGCCGCAGGGGCGCTGACCTTCGGAACCCTCTCTAGGTATACTCTAGGTGTATTTATGTATATATATATATATATATATATATATATATATATATATATATAATATATATATATATATATATATATGGGTGGGTGCAGGAGGAAAGAGGAGTGATTGGTGGAATGATGAAGTAAAGGGTGTGATAAAAAAGAAAAAGGTAGCTTGTGAGAGGTTTTTACAGAGCAGAAGTGTTATAAGAAGAGCAGAGTATATGGAGAGTAAAAGAAAGGTGAAGAGAGTGGTGAGAGAGTGCAAAAGGAGAGCAGATGATAGAGTGGGAGAGGTACTCCCAAAAAATTTTGATGAAAATAAGAAAAAAATTGGAGTGAGATAAACAAGTTAAGAAAGCCTAGGTAACAAATGGATTTGTCAGTTAAAAACAGAGTAGGAGAGTTAGTAGATGGGAGATGGAGGTATTGGGTAGATGGCGAGAATATTTTCAGGAACTTTTAAATGTCGACGAAGAAAGGGAGGCGGTAATTTCATGCACTGGCCAGGGAGGTATACCATCTTTTAGGAGTGAAGAACAGGATGTGAGTGTGGGGGAGGTGCGTGAGGCATTACATAGAATGAAAGGGGGTAAAGCAGCTAGAACTGAAATATTAAAAGCAGGGGGGGATAGTGTTGGAGTGGTTGGTATTTTTGTTTAATAAATGTATGAACGAGGGGAAGGTACATAGAGATTGGCAGAGGGCTGAGTATACCTGGAAAAGTGTATACTAGGGTTATTATTGAAAGAATTAGAGGTAAGACAGAAAGTAGGCTTGCAGATGAGCAAGGAGGCCTTAGAGTGGGTAAGGGATGTGTAGATCAAGTGTTCACATTGAAACATATATGTGAACAGTATGTAGATAAAGGTAGATAAGTTTTCATTTCATTTATGGATTTAGAAAAGGCATATGATAGAGTGGATAGGGGAGCAATGTGGCAGATGTTGCAAGTATATGGAATAGGTAGTAAGTTACTAAATGCTGTAAAGAATTTTTATGAGGATAGTGAGGCTCAGGTTAGGGTGTGTGGAAGAGAGGGAGAATACTTCCCAGTAAAAGTAGGTCTTAGACAGGGATGTGTAATGTCACCATGATTGTTTAATATATTTATAGATGGGCTTGTAAAAGAAGTAAATGCTAGGGTGTTCGGGAGAGGGTTGGGATTAAATCATGGGGAATCAAACACAAAATGGGATTTGACACAGTTGCTTTTCGCTGATGAGACTGTGCTTATGGGAGATTCTATTCTAAAGGAAAGTTGCAAAGGTTAGTGGACGAGTTTGGGAGTGTGTGTAAAGGTAGAAAGTTGAAGTGAACATAGACAAGAGTGAGGTGATGAGAGTATCAAATGATTTAGATAAAGAAAAATTGGATATCAAATTGGGGAGGAGGAGTATGAAAGAAGTGAATGTTTTCAGATACTTGGGAGTTGACGTGTCGGCAGATGGATTTATAAAGGATGAGGTTAACCATGGAAATGATGGAGGAAAAAAGGTGAGTGGTGCGTTGAGGTATATGTGGAGACAAAAAACAACATTATCTATGGAGGCAAAGAATGGAATGTATGAAAGTATAGTGGTACCAACACTCTTATATGGGTGTGAAGCTTGGATTGTAAATGCTGCAGCGAGGAGGCGGTTGGAGGCAGTGGAGATGTCCTGTCTAAGAGAAATGTGTGGTATAAATATTATGCAGAGAATTCGGAGTGTGGAAATTAGGAGAAGGTGTGGAGTTAATAAAGTATTAGTCAGAGGGCTGAAGAAGGGTTGTTGAGGTTGCTTGGTCATTTAGAGAGAATGGATCAAAGTAGAATGACATGGAGAATGTATAAATCTGTAGGGGAAGGAAGGTGGGGTAGGGGTCGTCCTCGAGAAGGTTGGAGGGAGGGGGTAAAGGAGGCTTTGTGGGCGAGGGGCTTGGATTTCCAGCAAGCATGCGTGAGCGTGTTAGATAGGAGTGAATTGAGACGAATGGTGTTTTGGACCTGATGAACTGTTTGAGTGTGAGCAGGGTAATATTTAGTGAAGGGATTCAGGGAAACCAGTTATTTTTATATAGCCGGACTTGAGTCCTGAAAATGGGAAGTACAATGCCTGCACTTTAAAGGAGGGGTTTGGGATATTGGCAGTTTGGAGGGATATATTGTGTATCTTTATACGTATATGCTTCCAAATTGTTGTGTTCTGAGCACCTCTTTACGTGCTTGGCTAGGTGTGGGTTCCAAACTGGTGCCGCATACTCCAATATGGGCCTAACGTACACGGTGTACAGGGTCCTGAACGATTCCTTATTAAGATGTCGGAATGCTATTCTGAGGTTTGCTAGGCGCCCATATGCTGCAGCAGTTATTTGGTTGATGTGCGCTTCAGGAGATATGCCTGGTGTTATACTCACCCCAAGATCTTTTTCCTTGAGTGAGGTTTGTAGTCTCTGGCCCCCTAGACTGTACTCCGTCTGCGGTCTTCTTTGCCCTTTCCCAATCTTCATGACTTTGCACTTGGTGGGATTGAACTCCAGGAGCCAATTGCTGGACCAGGTCTGCAGCCTGTCCAGATCCCTTTGTAGTTCTGCCTGGTCTTCGATCGAGTGAATTCTTCTCATCAACTTCACGTCATCTGCAAACAGGGACACCTCAGAGTCCATTCCTTCCGTCATGTCGTTCACAAATACCAGAAACAGCACTGGTCCTAGGACTGACCCCTGTGGGACCCCGCTGGTCACAGGTGCCCACTCTTACACCTCGCCACGTACCATGACTCGCTGCTGTCTTCCTGACAAGTATTCCCTGATCCATTGTAGTGCCTTCCCTGTTATCCCTGCTTGGTCCTCCAGTTTTTGCACCAATATCTTGTGTGGAACTGTGTCAAACGCCTTCTTGCAGTCCAAGAATATGTGTGTGTGTGTGTGTGTGTGTGTGTGTGTGTGTGTGTGTGTGTGTGTGTGTGTGTGTGTGTTCATCTAATTTCTCACCTAATTGTGGTTGCAGGGATCGAGTCTTAACTCCTGGCCTCTTCACTGGTTGCTACTAGATCTACTCTCTCCCTGCTACATGAGCTTTATCATACCTCTTCTTAAAGCTATGTATGGATCGTGCCTACACTACATCACATTCCAGACTATTCCACTTCCTGACAACTCTATGACTGAGTGTGTGTGTGTGTGTGTGTGTGTGTGTGTGTGTGTGTGTGTGTGTGTGTGTGTGTGTGTTTAGTTTCACTAGTAATTGAATTTCTACTTGTTAGTCCTGTGTGTGCTTGTTTGCAATCTTTGTTAAAAACTGCGTAAACACAGTGATAATGGCTTTCTTTGTACTTAGCAAATCAACATTGTAATTACACATTGTAAACTATTCTAAGAAATAAAATAATTAATCCTTACTAAGAAACATATGAAGATCTTAAGGTAAAATTTACTTACTGTTTTCAAGTTTTAATGCTATACAGGAGAACTTGTTATCTGGCACAATAAAGACTTTCTTATTTCGTAACCAAAACAGTAATTTAATAACTAGTGAGGTTCAATGATATAATAGAAACACTCACTGGTGATGTACGTTACTTGTGTTTGTTGGTATTGCAGGTGGTGCAGCAAGAACCCTCACAGCTGGCTCGGCAGGCGTCCCCATTGAAGGGCCAGGGTATGACTTGTCTTGATGCTGGAGGAGAGTGTCTACTCACCCACAGTTGGTGCCACTTTCCTCTACCATACTTCGATGACTGTTCCCACCCCACTGCCATTTGCTGCCATCGTGAGTCTGCTCATCTGTTATCCGGTTTTCCAACACCTTTGGTTGAACAATAGATTAAAATATCTCATTGGTCAAAAGAGAGGCATATATAGGCGAATCAAAAGAGGAGAGGGGCAGTTAAGAAATCAATATATTCAGTTAAAGGGAGAAATAAAAACGGGAATAAGAAAAGCAAAAAGAGATTATGAGGTTAAAGTTGCAAGAGGATTGAAGACTAACCCAAAAGGATTCTTTCAGCAGTAAGATTAGGGACAAGATAGGCCCACTCAAAAGTTACTCAGGTCAGCTCACTGACAGTGATTACCTGGAGTTTACCTGGAGAGAGTTCCGGGGGTCAACGCCCCCGCGGCCCGGTCTGAGACCAGGCCTCCTGGTGGATCAGAGCCTGATCAACCAGGCTGTTGCTGCTGGCTGCACGCAAACCAACATACGAGCCACAGCCCGGCTGATCCGGAACTGACTTTAGGTGCTTGTCCAGTGCCAGCTTGAAGACTGCCAGGGGTCTGTTGGTAATCCCCCTTATGTGTGCTGGGAGGCAGTTGAACAGTCTCGGGCCCCTGACACTTATTGTATGGTCTCTTAACGTGCTAGTGACACCCCTGCTTTTCATTGGGGGGATGGTGCATCGTCTGCCAAGTCTTTTGCTTTCGTAGTGGGTGATTTTCGTGTGCAAGTTCGGTACTAGTCCCTCTAGGATTTTCCAGGTGTATATAATCATGTATCTCTCCCTCCTGCGTTCCAGGGAATACAGGTTTAGGAACCTCAAGCGCTCCCAATAATTGAGGTGTTTTATCTCCGTTATGCGCGCCGTGAAAGTTCTCTGTACATTTTCTAGGTCGGCAATTTCACCTGCCTTGAAAGGTGCTGTTAGTGTGCAGCAATATTCCAGCCTAGATAGAACAAGTGACCTGAAGAGTGTCATCATGGGCTTGGCCTCCCTAGTTTTGAAGGTTCTCATTATCCATCCTGTCATTTTTCTAGCAGATGCGATTGATACAGTGTTATGGTCCTTGAAGGTGAGATCCTCCGACATGATCACTCCCAGGTCTTTGACGTTGGTGTTTCGCTCTATTTTGTGGCCAGAATTTGTTTTGTACTCTGATGAAGATTTAATTTCCTCATGTTTACCATATCTGAGTAATTGAAATTTCTCATCGTTGAACTTCATATTGTTTTCTGCAGCCCACTGAAAGATTTGGTTGATGTCCGCCTGGAGCCTTGCAGTGTCTGCAATGGAAGACACTGTCATGCAGATTCGGGTGTCATCTGCAAAGGAAGACACGGTGCTGTGGCTGACATCCTTGTCTATGTCGGATATAAGGATGAGGAACAAGATGGGAGCGAGTACTGTGCCTTGTGGAACAGAGCTTTTCACCGTAGCTGCCTCGGACTTTACTCTGTTGACGACTACTCTCTGTGTTCTGTTAGTGAGGAAATTATAGATCCATCGACCGACTTTTCCTGTTATTCCTTTAGCACGCATTTTGTGCGCTATTACGCCATGGTCACACTTGTCGAAGGCTTTTGCAAAGTCTGTATATATTACATCTGCATTCTTTTTGTCTTCTAGTGCATTTAGGACCTTGTCGTAGTGGTCCAATAGTTGAGACAGACAGGAGCGACCTGTTCTAAACCCATGTTGCCCTGGGTTGTGTAACTGATGGGTGTCTAGATGCGTGGTGATCTTGCTTCTTAGGACCCTTTCAAAGATTTTTATGATATGGGAAGTTAGTGCTATTGGTCTGTAGTTCTTTGCTGTTGCTTTACTGCCCCCTTTGTGGAGTGGGGCTATGTCTGTTGTTTTTAGTAACTGTGGGACGACCCCCGTGTCCATGCTCCCTCTCCATAGGATGGAAAAGGCTCGTGATAGGGGCTTCTTGCAGTTCTTGATGAACACAGAGTTCCATGAGTCTGGCCCTGGGGCAGAGTGCATGGGCATGTCATTTATCGCCTGTTCGAAGTCATTTGGCGTCAGGATAACATCGGATAGGCTTGTGTTAATCAAATTTTGTGGCTCTCTCATAAAAAATTCATTTTGGTCTTCGACTCTCAGTCTGGTTAGCGGCTTGCTAAAAACTGAGTCATATTGGGACTTGAGTAGCTCACTCATTTCCTTGTTGTCATCTGTGTAGGACCCATCTTGTTTAAGTAGGGGCCCAATACTGGACGTTGTTCTCGATTTTGATTTGGCATAGGAGAAGAAATACTTTGGGTTTCTTTCGATTTCATTTATGGCTTTTAGTTCTTCCCGCGATTCCTGACTCCTAAAGGATTCTTTTAGCTTAAGTTCGATGCTTGCTATTTCTCTGACCAGTGTCTCCCTACGCATTTCAGATATATTGACCTCTTTTAGCCGCTCTGTTATTTCTTTTCCGTCGCCTGTAAAGGGAGCGCCTGTCTCTTTCTGTTTTACATCTACTCCTCCTTTTTCTTAGAGGAATAAGCCTTGTGCATACATCGAGTGCTACCGAGTTAATCTGTTCTAGGCATAAGTTGGGGTCTGTGTTGCTTAGTATATCTTCCCAGCTTATATCGGTTAGGACTTGGTTTACTTGGTCCCACTTTATGTTTTTGTTATTGAAGTTGAATTTGGTGAATGCTCCCTCGTGACTAATCTCATTATGTCGGTCTGGGGCTCCGCGCATACATGACTGAACCTCAATTATGTTGTGATCTGAGTATATTGTTTTTGATATGGTGATATTTCTTATCAGATCATCATTGTTAGTGAAGATGAGGTCTAGTGTATTCTCCAGTCTAGTAGGCTCTATTATTTGCTGGTTTAAATTGAATTTTGTGCAGAGATTTAAAAGCTCGCGTGAGTGTGAGTTTTCATCAGAGCTGCCTCCTGGTGTTATTACTGCAACAATATTATTTGCTATATTCCTCCATTTTAGGTGCCTTAAGTTGAAATCCCCCAGGAGCAAGATGTTGGGTGCAGGAGCTGGAAGGTTTTCCAGACAGTGGTCAATTTTTAACAGCTGTTCCTGGAATTGCTGGGATGTTGCATCCGGAGGCTTGTAGACTATCACAATGACTAGGTTTTGGTTCTCGACCTTTACTGCTAAAACTTCCACTACTTCATTTGAGGCATTTAGCAGTTCTGTGCAAACAAGTGACTCTGCAATGTACAGGCCAACCCCCCCCTTTTGCCTGTTCACTCTGTCACATCTGTATAGGTTGTAACCTGGGATCCATATTTCGTTGTCCAAGTGATCCTTTATGTGGGTCTCAGTGAAAGCCGCGAACATTGCCTTTGCCTCTGCAAGCAGTCCACGGATGAAAGGTATTTTGTTGTTTGTTGCTGGCTTTAGACCCTGTATATTTGCAAAGAAGAATGTTATCGGACTGGTGGTATTGTTGGTACTGGGGGGGGTTTTTTTTTTTCCGGCATTAGTATCTGTATCTGTTGGTTTGGAGTGGAGGCCATCGACTGTGGTTCCACTCCAGGAATGACTGGATTTGGTGTACGTTTTTCTGCCATTTCCTGCCAGTTTTTTTTCCTTCCTGGCACTAAAAAACCTCTCCCTCTTGAGTGGCTGTGGCTACCCAGGTTTTCCCATGGCCTGGATGTTTTGTATCTTTTTGTCCCCTTTAGATGGTATGCCTGGCAATTTAAGTTATAGCACAGTCTTTCCTGTACTGAAGAGGTACACAGTTCAGGGTGAAAAAACTTACAGGAAGGGAGTTTGCATTTTCCTGTTGTCATATGGGCATGGCATTTCCTAGGGTGGTCATAGTTGCACGTCCCATCTGTTTTTCCAGATTTCCCATGCCAGCAGATACCGAGTGCATAGTATGTGCACAGGCTTGGTTTCCGTTTGCCTTGGGTTTCTGTGACTGTATTCCCTGTTGGTGCATGTTTCCCTGTCTTACTTCTATCCTCCCTAGCACCAACAATGGAGCTCCCACCATTTGTTTTTGGTAATATATCCTCACTATTGCTAGTGGAGTCCTCTTGTTTGCTGTTTCCTGCGGTATTTCTAGTTTGCAATATTGGTTTTATCTTATCTTTGACTACACTTGTTTCCCTACTATGGCTCCTGTCTCCTATGCGGTCATTCATATGTATTCCTTCCTGCGTATAATTCCCGACTACCTGGACAAAATCTCCAGCTTCACCATTACTGTCTCCCAGGACAGCATCTCCAGCTTCCCCATTACTGTCTCCCAGGACAGCATCTCCAGCTTCACCATTACTGTCTCCCAGGACAGCACCTCCAGCTTCACCATTACTGTCTCCCAGGACAGCACCTCCAGCTTCCCCATTAAGGAAATGTGTAGAATTTTTAACACTTACTTCCTCTCAGTTTTTGCACAGGAAGATACTAGTGATATTCCAGAAATAATAAATTATATAGAACAGGAGGATAATAAACCATGCAAGATTAGGGTCACAAGTGACATGGTTCTTAGACAAATAGATAAATTAAAACCAAACAATTCCCCAGGCCCTGATGTATTGTATGCAAGGGTTCTAAAGGTATGTAAAGAGAAGCTTAGCAAACCTTTGACTAATCCTTTCAATATATCACTACAAACTGGCATGGTGCCAGATAAGTGGAAAATGGCAAATGTGATACCTATTTTCAAAGCAGGTGACAGGTCCTTAGCTTCGAATCACAGACCAATAAGACTAACCTCCATAGTGAGTAAATTTAAGGAATCAATAATTGCCAAGACAATTTGTAACCATCTTGAAAAGCATAAATGAATTAAGGAATCTCAGCACAGTTTTACAAAAGGGCATTCCTGCCTTACGAATTTGTTGACTTTTTTCACTAAGGTATTTGAGGAGTTAGATCGTGGAAGTGAATATGATATTGTATATATGGACTACAGTAAGGCTTATGATAAGGTCCCACATCAGGGACTATTGAGGAAAATTAAGGCACACAGAATAGGAGAATTTTTTTTCCTGGATAGAGGCATGGTTGATAAATAGGCACCAGAGTTTGAATAAATGGGGAAAAATCAGAGTGGGGAAGTGTCACGAGTGGTGTTCCACAGAGGTCAGTATTGGGCCCTGTGGCATGCAAAGAGTACGTAACCTTTATTCGGCGCATGGACACACCCTCATTTACAGGCTATCTCCCCCAACCAGCGAACCAGGTTGCTAAGAGTTGATGATGGGGCCCCATCGTTCAACTAGTGACCAGGTTCTAGCCAATAAGAAGGTGGGATTGACAATCGCAGAGGTTATGTGGATACCGCTCTCCTGTCTGCCCTTGTCATTCCCATTCTAGAGCTGGTTGAAGCACGGTCTGCTATCTTGTGGCTTCTATTTCTGCCTTGCTTACCGTGGAGTGCACTATATTTATCACTGTACATAGTGTACATATTGCTGTTATAAATTGGTGAAGGATAATATAAGTCTAAACTTTTTCTACTGTGTTTATTTGCTCCCATTACACCTGGGATAACAGGCCATTTGAAATCCTAGGTTGTAATAGGCCCCTTGTTGCTCACATTCTACATAAACTCTATATATCCTTTGTAAGGCCTCATTATGCTGCACAGTTTTAGTTACCGTATTACAGAATGGATATGAATATTCTGGAAAACGTACAGAGGAGGATGACAAAGTTGATCCCACGCATCAGAAATCTTCCCTATGAGGATAGACTGAGGGCCCTGAATCTGTACTCTCTGGAAAGGCATAAAATTAGGGGGATTATGATTGAGGTGTATAAATGGAAAACAGGAATAAATACAGGGGATGTAAACAGTCTACTAATAATATCTAGCCTAGACAGGAATCACAGAAATGGTTTTAAGTTGGAAAAATTCATATTCAGTAAGGATATAGGAAAGTACTGGTTTGGTAACAGAGCTGTGGATGAGTGGAACAAACTCCCAAGTACAGTTATAGTGGTTAAAACGTTGTGTAGTTTTAAAAATAGGTTACATAAATGCATGAGTGGGTGCGGGTGGGTGCGAGTTGGACCTGACTAGCTTGTGCTACTAGGTCAGATGCCGTGCTCCTTCATTAAGTGAATGTGACCTGACCTGACTAGGTTAGGGCATTGGCTTAAGCCGGTGGGAGACTTGGACCTGCCTTGCATGGGCCAGTAGGCCAGTTGCAGTGTTTTTTCTTTCTTATGTTTGAATACCCAACATGAGTGTACACTCTTGTCTGCAGCTGTTCTACTATACCTTTGTACACCAAGCGTGAGTTTACACACTTGTGACCCCTTGTTCCAACACCACCTCCCAACACATTAATCATAACACTTGTTGACAACTAGTAATATAACTCCCGTCTGCTGCCAACGTGGATATTCCTTGTGGCCTTTGTTATTGTAATTTCATACCGACTGTTTCTCCAACAGAGTTAAAAAATTGTGTGACTCCAAGTGTAGATCGTTATCTGTATAAATTATGAGCGCAGACAATTATTTTGTTATGACTTACTCCATTCATCTGTGATGGAATAATAAAAGTTCACGTCTGTAGGATTAACATTTATAAATTTTGAAAAACCACAAACTAGTGGACCCCCGGTTAACGAACTTTTTTCATTCCAGTAGTATGTTCAGGTGCCAGTACTGACCGAATTTTTTCCCATAAGGAATATTGTGAAGTAGATTAGTCCATTTCAGACCCCCAAACATACACGTACAAACGCACTTACATAAATACACTTACATAATTGGTCGCATTTGGAGGTGATCGTTAAGCGGGGGTCCACTGTATCAGCATTTTAATTCGCTCTCAGTATTACAATTTAACGGAAGAATAGCTCTATTTCAGGTGTCTTTCCCAGTAATATTTTCACGTTTCGCGAGATTTTCGCTGACTTGACTGGGAGCCAGCCAGTCACAGTCCAGCCAGTCCCAGACCAGCCAGTCCCAGTCCAGCCAGGCCCAGTCCAGCCAGGCCCAGTCCAGCCCTTGGTAACATAATGTGAGCCATGCTGCTTGCGAAAACATAATTATATTAACGTGATCACGATGCCTGTGGTAAGATAATGAAACCCATGCAGCCTGTGGAAACATTGTGTGACCCATGCTGTCTGTCATAGCATAATGTGATAAATACTGCATGTGATAGTATAATGTGACCCAAGCTGCCCGTGGTAATATAAAATGATCTATGCTACTTGTAGTAACAATGTGACTACCTCCAAATAATGTGACTCACGCGTGGCCCATTCTGCCAGTGATAACATGATGTGACAAATACTGCATCTGGTAACAATGTGATGTATGCGGTCTGTGGTAAAATATTATATCGCATGCTGCCTATGTTGGCATCATGTATTACCATTGTCTGTGGTAATACAATGCTGTCTAACGAATATAATGCAATCTTTGCGGCCCATACAGTCTGTAGTATTAAAATGGTATAAAATACCGACAGATTGTTAGGTAAGACACATATGCAACAGTTAGGTATCTTTATTTCGAAACGTTTCGCCTACACAGTAGGCTTCTTCAGTCGAGTACAGAAAAGTTGATAGAAGCAGAAGATACTTGAAGACGATGTAATCAGTCCATCACCCTTAAAGTTTTGAGGTGGTCAGTCCCTCAGTCTGGAGAAGAGCATATTGTTTCAGACAACGGAACAATGCTCTTCTCCAGACTGAGGGACTGACCACCTCAAAACTTTAAGGGTGATGGACTGATTACATCGTCTTCAAGTATCTTCTGCTTCTATCAACTTTTCTGTACTCGACTGAAGAAGCCTACTGTGTAGGCGAAACGTTTCGAAATAAAGATACCTAACTGTTGCATATGTGTCTTACCTAACAATCTGTCGGTATTTTATACCATTTTAATGTTCATTCTGTCAGACACTGCAACACAAGGGTATCTTGGTACAGACCATCAACTTCGACAACCTCTACTAGTGAGAACGGCTGGGTTTGAGAGGGACCTGCCCTCCCAAAGCAACCTACGTCTCACCTCCTGGCACTATATAAGGCCCCATTCTGTCACTTCAACTTCGGCACATCACACAGTTGCTCTGCACCACAAGAAGCCTCTCTTCGACCCCGCCGGGGTGTAGAATTTATATTCTACAAACGTCACATCCTTTTCACAATGCTGTCGAATCGTGTGAAAATCAAGCCTGTGAATGGTGCAATAAATGACTCCTCGAAGTTAGCTTTAGCTACCGTCGTAAGGACCTGCCTGCAGGTCAAATTTACGGCAAACCACTCTCTGAAAGACTACTTCATTGTCGTCTGCACAGACGACACGGAAGCACTAAAACTAATGGACGACTCATCAATCAGGACCCTACAAACGCAACAATTCACTCTTTCCCCGTCTCCATTCTTGAAGTCGAAACGTTCGGTCTTTGTGAAAAGACTGGACAATATCGTCACCTCTCTCTCTACTGAAGCACTGAAGACATCTATTGAGGAACAAAACACCTGGGCCTCGGTAGACAGCATCTCCAAGATCCCCAATGCCTCATCTATGCTAAAGATTACATTCTCAGACATCTCCATGGCTGCCCAAGCTATCTCTGACGGTCTGGCCATCTCATATTACCACATTCACCCAAGTCATATAGAACAAGAACGTTTCACATACATCTCCCACTGCTGGACCTGCTACTCCTATAATCACACCACCAAGGACTGCCCCGTCAAGGATATGAAGTTTTGTTCAAAATGTGGGAATAATGGACACGATTTCAGATCCTGCACCATTACTACAGCACCAACATGTCTTAACTGCAAGGGTAATCATCATACTCTTGCAGCTAAGTGCCCACTCAGGAAAGAAATCATATTGAAGAAAACTAAAGTTCTGAAGAACACCTCCAATTCACCGACATACGCTGCAATAACCAAACCACAAACCGACACCATCAAGACTCTACACGCTAATCTACAGGCACCATCGCCCAGCAACTCCCTCTTTCCACTCCCCGACGGTGCTCCCTCAAAGGTGCTGTACTGCATGGTGTATGCACACCTTGCAAACGCAGCAAGCCCCGGCACTTTCAACACCACTATTAACGAACTATTCCGTCTGAACAACATGCCTGCCTTCAATTTTCCGGACTCCACACCTTCAGAAGACATCCTCAAGATCCTTCCCAACGTCCTGAACTTTTCTGCACCTGCAGACCTGTCTCCTGCCCAAGCAACTGCTCCTGTAACTTCTATAACCACTTCCACCGCTGACAACGATGATCAAGTTGCCTCAACCACCGTCTCCCACCTCTCCCAGCCTGCTGTTACACAACCACTACACCTCACAGCTGCTCCTGTCGACCCTCAGTCACCTGCTACAACCATTGTAGATTCTCCCAATGAATTCACTCCAGAAGAGGAAGATAACGACGACTCCAGTAAACCCTCATGGGAAAACCTTACTTTTTACACTTCTCCTTCAAATGCTGACACCATGGCCTGTACTGAACTCTACAAAAGCCTCGGTGCTGGAACAGTCAAGTATGCATGTGAATCACCGCTTCACTTCACACTCACCCAAGTTCTTGAGTTCATCAAGCCTCTACGTTTCACCTTCAGTAACAAGGCTAAACTATACCACCTATCTAGAAGCAGCTTTAAAAAGTTCGAAAATGGCTCCATTGCTAACCTGCCTCCTCAGTTACTCCTATAACTCCCATATGTGTTCTACCCTCTGATGTGACCTAGCCTGCTGCCAGCTACTCAAGATTCAAGACTTCAACTACCACAAGTTCAATGCAACAGTCCCTGCTATTCCTGTTCTCAAGTCTGCACCACGATCGCCTTAGCTGCTGGGTTAAGCCCTGGCTCTGTTTCTCTGACTAAGAACACTCCTCTCCAGAGCTATTCTTCATCTGTCCCATCTTCCCCGCTCATCCCATTGGGATCTTACCTGAACTTGTTTGCTTTGCTTACTTCAACTTCATATTGTTTCAGACAACGGAACAATGCTCTTCTCCAGACTGAGGAACTGACCACCTCAAAACTTTAAGGGTGATGGACTGATTACATCGTTTTCAAGTATCTTCTGCTTCTATCAACTTTTCTGTACTCGACTGAAGAAGCCTACTGTGTAGGCGAAACGTTTCGAAATAAAGATACCTAACTGTTGCATATGTATCTTACCTAACAATCTGTCGGTATTTTATACCATTTTAATACTACAGACTGTATGGGCCGCAAAGATTGCATTATATTCGTTAGACAGCATTGTATTACCACAGACAATGGTAATACATGATGCCAACATAGGCAGCATGTGATATAATATTTTACCACAGACCGCATACATCACATTGTTACCAGATGCAGTATTTGTCACATCATGTTATCACTGGCAGAATGGGCCACGCGTGAGTCACATTATTTGGAGGTAGTCACATTGTTACTACAAGTAGCATAGATTTATTTATATTACCACGGCAGCTGGGTCACATTATACTATCACATGCAGTATTTATCACATTATGCTATGACAGACAGCATGGGTCACACAATGTTTCCACAGGCTGCATGGGTTTCATTATCTTACCACAGGCATCGTGATCACGTTAATATAATTATGTTTTCGCAAGCAGCATGGCTCACATTATGTTACCAAGGGCTGGACTGGGCCTGGCTGGACTGGGCCTGGCTGGACTGGGACTGGCTGGTCTGGGACTGGCTGGACTGTGACTGGCTGGCTCCCAGTCAAGTCAGCGAAAATCTCGCGAAACGTGAAAATATTACTGGGAAAGACACCTGAAATAGAGCTATTCTTCCGTTAAATTGTAATACTGAGAGCGAATTAAAATGCTGATATCCTGCAAATAAGCTAAGATCTCCCACACTGGAGCTGTACAATAATAATGACAAACTAGTTAAAATTTGCGCCAAAGAAGCACATATGTCAAGCAGTTCACATTTATCTAGAAATATATGTTACTTACTGTTGTTGAGTGTTAAGCCAATAGATGACAGCCTAGAATATTACAGTCCTTATCACATTGTGTCAACCTATGAACTGCAGTGCATATTTGGTGGATACAAGTGAGAATAGGACCTACCTTGCTCGTGTAATGGTAGCTTGTGGCACTGACTGTGCCATATAGGCCGGGAGTGATGTCTTGAGTGCTGCTAATCTCCATACATCTCCATAATATCCTATCACTTGCAACTCGTCATACAGTCACTTTAATACCGCCAATCTTTATTCACGGTAGAGAGATTTTCCCCAATGTTCACTTATGCCTGAGTGCACACCGCAAAACGTTAACACACTTTACACTTTATCGTGGATTACTACACTAGCGTTTACACTGCACTAGTTAAACTTCATAGTGGAGATTGTCAGTATTCCAGAGTCGACCTCAAATTCACTGTTGTCTTTGCGTTCGACAGGATACTTCGTGACATATCCTCACTGACTACTTAAGTCCATCTGGCCTCTGGAGCCCTGCAGGGCGTCGTAGTTCCTCATCCCATAAAGGAAGCACTGACCTCAGCTTTATAGACATTCATTGCTAGCTTTTGCAACAGAGTTTAACACAAGTGGGCTGTTTTCTTGTTGTTTAGCATTGTGTTTGAAATTATAATACCCCTGACTTGTAGATTAAGTAGAGGGTATTTTTATTTGAAATTTGACTACTATGGGAAAATAGTTACTCTAGGTTTAGTTGCTCAGAAACTCTAGTAAGGAGAGAGGCGTGTCTTGTGACTCCTTGTACACATATGGTTTTAATAAAGCTCTTGTGGGAACAAGGAAGTGGAAGAGTTCACTAGCCCCTTCCACGAGGGCTGAGGGGGCTGAGAGTTAACCCCCTTTCTTTGACAGTGATTTTTTCCACTATGACTCCAGTGTTTGAAATTTCCTTGGCTTACTGAAACCACTGTACTGGACATCTCTGACCCTGTCATGAAAGAACACCTCACTCGTGTGGAAATTAATCCTGGATCCACGTCTCAAATTTCATAGGTGTACATGACTCAACCACGTCAAACATTCCCTCTATAATCACTATTAATTAATCATCCAGTCGGCAGTGTAGACAGTGCAGTTGTCGGGGCCCCACAGGTGTGGTGTAACTGGCTGCCAGTAATAAATGTCAAGCTGGCAGGGTGAGGGATTAACCTCCAGCCTACCTGACATTATACTTTTCATCTGGCCTGGATACAATCTATCCTTTTCATTACGCATTCTGGTCTCTCCCGTATGCATTGATTAGTCATTACTAGTAAGCAAACTCGCCTTAGCTCAATCTCATAATATAAAACTAATATATCTAAGTACATTGTGGCTCTATTGCTCACTCTGTACATATTGTATTGTCAGTGTTGGTGGTGAGGATGTACTGGGACTCACACACTGCCCTTGTTGTATGCTATCACCCGCATTATTTTGTGATCCTGCCTTTACTGGTGTACTACAGGATCACTTGGCCAGTTACCAGAGGTACAGGGAGCATACATCACAATATGTTACCATTGGGAGCATATGTTATGCAGTGTGTAACAGAAAAATATTTTATGTAGAATAACGCTCCGTATAAAGTCATTTTCCGTGTAGCATACGGAAAGTGGACGTGTATTATTCCCTGAAAGCGAACGCGTTTTATTCCTGTCAGTCAGGCAGTGGCCAGGACAGGAGCAGATGAGAGGTTCGTTTAGTTCAGTACGAGTCCTTGGTGACGGGGGTAAAGTTATCATGTTTGGGCGGTAGTTTGAGTAGGTAATTTTGGCAAGTTTTTTAGTGTATATTGTAGGTGTTCGTGTTAAAGTGCTCTCATGTTTATTTGTAAGGCCTTAGTATGCAGAGGCCTGTTTATGCGAGAACACTGTATGGTGTTTTGCCTGGTGGTAATTAGTCTACCAGACAGAAGTGAAGACGGAGGTGCATATGTGTCATGGTGCCTCCCTGTTCATAAATGTTCATTTTTTTGTTTAACTCATTAGTATCAGTGTGCAAGTGAGCTAATATGAACTGGAGTGGATTTTTTTTTTTTGGAGTAGATTGTAAGTTGTATGTAAGTTACTATTATTATTAATATATAGATATATTTTTTATAGGTGAGTTTTTGTCCTTCCTTCCTAATAATAATTAATAATGTTTAATATATAAGTACATGCTGGCCAAAGGTTTGCTCTGTATTTCAGTGTAATTTTATAACCCCGAGACAGCAGTGTGAGCAGCCTTAAGGAGCCAGGAACATTTTTAGTTAACATACGACATCAAAATCGTAACATCATGTCACATAGTTTCCAGAGGGAGCATAAGTCACATTATACTACCCGAGGCAGCATGGCAACATATTACCACATGCAGAATGAACCACATTATCTTACTATAGTAGTGATGGGTCACATGTTACCACAGCCATCAGGGTCACATCATGTTATCGCACGCTCCGTTGGTCACAATATGCTACTCCACGCAACATGGTCACATTATTTCACCGCAGGCAGCGTGGTCACATTGTTACCACAGGCAGCGTGGATCACATGATTCCACAGGCAACATGTGCCACATGATTCCATAGGCAACATGAGTACATGTTACCACATTTAGCATGACCATATAGAGTTACCAAATGCAACATAGATTCATTATGGTGCCCCATGCAGCATAAGTTACATAATAACATGCAACATGGTACACATTGTTACCCCCGGCATCACGTTTCACACTATGCTACCACAGACAACATAACATTTTCTTACTACATAGAGCATGAGTCATTATGTTGCTATAAGCAGCATATATTCCACTGTTACCACAGGCAGCATGTGACACATGGCAGCACAGACATCATGATCGAATTATGTTATCAAGGGAAGCATAGGTCATGTTAACATAAGCAGCACACATCGCATGTTACCACATGCAACATGGATCACGTATGTCCACAGACAGCATGCGTCTGTGGACATGTTACCACAAGATGCATGGTACACATTATGCTGCTAAAGGCAGCATGCATCACATTATATTTCCACAGAAATAATAGATCACTTTATGCTACCACTGAGAGCATAAGTCACACTATGTTACAAAATGAATCAACTATGATATTATTGGCATCACTGGTTGTATTATGGTGCCAGTGGCAGCAAGAGTCACATTATGTTACCACAGGCTACATGTGTCACATTATGTTACCACAGGCTGCATGTGTCACATTGTTACCACAGGCTGCATGTGTCACATTGTTACCACAGGCTGCATGTGTCACATTGTTACCACAGGCTGCATGTGTCACATTAAGTTACCACAGGCAGCATGTGTCACATTATGTTACCACAGGCAGCATGAGTGAAAATATGTTATCACAGGCAGCATGTGTCACATTATCTTACCACAGGCAGCATGAGTGACAATGTGTTATCACAGGCAGCATGAGTGACACTATGTTATCACCGTCACAGGCAGCATGTGTCACATTATGGTATCAAAAGCAGCACGTGCCACATTATGTTCCCACAGGCAGCATGAGTCACATTATGCTACCATAGGCAGCATGAGTCACATTATGTTCCCACAGGCAGCATGAGTCACATTATGCTACCATAGGCAGCATGAGTCACATTGTTTCCACAGGCAGCATGAGGCACATTATGCTACCATAGGCAGCATGAGTCACATTATGTTCCCACAGGCAGCATGAGTCACATTATGCTACCATAGGCAGCATGAGTCACATTATGTTCCCACAGGCAGCATGAGTCACATTATGCTACCATAGACAGCATGAGTCACATTGTTTCCACAGGCAGCATGAGGCACATTATGCTACCATAGGCAGCATGAGTAACATTGTTCCCACAGGCAGCATGAGTCACATTATGCTACCATAGGCAGCATGAGTCACATTATGTTCCCACAGGCAGCATGAGTCACATTATGCTACCATAGGCAGCATGAGTCACATTGTTTCCACAGGCAGCATGAGTCACATTATGCTACCATAGGCAGCATGAGTCACATTATGTTCCCACAGGCAGCATGAGTCACATTATGCTACCATAGGCAGCATGAGACATTATGTTCCCACAGGCAGCATGAGTCACATTATGCTACCATAGGCAGCATGAGACATTATGTTCCCACAGGCAGCATGAGTCACATTATGCTACCATAGGCAGCATGAGTCACATTATGTTCCCACGGGCAGCATGAGTCACATTATGCTACCATAGGCAGCATGAGTCACATTATGTTCCCACAGGCAGCATGAGTCACATTATGCTACCATAGGCAGCATGAGTCACATTATGTTCCCACAGGCAGCATGAGGCACATTATGCTACCGTAGGCAGCATGAGTCACATTATGTTTCCACAGGCAGCATGAGTCACATTATGCTACCATAGGCAGCATGAGTCACATTATGTTCCCACAGGCAGCATGAGTCACATTATGCTACCATAGGCAGCATGAGTCACATTATGTTCCCACAGGCAGCATGAGGCACATATGCTACCGTAGGCAGCATGAGTCACATTATGTAACCACAGGCAGCATGAGGCACATTATGCTACCATAGGCAGCATGAGTCACATTATGTTCCCACAGGCAGCATGAGTCACATTATGCTACCATAGGCAGCATGAGTCACATTATGTTCCCACAGGCAGCATGAGGCACATTATGCTACCGTAGGCAGCATGAGTCACATTATGTAACCACAGGCAGCATGAGGCACATTATGCTACCATAGGCAGCATGAGTCACATTATGTTCCCACAGGCAGCATGAGTCACATTATGCTACCGTAGGCAGCATGAGTCACATTATGTAACCACAGGCAGCATGTGTCACATTATGCTACCATAGGCAGCATGAGTCACATTATGTTCCCACAGGCAGCATGAGGCACATTATGCTACCGTAGGCAGCATGAGTCACATTATGTAACCACAGGCAGCATGTGTCACATTATGTAACCACAGGCAGCATGTGTCACATTATGTAACCACAGGCAGCATGTGTCACATTATGTAACCACAGGCAGCATGAGGCACATTATGCTACCGTAGGCAGCATGAGTCACATTATGTAACCACAGGCAGCATGAGTCACATTATGTAACCACAGGCAGCATGTGTCACATTATGCTACCATAGGCAGCATGAGTCACATTATGTTCCCACAGGCAGCATGAGGCACATTATGCTACCGTAGGCAGCATGAGTCACATTACGTTACCACAGGCAGCATGAGTGACAATGTATTATTATAGGCAGCATGAGTCACATTATGTTACCACAGGCTACATGTGTCACATTATGTTATCACAGGCAGCATAAGTGACAATGTCATCACAGGCAGCATGAGTCACATTGTTACCACAGGCAGCATGTGTCACACTTACCACAGGCAGCATAAGTGACAATATGTCATCACAGGCAGCATGAGTCACATTATGCTACCACAAACAGCATAAGTGACAAAATGTTATCACAGGCAGCATGTGTCACATTATGCTACCACAGGCAGCATGAGTGACAATATGTTACCACAGGCAGCATGTCACATTGTTACCACAGGCAGCATGAGTGACTATGTTATCACAGGCAGCATATCACATTATGCTACCACAGGCAGCATGAGTGACAATATGTTACCACAGGCAGCATATAACATTATGTTACCACAGGCAGCATGAGTGACAAAATATCACAGGCAGCATGTCACATTATGCTACCACAGGCAGCATAAATTTCATTATGTAGAAACATGCTATATGGGTGACATTACGGTATCACAGTCAGCGCTGGTTACATTACGTTACCACAGGTATCCTTTGTCACATTATCTTACCACACCCAATAAGTGGCACATTATGCAACACAGGTAGCATGAATCACATTGTTACCATACACAGCATGAATCACATTGTTACACCCAGGCAGCATCAGTCACATTCTTTTGCAACAGACATATGTGATGCTATATTGCTAAAGATAACAGAGGTAACATTTTAATGCCACATTATGTCACATTATGTTACTTCACACAGCATGTGTCCCTTTAAGTAAAAAACAAGTAGCATGGAACACTTTTCTATGTTACAAAGGCAGCATGAGTCGTGTTATGAAGAACACATGTGTTACATTATGTCATCACATGATGCATGAGTCACATTATGGTGCCAAAATTAGCATGCATAATATTATGTCAACACAGGCAGCATACCTGGAGTATACCTGGAAGGGGCTTCGGGGGTCAACTCCCCCGCGGCTCGGTCCGAAACCATGCCTCGTGGTGGATCAGGGTCTGATCAACCAGGCTGTTACTTTGACCTCACGCAATTGACGTACGAACCACAGCCCGGCTGGTCAGGTACTGACTTTAGGTGCCTGTCCAGCACCTTCTTGAAGACAGCCAGGGGTCTATTTGTCATCCCCCTTATGTATGCTGGGAGGCAGCTGAATTGTCTTGGGCCCCTGACACTTAATGTGTTGTCTCTCAGTGTACTCGTGGCAATCTTGCTTTTCATTGTGGGGATATTGCAACGCTTGCCATGTCTTTTGCTTTAGTAGGGAGTGCTTTTCATCTGAAGATTTGGCACTAATCCCTCTAGGATTTTCCAAGTGTATATTATCATTTATCTTTCTCGCCTGCGATCCAAGCAGCACAGGTCAATAGACTTCAACCATTCTCAGTAATTTAGGTGCTGTATGGTACTTATAAGTACACTGAAAGTTCTCTGTATATTGTCCAGGTCTGCAATTTCTCCTGCCTTAAAAGGGGCCGTTAGTGCCCAGCAATATTCCAGCCTAGAGACAACAAGCGAAATGAAGAGAATCATCATGGGGTTGGCATCCCTAGATTTAAAGGTTCTCATTATCCATCCCATCATTTTCCTAGAAGATGTGGTAGATACAGTGTTTTGATCTTTGAAAGTGAGCTTCTCTAACATTATCACTCTCAGGTCCTTCACATTAGTCTTTTGCTCGTAACTTTACTCTGTTTACTATTAATCTTGGTGTTCTGCGTGTTAGGAAGTTACAGATTCATCTACCAACTTTTTCTGTTATATCTTTAACACTCACTTTGTGTGCTAATACACCATGATCGCACTTGTCGAAGGCTTTTGCAAAGTCTGTGTATAATATATCTGCATTTTGTTTATCCTCCAGTGCATCTAAGTGATCCAGTAGCTGTGAGAGGCAGGAGCGACCTGCTCTAAACCCATGCTGCCCTGAGTTGTGCAACTGATGGGTATCCAAGTGGTTGGTGATCTTGTTTCTTAGAACCCTTTCAACTTTATTTTTGTGATGTGGGACGCTAGCGCTATCTGTCTGTAATTCTTTACAATTGCTTTACTGCCACCTTTGTGGAGTGTGGCTATGTCTGTCGTTTTTGGTGACTGTGGGATGACCCCTTTGTCTGTGCTTCCTCTCCTTAGAATAGTTAAGGCACGTGAAAAGGGTTTCTTGCAGTTCTTGATGAACACGGAATTTCACTAGTCTGTGCCAGGGGAAGAGTACATGGGTATGTCATATATTGCTTTTTCAAAGTCCTGTGGTGTTAAATAGTATCAGAAATTCTTGAATTAACCAAATTTTGAATCTTGGTTATTAAAAATTAATTTAGATTATAGTCCCTTAGTCTAATTAACGTCTCACTAAATGTTGAGCCATACTGGGACTTCAGTATCTCACTTATTTCTCTGCTGTCATTTGTGTAAGTCATCTAGTTTAAGCAGGGGCCCAATACTGGATGTATTTGTTGAACTAGATTTAACATAGGAAAAGAAATATATATTTTTTTCAGTTTCATTTATGGCATTATGTTCTTCCCGTGTTTCATGGCTCCTGTACTATTCATTAAGCTTAAGCTTGATAATTTCTATTTCTCAGGCCTTTGCCTCCTTCCGTATTTCAGATATACTGGCCCCTTCCAGCAGCTCTGTGATTCTTCGCCTTTGTCTGTAGAGGAAGCGTCTCTTTCTCTTTCTAGTTTACATCTCTTCATTTTTCTTACGGGAATGTGCTCTGAACATACCTCAAGTGCCCCAGAGTCAATTTTTTCTAGGCAGAAGATCGGATCCGTGTTGTTTGGGATATCTTCCCAGCTTTTTTCATTGCTTGCTCCCACTGTATGTTTCTGTTACTGAAGTTGAATTTGGTGAAAGCACTCTCATAACTGAGCACATTTTGCTGGTCAGGAGCCCTGCACATACATGTCTGTACTTCTATTATGTTGTCGCATTTGATTCTGTTACATGTCGTACCAGATCAACACTTTTAGTGAAGTCTTGTTGCAGATATTTAATTGCTCGTTTGTGTGTGACTTTTTATCTGAGCTGCTTCCTGGGGTTATCTCTGCTAAAACATTATTTGCCACTTTTCTCCATTTTAGTTGTTTTAAGTTACAATCACCCAGCAACTAGATATTTAGGGCTGGGGTTTAGATATTTTCCAGACGGTGGTCAGTTTTCGGAGACTGTTCCTAGAATTGTGGGAAGTTGTGTCAGGTGACTTGTATACAACCACAATGATAAGGTTTTGGTTTTCAGTCTTTACTGCCAAAGCTTCAACTACATCATTTGTGGTGTTTAGTAATTCCGCTCATTTGCTCGGAATTACTAAACACCACAAATGATGTAGTTGAAGCTTTGGCAGTAAAGACTGAAAACCAAAACCTTATCATTGTGGTTGTATACAAGTCACCTGACACAACTTCCCACAATTCTAGGAACAGTCTCCGAAAACTGACCACCGTCTGGAAAATATCTAAACCCCAGCCATAAATATCTAGTTGCTGGGTGATTGTAACTTAAAACAACTAAAATGGAGAAAAGTGGCAAATAATAATGTTTTAGCAGAGATAATCCCAGGAAGCAGCTCAGATAAAAAGTCACACACAAACGAGCAATTAAATATCTGCAACAAGACTTCACTAAAAGTGTTGATCTGGTACGACATGTAACAGAATCAAATGCGACAACATAATAGAAGTACAGACATGTATGTGCAGGGCTCCTGACCAGCAAAATGTGCTCAGTTATGAGAGTGCTTTCACCAAATTCAACTTCAGTAACAGAAACATACAGTGGGAGCAAGCAATGAAAAAAGCTGGGAAGATATCCCAAACAACACGGATCCGATCTTCTGCCTAGAAAAAATTGACTCTGGGGCACTTGAGGTATGTTCAGAGCACATTCCCGTAAGAAAAATGAAGAGATGTAAACTAGAAAGAGAAAGAGACGCTTCCTCTACAGACAAAGGCGAAGAATCACAGAGCTGCTGGAAGGGGCCAGTATATCTGAAATACGGAAGGAGGCAAAGGCCTGAGAAATAGAAATTATCAAGCTTAAGCTTAATGAATAGTACAGGAGCCATGAAACACGGGAAGAACATAATGCCATAAATGAAACTGAAAAAAATATATATTTTTTTTCCTATGTTAAATCTAGTTCAACAAATACATCCAGTATTGGGCCCCTGCTTAAACTAGATGACTTACACAAATGACAGCAGAGAAATAAGTGAGATACTGAAGTCCCAGTATGGCTCAACGTTTAGTGAGACGTTAATTAGACTAAGGGACTATAATCTAATTTTTAATAACCAAGATTCAAAATTTGGTTAATTCAAGAATTTCTGATACTATTTAACACCACAGGACTTTGAAAAAGCAATATATGACATACCCATGTACTCTTCCCCTGGCACAGGCTAGTGAAATTCCGTGTTCATCAAGAACTGCAAGAAACCCTTTTCACGTGCCTTAACTATTCTAAGGAGAGGAAGCACAGACAAAGGGGTCATCCCACAGTCACCAAAAACGACAGACATAGCCACACTCCACAAAGGTGGCAGTAAAGCAATTGTAAAGAATTACAGACAGATAGCGCTAGCGTCCCACATCACAAAAATAAAGTTGAAAGGGTTCTAAGAAACAAGATCACCAACCACTTGGATACCCATCAGTTGCACAACTCAGGGCAGCATGGGTTTAGAGCAGGTCGCTCCTGCCTCTCACAGCTACTGGATCACTTAGATGCACTGGAGGATAAACAAAATGCAGATATATTATACACAGACTTTGCAAAAGCCTTCGACAAGTGCGATCATGGTGTATTAGCACACAAAGTGAGTGTTAAAGATATAACAGAAAAAGTTGGTAGATGAATCTGTAACTTCCTAACACGCAGAACACCAAGATTAATAGTAAACACAGTAAAGTTACGAGCAAAAGACTAATGTGAAGGACCTGAGAGTGATAATGTTAGAGAAGCTCACTTTCAAAGATCAAAACACTGTATCTACCACATCTTCTAGGAAAATGATGGGATGGATAATGAGAACCTTTAAATCTAGGGATGCCAACCCCATGATGATTCTCTTCATTTCGCTTGTTGTCTCTAGGCTGGAATATTGCTGGGCACTAACGGCCCCTTTTAAGGCAGGAGAAATTGCAGACCTGGACAATATACAGAGAACTTTCAGTGTACTTATAAGTACCATACAGCACCTAAATTACTGAGAATGGTTGAAGTCTATTGACCTGTGCTGCTTGGATCGCAGGCGAGAAAGATAAATGATAATATACACTTGGAAAATCCTAGAGGGATTAGTGCCAAATCTTCAGATGAAAAGCACTCCCTACTAAAGCAAAAGACATGGCAAGCGTTGCAATATCCCCACAATGAAAAGCAAGAGTGCCACGAGTACACTGAGAGACAACACATTAAGTGTCAGGGGCCCAAGACAATTCAGCTGCCTCCCAGCATACATAAGGGGGATGACAAATAGACCCCTGGCTGTCTTCAAGGTGCTGGACAGGCACCTAAAGTCAGTACCTGACCAGCCGGGCTGTGGTTCGTACGTCAATTGCGTGAGGTCAAAGTAACAGCCTGGTTGATCAGACCCTGATCCACCACGAGGCATGGTTTCGGACCGAGCCGCGGGGGAGTTGACCCCCGAAGCCCCTTCCAGGTATACTCCAGGTATGCTGCCTGTGTTGACATAATATTATGCATGCTAATTTTGGCACCATAATGTGACTCATGCATCATGTGATGACATAATGTAACACATGTGTTCTTCATAACACGACTCATGCTGCCTTTGATAACATAGAAAAGTGTTCCATGCTACTTGTTTTTACTTAAAGGGACACATGCTGTGTGAAGTAACATAATGTGACATAATGTGGCATTAAAATGTTACCTCTGTTATCTTTAGCAATATAGCATCACATATGTCTGTTGCAAAAGAATGTGACTGATGCTGCCTGGGTGTAACAATGTGATTCATGCTGTGTATGGTAACAATGTGATTCATGCTACCTGTGTTGCATAATGTGCCACTTATTGGGTGTGGTAAGATAATGTGACAAAGGATACCTGTGGTAACGTAATGTAACCAGCGCTGACTGTGATGCCGTAATGTCACCCATATAGCATGTTTCTACATAATGAAATTTATGCTGCCTGTGGTAGCATAATGTGACATGCTGCCTGTGATATTTTGTCACTCATGCTGCCTGTGGTAACATAATGTCATATGCTGCCTGTGGTAACATTGTCACTCATGCTGCCTGTGGTAGCATAATGTGACACATGCTGCCTGTGATAACATTTTGTCACTTATGCTGTTTGTGGTAACATAATGTGACTCATGCTGCCTGTGATGACATATTGTCACTCATGCTGCCTGTGGTAAGTGTGACACATGCTGCCTGTAATAACACATTGTCACACATGCTGCCTGTGGTAACAATGTGACTCATGCTGCCTGTGATGACATTTTGTCACTTATGCTGCCTGTGATAACATAATGTGACACATGTAGCCTGTGGTAACATAATGTGACTCATGCTGCCTATAATAATATTGTCACTCATGCTGCCTGTGGTAACGTAATGTGACTCATGCTGCCTGTGGTTACATAATGTGACTCATGCTGCCTGTGGAAACATAATGTGACTCATGCTGCCTATGGTAGCATAATGTGCCTCATGCTGCCTGTGGGAACATAATGTGACTCATGCTGCCTATGGTAGCATAATGTGACTCATGCTGCCTGTGGGAACATAATGTGACTCATGCTGCCTATGGTAGCATAATGTGACTCATGCTGCCTGTGGGAACATAATGTGACTCATGCTGCCTATGGTAGCATAATGTGACTCATGCTGCCTGTGGGAACATAATGTGACTCATGCTGCCTATGGTAGCATAATGTGACTCATGCTGCCTGTGGGAACATAATGTGACTCATGCTGCCTATGGTAGCATAATGTGACTCATGCTGCCTGTGGGAACATAATGTGACTCATGCTGCCTATGGTAGCATAATGTGACTCATGCTGCCTGTGGGAACATGTGACTCATGCTGCCTATGGTAGCATAATGTGCCTCATGCTGCCTGTGGAAACACTGTGACTCATGCTGCCTATGGTAGCATAATGTGACTCATGCTGCCTGTGGGAACATAATGTGACTCATGCTGCCTATGGTAGCATAATGTGACTCATGCTACCTGTGGGAACATAATGTGACTCATGCTGCCTATGGTAGCATAATGTGACTCATGCTGCCTGTGGGAACATAATGTGGCACGTGCTGCTTTTGATACCATAATGTGACACATGCTGCCTGTGACGGTGATAACAGTATCACTCATGCTGCCTGTGATAACATATTGTCACTCATGCTGCCTGTGGTAAGATAATGTGACACATGCTGCCTGTGATAACATATTTTCACTCATGCTGCCTGTGGTAAGATAATGTGACACATGCTGCCTGTGACGGTGATAACATAGTGTCACTCATGCTGCCTGTGATAACATATTGTCACTCATGCTGCCTGTGGTAACAATGTGACACATGCAGCCTGTGGTAACAATGTGACACATGTAGCCTGTGGTAACAATGTGACACATGCAGCCTGTGGTAACAATGTGACACATGCAGCCTGTGGTAACATAATGTGACACATGTAGCCTGTGGTAACATAATGTGACTCTTGCTGCCACTGGCACCATAATACAACCAGTGATGCCAATAATATCATAGTTGATTCATTTTGTAACATAGTGTGACTTATGCTCTCAGTGGTAGCATAAAGTGATCTATTATTTCTGTGGAAATATAATGTGATGCATGCTGCCTTTAGCAGCATAATGTGTACCATGCATCTTGTGGTAACATGTCCACAGACGCATGCTGTCTGTGGACATACGTGATCCATGTTGCATGTGGTAACATGCGATGTGTGCTGCTTATGTTAACATGACCTATGCTTCCCTTGATAACATAATTCGATCATGATGTCTGTGCTGCCATGTGTCACATGCTGCCTGTGGTAACAGTGGAATATATGCTGCTTATAGCAACATAATGACTCATGCTCTATGTAGTAAGAAAATGTTATGTTGTCTGTGGTAGCATAGTGTGAAACGTGATGCCGGGGGTAACAATGTGTACCATGTTGCATGTTATTATGTAACTTATGCTGCATGGGGCACCATAATGAATCTATGTTGCATTTGGTAACTCTATATGGTCATGCTAAATGTGGTAACATGTACTCATGTTGCCTATGGAATCATGTGGCACATGTTGCCTGTGGAATCATGTGATCCACGCTGCCTGTGGTAACAATGTGACCACGCTGCCTGCGGTGAAATAATGTGACCATGTTGCGTGGAGTAGCATATTGTGACCAACGGAGCGTGCGATAACATGATGTGACCCTGATGGCTGTGGTAACATGTGACCCATCACTACTATAGTAAGATAATGTGGTTCATTCTGCATGTGGTAATATGTTGCCATGCTGCCTCGGGTAGTATAATGTGACTTATGCTCCCTCTGGAAACTATGTGACATGATGTTACGATTTTGATGTCGTATGTTAACTAAAAATGTTCCTGGCTCCTTAAGGCTGCTCACACTGCTGTCTCGGGGTTATAAAATTACACTGAAATACAGAGCAAACCTTTGGCCAGCATGTACTTATATATTAAACATTATTAATTATTATTAGGAAGGAAGGACAAAAACTCACCTATAAAAAATATATCTATATATTAATAATAATAGTAACTTACATACAACTTACAATCTACTCCAAAAAAAAAAAATCCACTCCAGTTCATATTAGCTCACTTGCACACTGATACTAATGAGTTAAACAAAAAAATGAACATTTATGAACAGGGAGGCACCATGACACATATGCACCTCCGTCTTCACTTCTGTCTGGTAGACTAATTACCAGCAGGCAAAACACCATACAGTACTCTCGCATAAACAGGCCTCTGCATACTAAGGCCTTACAAATAAACATGAGAGCACTTTAACACGAACACCTACAATATACACTAAAAAACTTGCCAAAATTACCTACTCAAACTACCGCCCAAACATGATAACTTTACCCCCGTCACCAAGGACTCGTACTGAACTAAACGAACCTCTCATCTGCTCCTGTCCTGGCCACTGCCTGACTGACAGGAATAAAACGCGTTCGCTTTCAGGGAATAATACACGTCCACTTTCCGTATGCTACACGGAAAATTACTTTATACGGAGCGTTATTCTACATAAAATATTTTTCTGTTACACACTGCATAACATATGCTCCCAATGGTAACATATTGTGATCTATGCTCCCTGTACCTCTGGTAACTGGCCAAGTGATCCTGTAGTACACCAGTAAAGGCAGGATCACAAAATAATGCGGGTGATAGCATACAACAAGGGCAGTGTGTGAGTCCCAGTACATCCTCACCACCAACACTGACAATACAATATGTACAGAGTGAGCAATAGAGCCACAATGTACTTAGATATATTAGTTTTATATTATGAGATTGAGCTAAGGCGAGTTTGCTTACTACTACTGACTAATCAATGCATACGGGAGAGACCAGAATGCGTAATGAAAAGGATAGATTGTATCCAGGCCAGATGAAAAGTATAATGTCAGGTAGGCTGGAGGTTAATCCCTCACCCTGCCAGCTTGACATTTATTACTGGCAGCCAGTTACACCACACCTGTGGGGCCCCGACAACTGCACTGTCTACACTGCCGACTGGATGATTAATTAATAGTGATTATAGAGGGAATGTTTGACGTGGTTGAGTCATGTACACCTATGAAATTTGAGACGTGGATCCAGGATTAATTTCCACACGAGTGAGGTGTTCTTTCATGACAGGGTCAGAGATGTCCAGTACAGTGGTTTCAGTAAGCCAAGGAAATTTCCCACACTGGAGTCATAGTGGAAAAAATCACTGTCAAAGAAAGGGGGTTAACTCTCAGCCCCCTCAGCCCTCGTGGAAGGGGCTAGTGAACTCTTCCACTTCCTTGTTCCCACAAGAGCTTTATTAAAACCATATGTGTACAAGGAGTCACAAGACACGCCTCTCTCCTTACTAGAGTTTCTGAGCAACTAAACCTAGAGTAACTGCTATTTTCCCATAGCAGTCAAATTTCAAATAAAAATACCCTCTACTTAATCTACAAGTCAGGGGTATTATAATTTCAAACAATGCTAAACAACAAGAAAACAGCCCACTTGTGTTAAACTCTGTTGCAAAAGCTAGCAATGAATGTCTATAAAGCTGAGGTCAGTGCTTCCTTTATGGGATGAGGAACTACGACGCCCTGCAGGGCTCCAGAGGCCAGATGGACTTAAGTAGTCAGTGAGGATATGTCACGAAGTATCCTGTCGAACGCAAAGACAACAGTGAATTTGAGGTCGACTCTGGAATACTGACAATCTCCACTATGAAGTTTAACTAGTGCAGTGTAAACGCTAGTGTAGTAATCCACGATAAAGTGTAAAGTGTGTTAACGTTTTGCGGTGTGCACTCAGGCATAAGTGAACGTTGGGGAAAATCTCTCTACCGTGAATAAAGATTGGCGGTATTAAAGTGACTGTATGACGAGTTGCAAGTGATAGGATATTATGGAGATGTATGGAGATTAGCAGCACTCAAGACATCACTCCCGGCCTATATGGCACAGTCAGTGCCACAAGCTACCATTACACGAGCAAGGTAGGTCCTATTCTCACTTGTATCCACCAAATATGCACTACAGTTCATAGGTTAACACAATGTGATAAGGGCTGTAATATTCTAGGCTGTCATCTATTGGCTTAACACTCAACAACAGTGAGTAACATATATTTCTAGATAAATGTGAACTGCTTGACATATGTGCTTCTTTGGCGCAAATTTTAACTAGTTTGTCATTGTTATTGTACAGCTCCAGTGTGGGAGATCTTAGCTTATTTGCAGGATAATTGATTCAAACGTAGATGCCATGGAACTTCAGGAGGATTTAGACAAACTCAATTCGTGGTCAGAAAAGTGGCAGGTGCAGTTCAGTATAGATAAATGCAAAGTTCTGAAGCTCAGGAAGGTCTATAACCCTAGCACTTACAAGCTAATAATGTATAAAGCTGTAGTATAACCGCTGGACTTCTGTTGCTTACGCTTCTTAATGTAAATTCCAAAAATCTGTTTGCCTTATTACGTACGCTTAAGCGTTGCTGTCATGGTTTAAGGTTGCTGCTTACCATATCCCCCAACTTAGCCATATAGATTGTGAAAAAGACTTGAGGGATATGGTAAGCAACAACCTTAAACCAATGCTTAAGTGTACGTACTGAGGCAAACAGTTCTGGTCTCCATGTTATAGAATGGATATAAATTCATTAGAAAACATTCAGCAAAGAATGTCAAAATTAATACATAGCATCAGTAGTCTCCTGTATGAAGAAAGATTGAAGTCCCATAAATTACATTCACTTGTAAGATGAAGAATGAGAGAACACATGATTGAAGTGTATAAGTGGAAGATGGATATTAACAAAGGGGATATAAATAAGGTTTTGAGAATATACATCCAAGAAAGAACCCACAATAATTGATTCAAATTACCTGGAGTTTACCTCGAGAGAATTCCGGGGGTCAACGCCCCCGCGGCCCGGTCTGTGACAAGACCTCATGGTGAAGCAGGGCCTGATCAACCAGGCTGTTACTGCTGGCTGCACGCAATCCAACGTACGAGCCACAGCCCGGCTGGTCAGGTACCGACTTTAGGTGCTTGTCCAGTGCCAGCTTGAAGACTGCCAGGGGTCTGTTGGTAATTCCCCTTATGTATGCTGGGAGGCAGTTGAACAGTCTTGGGCCCCCTGACACTTATTGTGTTGTCTCTTAACGTGCTAGTGACACCCCTGCTTTTCATTGGGAGAATGTTGCATCGTCTGCCGAGTCTTTTGGTTTCATAGAGAGTGATTTTCGTGTGGAAGTTTGGTACTAGTCCCTCTAGGATTTTCCAGGAGTATATAATCATGTATCTCTCCTGCCTGCATTCCAGGGAGTACAGGTTCAGGAAACTGGGGTGCTTTATCTCTGTTATGTGTGCCATGAGGGTTCTCTGTACATTTTCTAGGTCAGCAATTTCACCTGCCTTGAAAGGTGCTGTTAGTGTGCAGCAATATTCCAGCCTAGATAGAACAAGCGACCTGAAGAGTGTCATCATGGGTTTAGCATCTCTAGTTTTGAAGGTTCTCATCCATCCTGCCATTTTTCTAGCAGATGCGATTAATACAGTGTTATGGTCCTTGTAGGTGAGATCCTCCAACATGATCACTCCCAGGTCTTTGACGTTAGTTTCTCGTTCTATTGTGTGGCTGGAATTTGTTTTATACTCTGATGAAGTTTTAATTTCCTCATGTTTACCATATCGGAGTAATTTAAATTTGTCATCGTTGAACTTCATAATGTTTTCTGCAGCCCACTGAAAGATTTGGTTGATGTCCGCCTGGAGCCTTGCAGTGTCTGCAATGGAAGACACTGTTATGCAGATTCTGGTGTTATCTGCAAAGGAAGACACGGTGCTGTAGCTTACATCTTTGTCTATGTCAGATATGAGGATGAGGAACAAGATGGGAGTGAGTACTGTGCCCTGTGGAACAGAGCTTTTCACCGTAGCCGCCTCAGACTTTACTCTTTTTGTTCTATTTGTCAGGAAATTATAGATCCATCTACCAACTTTTTCTGTTATTCCTTTACCACGCATTTTGTGAGCTATTACGCCATGGTCACTTGGCGAAGGCTTTTGCAAAGTCATTGTATATTACTTCTGCATTCTTTTTGTCTTTTAGTGCATCTAGGACCTTGTCGCAGTGATCCAGTCATTGGGACACACAGGAGCGACCTGCTCTAAACCCATGTTACCCTGGGTTGTGTAATTGATGGGTATCTAGATGGGTGGCGATCTTACTTCTTAGGACCCTTTCGAAGAATTTTATGATATGGGATGTTAGTGCTATCGGTCTGTAGACCTTTTCTATTGCTTTACTGCCGCCTTTGTGGAGTGGGGCTATGTCTGTTGTTTTTAGTAACTGTGGGACGACCCCAGTGGCCATGCTCCCTCTCTATAGGATGTTCAAAGCACGTGATAGGGGTTTCTTGCAGTTCTTGATGAACACGGAGTTCCATGAGTCTGGCCCTGGGGCAGAGTGCATGGGCATGCCATTTATCGCCCGTTCGAAGTCATTTGGCATCAGGATAACATCAGATAGGCTTGTGTTTCCACTTCTACGGCTCTCTCATAAAAAATTCATTTAGATCTTCGACTCAAAATTCATTTAAATCTTCCCAATATGACTCTCAGTCTGGTTAGCGGCTTGCTAAAAACTGAGTCATATTGGGACTTGAGTAGCTCACTCATTTCCTTGCTGTCATCTGTGTAGGACCCATCTTGTTTAAGTAGGGGCCCAATACTGGACGTTGTTCTCAACTTTGATTTGGCATAAGAAAAGAAATACTTTGGGTTTCTTTCGATTTCTTTTATGACTTTTAGTTCTTCCCGCGATTCCTGACTCCTATAAGATTCCTTTAGCTTTATTTCGATGTTTGCTATTTCTCTGACCAGTGTCTCCCTACGAATTTCAGATATATTGGCCTCTTTTAGCCTCTCTGTTATTCTTTTCCGTCGCCTGTAAAGATGGCGCCTGTCTCTTTCTATTTTACATCTATTCCTTCTTTTTCTTAAAGGTATATGCCCTGAGCAAACATCGAGTGCCACAGAGTTAATCTGTTCTAGGCATAGGTTGGGGTCTGTGTTGCTTAGTCTATCTTCCCAGCTTATATCACTTAGGACTTGGTTTACTTGGTCCCACTTTATGTTCTTGGTACTGAAGTTGAATTTGGTGAAGGCTCCCTCATGAGTGATCCCATATTGTCGGTCTGGGGCTCCGCGTATACATGTCTGAACCTCAATTATGTTGTGATCCGAGTATATCGTTTTTGATATGGTGACATTTTGTATCAGATCATCATTGTCAGTGAAGATGAGGTCTAGTGTATTCTCCAGTCTAGTAGGCTCTATTATTTGCTGGTTTAAGTTGAATTTTTTGCAGAGATTTAAAAGCTCGTGTGTGTGGTGTGTGAGAGAGAGAGAGAGTTCTCGTCTGAGCTGCTTCCTGGTGTTATCACTGCAACAACATTATTTGCTATATTCCTCCATTTTAGGTGCCTTAAGTTGAAATCCCCCAGGATCAAGATGTTGGGGGCAGTAGCTGGAAGATTTTCCAGATAGTGATCAATTATCAACAGCTGCTCCTGGAATTGTTGGGACGTTGCATCCGGAGGCTTGTAGACTACCACAATGACTAGATTTTGATTCTCGATCTTTACTGCTAAAACTTCAAGTACATCATTTGATACACAAATAACCCGCACATAAAAGAGAGAAGCTTACGACGACGTTTCGGTCCGACTTGGACCATTGACAAAGTGACTTTGTCAATGGTCCAAGTCGGACCGAAACGTCGTCGTAAGCTTCTCTCTTTTATGTGCGGGTTATTTGTGTATCGTTCCAGTCACGGTATGCTGCCTTTTTGTTATTTATACATCATTTGAGGCATTAAGCAGTTCTGTGCAAATAAGTGACTCTGCGATTTACAGGTCAACCTTCCCCCACTCTCCTTTTGCCTGTTCACTCTGTTGCATCTGTATAGGTTGTAACCTGGGATCCATATTTCGTTGTCCAAGTGATCCTTTATGTGGGTCTCTGGCATTTGCCTCTGCAAGCAGTCCATGGATGAAAGATATTTTGTTGCTCGTTACTGGATTTAAACCCTGTATATTTGCAAAGAAGAATGTCATTGGATTGATGGTATTGGTGGTACTGGGGATGACTTTTTTTTCCGGCACTAATATCTGTATCTGTTGGTTTGGAGTGGAGGTCATCGACTCTGATTCCACTCCAGAAATGACTGGATTTGGTTTACGATTTCTTCAATTTCCTGCCAGTTTTCCCCTTCCTGGCACTAAAAAACCTCTCCCTCTAGAGTGGCTACAGCTACCCAGGTTTTCCCCTGGTCTAGATGTTTTGTATCTCTTTGTCCCTTTAGATGGTGTGCCTGACATTTTAAGTAATAGCACTGTCTTTTCTGTACTGAAGAGGGACACATTTCAAGGTGAAAAAGCTTACAGCTGACCAGATCAGGGTTAGAAATGCAGTCAGAATTTCAAGCTTGAAACCACCAAAACATTGTTTTGCGGATTTACAGATATTTAGAATCACTTTAAACAATAGTCTCAAAACTTTCGAGATTAAATATAACACAGACTAATGAGACTGGTTTATCAGTGGTATTGTGCAGGATAAGTTGTAACAACAAACTATTAAATGATTAAATATCATGTTCAACAAACGCTATTTCTCTTGTAAAGAGATTAACAAAAGTTTACAAGATATAGCTTCTTGCATACATGCAACGAGACAAGATGATAAACCCACAGATCCTACTGTGGATACCAAACTTCCAACTCAGCATAAGAGTGTGTCTACTCCCATTAAATCGTCATCGAATGTGAAATCACATGTAGGTACTTATCAAGCTGTGAATACAACTGACAGTAAAAAGACTGTCACGCCTAAACACACTCCAAAATGTGCATTTTGTGACTGATCGCATTGGACACAGTAGTGTATTCAATACACAGCAATGGAGACACGGAAACTACGAGTTCAACAGCTGAAAAGGTGTGCAAAGGAGGTAAATGTGCGTTGAAATAAAATAATAATAATAATAATAATAATAATAATAATAATAATAGTAACAATAATAATAATAATAATAATAATAATAATAATAATAATAATAATAATAATAATAATAATAATAATAGTAACAATAATAATAATAATAATAATAATAATAATAATAATAATAATAATAATAAAAATAATAATAATAATAATAATAATAATAATAATAATATCTTTATTTCTACAAGTACATGTACAAGGTATACAGGCCTAGCTGACGTCAATGACATACTACTGTACTTAGAAAGTCACTTGTTATCTAGAGCATTTCGAGCAAATTAGGTCAGTTTTGTCCCAGGATGCGACCCACATCAATCGACTAACACCCAGGTATTCATTTTACTGATGGGTGAACATAGACAACTGGTGTAAAGAAACACGGCTAATGTTCCTACCCTCGCTGGGGATCGAACCCAAACATCGCAGTGTAAAGCGAGAACTTTAGCCACCAGGCCGTGGAGCACTGTGGTTTTTAAGTGCAAGGGTGTACACCACATAGCTGACTCAACACTTTCGCTGGGCAATTGACTTCCACAAGACTTAATACTTGTGCTGACCAACAGCTGACTCTCACAGAAACTGGAAGTCACCAAACAACAGCACTTACGTAAGGGATAAGTCTAAATCGACTGCTTCCCAATCGCTCGAATTAGGTTACCTAATAAATTACACAAAACAAATGTGCTAACACTGTTTGATCAGTTAGATATAGCTGGTAAACAGACACATGACCTAGCCAAATTCGCTGTTGGTCTAGGAAACAGGAAAAAGACAGTGGAAATTGTGGTAGTAGATGATTTGTCTAAGTCTGCAGATCAGGGGACTAAAAGAGACAGTTACACCGCTGAAAGCAGAGAAGTTCAAATTGGCCTGTCCAGACCTACAGACAGACACTGTCAGCGCAACTGATTTAATTATTAGAAGTGATTATTATCACTGTTTTGTGCAAAATATAATAAATAAATACATATGATGTTCACTTGCTAAAAACAGCTGGAGGCCATATAATATGTAGCCCAATTCCCTTTCAAAGTGGGACAGAAGCTAATGTTGATTCAGTGGAAAATGTACTAGTTACGAGAATAACCGCTGATCATGTACCACAACAGAAATTATCATTACTGGAAGAAATGAATGAACCAGTTGATAAGTTGTGGAATTTAGATGCGATAGGTATTGATGTAAATAAACCAAGCCCACAAGAGTCTCAGACTTATAACCAATATTTGGACACTGTCAAATATAAAGATGGACAGTATTGGGTTAGGTTACCATGGAAATTAAATCCACCACATCTGCCTAGCAATTATCGCATGGCTTTCGGACAAATGAAAGCACAAATACATGAGCTCAAAGAATCCAGAGCTCCTGACTATATATGTTAATATCATACAAGAACAGTTGGACAATGCTTTCATTGAGGAAGTAGTCGAAGACAAGTTGAAGACAGAAGCTCATTCTCCCGCACCATAGAGTCAGAAAAGATTCTGAAACCACTCCACTACGTGTTGTATACAATTACAGTGCACGTGCTAATAAAAAGATGCCGCAAGTCTTAACGACTGTCTGAGAAGCTTGGAGACGTGCTTAAAAAAATCGCACAAATCCCTATGCCTATACGACTGATATTTCCAAAGCTTTCTTAAGAGCAGTACTACAAGTAGTAGATTATACTCGATTCCTGTGGCCAGAAAATCCACATGATTCTCAGAGTCCTGTGAAAAACATATCGTTTTAAGTCTAATTTGTTTGGCGCTCATATTACCTGTTGTAACGTAATCAAATCAAATCAAATCAAATCAAGTTTATTCTCTATAAGGGTTACAATGTGGGGTTTACAGGATTTGGATATTGTGTGGTTTACATGTTATAAAATACTAATTACAGAGGGGGCCACTAGGACATCTAGCATGGCTAGGCATTTCGGGCAGACTTAGATTAATTCTTAACATTAAATCCTTACAGATTATGGTATTAAGGCTAAGTGACTACATTATAATTTGTGAGTTTAGCAACGTGAATGCTTTTGTTTTGGCACAATACAAAGTGTCTATATTGGAGTATCATAGGCAAACTTATGACTAGTTAGGATTCATCATTTTAAGTTTAAGATTAGTATTTCTGTGTTTACAGTCAGTGGATGAGTGAGTGTAATTGTGAACCACTAGGTGGTTATCACGTAGTTAGTTGTCGGGGTGTATCAGGGAGATAAGATGTTTTCTAACTGTAGTTTTGAAAGTGATGAGTGTGTCTGCAGTTCTAGAGTATTCAGGGAGGGTGTTCCAGATTTTAGGTCCTTTGAAATACATTGAATTTTTGTAAAGGTTTAGTCGGACACGGGGAATATCATAGAGATGTTTGTGTCTGGTGTTATGCCTGTGGGTTCAGTCACAACTATCAAGAATGCATTTTAGGTCAAGGTTAATATTGGAATTTAAGGTCCTGTAGATGTAGATTGCACAGTAGTAAGTGTGGATGTACTGAACAGGGAGTAAGTTTAGATCTATGAAGAGTAGGGGGGGGGGTGTTGCCAGGGATGGGATTTAGTGATTATTCTTACTGCGGCTTTTTGTTGGGTTATTATTGGCTTTAGGTGTGTTGCTGCAGTTGAACCCCAAGCACAGATAGCATAGGTGAGGTATGGATATATAAGTGAAAGGTAAAGTGTGAGAAGGGCAGTTTGCGACACGTAGTATCGTATCTTGGAGAGGATCCCCACCGTTTTGGATACTTTTTTTATGTGTTGGATATGGGTGCTGAAATTTAGGTTGTTGTCGAGGTATAGGCCAAGGAATTTGCCCTCATTATGTCTGGCAATTAGAGTGTTGTCGATCTTAATGTTAAGTTGCGCAACTCCTGCTCTGCTACCAAACATAATATAGTAGGTTTTGTCAGTGTTAAGTGTAAGTTTATTGGCTGTCATCCAAGTCGATATTTTGAGCAGCTCCTCGTTAACAATGGTGTTGAGGGTGGCAAGATTAGGGTGGGAGATGACATAAGTCGTGTCGTCAGTAAAGAGAATGGATTTCAGGTGTTGGGATATGTTTGGAAGATCATTGATGTAAATGAGGAAGAGCAGGGGCCCAAGGACACTTCCCTGCGGAACTCCAGTATCAAGTGACCGTATTGATGAGGCTGTGTCTTTAAAGGTGACATACTGATACTTATTAGTTAGTTTAATATGTTTATTATGCACCCCATACCCATCCTGTGGGCGGTAGTCAAAAGATTACAGAGGTACATAATTGGTCCAGGGACTGGACTCCAAAGTTTTGATAGCTGAGCAAGTTACAGAGGTAATGAACTCACAATTTACAAAGGTAATGTACTCACAATTTACAAAGGTAATGAACTCCAGGTAGGTCTGGTCACAATCATGACAAGTTACAAAGGTATCTACAGATTACAGAAGTACGTAATGGGTCCAGGGACTGGGCCCCCAAAGTTTTGATAGCTGAACTAGGTACAAAGGTAATGAGCTCACAAGTTGCAAAGGTAATGAATTCTGTAAGAATGGTTACTTACGTTTATACATGGCTACAATCATGAACAAATTATAGTGTAATGAGCAATTCACTCTTCCACACCCGGTCACAACTGTAATAAGTTATTGGTGCAAATATTGATTGTTGAGACACACACACACACACACACACATACACACACACACACACACACACACACACACACACACACACACACACACACACGCACGCAACCACAAATAGGTGAGTACACACACAGACACACACACATAGATGAATAGATGAGACGGGAGAAAGAGACTACATAGCAGGTACACTTCAGTCTGGGGAACACAAAGTGGTCATTGCAGTGATGTATAATCCACCACAGAACTGCAGGAGGCCAAGAGAGGAATATGAAGAGAGCAACAGAGCAATGGTGGACACACTTGCTGAGGTGGCAAGAAGAGCTCACTCCAGCAGAACAAAGTTGCTGGTTATGGGGGATTTCAACCACAGGGAGATTGACTGGGAAAACTTGGAGCCACATGGGGGTCCCGAAACATGGAGAGCCAGAATGTTGGACGTGGTGCTGGAAAACCTCATGCACCAACATGTTAAGGACACTACCAGAGTGAGAGGGGAGGATGAACCAGCAAGATTGGACCTTGTGTTCACCCTGGGCAGCTCAGATATTGAGGACATCAAGTATGAGAGTCCCCTAGGAGCTAGCGACCACGTGGTTCTGTGCTCTGAATACATAGTAGAGCTGCAAGTGGAGAGAATAACAGGAGTTGAATGGGAAAAGCCTGACTATAAAAGAGGGGACTACATAGGGTTGAAGAACTTCCTGCGGGAGGTCCAGTGGGACAGAGAACTGGCAGGAAAGCCAGTAAATGAAATGATGGAATATGTAACAACAAAATGCAAGGAGGCAGTGGAAAGGTTTATTCCCAAGGGCAACAGTAACAACGGGAAGACCAGAACGAGCCCCTGGTTTACCCAACGGTGTAAGGAGGCAAAAACAAAATGCAATAGAGAATGGAAAAAGTACAGAAGGCAGAGAACACACGAAAATAGGGAGATCAGTCGCAGAGCCAGGAATGAGTACGCACAGGTAAGGAGGGAGGCCCAGCGACAGTATGAAAATGACATAGCATCGAGAATCAAGACTGACCCGAAACTGTTGTATAGCCACATCAGGAGGAAGACAACAGTCAAAGACCAGGTGATCAGATTAAGGACAGAAGGTGGAGAACTCACAAGAAATGATCAGGAGGTATGTGAGGAGCTGAACAGGAGATTTAAGGAAGTTTTTACAGTAGAGACAGGAAGGGCTGTGGGAAGACAGCACAGAAGGGAACATCAAGAGGGAATATACCAACAAGTGTTGGATGACATACGAACAACTGAGGAGGAGGTGAAGAAGCTCTTAAGTGACCTTGACACCTCAAAGGCGATGGGACCGGACAACATCTCCCCATGGGTCCTTAGAGAAGGAGCAGAGATGCTGTGCGTGCCTCTAACCACAATCTTCAACACATCCCTTGAAACTGGGCAACTACCTGAGAAATGGAAGACAGCTAATGTAGTCCCCATATTTAAGAAAGGAAACAGAAACGAGGCACTAAACTACAGACCTGTGTCTCTGACATGTATTGTGTGCAAAGTCATGGAGAAGATTATCAGGAGGAGAGTGGTCGAACACCTGGAAAGGAACAAGATTATAAATGAAAACCAGCATGGGTTCATCACAAACCTCCTGGAGTTTTATGACAAGGTAACAGAAGTAAGACACGAGAGAGAGGGGTGGGTAGATTGCGTTTTCCTAGACTGCAGGAAGGCCTTTGACACAGTTCCCCACAAGAGATTAGTGCAGAAGCTGGAGGATCAGGCGCACGTAAAAGGGAGGGCACTGCAATGGATAAGGGAATACCTGACAGGGAGGCAGCAACGAGTCATGGTACGTGAAGAGGTATCACATTGGGCGCCTGTTACGAGCGGGGTCCCACAGGGGTCAGTTCTAGGACCAGTGCTATTTTTGATATATGTGAACGACATGATGGAAGGAATAGACTCTGAAGTGTCCCTGTTCGCAGATGACGTGAAGTTGATGAGAAGAATTAAATCGGACGAGGATGAGGCAGGACTGCAAAGAGACCTGGACAGGCTGGACATGTGGTCCAGCAACTGGCTTCTCGAATTCAATCCAGCCAAATGCAAAGTCATGAAGATTGGGGAGGGGCAAAGAAGATCGCAGACAGAGTATAGGCTAGGTGGACAAAGACTACAGACCTCACTCAGGGAGAAAGACCTTGGGGTGACCATAACACCGAGCACATCACCGGAGGCACACATCAACCAAATAACCGCTGCAGCATACGGGCGCCTGGCAAACCTGAGAATAGCGTTCCGATACCTTAATAAGGAATCGTTCAAGACACTGTACACTGTGTATGTTAGGTCCATACTGGAGTATGCAGCACCAGTCTGGAACCCACACCTGGTCAAGCACGTCAAGAAGTTAGAGAAAGTACAAAGGTTTGCAACAAGGCTAGTCCCAGAGCTCAAGGGAATGTCGTACGAGGAAAGGTTAAGGGAAATCGGACTGACGACACTGGAGGACAGAAGGGTCAGGGGAGACATGATAACGACATACAAGATACTGCGGGGAATAGACAAGGTGGACAGAGATAGGATGTTCCAGAGAGGGGACACAGGGACAAGAGGTCACAACTGGAAGCTGAAGACTCAGACGAGTCACAGGGACGTTAGGAAGTATTTCTTCAGTCATAGAGTTATCAGCAAGTGGAATAGCCTAGCAAGTGAAGTAGTGGAGGCAGGAACCATACATAGTTTTAAGAAGAGGTATGACAAATCTCAGGAAGCAGAGAGAGAGAGGATCCAGTAGCGATCAGTGAAGAGGCGGGGCCAGGAGCTGAGTCTCGACCCCTGCAACCACAATTAGGTGAGTACAATTAGGTGAGTACACACACACACACACACACACACACACACACACAATTAGGTGAGTACACACACACACACACACACACACAATTAGGTGAGTACACACACACACACACAGGGCCAGGAGCTAGGACTCGACCCCTGCAACCACAAATAGGTGAGTACACACAAACACACACACACACACACACACACACACACACACACACACACACACACACACACAATTAGGTGAGTACACACACACACACACACACACACACACACACACACACACACACACACACAATTAGGTGAGTACACACACACACACACACACACACACACACACACACAATTAGGTGAGTACACACACACACACACACACACACACACACACACACACACACACACACACACACACACACACACACACACACACAATTAGAAAGGTAGGATTTAAAATAAGCAAGCGCATGGCCTCTTATACCATAGTGGTCAAGTTTGTGGAGTAGGATGCCGTGGTCTACTGTGTCAAAAGCTTTTCTTAGGTCAATAAAAATTCCTAGCGGATATTCCTTATGTTCCAATGCTGTGTAAAGCAGGTCTAGCATTTTTATAATTCCATCATTAGTGCTTTTATTTTTCCTGAACCCAAATTGGCAGGGGTTGAGTATGTTTTGTGCCGTTATAAATTAATATAGTCTCCTGTGCACGAGTTTCTCGAATATTTTGGATAGCAATGGTAAGTTTAATATTGGCCTATAGTTTTTTACATCTGTAGGGTAACCTCCTTTATGTTACGTATAGTAACAAGTGACCTATCCTTTCTGGGGTAACATAATGTGACATATTGTGACAATGCGACCCATGTTTCTTATTATAACATAATGTGACACATTCTGCACTTATAACATTACAATTCATGATAAAAGTCGTAGACAAAATGTGATCCATGCTGCCCGCGGTAACAATGTGACGCAAGATGCGTATGGCCCTGTACTGTGACAAATGTTGTCTGTGACAACACAATGTTACACCTTGTGCCTGTGATAACATAATGTGTCCATGCTATTTGTTGAAACATAACGTGACCGTGTTATCTTAGGTAACATAACGTTACCCACGTCAACAATGGTAACATTGTACGACCAATGCTGCATATGGTAACACACAGCGATCAGTGCTGCATGGGGACGATTAAAGTGGTCATTGCTGATTGTGGTAGCACAATGTGACCCATACTGCCTATAGTCAAATGAGGTCACACGTGTTGTCCCTTAACGAAATGTGACCTATGATGCCGGTTGTAACATAATGTGACCCAATACTGTCTATATTAACGTTTTGATTTGACCCTACAGACTTGTACACAGGGAATCAGGGTCATCCACAGGATCAGAGACAGAGGAAGAGGTCATTACTGAGACCTTAGGTCACTCTAAGAATAGTTTAATCTGATTAATATGGTAGACCTTACCTGTGTTAGGTGTATCAGGAGGTGCTACCATGTAGTTTAAATCAGGATTCTTTTTGATTACCTGCATCCGTCCCATAAACCTTGCTTTCAAGGTATACCTCGAGTATACCTAGAGAGGGTTTCGGGGTTCAATGCCCCCGCGGTTCGGTCTGAGATCAGTCCTCGTGGTGGATCAGGGTCTGATCAACTAGGCTGTTACTGCTGGCCGCACGAAAGCTGACGTACAAACCAGAGCCCGGCTGGTCAGGTACTGACTTCAGGTGCCTGTCCGGTGCCTTCTTGAAGTCAGCCAGGGGTCTATTGGTAATCCCCCTTATGTATGCTGGGAGGCAACTGAACAGTCTTGGGCCCCTGAAACTTACTATGTTGTCTCTCAATGTACTCGTGGCGCCCCTACTTCTCATTGGGGGAATGTCGAATCTCTTTTGCTTTCATAGGGAGTGATTTTCGTGTGCAAGTCTGGTACTAATCTCTCTAGGATTTTTCATGTGTATATGTTCATGTATCTCTCTGGCCTGCATTCCAGGGAATACAATTCAATGGCCTTCAACCATTCCCAGTAATTTAGGTGCCTTATCGTATTTATATGTGCCGTGAAAGTTCTTTGTACACTCTCCAGGTTAGCAATTTCGCCTGCCTTGAAGGGGGGCAGAGGGCAGGTGTGACCTGTCATGACACAGACTTTCTTCCCTCAGTTTTTGCTGCGGTACTGTCCTCACCCCACATGTTATCGTAAAACAAGAATTTACGCAATGTGTCCCAGACATTTAAGAGTAACCATAGCTCCAGAACCTCCCAGTCATCAAAGTTGGAACTTATGTCTTTCTTACTCGAGGTCAGTGGCGTTTTCTATGCAATATTGCTAAACTGACTTTTGGTTATTGGGAGTTTCCAGTCTCGGTTTTTCTAACAGGACAACGCTTGCAAGTACGAAAGTTACTCCATACGTACCAACAATGCAGATATTACCAGCGTTTTGGCCATCCAGCAAAATGTAGATTAGTAACGGAATACCTGGTCTGTGGGGCAGCTGACCACAAAAACCTTCCTGAAAGAACTACCCCCCCCCCCACTTTCCTAAACTGTAAGGAGCTCACTCTGCAAATTCCTGACATTGCCGTAATTCAAACAATAATAAGCATAGGTTTACCTACCTGGATGTTGTTCAGAGGGACGACCTCCCCGCGGCCCAGACCTTGAACCAGCCTTCACTTAATACAATCTCTGAAAGTGTCAGAGATTCTAAATGTACGTGTTTTATTATGTTTTAAGAAATATTTTTCTGGACTTAATAGCCTCACGGTAAGTGAATAATAATAATAATAATAATAATAATAATAATAATAATAATAATAATAATAATAATAATAATAATAATAATAATGAACATTATTTTAAGAGGTGTATTTTCAAATTTTACGCATATCCAGGCTGAGCTTATATTTTATTCACAGGAAGAATGGAGAAGGGAAAGAGGAAGAAGAAAGGAGACATAGAGATCACCAAGAATGTTGTGGCTGAGAGAGAAAACGGACGTGAGAATAGTGACACTGAACCTCCTGGGAAAATAAAACAAAGGAAAACTGGAAGCAGAATTAAGGAACAAATGAAAGTAAGAGGTGGACGTCGTGATAGAAATAATAATCTTGACTATCAAATAAAAACCAGGAAGAGTCAAGGAGGCAAGAAAATAAATAATAAAAGGAAAAAGGGAAATAAAAAGAGTGTAATCAAGACGAAGGAAAACACTGAATATGGTGAAGAAATAAGAAAGTTTAAAAAGACGAATGAAGGAAAGATGAAAAAAGACAGAAGAGTTAATAGGAAAATTAAGAAAGATATTAAGAAATACTGGATAAAGAATAAAAACAATATTATCAGGAAAGAAAAAGAGAAGAGTGCAAAAATGACTCAGAGTTTTCCAGATTTTCACGGGATAGTCGACATTAATTCAAGAAAAGGAGAGAAGAAAGAAAAAAAGTGGATGAGAAAAGGCGATGAAATATATAGACAACATAAATTTAAAAAATCAGAAAAGAAAGAACGTCTTCAAAAAAGTAAGAAGAAAAATGTCAAGAAAAAAATATCGAACGAAAACAAGTCCCATAGAGACAGCGACAAGGATAAAGAAGGGAAGAAAATACACAAGGAGAGGAAGAGAACTATCGGAAAGTCTAGTAGACACAGCAACAGTTGGAGACGCAAGAAGATCAAAGAGAAAAAAGGCCCCGGTGGGAAGGTTGGTGGACAGCCTGGCAGAGACCCCTACGACCGGGCACACAAGGCAATGACACACTGGAAAGGCCTCAGTAGAAAAACTGGCGGCAAACCCTGCAGGAACTGCAAAAGAATAAGTCACAATTGGAATAAACTCGACGAGAAGAAAGCCGAAAAGGAATCCAGAAAGAGCAAATCGAAATCCCACGACAGAAGGAAAAGTAGTGGGAAAACTGACTTAGTTAAGAAGAAGAGGATGAAGGTGAGAAGGAAGAAGACTCATAACAAAGGACATTCCATAGAGAAAGAATCCAGTCATGAAGACGACTACTGCATGAAACAAGTGAAAGCTTGCCAGAGGTTCGGCGGCAGCTGCCTGGGCAAGGGCAAGAAATGTAAGCACATCTTAAAGACGTTTCGGTTCGGTTCCTGCCATCCTTGCAAGTGTTGTAAAAACAGTAAGTGCTTTATTTAGTTCGTACTGTAGTGAACCTGTGTACTGTGTTATTGAGAAACATCCAAAGACAGCACATTAGGTGTTTTGTAAAGTTAGTGAGAAACGCAAGCTCTTGTCGTAGTCGTAGAAACGAGAAAAGTGTTTTGATTATCGTTGCATCTGTAATAAAGAATATTAAATTTCAAGAAGTCTTGTAGCTCCTTTAGAAACTCTACCTATTTAATGAAGACGGACTTTTTAAATTCGTCTTTCTCTTCTCAACAGCTTAAATCTATGAAATGAAAATTGGGTTACTTAGACCCGTATGAGCTGAAACAAACCCAAAAGTCTTGAATAAGTTGAAAATAGTAGAAACTGGCTTAGTCAAGATGTTTTCAAATGATAAAGTGTTTAATTATCACTTACATACCTTTATTTTTTGCTATCTTAGCCTCAGACTTGTCTATGGAGATGCTCATCTCTTTCTGAGAGAACTTATGTCAAATATTCAGTATTCAGGAAATACATAACTTGACCTGACCTTGGCTGTCTCCTCATCTCTCAATGCTTTGACCTCTTTGCTGGTTATCAACCTGCTTCTACTCATTCGCAACAATTTAATCGGATCCGAACATCGTCCAGTTTTCATTTATTACATGCTGACTTCTGGTGACTTGTTGCAGAGACGGTGTTTTCAATTTTATTATTTACATTTCTAGTCATTTACCATTTGCCAAAAAATGAAAAAGCCTGTCAAAAAACATTAATAAGGATAAATCCTCTAGTTTATATCTGAGAACTAGTTTAAAAGTAAGTTCCTCTGCTTAACGATGAATATTTTTTTTATTTTTTTTTTCACTAGCTTGTAAAGCGAAAAAGAAATGCAGGATTGTTGGCGGATCCTGCAGAAAGTCTTGTGTGAAGGAAGAAAGGGAGGTGAAGAAAGGCTGCAAAGGTGGAAAATGCAAGTGTTGCGCACCAGGTGAGGCCCCTGACCTGTTGGTAGGTTGATCAAAAAATGAAAAACATTGATCATCGCTCATTTAATAACAGCTGATTTACCAAGAGTGTGCCAAGTATAATTCAATTGACAATCTGAACTGTAGCAATTGCATATATAAGAGTCACATTGCTTAAGACTTTTATTTATCAAGTTATTAGAAGTGATTTAATTCCCCTAAACTCTCTTTGACTGTATAATAATAATAATAATAACAACAACAACAACAACAACAACAACAACAACAACAACAACAACAAACAACAACAACAACAACAACAACAACAACAACAACAACAACAACAACAACAACAACAACAACAACAACAACAACAACAACAACAACAACAACAACAACAACAACAACAACAACAACAACAATAATTGAGCTGAGATTTATGTCCATCGTTTAGGAAAAAGAAGTGAAACCAAACAAAGTAATTAGTATTAGCCCGCCCACATATGAGACGACATTGCTGAGTCTTTCCTACTCCAGAGTGTTACGTCGACAAGAAGTGTAAGAAGAAAGGAGGCACCTGCAAAAAACAGTGTTCATCGGGTGAGCAGAGGATCAAGAAGGGTTGTCGACAAGCTGACTGTCGTTGCTGTGTTCCTTCTCACAGTTAGTACCAGTGTCCCTAAGTTATGGATGAGATGACTGCTGTTGCTGTGTTCCTTCTCACAGTTAGTACCAGTGTCCCTAAGTTATGGATGAGATGACTGCTGTTGCTGTGTTCCTTCTCACAGTTAGTACCAGTGTCCCTAAGTTATGCATGAGATGACTGCTGTTGCTGTGTTCCTTCTCACAGTTAGTACCAGTGTCCCTAAGTTATGGATGAGATGAGTGCTGTTGCTGTGTTCTTTCTCACAGTTAGTACCAGTGTTCCTAAGTTGTGGAGGAGATAACTGGTATTGCTGTGTTCCTTCTCACAGTTAGTATCCATGAGTTTAATGTACCGAGAAGGAATCATTCACAGGGGTTATAAAATTCTTATGCAGCAAGACAACAACGTGTATGCAAGTATATTTTTATGAATGAATATATTCATGTACTCACCTAATTGTGGTTGCAGGGGTCGAATGAGAGCTTCAGGCCCCGTCTCTTCACTGGTCGCTACTATATGTATGTATGTAGGTATGAATGTACGTATGTACTCACCTAATTGTGGTTACGGGGGTCGAGACTCAGCTCCTGGCCCCGCCTCTTCACTGACCGCTACTGGGTCCTCCCTCTTCCTGCTCCATGAGCTTTATCATACCTCGTCTTAAAACTATGTATGGTTCCTGCCTCCACTACATCGCTTGCAAGACTATTCCACTTCCTAACTACTCTGTGGCTGAAGAAATACTTCCTAACATCCCTCTGACTCATCTGAGTCTTCAGCTTCCAATTGTGACCCCTTGTTTCTGTGTCCCATCTCTGGAACATCCTGTCTTTGTCGACCTTGTCTATTCCACGCAGTATTTTGTATGTCGTTATCATGTCTCCCCTGACCCTCTTGTCCTCCGGTGTCGTCAGACCGATTTCCCTTAACTTTTCTTCATAGGACATTCCTCTTAGCTCTGGAACTAGCCTTGTTGCAAACCTTTGCACTTTCTCTAATTTTTTGACGTGTTGACCAGGTGTGGGTTCCAAACTGGTGCTGCGTACTCCAGTATGGGCCTGACGTACAGAGTGTATAAAGTCTTGAACGATTCCTTACTGAGGTACCGGAACGCTATTCTCGGGTTTGCCAAGCGCCCATATGCCGCTGCAGTTATCTGGTTAATGTGTGCTTCTGGCGATGTAGTCAGTATTATACTCACTCCTAGGTCTTTCTCCTTGAGTGAGGTTTGCAGTCTTTGGCCTCCTAGCCTATACTCTGTCTGCGGTCTTCTTTGCCCTTCTCCGATCTTCATGACTTTGCATTTGACGGGGTTAAATTCTAGGAGCCAGTTGCTGGACCACGCATCCAGCCTGCCCAGGCCTCTTTGTAGACCTGTCTGGTCCGCAATTGATTTAATTCTCCTCATTAACTTCACATCGTCTGCAAACAGGGACACTTCTGAGTCTATCCCTTCCGTCATGTCGTTCACATATACCAAGTATAATACTGGTCACAGGACTGATCCCTGTGTGACCCCGCTCGTCACAGGTGCCCACTGTGATACCTCATCACGGACCATGACTCGCTGTTGCCTCCCTGTTAGGTATTCTTTGATCCATTGCAGTCCCCTTCTTGTTACATGTGCCTGATCCTCTAGCTTCTGTACTGATCTCTTGTGAAGAACTGTGTCGAAGGCCTTCTTGCAGTCCAAGAAAATGCAATCAACCCACCCCTCCCTCTCATTTCTTACTTCAGTTACCTTGTCATAAAACTTTAGTAGGTAACACAGGATTTGCCTTCCATAAATCCGTGCTGGCTGTCGTTTATAATCTTGTTCCGCTTCAGGTGCTCCACCACTCTCCTGATAATCTTCTCCATGACTTTGCATACTATACACGTCAGTGACACTGGTCTATAATTTAGTGTTTCATTTCTGTCTCATTTCGTAAAGATGGGGACTACATTTGCCATCTTCAATACTTCAGGTAGTTGCCCAGTTTCAAGGGAAGTGTTGAAGATTTTTGTTAGTGGCATGCACAGTGTCTCTGTTTCCTCTCTATGGACCCACAGAGAGATGTCCGGTCCCATTGCCTTTGAGGTATCAAGGTCACTTAGGAGCTTCTTCACCTCCTCACCTTGTTGGTGTACCCCACTGTTTTGTCTTCCAAGTGTCCCTTCAGCCTCAACCGTAAATACTTCCTGAAATCTGATGTTAAGCTCCTCACATAATTCTTGGTCATTTCTTGTGAACTCCCCACCTTCTTTCCTCAGCCTGATTACCTAGTCTCTGACTGCTGTCTTCCTCCTGATGTGGCTGTAAAGAAGTTTCGGGTCAGACTTGACTTTCAATGTCATGTCGTTTTCATACTGTATGCATGTATGTATGTATGTATGTATGTATGTGCGTTAACCTTTGTGTTTACATAAATGTACGAAGTTATACTTGGGCGAAACTCGGACGTGAAGCTGTGAGAATCTATATTGCCATTCTGGCTGCGAACTATAAGAAATGAGTTTATAAAATATAAAGTTATATATACATAATTACAACGTATTTAAAGAGATTATATGATTTTACACACATAAGATTAGCCTTTGTGGTTGTGTTTAATAACGAATTTAACAGGCAAATATGTGTATGACTTGAAAAGTCATCTTGAAATTGATGACTCAGACTCACTGAAGGTATACAATATTTGCTTCTTTATTAACATGTATACAGAACTGTATACATGTTAATAAACAGTAGGGAACCCATAAATAATTGTGTAATGTAAAAACTCCTAGCGAAATTTTAATATCATCCATTAGCATACTCCAGCATACCAAAGTCGCAACCAATGGTATCTCACAGTAGCTCACAAAACTGAAGTTGGTTTAAAATAATTTTACTTAATAAAATGCCGTTTTCTTGAACAGTTGTCATTATTTTATACCAGTCTACAGCAGCTTATACAAATAATCACATGAAAGTTACGACACATGTGCAACATCTGGTTATCTTTATTGTAGACGTTTCGCCATCCAGTGGCTTTATCAATACAGATTCTAGGGCATAATTGGAAGACAGTAGAACTATATACAAAAGATGAGGTAATCAGTCCCTCAGCCTTGGAGTTAGTGTTCACAGCATCGTGGTGGAGGAGAATCTGGAGCAAAGGCAAGAAGACTGACGGTTATATAGGCGTCAGTGGATAAGGACGTGCAGCAGACGAGGGCATAGTCACTGGTAGGCGGGATTCCCCAGTGGAAGTAGGTCCTACCCAAAGAGATGGGTTAGTTGTAGCAGCCGTGAAGAAGGTCTTGTAGATGTCCTCTGAACCAAGATGCCATGATGTTGCATTGTCTGACAAGTTGTGTAAGAAAGGTATAAAATACCCATCTCTTTGGGAAGGACCTACTTCCACTGGGGAATCCCGCCTACCAGTGACTATGCCCTCGTCTGCTTCCCGTCCTGATCCACTGACGCCTATATAACCGCCAGTCTTCTTGCCTTTGCTCCAGATTCTCCTCCACCACGATGCTGTGAACACTAACTCCAAGGCTGAGGGACTGATTACCTCATCTTTTGTATATAGTTCTACTGTCTTCCAATTATGTCCTAGAATCTGTATTGATAAAGCCACTGGATGGCGAAACGTCTACAATAAAGATATCCAGATGTTGCACATGTGTCCTAACTTTCATATTGTTGGTATTTTATACCTTTCTTGCACAAATAATCACAGTTCGAGTGTACTGACCATTGCATCGTAGTATGAAGTGTCGTTGCACATAAATTTATATCATTACATGCTGCTTTGCAGGCTGCAGTGCGAAGAAGTGTAAGCAGCAGGGAGGTGTGTGCAAGACGAGATGCTCTGACGATGATAAAAGGAACAGTAAAGGTTGCCGGGGCTCAAACTGCCATTGCTGCGTTAAAACACGTCAGTAACTACCTCAGTGTTCCATTGCTGAATAGTGTAAATTTATTGATTAAATGCAAAATATATTGTCACCAATGTGCGTGATTGCTTTTTCTAAGTTGAATCAGTAATTTATACTGAAGTGTTTTCATCTTTCCCTAGTAAATACTAGCATTAATATTAAAACTGTGTCGCCTTCAATCACTATTATATCTAGTACTTATGGTGTGATGTTTAGTTTCAGGTGAGTTTTTTTGTTTGAGATGTTACATGAACAAGTTGTCATCAAAATAAGGATGTTTTATTGTTATATTAACACATTTAATTAAGGGTAAACGCCAAACCCTCAGAAGGAATACTCTGAACTCACAGTTGGTCATGCATCGCCTGGGGAATGGAAGACAGTACGTTTGATATGAGTAAAGGCAGGACAAGGGCATTTGATCCAAGGAATTGCATCTCACCGGCATCAAGAATGAATTAAAATATTTGCAAATGTCCTGTATTTTGAGTAACAGCTGTATAAGAACTGCCATACCAGCGATCAATTGCTAACCTTACAAGGCGACCAGTGAGTATGTCTTAGCATCGATTGCATCATTCTTATTAGTTGACCGGAATATACTCAGAAAACTGCTGTGCTCAATTTGCACTCTTCAAGTGTCTTTGTAAGAAGTAGAGTTCCTTTTGTCGTGATTGCAACCATGATTGCCCTCCCGATTATTCAGAGGAATCTTTAATCAAATTGCGAGGAACACCATGCATGTGACATCAGTTGTGGTGTGTGTAAATCTCGGTGTGAGTACTCTGAACATGAAGTCAACAGCGGCTGTAGCGGTTCTGGTTACAAGTGCTGCAGAAGACGTCACAATCCTCACACTCACCCGGCTGTTATGCTGCGACCTGAAACAGAGAGCGTGTCTCGGACGTCTACGCAGCACTCCTGTTTGCGCTGTGACTGTCTGCTACAATAGTCTCTTTACATTTGTAAAAGCTCTGTATTAATGGGGCTTAAAGCCACTTGTGAACTGTAGCGAATAAATCCCCCTCTACTCGTATATGTCGTGGATCCCACGACAATTCTTAGCAGAAGTTAAGACGGAAAACATATGAATAACTCGTAAATATAAACAAGGCGGAGGTTTAGAGATACAAAAAAAAAAAAAAAAAAAAACATACAATTTACTTAATAATAAACACACAAACATGAAGTACTAGAAGAATCAAAACAAATAAAAAGTAAAAACTGAATTATAAAAGTGAATCAAAGATAAGATATGCAAATATACAAGAGCAGCAACAGGTACGACTCCACTGGTGACGTTGTAGACAGTTTCTGTTCCACAGTAGACGAAGGTAACTTGAATAACTCTTTTATAGATGTTGCAGAATATGGTCTCCACCATACATTACAAAAACATACATCAGTCGTATAAAAATGAAAGGTGTACGGCAATTAACACAGTGTCGAGTAGCTGAGCAACCAAGCTGGTGTGGACCGTGATATGACGAGGTGAACCAGGCTGGCTGGAGTCTCGGAGGTGACGAGTGACTACAGACAGTTCCCAGAATGACTCAGGACCACAGTCTGTTCACAGAAGATATGGCTGAAGGTTAAGTAGATTAAATCCACGACTTTTTGAAGTCTGCAGCCTATAATGAGAACCTTCAAAACTAGGGATGCCAAGCCCATGATGGCACTCTTCAGGTCACTTGTTCTATCTAGGCTGGAATATTGCTGCACACTAACAGCATCTTTCAAGGCAGGTGAAATTGCTGACCTAGAAAATGTACAGAGAACCTTCACGGCGCGCATAACGGAGATAAAACACCTCAATTACTGGGAGCGCTTGAGGTTCCTAAACCTGTATTCCCTGGAACGCAGGCGGGAGAGATACATGATTATATACACCTGGAAAATCCTAGAGGGACTAGTACCGAACTTGCACACGAAAATCACTCACTACGAAAGCAAAAGACTTGGCAGACGATGCAACGTCCCCCCAATGAAAAGCAGGGGTGTCACTAGCACGTTAAGAGACCATGCAATAAGTGTCAGGGGCCCGAGACTGTTCAACTGCCTCCCAGCATACATAAGGGGGATTACCAACAGACCCCTGGCAGTCTTCAAGCTGGCACTGGACAAGAACCTAAAGTCGGTTCCTGATCAGCCGGGCTGTGGCTCGTACGTTGGTTTGCGTGCAGCCAGCAGCAACAGCCTGGTTGATCAGGCTCTGATCCACCAGGAGGCCTGGTCACAGACCGGGCCGCGGGGGCGTTGACCCCCGGAACTCTCTCCAGGTTGCTTCCAGGTATATGATTCCTCGTAGAACCCTCCTCAAGGTGGATAGATGGAGCCTCTGAGAGATAAGGACAAGATGATTTTCAATTTCTGTGGCAACTTTAAGAAGGCTTGAAATTCTAGCAGCGGCAACCCTAAGAACGGGAACCGGGTCTGGAGAGCACTTGTCATTCAGTTCCCGAACTTTTTCCAAACTGCTCTCATAACGGAAGCGACGCTAGAAAAATAATCCTGCCACAAAGTTTTAATTCAGTTTAATATGTTTGTTATGCCCCCCATACCCATCCTGTGGGCGGTAGTCACCACATACCCATCCTGTGGGCGGTAGTCACCACATACCCATCCTGTGGGCGGTAGTCACCACATACCCATCCTGTGGGTGGTAGTCACCACATACCCATCCTGTGGGCGGTAGTCACCACATACACCATCCGTGGGCGGTAGTCACCCCATACCCATCCTGTGGGCGGTAGTCACCACATACCCATCCTGTGGGCGGTAGTCACCACATACCCATCCGTGGGCGTAGTCACCCCAACCCACCGTGGGCGGTAGTCACCACAAAAACCCACCCTTTGGGGCGGTATCACCACATACCCATCCTTGGGGGGCGGTAGTCACCCCCCAACCCATCCTGGGGGCGGTAGTCACCACATACCCATCCTGTGGGGGGAGTCACCACAACCCATCCTGTGGGGGGATCACCACATCCCCACCCTGGGGGCGGTATCACCAATACCCATCCTGTGGGGGGTAGTCACCAAAAACCCCACCCGTGGGGGGTATCACCACAACCCATCCTTGGGCGTAGTCACCACATCCCATCCTGGGGGGCGTATCACCACAAACCCTCCTGTGGGGGGTAGTAAAAAAATTACAAAGGTACAAAATGGGTCCATGACTGGACCCAAATTTTATGTAGCTAACTATTACAAAGGAATGAACTCCGGGTAATCGGCCCCACAAAATCATGGCAATTACAGAGGTAATGAATCACTTCACTCCTATACATGGACATCATAAAAAATTATAAAGTAAAAACCACGAACGTCCACACCTGGTCAAAATTTGTAATGATTAAAATACAAATTAAGTGGGTCATACACACACACAGGGCCCCCACACACAATGCACACAGCGTACAAAAAAAGCATACACACAACACCCACCCCACACAAAAACCAAACCACACACACACACACACACCCACACACACAACACACACCCCCAAAAACACACACACACAACCACACACCACACACACACACACACAACACAATCAGGGAGAAGATTATTCAAAAGAGTGTGAAACCAAAAAGGAAATGACTCACACAGCACCACAGGGTTTCAGGGAGGGAAAATCCTGTGTCACAAACCTACGGATTTTCTATGACAGTGACAGCAGTAAGACAAGGAGAGAAGGGTGGGGGGATTGCATTTTCTTGGACTGCAAGAAGGCGTTTGACACGTTCCACACAAGAATGGTGCAAAAACTGGAGACCAACAGGGAAACGGGAAAGGGACTACAATGGACAGGGAATACTGTCAGGAAGACACACGAGTCATGGTACGTGGGGAGGGGTCAGAGTGGGCACCTGGCCACGGGGTCCCGCAGGGGGCATCCTAGACCATGCTTTTTCTGTATTTGTGAACGCATGACGGAAGAATAGACTCTGAGGTTCCCGTTTGCAGATGACGGAAATTTATGAGAAAATTCACTCGATCAAGACCAGCGAACCAAAGGGACTGGGCAGGCGCAGACCTGGGCCACAAATTGCTCCTGGAGTTCAATCCCACCAAGTGAAAGTCATAAATTGGGGGAAGGGGAAAGAAAGGGCCCCAACGGAGTACATCGGGGGTCAGAGACTACAAACCTCACTCAAGGGAAAAAAACCGGGTGATATAACACCAGGGACATCCCTGAAGCGCACATCAACCCAAAAAACTGCGCAGCATATGGGCGCCTAGCAAACCTCAGAACAGCATTTCCCACATCTTAATAAGGAATCATTCAGACCCCGTACACCGTGTTTTAGGCCCTATTGGGTATGCGGCACCATTTTGGGAAACCCCCACCTAGCCAAGCACGTGAAGAAACAAGAAAGTGCAAAGGGTTTTAACAAGACTAGTCCCAACTAAGAGTATGTCCTACGGAGAGGTTAAGGGGGAAAAAACCTGACGACACTGGGGGGAAGGAAAGATAGGGGGACATGAAACACATCAAAATACTGAGAGGGTTGACAAAGGGGGACAAAAACAGGGTTTCCCGGGTTTTGGGCACGTAAAAGGGGACACAGTTGGAAGCTGAAGACACAGATAATCACAGGGGTGTTAGGAAAAATTTTTCAGCCACAAGTAGTCAGTAAGGGAAATTTGGGGGCGAGTAGGGAGGGGAGGATCCTACATAGCTTTAAGCAGAGGTATGTAAACTCACGCCAGGGAGAGTGGGCCCATTTCGATCATGAAGAGGCGGGCCAGGAGCTCGACTCGACCCCCGCAAACCCCAAATAGTGATACAACAAGTGAGTACACACACACCACACCAACACACACATAACAACACCACACACACACACACACACACACAACACACACACACACACATACACACACACACACACACACACACACACCACACACACACACACACACCCCACACACACACAACACACACACACACACACACACACACACACACACACACACACACTACACACACACACACACACACACAGCACACATGTGGTAATGCTTTATTTACAGCTAGCAAAGTCAGGGTATTTCTCCAGAATGGTCTGCAATATACCACTGTGGATAAAATACTTAGCCATTTCTTGAACATTTCTGAGTGAGTTGTCTCTAAATTCATTAATTTAATCACACTCCAGTACATAATGACACAAGGTGTGACAATAGTCCATCTGGCAAAGTTTACATTTCGTTTGGTCTACATCTGGTGGTGGTAATTTAACCTGCCAAAGATACTTGTAACCCAGCCGGAGCCGGGCAGTAGTGACATCCAAGTCTGCTTATCTTGTTGGATGCACCATAGACATGTGGCTCCTCGTGCATGATGGAATGATGATAGATGGACTGACTTGTGACATTCTCCCTAAGTCTTAAGTCAATAAAGTTCAATTGAAGTTCTTTTCCTATTATTGTTCTCAACTGACAGCTCAAGATTGTAATCTACTCCCTCTTTGAAAGTATACAGCTTAGCCAATTTATCAGTTCTATCATGCATCTGAAGACCAATGTGAGATGGAATCCACAGCATGTGCACTCTGACTCCACTGTCCACAATCTTATCATACCTATGTCTGGCTGCTGACACAAGCATGCCACAATTTATACTTAATGAGTCGAGAGCATTTATGGATGACAGAGAATCAGTTATAATTAGTGTCAATCTTAGATACATGGGCGCATTTGAGTGCAAGGAGTATGGCAAACAGTTCTGTTTGAAGGGTAGAGGCCCAGTTATAGATGCGTGCTCCAATTTCTTTATGAGAGCCATCACTCTGTATGACAACAGCAGCACTACCAGCTGCACCAGTGGATTGGTGAACAGAACCATCAACGTAAATAATTTGTGAAAGAGTGTTCTGTGTGACTAAGTTATCAATACGGCTTAAGGAATCATGTTTGGCTTCAAGACGAAGCTTTGGTTGTGATTTAAGAAGAGTTTTGGGGGGAAATGGAGGAATGGTAGTTTGGAATGGGGTACTATCCCATGGAGCAGGGAAGTGTCTATGTTGCCTAACTTGACATAGATCATGTAGCTGGTTCATGCGGAGGTCGGTTCCAGTTTTTTCGATCCATGCTGAAGGATGTTCACTAGTGCTGAGGAAAGTTTGGAGGGCTTCTGTGCAGGGGTTTGAATGGGCTAACCTAAACATATTGACCCCAATAAGGATATTTTTTTCAGTAACACTATCTCTAATGCTTGGAATATTAAGTTCTTTCCGCATATTTAAAATTTTGGCAGTACGAGGGCATCCTAGGATGATCCTCATTGCTTCGTTTTGCAGTTTTTCCAGCCCTCCAAGCTTCCAGTCAGACACAAGAGCAAGTAGTGGCGCCGCATAATCAACCAATGATCTAATATAAGCAAGATACATCATTTTCATAATTTTAACATTAGCTCCATACCTGGGATGAAAACCTGCCACAACTCTAATTGCTCTCAGCCTTTCTTTGTATTGGCGACAAAGTCTCGTTACAACAGGTCCAAGTAGTGGAACCTCAAAGCCTAGATACCTGTATCTGCTTACATATTCTAGAAGAGACCCATCATGAAACTGGATCTGACGAACTGTGCCTCTCTGTCGAGGAGGACGCCTGTTGAGTATCTTTGTTTTATCAGTAGAGATTATCAACCCCAGGTCCTGACACGAGGCTAGTACATGATTAAGAATGTTTTGGGTGTTGGAGAATCCGGTGGTGTGAATCATTATATCATCAGCAAAACTAACCATATAAATGATGGGGCTGGCTAGGCATAGCATTAAGTATGGCATTAATCAGAATATTGAAAAGGGTGGGACTAAGCACACCTCCCTGTGGGGTTCCTAATTCAAAATCTTTTAGTTACACTTCTATGTCCCTGGAACAACACAGACGACTTTCTGTTGGACAGGTAACCTTTAATCCAGCGGAGAAGCCATCCTCCAACATCCATTCTGGCAAGTTCACTAATGATTACATGTCGGTTGGCTACATCTAAGCGGATTTAAGGTCAAGGAAGGGTAGTGTATGAGCTGTCAGTGTGCAGAGTGAGAAAGGTGGTAATGCAATGATGCACACTCCTTCATGCATGAAGCCATGCAACCGGGGGACAAGAATTTCCCTTTAAATTCGTGCATAAGAGATTAAGAATCCCTTTCGAATTTTACACAACCCAAGTTAGGGTATTGGCGAAATGATTTTTGTTGATTGGGCTTGGGAATTTTGGGAAATAATGGGGCTTTTGGGTCCATGATTTAGGGAGCTTCCCAGTGACATGTCATCCAAAATTCAAGTAAAGGATTACCGGGTACTCGACACAAAAAATTGAGTTGTTGAAGTAATACCATCCCACCAGGCGCGTGGAGTTCCCCTTATTTATGTGCATAATTTCATAAATTAAAAGGAATGTTGCAGTCATCTGCCTTTGAAGAAATAAACAAACAAATCTCTCCCTTTGCATCAATTTGTCCATTAATTTTGCTGTGTGGTACTGGGAAGACTGCATAGCTAGAGTGACCCAAGCCAAACTCATTCGCCCTATGAAAGGGATGGGGGTGCCGATCCCCCAGTTTGTTCCCTTAATTCTTTTTATGTCCCCCTGCCCGGAAGTGGGGAGGGGCCATTAAAATGTTGACGATTTTTCCCCATTTTGCCCCAGCTCTGTCATACGCTCTCTGCAGCGCAAGGGCATTTTGGGAAGAGGCTCAGTTTTTCGGGTACGAGGTTTCTTGGCTAGGCCTAGTCTGCGAGCAGTACTTTTCAATGTTCGAAGTTTAAAATCATTGTAATAGGTATGATTTTTATAAGACTTATATTATTATGGAAGTCATTGGATTTAGAGTAGAGGGGGTTTCGAGGGGGCCTTTTAAAAAGTTCTGAATATGTCCAAGGTATTGTTAAAAGTCCGAAGAGGTAACTCTAGGAATTATACAGTCAGTCACATGTGCAACAAAGTCATCTGTGTCGGGGGGAAACATTAAGCTTTTCGTTTGAATATCCCCCCAGGGGAAATATATTCCCAAAATATCTAGTGAGGTTACCCTAGGAAAATGATGACGCTATATCTTTACAAGGGAAGACTCACAGCTGGAAAAAGTAATGTTGAAGCCCAGACACAGATCAAGGACGCCTCCATATTGGGTGTGGGTTCAAGGCACCTACAATTTGCACATTATCATGACTGTTTAAAATGACAACTTGATTGCCATTACGATTCCCAAAACTGGATTTTCCTGTCACAAAGTGGTTTAGTTTCGGGGAAAAAGTCGGCAATCGCCCCCCCACGTTTAAGGGGCTGTAATTTTCCTGTCTTCTAATAATCCCTGGGGGAGGTTTCAGGGGTAAACCCCCTCACTGCCCGTCTGTGACCAGGCCCTCAGGGGATCAGGGCCTGATCAAAAGAAAAAGAAGAAGAACACTGCAGCAGGCCACTGCCTATGCGAGCGGCCCAAATTTTTCCCCTCCGGCTTAACCAATGTCTTAATCTAGTGGTCAGATTAAAATTTTTAAGGAAGGAGCACGGCATCGAACTATAGCAAAAGCTAGTCAGGTCCAACTCCCACTCCCAACACCCACTCATTATTTATTAACCTTTTTTTAAAAACTTCACAACGTTTTAGTTCTATGACTGTACTCAGGCGTTTGTTCCATCACCCACAACCTGTTATAAACCAGTGCTTTTTATATCCTTCCTGAATCTGATTTTTTTTTTAAATTAAAGCGGTAAAACCATTGCTGCGAGTCCCGTCTATGTTAGATATTTTTAGACGTATTTACATCCCCTTATTAATTCCGGGTTTTTCCCTTCAAAACCTCAATCATACTTCCCCCAATTCTTTCCTTTCTAGAGGGGCAGAGTCAAGCTGTTCTGTGGGGCCCACGCAAACCCGTCTACGAAGCACGCCCGGCGGTCCCGGTACGACTTTAGGTGCCCATTCAAAGCCTTTTTGAGACGCCCTGGGGGCTATTTTAATCCCCTATGTTGCTGAGAGAAGCTGAAAAGTTTGGGCCCCCGACACTTATTGTGTTTCCCCCATATCGTGCTGTGGCACCCCCGCTTTTCCTGTAAATTTTCCCTTTTCACGCGTTTTTTGCGCTTAAAATCATGGTCATATTTGTCAAAGGCTTTTCAAATCTTGTTATATGCGCGGGGGGGTTGCCCCGGAACTCATCTAGGTTTAAAAACATCTGCATTTTGTTTGTCTTCTAGAGCAAAACCCGGGGTTTGTCAATGGTTCAGTAGTTGAGACGAAGGATCGCCCCCTCTAAACCCCTGTTCCCTGGGATGTGTAACTGATGGGGACTAGAGGGTGGCGTCTTGTCCCAAACCCCTTTTTTGATTTTTATGATATGGGATTTAGTGCCATCGTTGAAGTTCTTTGCTATTGCTTTATGCCCCCTTTGTGGAGTGGGGGAGTCTTGTTTTTAGCAGCTGTGGTCTTTTTCCCTTAATCTACCTTTTCCAAATTACTATCGCATTTGCTTTTTTGTCCTCTAAGTTGAAGTTTAGGATTTTTTCCTTTAATTCTGGTATAAATTCAGGGTTTAAAAACAAATCTTTGAGGGGAATTGCCGTTTTAATTGCATTTATAAACACAAGTGACCACCAGGAAGCATTTCTCTCAAGAGTGTCTACTCGAGGGTTTTTTTGGTTTTTTGGAATTTCCAAAAACCCCCCCCAGAAAAAATTTTTTAGCTCATTAGTGGAGAAGGTTCCTTTTTAAAAATGGTTTGCGCTAGTAAAAGGGTCCAAATTGCCCTTTTCAAACTGAGCGTGGGTACGAGGGGTCGAGAACATGAATGGGGAAATTAGGAAGTTTTAAAATAATCGCTGTCATGTAAAACTGCGAGCAAAAACCGTAAGTCGGTGTGTTTAAGAGGAACGAACTAAGATTTTTGCAAAAAAGAGTTTGAGTGGGAGGATGGGAGACCTTATTTAAAGCATGGAGGAAAGAAAGTGAGAAGACCTCTAACGATCGCACGAGAGTCACAGACACACCCGACTTCTGCCTATTTTTTCTTTATCTTAGTTTTGGGGAGACTATTTTTGCGGCTCACAGCCCTACCCCACCCCCGAAATCAGCAGCCAGGCTATTAAACCAATTTTTGGTAAGCACAAGGCAACAGTTAGGCATAAAGGGTACCTGGGTGTTAGCGACTGGTGTGGGTACCTTGGAACATGACCTAATTGCCGAAAAGTTGCATAAAAAAGGGGCTTTTTATGTAATTTTTAGTCACTGATGTCAGCTAGGCCCTTTTCCTTTTATATGTCTTTAAAATAAATGAAGATATTATTAATTTATTATTATTATTTTTATTATTTTTATTATTATTATTTTATTATTATTATTAATTTTTATTAAACGTTCCGCCTACAAGTGCCTTTTTTCAGTACAGAAAGTAGGGAGGAGCATTGAGATGTGAAGCGATGTAATCAGCCACACCCTTTAAAACTTAGATTTGAGGTTGTCGTCCCTCTGCCCGGGGAAGAATTTTGCTTTACTGAAACAATCTGAAGATTGTTTTTTGTCGTTGTCCAGACCAGGCTTTGGTAAGATGGGTAGGAAGAAAATGGTAAGGATGGGGAAAAAAATTGGAAAAGGGTGGGTGGGGGGGGAGAGGTAGGGGTATAAAAGGGAAAGGGGGCCCCAAACCCCTTTGGTGTAATTTTAAAAAATGTAGTGAAATGATAAAATATCTTTAAGGGGTATAATACTAACCCATCAGATCACATAGTTAACGAATATATAAGTACATGACTCTGAATTTTGGTATAATTATAAAGATGCAATGCTTTTTTTTTTTTTTTTTTTTTTTTTTTTTTTTTTTTTTTGCGGCACAACGGATATTTATGCGACAATAAAGGAAAAATTTTCTGGCCTTTATAGAATTCCCTGACAAGGCTTTTTTTAGGGGGGTCCAGCCCTTAAATAACTTAATTTTTTCATTGATTGTTATATAAAATTTCCCCTAATTGGGAGGATGTGTTTCAGTATACTAGAAGGGTTTGGTGTTCCCAATCTTCTTTATCAGGGAGGTTTCTCAATATCATGGGTCGATGGTAAAAAATTTTATGATAAAACGCGGACCCCCTGGGGAAGTCATTCTTTGAGTCCCTTTAGGAAGAGTATGATGATTAATCCGGGGATTTTCAACTTGTATAGGATGTTCTTATCTGGATTTTTAGTTCTTGCTTGTATAAAATGTTTTTTTTTTTAGGGGGTCAAGGGTACATTTATGGCGTAAAATCTTTTTGTGCATGTAAATCTGCCCTTTTAACTCTGTCTCTCCTCCTGGTTCAGTAATAAAAACGAAGAGCTCTATTCTGGCCCTTTTTAACCGTAGCTTGTTGGGCTTTGTTGTTAATGACATTGGGACACAAAGGGGATTCGGTATTGGCTTATTATCATTTTATCAGTGTTTTTGACATGTTTAGGTCTTTAAATCGAAAAAGGGCTGCTAAACCGGCTTTGGCTTGTTATCTTTTTAGTTAATGAGATGTTGAGGGAGCAGCCTGTCTATTTCATATCCCAAAATCTTGTTAGGGTTTTTTAATGGCTACAGGTGTACCTCTGGTGGAGTACCCCCTTTATCTTCAATTGTTGATGCAAAACATCTATGTGACCTTTCGGGATTAGTCGTAATTTCCATTTCTTTTCCCAATTAGTGCGACGAAGTTAAATTTTCATTTTTTCTATTACTCTCTCATATTTGTTTTTTCTGTTCCCGGGTTGGGACGACATAAATAACATACTGCAAACTGTGCACAATTGTATCATTAAACTTGGTTGAGGAAAGGGTCATTCACATAATGTTAAACAAAAGGGGGACCGAGACAAGCCCCTTCTGGGACACCACTGTGGGTTAAAAGGCTCTGTCGACCTGCATAAAAGGGTTTGGGAAGTTTTTTCTTTGATTTAAAAAATAAAATTTTACCTGAGAAAAGCCCATTAGGGTCTGGTAGGTAAAATGAGTTTGTTATAAGGCCATCACCAAAACTATTAAAAGCTTTTTTACACTCTGGTTTTGGGAAATTAAGGGAAATTCCCCCTGAGTTTTAGGCTTGTACCTACAAAATAACATTTATTGAATTTACCTCATGTTTCAAGGGCCAAATTTTTCAGTTAAAAAAATTTTTAACTCCATATTGTTAACTTTAAATACTTCTCAAAAAACTTTTTTCCCCCCCCCCCCCCAATTTTCCCCGGTGAAAAGGGTCTATGTTCCCAGGTTGGGGATTCTTTATTGGGCTTACCGAAGATCACCCAGCGTCTTAAAAACCCGGGAAAATGTCCTGGGGCCCAAGAGGGCATTAAAGATATTTACCAAAGACTGTTTACAATTTCTGGGTAGGAATTTTTATTTTTGTTTCATTGTTATTCCAGAAGGCCAGGGGCTTATTTCCTTTTCTTCCAAAAAACCTACTCATCTCTAGTAATGTAATAAATAGGTCTAGTAAGGGGGGGGTATTTTAAAGAGTGATGTATCGGGGAAAGGGTATGGTTAGATCACCCCCAATTTTCTCATCTCTCCTTTCATTTACCAACTGATAATGATTATTTTTTTAAAATGACGCTGTTATTATGGGAGAAAATTTTCCCCCATACATCCCCCCATAAAATTTAGCCTGGCCCTGGGGATCTCGTTTAATTTCAACATCTTCATCATCCTCATCAGTGAAGGTATGAACTAGGTAGTTAGGACCCTTTGTGCTTTGCCCCCTAAAAAGTTGTCGGATCTTACCCCAAAATTTTGCGGTTCCGTTTTACTGATTAGCTTGTAGAACTAGCAATTTCCGTAAGACCGTTTGTGATGACAAATTTGTTAATTAATTTTTTCCCTTAATCGGTGCAGTGTAGCTCAGGGGGGTTGTCGCTTTTGAAGATCCTTCGAATTCGCTTGAAAATTTTCTTAAATTTCTCTAATTTCCCCTGTAGGTTTACAGGGTTGGTATATCTTTGTGGAAGCAATTTACAAGTTTCATTAGTAGCTTCATTTTTCGATTTGCAGGACCTGATTGCATCTCAAATTTCAGTGGAAGGTAGATTTTCCAATGACATAATTTTTTTATCCTCACCCAGAAATGCCCTGAAGGGGGCAAATCCCAGGTTTAAGATTTGGGTTTGGAGTTACGGTTTTCTAAATGGGGAAGTTTGTAGTTGTATTATAACAGGGATTTTTGGTCGATCTACGTTTCCCCAGGAATATACGACGTAAAAGTCACAGTTTGTTTTGTCAGTACTATATCTGGTTTGTCCCTGGATGAGGTCCCCAAGTACGATTTAAAGAATGGGCCTTGAAAAGAAAGTTTCTAGCTGTCTGATATTAAATATTGTTTCCCTTTAAAATCCCCAGTGGGAAAACCAGCTCCCAGTTTAAGGGGCAGGGTGATGAACTTAAAAAAACTCCTCTAGAATGTTGGAATATTTCTGCTTAAAATTTCCCATGTAGAGAAATTTACTTATATATTGTTGTCTGGGGGGAAAAATCCTTACTATCACTAGTTGTCCATGGACGTTGTCATTTTTATTTTCCCCAAGAATGTTTCTTTATCAACATAATATTTTTAAATGTTGCCTAATTTACTAGGATGCTACACCCCAAAAAGGGGCCCCCCTCGATTTTCCACAGAAGTAACCACGTAATTTTAAATTTGATCAACTCTTGCAGCTGTCTGTTCAGGGGTATAACTCGGATTGTAAATTTTGTGTTAACCCCAAGGAGGTAACGGTTTTTAAAGAAATGTTGAACATTAAAATTGGAAAAAATTTTAATCCCCATTATTTCTTTCACTCGCTCGTGTACTGCCCGGTCTGAACCCTAAAAATGTGTCATGTTTGTTATCCACACTATCCCCGCTGGACTCGCAAGGGAAGGGGGGAATTTTTTGCGTATTGCTTGTGTATAAAAAACCCATATCTTTACTAGAGGTGGTAAATTAACAACTCATTAAAATCGTTAGAGTCATCTCAGAAAAATGGGTATGTTTATTCCAGTTTCAGGGAAACAGAGGCTCGTGGAGTTAATGGGGGATGTGGAGCCCAAGGAAAAATTAGGTAGGCAAGGGGAGTTACCCCGGAAAGTTCTGTTCAAAAGGATCCTTCAATGGGGGAGAGTAGGAACCCAATTTTTTTGGGGGATTTTTATTTCAGGGGGTTTTTAATTTTTGGGTTGGGGGGAGTTGACAACCTGGGGATGCGAGGTGGGCGATCCCTGGGCCGGGGTGACTTAGGCTTTATTTTTGATATAGAGTAGGGTACATACTTCTTGTTATGAGAAGGCTGGGTCTAATAGCCCTTTTAAATTTTCTTGGATAGTGATGGGGGTGATCCCCTTAGCCATTAACGTCATTAAAAAACCTGAGAGCGATTGGATTCACCCCCTGCTATGTCTTTGGCCACTAACAATAGTTTTTTGCTTCGATAAACCCCGGCTGTGGGTACCCGAACATAGAAGTGAACGAACCTTTTGTTGCGTTTGTGTATGTTGATGGAGGGTTAGATTGGGGCACTCCAAGAGGGGGCAGAATTCCAAAGACTGGAACCATTGGTAGAGACCGAGGGTCCCACTTTATCCGGCAGGTGGAAGGAAGTTTGGGGCATGTGGGGTGCCTGGGGGGGTGGTTTTTTGAAGTACAGTTTTTGGCTTCATTAATTTCTGCATTTCCTTTTTTCCTTTAGACAAATGCAGAAACGATGATGTTTTTCGTTGCAGAGGAACATTTGGGGGTATTTTTTTTTTTTACATTTTCGATTGAATGTTGGCCAGGCAAATGCTACAAATCTGCCCCCTTTAGTTGCATTTTTTGGGGGTTTGACCAAAGCATAACACTTAAAACATTTTGTCCCTGACAAATTTCAAGAGAGTTTTGGTCAGGTGACATTTGGTGCCAAAACAAAGCCATTTTAAACCACTATTTTGGGTCCTGGTGTCTCAAGTATTAAACTTTAAGGTTCCCTTTTTGTTTTTTGGGTTTTTTGAAAATTTATTGCTTCTACAGCCCAAATTTCAAAAATTCCCCGTATAAAGCCCCAAAAAATTTCTTCGCTGTGCATTTCATGAAACTGTTGATTCTGGCAACAAAACAGTCCTCTGAGCTTGTAGCTCTAGGTGCAACTGGGGAAACACCAGAAGTTTTTCATTTTTCAAGAACTCGTTCAATTTAAAGAACTCTTTTTCCCGAAGAGGGAGAAGTACTGCTCCACGTGGGGGGGGAAAAAAAACCCCCCTGGAGCAAACATTTGAGTTCGAGAAAAATACATGCTAGAATTTCTTTCACGATTTTTGGTTTTCCCCATCAATAGTAATTTTATGTACCCGCCATGATGTTACCCCTTTGAGGTCGGGGGGCCCTCTCCGAAACCTTTCTCAGGTCGGCCAAATTTAAAAAAAAAAAAAATTTTTTTTTCTTATGAAAAAATAGAGTTTTTTTTAAAACACATGGATAAACAAAAAAAATTTAAAACATCAATACTTACGGAGATATGGAGCATGAAGTTTTCAGAAAAATGAGCCCCCGGTATGGCAACAGCGGCGCTGCCGCTCACCCGGTTTAAATTTAGTTTATTGATTTTAGGTTTTTTGTTTTTTTTTTACTATTTTATTTTTCACTAACTTATGTGGCCTATAGACCAAATAAGGTGCAATGTATATATCAAGTTGTATACAACCAAAAGCACACAAAAATAAATTTTCAAAAAATTGTTTACAAAAAATTGTTTACAAAAAAAAACAAACAAAACATTGTTTATTTTTATTGTTCTAAAATTATACCAAAATTTCAGTCACTGAACATATTCTATTAGTTCTGCAGCTTGTGGAACCTGAAATGGTTCAACCAATGGTGTTTTTTTTTCCCCCTCTTTATCTCTTTCAATCTGTCTTCTCTTTCTTTCTGCTGTCTATCTCTGTCTCACGGTACACATAAATACAATAACTAGTAAAAAATTACCTAGGATAACCAAGAAATCCAGAAAAAGTGCTATACTTCTTGGATGTGAGAAAAATGGACGCAGTCTTGTGGCTCTGAGAAGAGGCTAGACGGATAGAAGATAGCAGGGGCTTGACAGACAGACAAATAGACAGACAGAAAGTTGTGTAACAGTCCAGTTTATGTGTTCCACCTCCTCCTCCTCTTCTTCCTCTACCCCCTTTCCCCTACTCTTCCCCCTCTTCCCCCACTTCCTCATATTTCCTCTTCCTCCCCTTTCCCCTTCCTCCTACTCTTTTCTTCCCCTCCCCCTCTTCCCTCCTCCTCTTTTTCCTCTTCCTCCCCCTCTCTTCTTTCTTTCCCCCTCTTCCCCTAAACTTCCTCCTACTATTCCCTTCCCCCTCCTCTTCCCCTTATTCCTCTTCCTCCTATCTTCCTCTTCCTCCTCCTCCTCTTCCTCTTTTTCCCTTTTCCCCTACTTCCCCTTCCTCCTTCTCCTTTCCTCCTGTCCCCTAGTGTAAATTACAAGGAGTCGGCAGCTGTCAAAATGACATTTGGCATTACTTTTCCCCCCCCGCCCGTCAAAAAAAATGGGGTGGATGCTGTTCCCCTCCTCCTTCATCAATTATCTTTCTCCCTCATTCTATCTGTCTGTCTTCCGTCTCACGGGTCACAAAAATAAAAGTATATAGTATAAATTCCTAGGAAAAACCAAGAAAACCCAAAAAGTGTATACCTGCTTGAAATGGAGAAAAAGTGATAAAAAGCAGTCTTGGGGCTCTCTGGAGGGGAAGCAGAGGGATGGGCGGGGCTTGCCCCAACAGGCAAATAGACGGGACAAAAATTTTAGTAACAGCAAAAAACAAAGGGGGGCGATTTTCATCTCTCTTTTGGCATCAGCTTTACCTCTTTTCCCCCTCATAAAACGTCACCCTTTATCAGATGTTATTCCCCTTATTTTGTTATGTCATGGGTAAACATTTTTTATTACATTTATTTTTAACCTTTATTATTTTTTAGTTTTTATTTTATTTTTATTTTTTTTATTTTATGATTATAATTATTATTTATTTTTATTATTATTATGCTTCTTACTATTCTTTTCTTCTCCCCTCCCCCCCTTCTTCCTCCTCCTCCTCCTCCTCCCCCTCTTCTTCCCCCTCCTCCCCCTTCTTCCTCCTCCTCCTTTTTCCCTCCTCCCCTCCTCCTCCCCCTCCTCCCCTCCTCCTCCTCCTCTCCTCCTCCTTCCTCCTCCTCCATTCTTGGAACAAGTTTGAAGAGCTTGTAGTTCATAATCACATCATTATCATCACCAATCTCCCTCTATTTTTTTTTAAAAAATTTCCTCTTGTTCGGGTAAACTGAACGACGGCCCAGCCCCAGAGGGGGAAGGTGGGTTGTTGGGTTTTCCTCATTTTTACCCATATTATGGTCATTATTTCGGTAAAACCTCACCAGAACCCCTTGAAATCATCTTCACGTCACTTCCATCTGTATTAAAACTGTCACTGGGGAAAAAAAAGTGTCCCAATTTCCCCGGGGTTGGGGGAATTCTTCCCGCGGGGGCAGGGTTGGAAATTTTTGTACTATGATGGATTCCCACAAGCACCAGGGGGCCCAATTTTTTTTCCTATGGGCACACCCACCACACGGGACCCATTCTCTCACTCAGGCTTATTAGCCTTTTCCTGCGAGATTTGGGGCCGCTAGAATTTAGCGTACTAGTATGAAAAAAAACCCCCTACGCGAAGACTACTAGTACGACCAAAAAACCTCAAAGGGTGGGAAAGGAACATCTGGCGGGGGAGTTGTTAACAAAAAAAGGGGATTTTTCCCTTAATGTTAATCAAATATCCTATTTCAGTGATTATGAAGGTCACCCCCTTAAGATAGCCTACCCTCGATGGTGGGGGGGGAAAGGGGCCCCGGGGCAAAGATCGGCCGGATTTTAAAAAACCACACGGGGCTCCCGGATAGTAAAAAATGCCTTGTGAAAAACTCCCCAAAGCAAAAGTTGCCAAAAAAAAGGATAGGAAAGTCAGAAGGATACAAGTAGTAGGGTTTTTGGTGTGGGCCAGTGTTGATGTTTGGGTGAGGGGAGGGGGGGAAGGTGGGGGGAGGGGGATGAGGGGGGTTGAACAAGCAAGAAGTTTTTGAGAATTTGGCCTTACCACAAAAGATATAATTATATAATGAACATTAGTGAAAAAAATGCAGAAATCGTCTACACGCCGTCCCTGCGACGGGTCTAGATGCTGTCGAAACCATCACAACAGTGGGTTCAAGGATCAATTTAAGTAGAATTCCCCCGGGGGTGTTTTGCGCATATTTCTTTGTGATGGCTGACGAATACTTATTTTTTTGGCTCAAAAACCACACCTTACGCGATTTTAGGGTTTTACAAACCCTTGTGATAAAAAATTTCGCAAACCCCATCTACAAGAAATTTGTAACATACCCTTTTCCCCTTTTTTAACTGAGTAGGTTTTCTCAACACCTTCGACAGATATCGGGATTGATAGAAGCGAAGTGGGCCTTTTGGGTGTCCACGCTTCCATTGTCTAGGAAACGCACACGGTACACTAGTTCAACAAGATTTGTTTTTTTTTGTTCAAATGTATCACAAGGAAGCTGATCACCTTCCTAAGTGTTTATTGTGTTTTTGTGGACACTTTTTTTACACTAAAGCACAAACAGTGTCCTTTTCTGGTTTCCTGGCGTCCCGGGGTTTGTGTGGTCAAAGTTTGTTGTCCGACCCCCAGCGCTCCATGCCTCACTGGCCCCCGCACAAAAAAAAAAAAAAAAAACGCTGATTTAGTACCTTGCACCTTGTCGTCACCGATGAAGCAAAGAAGTTTGTTTTTGCTTCTTAATCATAGAAACAATGTACCTTTACTATGGAAAAAAAGTGGGGGGCAGGATTTTTCCCTTTAATTTTCCTGTAAAGTAAGAGATGTACGTTCTTATAAAAAACACGTTGCCAAAACCCCCCGCAGGGCAGGTCACTTTATTACGCAAGAAATCTGTGATCAATTTCTCACCCTTAAAAAA
>NC_069421.1:54215643-54232580 GCF_026875155.1 Cherax quadricarinatus
TTAGTCAGCATCCTTGTCCAATTACCTTTGAATCAGAAAATTAAATAGGCTTCAGGATTAAAACTGTAGCTACAACTAGAAAAATTAAAATTAAAAAATTTATAATCAGAGGTACTTATAAAATTTAAAAAATTAAATTAATCACAGTAATCAAATAATATTAATCACTTTTCTCGTATACAGTATTATTGTGCTGAAAGCACATGTCACAATTTATAATTCTTAAGTACCGTCTGGTACATTAACATTAAATAAGATATACAAATATGTACAAGCAAGTTTGTGTGTATGTGTGTAAGTGCTCTAAGTAGTTCGCTATGTCTCACGACTCGACTAGACTTAAACAAGTGACTGACAAAGTCCTCAAATAAACTAACTTCTTGACCAACGGGCAATCAAACAGTCTGCTTGAACAACAAAAAGAATGCTAAACGACACAGAGAAGCAGCCCAGCCACCGTGGAGAGAAGACGTCGTCGTTCCTGCTCTTCAGCTGAGCAACTCTGAACACTGTTGCTCGAGATTTTTCTTGTGTTATCCTGAGTAGTTCTTCACCAGAGCTGAGAGGAAACTTGCTTGCAGTCACTTCGAGCCCCATCCCATCAAGAGGGTAAGACGGTGACTTGCTTGCTTTGTTCACCCCCTCTCATCCCCATCCCCCCATCCTTCCCCATCCTCCTCTCACCCAAACATCAACACTGGCCCAAAACACTAACACACTACATACATAGTGGATAACAAACATGACATTACTTGCAGGCGTTCAGATCGCAGTACACGAGCGAAGTGCAAGAAATAATGGGGATTAAAATTTTTTCCCAACTTAATTTCAAAACATTTCTTTAATAACCGTTACCTTTCCACGAGGTTGAACTACATAATTACAATCCCTATTCCCATATACTCTTGAAACGAGACAGCTGCAAAGTTGATCAACATATACGTGGTTACCTACTGTGGAAAATCGAACTGGACCCTTTATGGGTACCCCATCCTAGTAAATTTGGCTTTTACATTTAAAAATTTTGGTTGATAAAGATAACATTCTTGCAATAGAAATGACAACGTCCATGACAAATGATAGTACTGGAATTTTCCCCCGAGACACAAATATGGTCAATTCTCTACATAGGATATTAACAGAAATATCCAACAGTTTCTAGCGGAGTTTAATTTAGCTCATCACCCTGCCTCTTCAACTAGGAGCTGGTATTCCACTGGTGACTTAAAAGGAAAAAACTTTTTAAATAATAAATGCAGCTAGAAACTTGTCATTTCAAGGCCCATTCTTTTAAACGTACATTGGGACCTCATCCAGGACACCAGTATAAACTGACAAACAAACTGTGACATCATTTCACTGTCGTAATCTCCTGGTGAAACTAGATCTACCATATCCCTGTTATAATACAAACACAAACTTCCCCATTAGAAAAACCTGTAACTCCTAAAACCAATTTTAAAACCCTGGGATTTGACCCTTCAGGCATTTCGGTGAGGATGAAATTGGTCTTTTGGAAAATCTACCTTCCACTGCAATTGATGATGCAACCCAGGTCCCTGCAAAATTTCAAATTTAATTGAAGCTACTAATGCAACTTGTCAATTAGCCCCCACAAAGATATACCAACAATATAAACCTACTGGGGAAAATTTAGAGAAAATTTTAAAGAAATTATCAAGCAGAATGTCGAAGGCATCTTTAAACGCGACAACCACCAGTACTACACTGCACCGATTAAGGCAAGAATTAATTAACATGATTAGTCATCACAAACGGGACTTATGGAAATTGCTAGTTCTTCAAGCTAATCAGTAAAAAACGTGAACCAGCAAATTTGGAGCAAGATCCGACAACTTTTAGGGGCAAAGCACAAGGCCCTAACTACCTAGTCTACCTTCACTGATGAGGATGATGAGGATGTTGAAAAATTTAAAATTGACGATCCACCCGGACCAGGCTAATTTGATGGGGGATGTATGGGAGAAAATTCTCTCCCACAATAACAGTCCCTCAATTTAACAATAATCATTATCAGTTGGGAAATGAATGGAGAATGAAACTTGGATGATCTACAACCACTACCTTCCATCGAACTTCAACTCTTGAAGATACCCACCCGCTTACTAGACCATTACATTACTAGAGATGAGTCAGGTTATTGGAAGAATAGAAATAGAGCCCCTGGCCTCTCTGGAATAACAATGAAACAAATAAAGTTCCTACCCCCGAAATTGTAAACATCTTTGGTAAATATCTTTAATGCCATCTTGGCCTCAGACATTTTCCAGTGGTTTTTTAAGATTGCTAGGATGATCTTCTTGGTAAGCCCAATAAAGAAAATCCACCAGCCAGGGAACTATAGACCTATATCTTTACTTGAAGTCCCCTGGAAAAGTTCTTGAGAAGGTCATTTCCAACAGATTAACTACTATATGGAGTTAATTTACTTTTTTTACTGAAAAACAATTTGGCTTTTTGAACACATAGAGGTACCAATCATGCAATAAATGTTATTTCGATACTGTAGCAAGTCTAAAACATCAGGCAATCTTGCCTTAATTGCCACCAGAGATGTTCATAAAGCTTTTAATAGCTTAGGCATGATGGCCTTATATACAAACTCATTGACCTACCAGACCAAACTGGACTTTTCTCAGAGTAATATATAATTTCTTAACCCCCAAAGAAAAATCATTCCCACCTTTCATGGCAGGTCGACAGAGCCTTTTATACCGACAGCTGGTGTCCCAGAAGGTTCTTGTCTCGGTCCACTTCTGTTCAACATTTATGTGAATGACCTTCCTCAACCAGAGTTTAATGATACAATTGTGACACAGTTTGCAGATGATGTTATTCATGTCGTCTCATCAACTCCGGTAACAGGAAAATACAAGTATGAGAGAGTCATAGAAAAAATGAATATTGAACTTCGTCGAATATCTAATTGGGAAAAGAAATGGAGAATTACGACTAATCCTGACAAAGTCCTTGTTAGCACGATAGGATGTTTTGCATCAGCAATTGAAGATAATGCGGGTATCTCCATCAGAGGTACACCTGTAGCCATTAGAAACCCTAACAAGATTTTGGGATATGAAATAGACAGGCTGCTCCACTCAACATCTCATGTAACTAAAAAGATCAACATAGCCAAAGCCGGTCTTAGCAGTCTCTTTCGATTCAATCAAGCCCCTCAACATGTCAAAAAACATCTGTATAAAATGATAATAAGACCTATACTCTAATACCCTTGTGTCCCAATGTCATTAACAACAAAGACGATTATGCTACGGTTACAAAGGGTCCAGAATAGAGCTCATCGCTTTATTACCGATACCAGGAGGAGAGACAGAGTTAAAATGGCAGATTTACACATGCAACAAGATATTACTGCCATAAATGTACGCCTTTACACCCTAAAAAAGAAACAACTCTATACAATGCAAGAACTATACATGCCAGATAGAGAACATCCTATACAAGTGGTAAATACCACGGATTATATCATCAATACTCCTCCTCACAGGACTCAAAGAATGACTCTCCAACAGAGGGTCCGTCGTTTTATCCATAAGGATGATTACCATCGACCCATGATATTGAGCAACCTCCCTGATGAAGAAGATTGGGTAACACCAGAACCCTTCTATGTATACTGAGAACATCATCGCCCCCAATTAGGGAGACATCTTATATAACAATCTAATGTAAAAATTATGCTATTTACTATGGCTGGACACTACCTGTAAGAAGCCATCGTCACGTAATTCTATAAACTGGCCAGAAAATTATTGCCTTCATTGTCGCATAAATATCCGTTGTGCAATCGCAAAAAAAAAAAAAAAAAAAAAAAAAAAAAAAAAAAGCAATTGCAACTTGTATAATTACTACCAATTCAGAGTCATGTACCTATATATCTGTTATATCTATGTGACTCTGATGGGTTAGTCTTATACCCCTTAAAGAATATCTTATCATTTCACATACACTTTTTAAATTACACCAAAATGGTTGGGCCACTTACCTTTTATATCCTACCTCTCTCCCCCCTCCCACCCTTTTCCAAAATTTCTATCCTTACCCATCCTTCTTCCTTACCCATCTCACCAAAGCTCTGGTCTGGACAAGAACAAGAATGCTAAACCCAATAGCAATATAACAAGCAACTGCGACACAAAATCAGGAACAAGGAGATAATATAATGACACTAAGTAGGGACCATCAGCAGATCCTCCACAAAAGTCACCAAACTCCCATACTACTGAATCTAAGTTCAGCATAAGAAAATCCCTGACTGTGACAATACACAGATACCAGTACAAGTTAGGTCAGAAGCTACAGCTCAGGACCTGAGTTGCTCAGAGTGTCTATGCGACACACAACCTCAGTACAATGCCGAAAATCACTAAGTCTATACAATGTTCTGTGAACAGAGTTCTACAGAACTAACAAGAATAATGAGACAGACAATCTGTCCAACCACCAAGAGAGTCTAGACCAGACTGAATACTTCAGGCGAGGTGAGGACACCCCCCCTCGATCACGTGATAGCTCCGTGGGTCGCTGCCCAGCAAGAGAAACAAGCAAAGAGCGATAATTACAGTAGTTAGACAATCAAGACTTGAACTGAGCACATATGTTACATCCTACCTAACAAAAGGAAGCTAAGTCAAATAACAATATAAAGCAATACATTTACGATTTAGCTATTATCGCAAATACAAGCAATATAAAATTATATGAAAAGGTAATAATTATATATATATACCTTATATATATTGCAACCCATTCAGGGGTTGCAACACATGCTGCTGATACAACTATTTGTGTGTTGAGTGTATTGCTGGTTAGGTTATGCCACCTGCATGTGTTAGGCGTTTGATGAGAGAATATACCTTGCAGAATTAAAAGGGCTCTGGGGAATTTTACCAGCTAAGTATATTTAAAGATATAAAGGACAGATCCTTAGCTTCAGTGCCGATTCAGCCATTTTACAGCTTCATTCAGAACAGCTCCTTTGATGGGAATCAGGTAACCCCAGCCGGTAGTTGTTGAGGTATGAGGGATGATTAAGTACTTGCCCCTAAGGAGCGCATATGTCTGCATTCCTGACACTGGTAACTTAATGTTGAATAGATTTGTACTTACTTGGTTAGGCTCAATGGCCCACCATTGATGAGATCTATGGGTAAATCTAGGCAAGGCTTGCTCCTATCAGCTGCAGCCAACATAAATGCTTCTTTAACACAGTTAAAGTACAAACAGAAGTCTTCTTGGAGGGGCCAGGCCGAAATTTGGCAGACGGTAACTCGACACAGCCACCAGCCTTGAAACTCTGCACGCAGTTCCTCACTGAACGTTCACACACACTAACATTCTCCACTATTTCTTTCGTCTGGTGCCCAGCTTTGTGAAACCCTATGATTTGAGCTATAGTTTCAGGTGTTACAAACTTCCTTTTACCCATAATCAAAGATATATAGCCCCAAAACCAAAGGGAACACTTCACAAAAGATGGGACGGATGAGAGACAAAAGTGCAACACTTCCTCTCACCACGGCAGCCACGTGAGCAATGAGAAGTCACTGTGAAGTGTGGCAGAAAGCCGTGACGTCATGCTAACATCTGCTACCCAGCAGAATGCACTGATGAAGACCCAACTGTATGGTAGACCTTTGATTTTCATCACAGCATTATGCCGGGGAGCTCACCCGGCATAACGCTGTGACGAGCACTGTAGGTACCCATTATTACTGATGGGGAACATAGACAACCAGTGTAAGGAAACACGCCTAATGTTTCAGCCCTCGCATGGAATCAAACCCGGAAATCTCACCGTGTGAAGCGAGAGCTTTAGCCACCAGGCCACCAGGGCAAGGGAACGCAACTCTGTAGTGCCCATAGTCAGTGGTCATGCTTCAAACACCTTTTATTGTACAGCAATAAAGTAGTGGAACAGACTGCCTCCTAATGTCAAAGTTTATCACAGTATGAAGCAGTTGAAGAAGAGAACCAAAAGGTACCGAATGAATATAGATATAGAAAGGAAAGAGAGTGATTTCTTATATACCTTTTATGGTTATTATAGCTCTAATAAGTATTAAAGCTATTATAGTAATCCTAGGTAATCTACACATATGCTGTTATGTATGATAATCTAAGTAACTGTAGTTATGTATACCTGTACTTACGAATACGTATGAAATTTTCCTTCGTTTTATCGTGTGTATGAGGTAGATCATTTAAAAACTGAGAATTTCTTCAGAACAGTATTGGAGTATTGCTGCCGCTAAACATTTTATTCTCATCCCAGAAAATAATTCTTGAGGGAATTTATTCTTTCATGAAACCTATTTATTGTGTGTGAGAGAGAATATGACAGATAAAGTGGAAGAAGTTGTTCCCATGTTTTTTATATTTTCAAAAAGCTTTAGCACCAACTGTAGCTGTACTTGATTTTGTTAACTCTAAAATAAATTATCCAGAACTCGTATCGTGGGAACGAGGTTTGCACTACAAGAACTTGGGGATGTGTTTTATGTGAGTGTACTTGTATACGTTTAACTTGCTGTGGTCCCAGAAGATTAATTTTGTGGTGTTTCCTGCTACATTAATGTTGGTTCAGGCTCAGTCAGCACCTGGACCCCAAGAAAAAATGTAATTTTGTTTATTAGCAGGAGTGAGGAGCCATGACAACCTATGTTGTTGATCAACCCCAACACGTTTTTCTACCACCACTACCACCAATTTCTACCACCACTACCACTATACCACCCCTACTACCACCACTACCAACCCCCCACCCCCACCACCCTACCACCACACCACTTGAAACCACACCACCACTACTGCCACCCCACCCCACCACCACCACCACTACCACCACCCCCTACCAACACCACCACCACCACCACCATACCACCACCACCACACCACCACCACCCCACCCCCACCACCCCTACCACCACTACACCACCACTACCACCATTCTACCACCACTACCACTACTGAAACCCCCTACCCCCTACACCACCACTACACCACCACTACCCTACTACCACCACACCACTAAACCACCACTACCACTACTACCACCACTACCCCACTACCCCTACTGACACAACTACCCCACTACTACCACCACTAACTACCACCATATACCACCACTACCACACTACCACCACTACCCCCATACCACTACGACACCCTACCACCACTACGCCACCACCACCACCACCACCACCACCCCCACCACCACCACCACCCCCACCACCCCCACCACCACCACCACCACCACACCACCCCCCCACCACCCCCACCACCACCACCACCACCCTACCACCACCACCACCACCACCACCACCACCACCCCACCAACCCTACCACCACCACCACCACTACTACCACCCACCACCACCCTACTACCACCACTACCACCACTACTACCACCACTACCACCCCAAATACCACCACGACTACCACCACACTCCCCACTACCCCCCACCCTACCACCATACCAACGCCCCACACCCACCACAAAAACCCCCACTACCACCACTACTACCACCACTACCACCACTACCACTACTCCACCACACCACCAACCCCACTACTACCACCATACCACTACTGACCCACTACCACCACTACTACCACCACTACTACCACCCCACTACCATTACACCACCACTACCCCTACTGCCACACTACCACCACTACTGCCACCACCACCCCAACTACCACCACAAAAAAAAAAAATACCACCCTCACCACCACCACTACACCACTACCACCACTACTACCACCATACCACCACTACTACCCCACTACCACCACACTACCACCACTACCACCCCTACTACCACCACTACCCCCACTACTACCACCACGACTACCCCCACTACACCACCACTACCACCACCACTACCACCACTACCACTACTGCCACCACTACCACCATCCCCCACTACCACCACTACTACCACCACTACCACCACTACCAACGCCCCCATACCCCCCTACCACCACCTACCAAACCACAAAACTACTCCCCCACTACCACCACTACGCCCCCACCACCACCACCACCACCATAGCACCACACTACCACCACACTACCACCCACCACCACTACAACCACCACTACCACCACACCACCACACTACCCCACATACCCCCACTACTACCACCACACTACCATTCTACCACCACTACCACTACTGCCACCCCCTACCACCCTACTGCCACCACCACCACCCTACTACCACCCCCTACACCCCACTACCACCCCTACCACCACCTACCCCACTCCCACCACTACCACCACACTACCCCACTACTGCCACCACTACCACCCCAAACCAAACCAAACCCTCACCAAAATCACCACCACTCTACCACCACACTACCACCCCCTACTACCACCACTACCACCACTACTACCCCACTACTACCACCATTTTCCACCACTACACCACCACAAATACCACCATACCACCACTCTGCCACCACTACCACCACCACCCCCACTACTACCCACTACCACCACACTACCACCACTACTACCACCACTACCACCACTATGCCCCCCACTACCACCACCAAACCCCCAAACCACCACCACCACCACCACCACCACACAACCACTACTGCACTCCCCCACTACCACCACTACCACACTGCCACCACTACCACCCTACTGCCACCACCACCACCACCACCACCACTACCACCACCACCACCACCACCACCACCACCACTACTACTACCACTAAATGCACTACCACCACACCACCACTACACCACCACAACCCCCACACCACCCTACTGCACCACTACCACCACAACCACTACGCCACCCCACCACCACTACCCCGCCACAGCTACCACCACAAACCCCCACCACTACCACCACCAACCCCCTACTACTACCACTACTACCCCACTACCACCACACTACCACCATTACTACCCCCACTACCACCACTCCACCACCACTACACTACCACCACAACACTACCACCCCTACCACCACACACCACCACTACTACCACCACCACTACCACTACTACCACCCCCACCCCCACTACTACCACCACATACCACCACTACTGCCCCCACTGCCACCCTACTAAAACCCCCACAACCACCACTACACCACACTACCAACCCCCACTACCACCACCACTACCACCCAACACCACCACACCACCCTACACCACCACTACCCCCCCTACACCACCACCACCACCACACAAACCACACAACCACTCTACCCCCCCACCACACCACCACACCACCCCCACACCAAAAACCCCCACTACCTCCACACCACTACTACCACCACCACTACCAATACACACCACTTTACCACCACTACACCAACACCCCTACCACACTACCACCCTACCATTACTATCAAACCCCTACTACCACCCTACTACACCACCCCCTACCACTACTACCACCAAATACATCACCCTACCACCACTACTAAACCCCCCCCACTACCACCACCACACCACCACAATACCACCCTACCCCACCCACTACCACCACACTACCACCCCACCCCTATACCACCACTACTACCACCCACACCACCACTACCACCACACTACCACACACCCACACTACCACCACCCCACCACCACTACTACCACCACTACCACCCCACTACTACCACCACTACTACCACCACTACCATACTACCACCCTACTACCACCCCTACCATACTACCCCCTACTACCGCCACTACCACCACCACCACTACACCAATACACCACTACACCACCACTACCACCACTACACCACCACTACCACCACTACCACCACAACTGCCACCACCACAACCCCCATATACCACCACCCCTACCACCCCACTACCACCACTACTAACCCCCACTACCACCACTACTACCACCACTACCACCCCTCTACCCCCCACCACCACTAACCACCACTCAACCCCTACTACCACCACCACCACTACCCCCCCCTACCACTACCACTACCACCCCACCCTTCCATCACACACCACTACTACCCCACCACTTACACCCCTACTACCACCATACTACCACCACTACCACTACTACCCCCACTACATCACCCTACCACCACTACTACCACCAAACCACCATCACTATACCACCACTATACCACCACCACTACCCCTAATAGCACCACTACTTCCACCACACACCAACACCCCCTACCACTACACCACCACTACTACCCGACTACCATTACACCACCCTCTACCACCACACCACCACCCCACTACCACCCCACCCCAAACACCACTAGCACCACTACTACCACCACTACTCCACCACTACTCCACTATACCACCACTACACCACCACCACTACCACCACCACGCCACTACACCACCACTACACTACCCCAAATACCACCCCCCACACCACCACCACACCACCATCATACCACCATGAACACCCCCACCATTACCCACTACACCACCCCACACCCCTACAACCCCTCCACTACCACCATACTACCACCACTACCACCATACTACCACCAACCACTACTACCACCACTTAAAACCCCTACACCCCACCACCACTACCACCACTACAACCACTACTACCACCACCACCACTTCCACCACTCCCACCACCACTACCACACCACTACCACCACCACCACTACCATCACTAGCACCACTACTACCACCCCCACCACTACTACTAGCACACACTACTACCACCTCTACTACCAACACCACTACCACTCCACCACCACTACTACCACCACTACCTTTACAATACCCCCACTACCACCACTACTACCACCACCACTACCACTACTACCCAACTACTAACACCACTAACCACCACTACTACCACCACTACTTCCACCCACCACTACCCCACTATTACCACCACTACCACCACTACTACACCACTACAAACCACCACTACTACCACCACTACTACCACCACCACTCCACTACCACCACTATACCCCCAACTACCACCACCACCACTAGAAATCACTAGCACCACTACTACCACCCTACAACCACTACAACCACTACACCACCACTACTACCACCACCCCACCACCACCACTAGCACCACTACACCCCACTACCACCACTACTACCACCACAACTACCACCACCACTACCACCACCACTACCCCCCATCACTACCACCACCAACACAACCACCACCATTACCACAACCTCGACCACCACTACTACCACCACCACTACCACCGCTACCACCATCACTACTTTTACAAAAAACGCTATTCTAAAAGCTTAGAGATCTCCAGTGAATACTAGAAAGGACTGCCCTTCTAGCATCCAGCATGTTACTGGGTTTTCGTAATAAGTAGTCAGTATCCTTGTCCAATTATCCATTAGAATTCAGTATGATTCAATAGTGCTTCAGGATTACAACTGATAGGCTACTAACTAGAGAAATTAAAATTTAATAAATTTATTAAGTCTAGAGGTATATTATCAAATTAAATTAAATTAATTCACATAATCAAAAAAATATTAATCACTTCTCTCGTATACAGTATTTTTGCGCTGAAAGCACATATCACATTTATAATTCTTTAAATACCGTCTGGTACATTAACATTTAATAAGATATTACAAATATATACAAGTTTGTGTGTATGTGTGTAAGTGCTCTAAGTAGTTCGTTATGTCTCAGACTCGACTAGACTTAAACAAGTGACTGACAAAGTCCTCACATAAATTTAACTTTTTTGGACTGACTGGAAACCAAACCCAGTCTGCTTTGAAAAAACAAAAAAAAAAATTTGCAAAACCCCAATACAATAAAAACAAGCAACTGCGACAAAAAGAATCGGGAACAAGGGACCTTTCTGCAACCCCTCCAAAAAAGTTACAAAATTTCCCATACTACTGAATCAAAAGTTCACACAAAAAATCCCCAACGTGATAATACACAGAACCATACAATTTAGTGAGAACCCAACAGTTTCGGGACCTAAAATTTTTTCGGTGTCTATGTGCACAAAACCCAAAAAGTACAACGTCGAAAATCACTAAGTCTATCCCAAGGGTTCTGTGAACAGGGGTTTCAAACAGAACTAACAAGAACAATGAGACAGAAAATTTCCTTTAAACCCAAACCAAGAGAGTCTCGCCCAAAAAAAATTTACTTCTTTTTGGGGGGTTAGGACACCCCCCCCTCGATCCCCGTGAAAAGCCCCGGGGGTTGCTGTCGCGGGCCCCAACAAGAACCGGGCCCAGGGAAACAACAAAGACGTAATTACAGAATTTTTAGACAAAAAAAGACTTGAATGAGCAAATAATTGTTACACCTACCTAAAAAAAGGAAACTACGTAAAATAACAATAAAAAAAGCAATACATTTACATTTAGCTTTTAATCGCAAATAAAGCAATAAAAAATTAAATGAAAAATTTAATAAGGGGGGGGGATATATATTACAAAATAATCTTTGGGCAATCTTTTCGGGGGTTTTGGCAACCCCCCCCCCCCCCAAAAAACACACAAACGGCCCCGCCCCTAGGATTTTTGAAATTAATGTTTTTCTTTTCACATTTTTACTGAAATTAACCTTAAAATAAAATTTTAAAAATATAAATTTTAAACAGAGTCCTCCCCCGGGGCCAGCACCTTTTTAATTTCAAAAGCGTCCCCTACTGGGGATAGGCCCCTAGTACTGGGGCCAGTCCCCAGTACGTATCTCTGCATCCCTCTTTGGTTATGTACATCAGTGTAAAAGACAGGTTTAGCGCAGACAATGGGGGCCCACTTTGAGGCTCGATCATAGTAGAGGAGACTGCATTCCCCTCTTTAAGTAGTGGTTGTGGAATGCTATTGGGCCCCCGGGCTCAATAGGGGCAACCTCACCTTGGCCGATACAAAAGCCCCCCGATAGGTAATCTTGGGTTGAAACCCAAAACCCACATTTTTGCTAAGAAAACTGTTTAAAATTGTTTGTGGCGCCAGTCCTCCAAACAATGCTCGGGGACACTCCAAAAAGCTGTTCCCACTCGTCCACTGTACACCACTAAAATCTTTAAAGGGAGGGGTTTCCCCCCCCCACTCCTTCTAAATTGTGGGGCAACCCGTTTATTATTTCTTGGAAAGAAGAACCCCCGTTACTAGGGCCAAGGGGGTTTACGAGGAAGTTAAACAACCACTTGAACTTAAAACAGAATTTCTTGAGCACGTTTTAAAAATGGGACTTGAAAAAAATCCCGTAAGAGGAAAAAAACCCCGCTGACAAAATGGCCTTTTCCCGATACCCAGTCAATAAGGGGCGTCCCAAACGGGGGTAAGGATAACCCCAGGGAAGGTGACAGAGTTCACTTTCCCCGTAATCAGAAAACAACCTGAAAATTTCCGTCAGGGTTTTGGCACTAAAAAACAGGGGGATGCCCATTGGGCTTTTACCCGCGTTCAAAAAGTCCATGAGAATGGTTCAAACCCTGCAAAGGTTTATAGGAATTGAGGCGCAGGTGGGTGAGTGCCCCTGGCTTGCCTGGGCACTTGACACCGTGGCAAAAAAGGGCGCACATGATCACCCACTTTTTCCTTCTTTTGCCCAAATAAAATTTTTTTGGGGGAGTTTAACCGATGTCTTCCCCTTTAAAACCAAAAAGGGACAATTTTGGGGTAAAACAATGGCTTTTTTCACGAAATGAAAATGGTAACCCCCTAGGAAGGGGCTTTACTGTGGTTTGGGAAAAACTAACCCCTTTTTAACTTTCATGTATTTTTTTCCCCCATCAGTAAAAACCGTTACTATAATGTAACAATTAAACGAATCCTTTTCTTCACTCTCAAAACTGCATATCCTCATTTTCCAGTGGGCTGGGGTTTAACAAACCCGATTTCCCTTTATTAAATTTATTTATGAGTTAAAAAATGTAACGCCCGGGTGTCCTGACAGGGGATGACCGGGGGAGTCAGTGTTAATGATCCTGGGGACAGAGCATCACAAAACAACATAATTTAAGCCCAAATCATTGTCTCCCCCAACTCAACAGGAGACAAGGAAAGGTTTTTGAAACTTTGGGCACAGCACAAATAATTGCGGGTGAAGGAAATAAAATAAGGGGTTTTTTCCCCCACAAACTTCAATGGCAAAAATTACATCATGTTATTATCAATTCACAAATGGTTCTTTACTAAAAACCAGCAAAGAAGGTATCGTTCCCTTATCAAAAAGTCCACTGAAACCCGGGTGGAAATACCACGGGTAACCCCCCCTGAAAAATAACCATATAATACTTGTTTCAATATAAACTTTGTTGGGAAGGGACTTTTAAAAACACCCCCCCTATAGGGTTTCCCAACAAAAACATCTAAACTTTGGGATAGGTTTTCGTCATTTTGGTCAGTACATCTTTTCTTAATAACTGAGATTTAAATGCCATGTCCCCTGAAAGAAAATTTTCTCAATTTTGATGTGATTCGTCAAATCCTATTCTACCTCTTGAAAAATAAGGACTCATTCGCTGAACGAATCTTTTCGTCAGATACACTTTCTGACGCTAGTCATCTATCCTGAGTAACATTATCTACAACAGTATGAGCAGGGGTATTACTAGGATTTTGGTGCCTTTGTTGCTCGGAAGAAGATACGACTTGAGGGGGGCGCCAGCCGCACGACTGTCTCTCGTATCTCTTTCTAACTTATAGCAATACTCTCTAGTATGTCCTTTTCTGTTACAATATGTACATTTTATTTCTTTTTTTTGATACAGATTTCTGTCTAGCCACAGAGACAGATTCAGGATTGTGAGTTTTCCTGGTAAAGGTACGGGGAAGTTAAGTAGCGGGTACATCAGGCCGGCAATGAGCAGCTGATTTGGGTTTTGCCAACTTCTAGGACAAATTTTAGTTCCCCTTGTTTTTTCTGTTTTAGTACGTACAATTTGTGAGAAATCTCGTAATTGCCCTGCTAATGCGCAGTTTCCAGAATATCGAGGTAGTATGATCGATCAGATATTCTTGTATGTCAGCGGGAAATCCCAGTTGTTAAACTCTTCGTGTAGTAACAACTGAACAAGGCTGTTGTAGTTGTTACACTTGGCAGCTCTAGACCATCTCTGAAAAGCAACTTTTTTCTCATGAGCAAATTTTACACAAGTTTGATCTTGTCGTCGTTGTACGTACGAAATGTGCTTTGATAACTTACAGGTAACAAGTTATATGTCTCTAGAATAGGTTGTTTTAACAGCGTCATAACCTAATGTACTTTGGGAAAAGGTAAAGCGCAGCACAAGTTTGAGCTCTTCCTGTCAAAGCTGTATGCAACAAGGCTGCCCAGTGCTTACATGGCCAGTTCATAGCACATGCCTGGTTCTCAAACACATCAAAATAGGTGTCTAAGTCACTCTCAAAAAACTTAGGAACTATGGAGCAACTTCTGCACATTAAATGTGTCCTGTGATCTATCAGTCTGTTGTTTTCCCAGATGAACATTTTCTCTTTGGAATCTTCTTCGTTCAATTTCCTCTGAGCCTCTATTTGTGCAGTCTGCAACATAATGGGGCATTCAAACCTCTCAAACTGTTCCTGAGAGATAGACCAGGGGGTAATGGAGGAGTAGGGAAATTAACATGTCTTTCTGGACTGCCCTTTTGGTCGGTACCTCGTCCAGCCGTCTCTTGAGATCTAGATCTGGTCTAGGATAAGTAAAATAAACAGGTGTACATACACTGTACAGTATGTGGCTGCGTCAAGCTAACAGTTACACTCTGTACTATTGTGTCAGTGAGGTAAGGAGTGAGCGAGAACTGAGCTACACTAGGCTCAGACACTTCTGCCTTAGTTGCTCTTTCTTCTACTTACAAAAAAGATCATACTTCCTAATTGTGACACTGGGCTTTCTGAATCTGAACATAATCAGACATCTCTGTATGAGCAGGAAACAATATATTTTTTAATAAGCTCTGACAGTTTCTGCGTTGTAATTCCTGTTATAAAGTACCCCCGAGATATTTGGCTACTCGTCAAAATTTCTCAATGTACTCAACCAGACAAAGTCAGAGTATCAATTAACTGTTTCACTTTGGCATACATCACGAAAATAAGTTTTAAATCGAGAGAGTGATTATGGGAAACTATAATCCTAATACGGGAATTTTAGTGTTGGTTGTCTTAGAGTAGAACTCATAAACATATTTCCATCTCCTTGGATCAAGAGAACTCAGTCCCGGTACATACATCCACCTGGTATGTTGACAAACTAAACTCAGAGTCTTCAGATTAGGAAAGTATCAAATGTTTGATCATAGAGTTACTATATGTCAAACTGGACAATTTCTCCAACACCTTGGATCAAGAGCCTCCGGACGGGGCCCCCCTTTGTTACAAAAACGCGATTCTAAAAAACTTAGAGATCTCCAGTGAATACTAAAAGGACTGCCCTTCTAGCATCCAGCCTGTTACTGGGTTTTCGTAACAAGTAGTCAGTAATAAACCATACCCCCGGCCGGGGTTGAACCCGCGGTCATAGAGTCTCAAAACTCCACCCCCTCGAGTCATGTTGACGGCAGTGAAGGACTTAGTAGATTCGTCACGGCCACCAAGCTGGCGATTCGTCCCGTAAAAACTTGCATTTTGTGGTCACCCGAGGTGCCTTTGCAACCTTCCTATGGTGTAAAATAATACCTAGTTGGAAAGAGTCCCTTAAATTGTGGGTAGCTGGCTAGTGGCTAACCGACGGCTGGAGTTTTGAGAAATTTTATGACCGCGGGTTCAAATCCCGGCCGGGGTATGGTTTGTTTGGGAATCGGTCATAGATTTCTTGAGTCAATAGCAGTACCTTTTCCAATTACCATTAGAATTTAGAATAATTCGATAGTGCTTTAGGGTTACAACTGTAGGGTCTAAGAAATTAAAATTTTAAAAAATTTATTAAGTCGAGGTAATTTTAAA
>NC_069421.1:54233080-54350301 GCF_026875155.1 Cherax quadricarinatus
ACCTACACCACACCCCCCCCCCACACACCCCCCCAACCACCCCACTACCCCCATACCCCCACCCCACTCCCCCACTCTACCCCCACTACCACTACTCCCCCATCTACCCCACTCCACCACTACCCCACACCCACCTATCACCACTATACCACCACCATCCCCACTATACACCCCACCCCCCCACTACCCACCTAATACCCCCTACCCACTACCACCACTCTACCACCACTCCCCTTTCTACCACCACTACTACCGCCAACACCCACCACTAGCCCAATGCACACTATACCCCCTACCACCCTATCCACCACAAAACCACTACCACCACAACGCCACCACCCACCAGTACTACCACCACCACTACCACCACCACACCCCCACTACTACCACCACTACCACCCCTATCCCCACACACCATACTACCACCCCCCCACCCACCCCACAACCATCTACCACCACCCCACTACACCCCTACCACTACCAACCCCCCCACCCCTCCATCACTAGCCCCACTACCACTACCACTACTAGCACCCCTACTACCACAACTACCCCCCACTACCCCTATACCACCATCTATCACCCCCTACCACCACTCTACCCCCCCTACCCCCACTATACCCCCACTACTACCCAAATACATAATCACCATACTTTCCCCCCACTACTCCCACCATAACACTACTACCACCATACCCACGACCCTTACTACCCCCCACTACTCCACCACTACCACCCCCCCACTACCACACCCCACTAGCACCACTGCACCACTACACCCACTTACCACCACTATACACTACTACCACCATACTACCCCCACCACACCACCCAGCGCCACAACCCCTATCTACCACACACCCCCACCACTCCACCACCCTACCCCCATCACTACCACCTTAACCTTCCACCCCCCTTACGACCACTACTACCACCACTACCACCCCTATACCCCCTCCACTACCACCATACTACCACCACTACCACCCCTACTACCACCAGTACCACTACTACCCACTTAAACCACTACACCACCACCACCACTACCACCACTACAACCACTACTACCACCCCCACCACTTCCACCACTACCACCACCACTACCACCACCACACCACCACCACCACTACCATCACAAGCACCACTATACCACCCCCACCACTACTACTAGCCCCACTACTACCACCTCTACTACCAACACCACTACCACTACTACCACCACTACTACCACCACTACCATTACTACTACCACTACTACCACCACTACTACCACCACCACTACCACTACACCACAACTACTATCACCACTACCACCCTACTACCACCACTACTTCCACCACCACTACCACCACTATTACCACCATACCACCACTACTACCACCACTACTACCACCACTAACTACCACCACTACAAACCACCAACCACTACCACTACCACCACTACTACCACCACTACCACACCACCACTAGCATCACTAGCACCACTACACCACCACTACTACCACTACTACCACTACTACCACCACTACTACCACCACCACCACCACCACTAGCACCACTACTACCACCACTACCACCACTACTACCACCACAACTACCACCACCACTACCACCACCACTACCACCATCACTACCACCACCAACACTACCACCACCCATTACCACAAACCTCGACCACCACTACTACCCCCACCACTACCACCGCTACCACCATCACACTTTTACAAAAAACGCTATTCTAAAAGCTTAGAGATCTCCAGTGAATACTAGAAAGGACTGCCCTTCTAGCATCCAGCATTTTAAACGGGGTTTTCGTAATAAGTAGTCAGTATCCTTGTCCAATTATCCATTAGAATTCAGTATGATTTTAATAGTGCTTCAGGATTACAACTGATAGGCTACTAACTAGAGAAATTAAAATTTAATAAATTTATTAAGTCTAGAGGATATTAAACAAATTAAATTAAATTAATCACAGTAATCAAAATAATATTAATCACTTCTCTCGTATACAGTATTATTGCGCTGAAAGCACATATCACATTTATAATTCTTAAGTACCGTCTGGTACATTAACATTTAATAAGATATTACAAATATATACAAGTTTGTGTGTATGTGTGTAAGTGCTCTAAGTAGTTCGTTATGTCTCAAGACTCGACTAGACTTAAACAAGTGACTGACAAAGTCCTCACATAAACTAACTTCTTGACTGACTGGCAACCAGAACAGTCTGCTTGAACAACAAAAAGAATGCTAAAGCCCAATAGCAATACAACAAGCAACTGCGACAGAGAATCAGGAACAAGGGACCATCTGCAGATCCTCCACAAAAGTTACAAAACTCCCATACTACTGAATCTAAGTTCAGCACAAGAAAATCCCCAACTGTGATAATACACAGATACCAGTACAAGTTTAGTGAGAAGCTACAGCTCAGGACCTCAAATGTTTCGAGTGTCTATGTGACACACAACCTCAGTACAACGTCGAAAATCACTAAGTCTATACAATGTTCTGTGAACAGAGTTCTACAGAACTAACAAGAACAATGAGACAGACAATCTGTTCAACCACCAAGAGAGTCTCGACCAGACTGAATACTTCAGGTGGGGTGAGGACACCCCCCCCTCGATCACGTGATAGCTCCGTGGGTTGCTGTCGCTGCCCAACAAGAAGCCGGCAGGGAAACAAGCAAAGAGCGATAATTACAGTAGTTAGACAATCAAGACTTGAACTGAGCACATAATATGTTACATCCTACCTAACAAAGGAAACTACGTCAAATAACAATATAAAGCAATACATTTACGATTTAGCTATTATCGCAAATATAAGCAATATAAAATTAAATGAAAAAGTAATAATGATATATATATACATAATAATCATTGCAATCATTCAGGGGTTGCAACACCCCCCCCCCCCAAACACGACAAACGGTCGCACTAGGAGTTGCATTAATGTCTTTCACATTATTACTGATTACTCTTATCAATACAATTTAATATAAATATTAATCAGAGTCACTCTCGTGCCAAGCACCTCTTCAATTTCACAGCGTCCGTCACTAGGATATGCCCCTAGTACTAGGGCAGTACACAGTATCGTATCTCTGCATACTCGTGGTTATGTACATCAGTGTAGAGACAGGATAGCGCAGACAATGAGGGCACTTTGAGGCTCGATCATAGTAGAGGAGACTGCATTCCACTCTTAAGTAGTGGTTGTGGAATGCTATGCCTTAGTCTCAATAGGAGCAACCTCACCTTGGCCGATACAAAAGCCTAGATAGGTAATCTTGGCTTGACCAAAACTACATTTAGCTAAGTTAACTGTGAAGTTGTAGTGCGCCAGTCTCTCAAACAATGCTCTGAGACACGTCAAGTGCTGTTCCCACTCGTCACTGTACACCACTAAGTCGTCAAGGTAGGCTTCTACTCCTTCTAAGTTGTGGGTCAACTCGTTCATTATACGTTGGAATGAAGAAGCCGCGTTACATAGGCCGAAGGGGGTGACGAGGTAGTTAAACAATCCATCTTGAACAGTAAAAGCAGATATTTCTTGAGCACGTTCAATAAGTGGGACTTGATAATAGCCTCGTAAGAGATCTAAACAGCTGACAAACTGGGCTCCTGATACACAGTCAATAAGGTCGTCAATGCGAGGTAGAGGATAACCATCAGGCAAGGTGACAGAGTTCACTTTCCTGTAATCAGTACACATCCTGAAACTACCGTCAGGTTTAGGCACTAAAATACAGGGAGATGCCCATGGACTTTTACTGCGTTCAATAAGTCCATGAGAATGGTTCACCATGCACGGTGATAGGAATGAGAGGCGCAGGTGGAGGTGAGTGCGCTGGCTTGCCTGTCACTTGACACACGTGGCAACGTCGCACATGATCAGCTACTGTTTCCTTCATCTTTGACCAAGTAAAATGTTTTGCCAGTTTACCGAGTGTCTTCTTGACACGCAAATGGGACTATTGTGAGTAAAATCAATGGCTTTTTCACGAAATGTAACTGGTAACACTAGGAGATGCTTGACTGTGGTGGAAACACTATCAGCTGACAACTTACATGTATTTTTCTCCATCAGTACACCGTTACTATAATAGTAACAATTATCGAGATCCTTTGCTTCACTCTCAGTAACTGCTATATCTCTCAGTCTTTCCAGTGACTGATCAACAAACAGATCCTTGATTAAATCATCATGAGTTAGAAATGTAACGTCAGGTGTGTCCTGACTAGGTTGATGACCGGGGGAGTCAGTGTTAATGATCCTGGGCACAGAGCATCACTAAACAACATATTCAAGCCCAAATCATTGTCATCCACTAACTCAACAGGAGACAAGGATGGTTGTTGTATCTTTGACACAGCACTAGTAATTGCGCTGAGAGGAAATAAAATAGGCTTCTCTCTACAAGCTTCAATGGCATAATTATCATCAGTGTTATTATCAATCACAAGTGGTTCTTTACATATACCAGCATGAAGGATATCGTTCCCTATCAACAAGTCCACTGACCTGATGGGAAATACCACTGGATATACCCACTGAAATATAACCAGTATAATAGCTTGTTTCAATATAAACTTTGTGCAGAGGCACTTTTATAACAGCCCCACTATAGGCTTCTAACAATACATCTATCTTGGTATAGGTATCGTCAGTTATGGTCAGTACATCTTTTCTTAATAACGTGAGATAACTGCCAGTGTCTCTGAAAGTAATTATCTCAGTTAGATGTGATTCGTCAAATCCTATTCTACCTCTTGAAAAGTAAGGACTCATCGCTGAACGAATCTTTTCGTCAGATACACTTTCTGACGCTAGTCATCTATCCTGAGTAACATTATCTACAACAGTATGAGCAGAGGTATTACTAGGATTTTGGTGCCTTTGTTGCTCGGAAGAAGATACGACTTGAGTGGGGGCGCCAGCCGCACGACTGTCTCTCGTATCTCTTTCTAACTTATAGCAATACTCTCTAGTATGTCCTTTTCTGTTACAATATGTACATTTTAATTTCTTTTTCTTGATATCAGATTTCTGTCTAGCCACAGAGACAGATTCAGGATTGTGAGTTTTCCTGGTAAAGGTACGAGAAGTTACAGTAGCAGGTACATCAGGCCGGCAATGAGCAGCTGATTTAGGTTGCCAACTTCTAGGACAATTTTTAGTTACCTTGTTTTTCTGTTTTTTAGTACGTACAAGTTTGTGAGAAATCTCGTAATTGTCTGCTAATGCTGCAGTTTCCAGAATATCTGAGGTAGTATGATCGATCAGATATTCTTGTATGTCAGCAGGCATACAGTTGTTAAACTCTTCGTGTAGTAACAACTGAACAAGGCTGTTGTAGTTGTTACACTTGGCAGCTCTAGACCATCTCTGAAAAGCAACTTTTTTCTCATGAGCAAATTCTACACAAGTTTGATCTTGTCGTCGTTGTAACGTACGAAATGTGCTTTGATAACTTACAGGTAACAAGTTATATGTCTCTAGAATAGGTTGTTTGACAGCGTCATAACTAATGTACTTGGCAAAAGGTAAAGCAGCAGCACAAGTTTGAGCTCTTCCTGTCAAAGCTGTATGCAACAAGGCTGCCCAGTGCTTACATGGCCAGTTCATAGCACATGCCTGGTTCTCAAACACATCAAAATAGGTGTCTAAGTCACTCTCAAAAAACTTAGGAACTATGGATGCAACTTTCTGCACATTAAATGTGTCCTGTGATCTATCAGTCTGTTGTTTTCCCAGATGAACATTTTCTCTTTGGAAGTCTTCTTCGTTCAATTTCCTCTGAGCCTCTATTTGTGCAGTCTGCAACATAATGAGGCATTCAAACCTCTCAAACTGTTCCTGAGAGATAGGACCAGTGGGTAATGGAGGAGTAGGGAAATTAACATGTCTTTCTGGACTGTCCTTTGGTCGGGTACCTCGTCCAGCCGTCTCTTGAGAGTCTAGATCTGGTCTAGGATAAGTAGATACAGGTGTAGCATACACTGTACTAGTATGTGGCTGCGTCAAGCTAACAGTTACACTCTGTACTATTGTGTCAGTGAGGTAAGGAGTGAGCGAGAACTGAGCTACACTAGGCTCAGACACTTCTGCCTTAGTTGCTCTTTCTTCTACTTCATCAAATAGAGTCATACTTCCTAATTGTGACACTAGGCTTTCTGAATCTGAATCATAATCAGACATCTCTGTATGAGCAGGAAACAATATATCTTTAATTAATGCTCTGACAGTTTCTGCGTTGTAATTCCTGTTATACGTCACACCGAGATATTTGGCTACTCGTCAACATGTCTCAATGTACTCAACTCAGACAAAGTCAGAGTATCAATTAACTGTTTCACTTTGGCATACATCACGAAAATAAGTGTACTACGAGAGAGTGATTATGGGAAACTATAATCCTAATACGAATTTTAGTGTTGGTGGTCTTAGAGTTAGAACTCATAAACAGTATTTCCATCTCCTTGGATCAAGAGACTCAGTCAGGTACATACATCCACCTGGTATGTTGTACAAGACTAAACTCAGAGTCTTCAGATTAGGAAAGTACTCAAAGTGTTTGATCATAGAGTTACTAGTATGTCAAACTGGACAATTTCTCCAACACCTTGGATCAAGAGCCTCCCGGACGGGCCCCCATTTGTTACAAAAAACGCGATTCTAAAAGCTTAGAGATCTCCAGTGAATACTAGAAAGGACTGCCCTTCTAGCATCCAGCCTGTTACTGGGTTTTCGTAACAAGTAGTCAGTATAAACCATACCCCCGGCCGGGATTGAACCCGCGGTCATAGAGTCTCAAAACTCCACCCCGTCGAGTCATGTTGACGGCAGTGAAGGGACTTGAGGTAGAGTTCGTCACGGCCACGCTAGCTGGCGATTCGTCTGTAAAAACTTGCATTTGTGGTCACAGAGGTGCCTTTGCTAACCTTCCTATGGTGTAGAAATATACCTAGTTGGATGAGTCTTATTGTGGCTAGCTGGTCTAGTGGCTAACCCGACGGGCTGGAGTTTTGAGACTCTATGACCGCGGGTTCAATCCCGGCCGGGGGTATGGTTTGTTTGCAATCGTGTCATTACGATTTCTTGAGTCAAGTAGTCAGTATCCTTCTCCAATTATCCATTAGAATTCAGAATAATTCGATAGTGCTTCAGGATTACAACTGGTAGGCTACTAGAGAAATTAAAATTTAATAAATTTATTAAGTCTAGAGGTATATTATAAAATTAAATTAAATTAAATTAATCACAGTAATCAAAATAATATCACATCTCTCGAGTTGAATAATATTGTGCTGAAAGCACATATCACATTTATAATTCTTAAGTACCATCTGGTACATTAACATTTAATAAGATATTACAAATATGTACAAGTTTGTGTGTATGTGTGTAAGTGCTCTAAGTAGTTCGCTATGTCTCAAGACTCAACTAGACTTAAACAAGTGACTGACAAAGTCTTCACATAAAACTATCTTCTTGACCGACTGGCAACCAGAACAGTCTGCTTGAACAACAAAAAGAATGCTAAAGCCCAATAGCAATACAACAAGCAACTGCGACACAGAATCAGGAACAAGGAGATAATATTAAGGGTGGCCCGGTGGCCTGGTGGCTAAAGCTCCCGCTTCACACACGGAGGGCCCGGGTTCGATTCCCGGCGGGTGGAAACATTCGACATGTTTCCTTACACCTGTTGTCCTGTTCACCTAGTAGCAAATAGGTACCTGGGTGTTAGTCGACTGGTGTGGGTCGCATCCTGGGGGACAAGATTAAGGACCCCAATGGAAATAAGTTAGACAGTCCTCGATGACGCACTGACTTTCTTGGGTTATCCTGGGTGGCTAACTCTCCGGGGTTAAAAATCCGAACGAAATCTTATCTTATCTTATAACGACACTAAGTAGGGACCATCTGCAGATCCTCCATAAAAGTTACAAAACTCCCATACTACTGAATCTAAGTTCAGCACAAGAAAATCCCCGACTGTGATAATTCACAGATACCAGTACAAGTTAAGTGAGAAGCTACAGCTCAGGACCTGAAATGTTTCGAGTGTCTATGTGACACACAACCTCAGTACAACGTCGAAAATCACTAAGTCTATACAATGTTCTGTGAACAGAGTTCTACAGAACTAACAAGAATAATGAGACAGACAATCTGTCCAACCACCAAGAGAGTCTCGACCAGACTGAATACTTCAGGTGGGGTGAGGACACCCCCCCTCGATCACGTGATAGCTCCGTGGGTTGCTGTCGCTGCCCAACAAGAAGCCGGCAGGGAAACAAGCAAAGAGCGATAATTACAGTAGTTAGACAATCAAGACTTGAACTGAGCACATAATATGTTATATCCTACCTAACAAAGGAAACTACGTCAAATAACAATATAAAGCAATACATTTACGATTTAGCTATTATCGCAAATATAAGCAATATAAAATTAAATGAAAAAGTAATAATTATATATATACATAATAATCATTGCAATCATTCAGGGGTTGCAACACATCACTACCACTACCACCACCACCACTATCACCACTACTACCACTACTACCACCACTACCACCACCACCACTACCACCACTACCAACACCACCACTACCACCACTACACCACTACTACCATCACTACCACCACTACTACCATCACTATCATTACCACACCACTGCTACCACCACAACTACCACCACCACTACCACCACACTACCACCATCACTACCACCCACCATTACCACAACCTCGACCACCACTACTACCACCACCACCACTACCACCACTACCAACACCACTACCACCACCATTACCACCACCACTGCTACCACCACCACCACCACCGCCACTACCACCACTTCTATCACTACCACCACCACTACCATCACCACTACCACCACCACCACCACCACCACCACCACCACCACCCCCACCACCACTACCACACCACCACTACCACAACTACCACCACCATTGCCACCACTACTTCCCATCACTACCACTACTACAACCAATATCACCATCACCACTACTACACCACTACTACCACTACCACCACCACTACCACTATCATCACAACTACCACTACTACCACCACCACTACCACCATCACCACTACCACCACCACCACTTACCATCACCACTACCACCGCCGCCACCAATATCACCATCACCACCACCACTACTACCATCATCACTACCACTAGTAACAACAAATACCACCACCACCACTACCACCGCCACCACCACTACCACCACCACACCACTACCACAACTACCACCACCACTGCCACCACTACTACCATCATCACTACCACTACTACAACCAATATCACCATCACCACTACTACCACGGCTACCACCACTTCTATCACTACCACCACCACCACCACTACCACAACTACCACCACCACTGCCACCACTACTACCACCACCACCACTACACTACTACTATCATCACAAAATACCACTACTCCACACCACACCACCATCACCACTACCACCACCACCACTACCACCACTAAGACCACTACCACTACGACCACTACCACCACTACTACCATCACTATCATTACCACACCACCGCCACCACCGCTACCACCACAACTACCACCACCACCGCCACCACCGCTACCACCACAACTACCACCACCACTACCACCACTACTACACCATCACTACCACCACCATTACCAAAACCTCGATCACCACTACTACCACCGCTACCACCACCACTACACCACACCATTACCACCACCACTTCTACCACCAGCACACCACCGCCGCTACCACCACTTCTATCACTACCACCACCACTATCATCACCACCACCACTACCACCACCACCACCACCACTACCACCACCACCACCACTACCACAACTACCACCACCACTGCCACCACTGCTACCATCATCACTACCACTACTACAACCAATATCATCACCACTACTACCAGCACTACTACCACTACCACCACCACTACCACTACTACTTTCACCCAAAACACCACTACTCCACCACCACACTGCCCCACCACTACCCCCACCACTACCACCAACACCCCACCCCCACACCACTCCCACTACCACCACACGCCCCCACCACTACTCCCCACTCCTCCACCTTACCACCACCCTACCACCCCCCCACTACCACCACACTACCACCCCACCCCACCACCACTACCAAAACCCCCCACCACCCCACCACCACCACACCACCACCACTACCCCCAACCACCCCACCCCTCCACCCCACTACCCCCACCACTACCCCCAAACCGCTACCACCCCCACTACCACCACCATCCCCACCCCCCTCACCACCACTACCCCCACCACACCACCTTCACACCACAACGTTCCCACACATACCACCACTATTACACCTAGGTTTTCAAATGGCCTGTTATCCCAGGTGTAATGGGAAAAAAAAACACGTAGAAAAAGTTTAGACTTTTTTACCCTTTTCCCAAATTATAACACAATAGTACACTAGTACAGTGATAAATATAGTCACTCCACGGAAAGCAAGGCGGGAAATAAGGCCACAAGATAGCAGACCGGCTTCAACCAGCTTAGAATGGAATGAAAAGGGGCAGACAGGAGGCGTATCCACAAACCCTGCGTTGTCAACCCACCTCTTATTGGCTGAACCTGGTCACTAGTTGAACATGGGGCCCATCTAACTTTAACCCTGTTCGCGGGTTGGGGGGGGATAGCCTGTAAATGAGGGGGTGCCATCGCCGAAAATTTTACGTACTTTTGCATGCCACACCCCCCCCCCGAAAAGCCAGGATTAGGCTCCCCTCCCATGGAACCGGCCCGCCATGGCCCAAAAAATGGGCCGCCATCCCCCACCACCAACTCTTAATAAGCTCAGTTTCCAGTGCCCAAAAAAGCCAACCCAAACTCGAGGGGGGGGGGGGGGGAGACAGCAGTAAAAGGCCAACAAGGTCCAAGATACGCGGGCGGTAGCCCGTACCCCCTACAAAAAAAAAAACCCCCACATCAGGGGATAAAAAAAAGAGTTTAAAAGGGGGGTTCCCAAAAACATCCTAACCAAAATAAAATTTTAAAACAGATCTTGACAAAGATCTGAAAACACATTTTCTTTCCCGGAAATTATAATTTATTTTTGGTTTGTAGGGCTCAGCCTGAGGTCCCCAACGCATAAGCCTTGTGTTGTGATTCTCATGCTTTGGAGATAAAAAACGGGTTTATCACTGTAACTGTGACCCCCTGCGTGTCGGGCCCACAAAAACATGAAATGTTCCAAAGCCATTACCCCGCGGGGGCTTCTTTTTCATGTAGATAAGCCTCTGTGGGCTGGAACTTTCTGAAAAGTATGCGATTGGCTGCCTCCTGTTCCCGATTTGAATAGTACCCCCCCAAACCCCCAACTACAAGCATAACCCTTTAAAATGAAAAAGGTTTTGGAGAATTTGGGAGACAGGAGAAGGGGTGCAGAGCACATAATTTTTTTTGCTTATTAAAGCAGTGTTACAATTGAGCCTTTTAAAGGGGAATTTAGACTGGAAGGGGAAGAGGGGCTACAAACTGAGAAATTCTTACAGAATCTTCTGTAAAATCCTATCTCCTGGGAAACGTTAAAGAGATTTCCTATCAGAGGAATGGATAATCTTTAATCGAAAAAAACTTTAGCAAGTTGGGGTGAAACTTTACCACACCATTCATGGCCTAGAAAGGATAGGGGCCCGGCCAAAGGAAGATTTAAAAAAAAAATTTAAAAACTGTTAATTGGGAATTCAAAAGGCTCAAACAGAGCTTTAAGTCAAAGTGGTGTTAACCCAAGATCAGACCCCACAACAATATCATCGGGTATGCTGCCGTCCTTAAAGTCCTTTAATAGCCTGATGGATGATTTTCTGGAATAAGGGGGGGGGAATTTTTCATTCCAAAGGGGGGTAACTGTAACTGAAATGACCCCGGAATCACAAAGGAAAATTTTCCCTTTCGCCTTTATTGTCAAGGTACCTGAAGTAACCTTTAAGGAGATCTAATTTTGGACCACAAAAGAGCCTTTCCCCACAAAGTCATTACTCATCCAGACGAGGAAGGGGGGAAACACTTGATTGTCCCCTCTTTCCCTTTTAGGGTAGTCGTGCACATACGAAACCCCCATCACCTTTTTTTTACTAGGTGCACGGTGAAGCCCGGGACTAATCTCCCCCCAAACCATGTTCAACAAGAAGTCACTTTGCTGAATAGCCTTGCTTTTCAGGATTACTCTGGGGGGGGAGAGTTTAATTTTTTTAATTTTCCCACATCTACATCATGGAAACCCAAAACGTACATTTTTGGGCACATCCAAAAAAATATTAGGATGTGACGTAGAACTCAGTTAAATTGGTTGTTGTTTTTAAGAAAATCCATCCATTAAGGGGCTAGGATCCTTGGGGAGGACAGAATTTGAAAGTTTAGTATTAATTTCGAAAGAGTGCAAAGAGTCAGAGTCGTCCTCAGAGGAAAGGGGGACAGAGCTTTACGGGACTTTATCGGTGTATGAAAGGCCTGATTTGATTAATGGGGAAAATTTTTTGTTTTGAGGTTTATCAAGGGGAGCTACCACATAATTTAAATCAATAATTAAAATCGAAGGCCCCGTAATCTGCTTAAAAGGTGTGGCCAGGTATAGGTTCCCACCAACCCCTTGTCTCCTGATGGAAGGAGCAAATTTGGCATTTTTGTCATCCTCGTTTCATCTTATTTTGAGCTTCTTTGGGTTTACCGTGGCAACTCCTTCCACCTGCAACCTTTGAAACGGGTTGTAGAGTGTGAGCTTACGTCTTCTCCATCCATCTTCTTTGAACCCAAAAGGGGCCCGACATTGTGCCAAAGATCAGCTAAAAAGGGACAACCCTGAAAACCTTTTCACCGTCTTCGTACTGAGAACAGCAACAAGGGTTAGAATTCATCCCCAACTTCGGAAAGTGCATCAAAACTTCTCATCATTGTTTTTAATTTTTGGTGAATTTTTTCCAAGGCGCTTGGATGGGGGTGTACATGGAAAGTTGTAAATTTATCCCTAACCTATTTTAAATACTTCCCAAATTTTTTGGCATGAATTTGTACCTTGATCACATTTGGAAGTTTTAGGAATGCCAAAACAAAAAATAATTTTGTTAAAGCTTTTAGAAAGCTTTTTGTATTGATACTACGCATTGGATCGCTTCAGGATTTCTGGTACTTTATCCATAATTGTAAATAAATACTGATTTCCAGACTTTGACTTAGGTGTGGACCACAAATCTATAATTAAATCTGAAAAAGGTTCCCACAGCAGGTATGGGGTTTGGGGAGGTGCAGGTTTAATGGAAATTTTCCCGGTTTTCCAACTTGCGACATTCTCGGGAACACCTAAAAGAATTCTTCACTCTTTCTTTTAAATTTTTGGGCCAAAAAAATTCTTTTGTGATTCTATACAAGGTTTTTGTAATTCTAATGACCTCCTATACTATATGAGCTATATTAATTTGAGGGCTATACTTTTTGGGTTGGAACCACAAACCCTTGTTAATTCCGGCCCTCTTTTTCCTTTCCATCTCAGTGCAAACCAAATAATATTTTTAAATTCATACTTGACGGAAACCCCAAGAGGATTTACCCATGGCTGCCTGAAAAAGGAAAATTTAAAAAAGGGGCCTTTCGTTTTTTCCCCCCGGGAAAGGGCAGTCCCTGGGGATGGAAAAGAGAATCTGGCAACCTAAACCCGGGAAAAAGGGAAAGGGTTGATCGGGTCTGTTCCTTGATTTACAGACCCGGCCGGGTGTCTCAAAAACAACGTGGGTATTCCGAATCGAGTCGTCCAAGGATAGGGCAACTTCTCCCCCGACAAACCCCTTGGGATGTTGCCCCCCCTTTTGGGCCAACAGGAGAAACATTAATCATTTAAAATTTAGGACACGAAGTAACGTAGAATGTTATTTCCCATTAATAACAGGCATTTTTCATGGAAATCCTTTTAGATACCCACTCAAGTCCATGTAATTTTGCACTGTACAAATTTTAGCAAAGGGGAAATGAATAATACTCCTCCAAGGTCCAATAAAATAGGAATTTAAGGGGTATCTCTGAAAGGGTAATAATTTCCTTTTCTACAAGGAAATAGCTCCTTTTTTCTAAAGGTATTTACTTTATTGGGTTTTGAGTTTTCCTGAGGGGGAAAAAGAAATTTCCATAATAAGGGCCAACCTTTTTTTACTTCTCTGGGGGCAATTCAGGGATATTGAGATTTTCCCAGGGTTTAGGTTTTTGGGGGCAGTTGGAAAATGGTACCTACTTTTTGCCCTGAAGCAGACACAGGCTTGCCCTTTATCCCTGAAACGTTCAAGTGGGGGTCGTTCGGCTGGTGCCTCTCTGGTATTTTTGTCGAGATGCTCCTAAGTATTTCCTCTCCGCAGGGGACCATAGTTGAGAAGCGTGGCTCACCGGGGACTTGGGTTTGGGTGACGGACGCTCTCCCTCCGCTGGCACTTTTTCCCAAAGTTGTCGATTTGCTCACGCCCGACTGTTGAAAAAGAGACGGGACCGCTCGGTAAGGGGCGGTTCGTTTCCCAAGGTACAGCCAAATGGCCCCCTCCAATGCATGGTTAAGTCCGATCCTGCAGAAAAAACACGAAACCCCTGGGCCCCCGACTCCACGGTTTCAATTTAGAATAAGCTCCCACTCCTCAAAGTTTGAGACACCACTCGCTTTATACCAGCTGGAAAAGCTTTGGTTTGCTGTCTCACAAAGTCCAAGGGATTTTTCCGCTGCCCCCCGTTTAATTTGAAGGTCTTACGAAATTTACTGGGAACATGTATAAAAGCTCCCCACTGTTCTTCCTACTTGATAATCAAGAATTCAGCGTCATTAATACCGACAAAAATTTCCCGTCCTTACCCATAATGCTGTAGAACCAACCTGCCCCGGCTGTTTCCCGGCCACCTCAAGGGTCAGCCAAAATTTTTGAAGCTTTCGAAAAAAATTTCTCTGGTTCGGGCCCCATTGAAAACGGGGAACAAGCTGTCTGCTTTTTGGGAAACTGAAATCGTTTACGAATGCGAAAACTGCCCCTTTCTCTTTCCCTACAAAATTTTTCCCTTTCGAATGCCTCTTTCCCATTTGCTCCAGCGTGATTTTTTGCCAGCTCAAGTCCAAAGCGCTATTCCCCTCGAGACAACCCATGCACCATACTGACCCTTTTGCTCCGTAGGTGTATCATCTTCCTTTGCGGAACATAAGAGTTTTTTTCCCCAGCTCCCTAGAGGGGGAGTTTTTATGTGCCCTCCTTCTTCAATAAGTTGTCAGCAATAATGAAAAGCAGTTCGCAGCTGTGAATTCGTTATAGGGAATCCCAAAGGAAGACAATTTTCCAAAAAACCGTAGGGACAATTAGTAGGGTTTTGCAAAGATATGCCCACCCAGGGGCTGATCTCTAGGGGCATAAATTTTTTTCGCTATGCACAGTACGAAAAACCCCCCAAAGTAACACTTAATTTAGAACCCTTAGCTATGCACAGTACGATTTTCAGAATACGCATAACAAGAAGCCGACGCACACAAGTTGCCGACGAAGCGCACACTGAAAAAGTAGTATGAGCTTTAAAGATCACACAATGCAAGCTGTCATAAGCAATGACACGCAAAAAAATTTTAAAGGAAGCGAAACAGCAAACTACACAATGTTCCTGCTACAACTTCAACCCTAAGCTCAAGCCCCTTTCTCTAAAGTCCCGATCCGAAGGCCCCCCCTTTACAACCTAGGATTTCAAAAGGCCTTTACCCCGGTGTAATGGGGGCAAATAAACACATTTGAAAAAGTTTAGACTTAATTTCCTTCCCCCAAAAATTTTAACAGCAATAGTACACTAGTACAGTGTAAATATAGTGCACTCCCGGTAAGCAAGGGAGAAATAGAAAACCACAAAATAGCAACCGGCTTAAAAACCCCTCAAAAGGGAAAAGACAATGGGGAGACAGGAGAGCGGATCCCATAACCTCGTTTTCAATCCCCCCTTTTATTGCAGAACCTGGGACTATTAACGATGGGGCCCCATCATCAATCTTGCAACCTGGTTCGCTGGTTGGGGGGATAGCCGAAATGAGGTGTGTCCATCGCCGAAAAAAGTTACTACTCTTTGCATGCCACAACCACCACTACCCCACCACTACCATCACCACTACCACCCCACCACCCTACCACCACCACCCCTACCACCACCACCACTACCAAACCCCCTACCACCACCATAAAACCACCCCACCACCACCACTACCCCACCACTACCCCCCACCATGTTCCCCCACTACACCTCCCCTACAACCACCCCTACCACCACCCCACTAAAACCACACCCCAACCACTGCCACCCACACCACCGACTCCACCACCACTACCACCACCACTACCACCAACACACCACCAACATACCACCCCCATAACCCAAAAATCATACCACCAACACTACCACCACCCCTACCCTCACCACTACCACCACCACTACCACCACCACTTCCACCACCACTTCCACCAACACTGCTACCACCACCACTACCACTACCACTACCACCACCACTACCACCACCACTACCACCACCACTACCACCACCACTACCACCAACACTACCACCACCACTACCACCACCACTACCACCACCACTGCCACCCCCACTACCACCACCACTACCACCACCAATACCACCACCACTACCACCACCACTACCACCACCACCACTACCACCTCCACTACCGCCAACGTTACCAGCATCACTACCACCACCGCTACCACCACCACTGCCACCACCACTACCACCATCACTACCACCACCACTACCACCATCACTACCACCACCATTACCACCAACACTACCACCACCACTACCACCACCACTACCACCACCACTAACCACCTCCACTACCACCAACGTTACCAGCATCCACTACCACCACCACTACCACCACCACTGCCACCACACCACACCACCACCACTACCACCACCACTACCCCCATCACTACCACCACCAACTAACCACCAACAAATACCACTACCACCACTACCACCACACCACCCAACCACCACCACTAACCACACACCACTACCACCATCACTACCACCACCACTGCCACCACCACTACCACCACCACTACCACCACCACTACACCACCACCACACCACCACCACTACCACCACCACTACCACCAACACTACCACCACAACTACCACCACCACTACCACCACATTACCACCACCACTACCCCTACCACTACCACCACCATTACCACCACCACTACCACCACCACTACCACCACCATTACCACCACCACTCCACCACCACTACCACACCACCATCACTTCCACCAAAAATACTACCACCACCACTACCACCACCACTACACCACCACTACCACCACCACTACCACCACCACTACCACCACCACTACCACCACCACTACCACCAACACTACCACAACCCACTACCACCACCACTACCACCACCACTACCACCACCACTACCACCAACACTACCACCACTACTACCACCACTACTACCATCACCACTACGACCACCACTACCACCACCACTACTACCACCACTACGCTACAAAATGCGACATGTACTAATTGAAGATATTTGCAGAGGAAACCAGAAGGTAAACTTATTGATCCTCCTTTAGGATCTAGCATCCAGAATCTTGCATCTGGCATGTTGCATCTAGCATTCAGCATCTAGCATCCAGCATCTAGCATCTAGCATCCAGCATCTAGCCTGTTTCTGTCAGAATGAATTCTAGTTCAGTTATCTTATAAAATTAGATGGTTTCTCAGAAGTGTTTTTTGGATTACTAACTAAATAAAAGTTGAGGAATTTAATAACAAACGAGTCTAGGAGGTAATATTTATAGTTAATGTAACTTGAATAATTAAGTAGATAAGTTGCCACACAGCTCTTGGAGTATAGCTTATACCTATATATCATTCTTATTCTGTATTATATATATATATATATATTTATATATATATATATATATATATATATATATATATATATATATATATATATGTGTGTGTGTGTGTGTGTGTGTGTGTGTGTGTGTGTGTGTGTGTGTGTGTGTGTGTGTGTGTGTGTGTGTGTGTGTATGTATGTATATATACATATCTTAAGAGATAGAGTGTGCTTCCCTGGAGCTGGTGTTGGGGACATAGTCAACAGGCTGGATAATATCATGTCATCATGTCAGGTAATGGGAACAAGCCCATTATCTGTCTCAGTGCTGGTGGAAATGATATTGGGAAGGGTAGGAGAGAAGCGCTGCTAGATAAGTACAGGTCAGCTATAGATTTCATTAAGTCTAAGGGAGGGGTCCCAATCATATGTAGCATCTTGCCTAGAAGGGGAGTAGGAAATGAATGGTTGTCTAGGGCAACTGGTGTAAATTGCTGGATAGACAGATACTGCAAGGAACTTGCAATCCCATTCATTGACAACTGGAACAACTTTTATTGCAAACATGATATGTATGCAAGGGATGGGGTACATCTCTCTGGGGCTGGGGTGGTAGCACTTGCAAACTCGATTGAGAAGGCCGTTCGTGAAATGCCTATGATTTTAAACTGATAGAAGATAGAGGTATGGGTGTGTGTGGGAAACAAACAGGTTGCAACACTAGGGTTGGAAACAGTAAATGTATAAAAGGCATTCAGCATGAAGTTATAAATAAAGACAATAGATCAGGTCAGCAAACAAAGGGGGACAGCAGAGGGCAGCAAGGGACTAGCTCCCTTAATTAAGGTTTACTATACTAATAGCAGGAGTGTAAGAAATAAAATAGATGAGCTAAGATTAATTGCAAGTGCAGGAAACATAGATATTATTGCTATAACAGAGACCTGGCTCAATCTGAAAGATAGAGAGATGCCCTCTGAATGTCACATACAAGGCTATAAATTATTCCACATGGACAGGGTCAACAGGAAGGGTGGTGGAGTAGCGATGTATGTCAGACACAATTTAAATTGTTGTTAGACAAGATATAAAATTAGAAGCGTCAGCCACTGAATCTGTTTGGTTACAGCTTCTCGAAGGCCGAGAAAAACTAATTTTGGGTGTGATTTACAGGGCCCCAAATCTTGATAGGGAGTGCAGTAAACTTCTATGGGACGAAATTCGTAAGGCATTGTTGCAACCCCTGAATGGGTTGCAATATATATAATGTATATTATGATTATGAATATAATGTGTATTACCTTTTCATATAATTTTATACTGCTTATATTTGCGATAATAGCTAAATCGTAAATATATGACTTTATATTATTATTTGACTTAGTCATGTTGTTAGGTAGGATGTAACATATTATGTGCTCAGTTCAAGTCTTGATTGTCTAACTACTGTAACTATCGCTCTTTGCTCGTTAGACTGCCAGCTTCTGTTTCTGAGCTGCAGCTGTCCATGGAGCTATCACGTGATCGAGGGGGGTTGTCCTCACCTCGCCTGAAGTATTCAGTCTGGTCTAGACTCTCTTTGTGGTTGGACGTATTCTTGACAAGGGCCTAACTCTTCCTTATAGGCCCTTGTTGGAAGATCGTCTCTTGTCTCATTATTGTTAGTTCTGGAGACTGTTCACAGAACTTTGTACAGACTTAGTGATTTTCGACATTGTACTGAGGTTGTGTGTCGCTTAGACACTCTGAGCAACTCAGGCCCTGAGCTGTAGCTTCAGACCTAACTTGTACTGGTATCTGTGTACTATCACAGTCGGTGATTTTCTTATGCTGAACTTAGATTCAGTATTATGGGGGTTTTATGACTTTTGTGGAGGATCTGCTGATGGTCCCTACTTAGTATCGTTATATTATCTCCTTGTTCCTGATTCTGTGTCGCAGTTGCTTGTTATGTTGCTATTGGGCTTAGCATTCTTTTCATTGTTCAAGCAGACTGTTCTGATTGCCAGTTGGTCAAGAAGTTAGTTTATGTGAGGACTTTGTCAGTCACTTGTTTAAGTCTAGTCGGGTCTTGAGACTTAGCGAACTACTTAGAGCACTTACACACATACACAAACTTACTTGTACATATTTGTAATATCTTATTAAATGTTAATTTACCAGACGGTACTTAAGAATTATAAATGTGGTATGTGCTTTTAGCACAATACTATTGTATACGAGAGAAGTGATTATTATTATTATTATTATTCTTAATTTGTTTGAATTGATTAATTTAATTTGATAATATACCTCTAGACTTAATAAATTTATTAAATTTTAATTTCTCTAGTTAGTAGCCTACCAGTTGTAATCCTGAAGCACTATTGAATCATACTGAATTCTAATGGATAATTGGACAAGGATACTGACTACTTGTTACGAAAACCCAGTAACAGGCTGGATGCTAGAAGGGCATTCCTTTCTAGTATTCACTGGAGATCTCTAAGCTTTTAGAATCGCGTTTTTTGTAACAGGCATCTACATACGAAAATGTTGTGCTAATGGGAGATTTCAACTATAGACAGACTGACTGGAGCAATTTGACATGAAATTTAGAATCAAGTAACTTTCTTGATACGATCCAGGATTGTTTTTTAAAACAGTTTGTAGCAGAGCCAACTAGGGGAAATAACCTCCTTGACTTGGTTCTTGCCAATAGGGAAACACTAATTAATAATCTTGAGGTTAATGATGAGCTTGGGGAAAGTGATCACAAATCACTCAGTTTTTTATATATCACGGAATTCCCCTAATAATGGCAATCAAGTCTCCATCCCTGACTTTCGCTTGGCTGATTTCATAGGACTGAAAAATTACTTAGGTGGGCTGAACTGGAATGACCTGACTAAGGGTCAGGTAGGTGGTGATGGTTGCCGATATGACGCTTTCCAGGGCATAGTTCTAGCTGCTCAGTCAAATTATGTTCCAAATAGGGAAATCCGATCAAACAAAAATGATCCTAAATGGATGAACAATAGATTAAAATATCTAATTGGTCAAAAGAGAGGCATATACATGTAGGCAAATCAAAAGAGGAGAGGGGCAATTAAGAAATCGATATATTCAGTTAAAGAGAGAAATAAAAAAGGGAATTAGAAAAGCAAAAAGAGATTATGAGGTTAAAGTTGCAAGAGAATCGAAGACTAACCCAAAAGGATTCTTTCAGGTATACAGAAGTAAGATCAGGGACAAGACAGGCCCACTCAAAAGTTCCTCGGGTCAGCTCACTGACAGTGATAAGGAAATGTGTAGAATTTTTAACACATACTTCCTCTCAGTTTTTACACAGGAGAATATTATTGTCTAGCCGGTTGGCTGTCTAGCTGGATGAATAACTGAGAAGTCTGCTTGAAGTTCCTGAACCTGTATTCCCTGGAGCGCAGGCGGGAGAGATACATGATTATATACACCTGGAAAATCTTAGAGGGACTAGTACCAAACTTGCACACGAAAATCACTCCCTAAGAAAGCAAAAGACTCGGCAGACGATGCAACATCCCCCCAATGAAAAGCAGGGGTGTCACTAGCACGTTAAGAGACAACACAATAAGTGTCAGGGGACCAAGACGGTTCAAATGCCTCCCAGCATATATTACGGGGATTACTAATAGACCCCTGGCTGTCTTCAAGCTGGCACTGGACAAGCACCTAAAGTCGGTACCTGAACAGCCGGGCTGTGGTTCGTACGTTAGATTGCGTGCAACCAGCAGTAACAGCCTGGTTGACCGGGCCCTGATTCACCATGAGGCCTGGTCACAGACCGGGCCGCGGGGGCGTTGACCCCCGGAACTGTCTCCAGGTAAACTCCATGTAAACTAGCTGGGTAATTGGCTAAGAGAGGCTGCCAGGCTGGCAGGCTGACTGGCTGGCAGGCTGGCAGGCTGGCAGGCTGGCAGGCTGACTGGGTGGCAGTCAGGCAGGCTGGCAGGCTGGCAGGCTGGCAGGCTGGCAGGCTTGGCAGCTGCTACGAAACTTAAATATTCAACAAAGTCGTCGACAATGAGTGAGGAGGAAATTTATCGACAAAAACTGTGAGTAATTTTCTCCTTCTCTGAATATCTGTCTATCTTACTATCTATCTATCTATCTATTCAGTGTATCTACCTGTTTACTTATAAAACCTTCTATCTATTCAATGTTAATATATATATATATATATATATATATAATATATATATATATATATATATATATATATATATATATATATATATATATATATATGTATGTATATATATATATATTAGCACATCGGCCGATTCCCACCAAGGCAGGGTAGCCAAAAAAAGAAAAACTTTCACCATCATTCACTCCAACACTGTCTTGCCAGAAGGGTGCTTTACACTACAGTTTATTAAACTGCAACATTAACACCCCTCCTTCAGAGTGCAGGCACTGTACTTCCCATCTCCAGGACTCTAGTCCGGTCTGCCGGTTTCCCTGAATCCCTTCATAAATGTTACTTTGCTCACACTCCAACAGCACGTCAAGTATTAAAAATCATTTGTGTCTATTAACTCCTATCAAATACGCTCACGCATGCTTGCTGGAAGTCCAAGCCCCTCGCACACAAAACTTCCTTTACCCCCTCCCTCCAACCTTTCCTAGGCCGACCCCTACCCCACCTTCCTTCCACTACAGATTTATACACTCGAAGTCATTCTGTTTCGTTCCATTCTCTCTACATGTCCGAACCACCTCAACAACCCCTCCTCGGCCCTCTGGAAAATTGTTTTGGCAATCCCACACCTAATCCTAACTTCCAAACTACGAATTCTCTGTATTATATTCACACCACACATTGCCCTCAGACATGACATCTCCACTGCCTCCAGCCTTCTCCTTGCTGCAACATTCATCACCCATGTTTCACACCCATATAAGAGTGTTGGTAAAACTATACTCTCATACATTCCCCTCTTTGCTTCTATGGACAAAGTTCTTTGTCTCCAGAGACTCCTAAGTGCACCACTCACCCTTTTCCCCTCATCAATTCTATGATTCACGTCATCTCTCATAGACCCATCTGCTGACACGTCCACTCCCAAATATCTGAATACATTCACCTCCTCCATACTCTCTCCCTCCAATCTGATATCCAATCTTTCGTCACCTAATCTTTTTGTTATCCTCATCACCTTACTCTTTCCTATATTCACTTTTAATTTTCTTCTTTTGCATACCCTACCAAATTCATCCACCAACCTCTCCAACTTCTCTTCAGAATCTCCCAAAAGCACAGTGACATCAGCAAAGAGCAGCTGTGACAACTCCCACTTTGTATTTGATTCTTTATCTTTTAACTCCACACCTCTTGCCAAGACCCTCGCATTCACTTCTCTTACAACCCCATCTATAAATATATTAAACAACCACAGTGACATCACACGTCCTTGTCTAAGGCCTACTTTGACTGGGAAATAATCTCCCTCTCTCCTACATACTCTAACCTGGGCCTCACTATCCTCGTAAAAACTCTTTACTGCTTTCAGTAACCTACCTCCTATACCATACACCTACAACATCTGCCATATTGTCCCCCTATCCACCCTGTCATATGGCTTTTCCAAATCCATAAATGCCACAAAAACCTCTTTAACCTTATCTAAATACTGTTCACCTATGTTTCACTGTCAACACTTGGTCTACACACCCCCTACTTTTCCTAAAGCCTCCTTGTACATCTACTATCCTACTCTCTGTCTTGCTCTTAATTCTTTCAATAAGAACTCTACCATGCACTTTACCAGGTATACTCAACAGACTTATTCCCCTATGATTTCTGTACTCTCTTTTATCCCCTTTGCCTTTATACAAAGGAACTATGCATGCTCTCTGCCAATCCCTTGGTACTTTACCTTCTATACATTTATTAAATAGTAGTACCAACCACTCCAAAACTATATCCCCACCTGCTTTCAACTTCTGTATCCAATCAATCTCAGTTGCCTTACCCTCTTTCATTCTTCCCACTGCCTCATGAACTTCCCCCACATTCACTACTGGCTCTTCCTCAGTCTTACAAGATGTTATTCCTCCTTGCCCTATTCACGAAATCACAGCTTCCTTATCTTCATCAACATTTAACAATTCCTCAAAATATTCCCTCTCGATACCTCTAACTCTTCATTTAATAACTCTCCTCTCCTATTTTTAACTGACAAATCCATTTGTTCCCTAGGCTTCCTCAACTTATTAATCTCACTCCAAAACTTTTTCTTATTTTCAGCAAAATTTGTTGATAACGTCTCACCCACTCTCTCATTTGCTCTCCTTTTACATTGCTTTACCACTCTCTTAACCTCCTGTCTGTCTCAACTACTGGATCACTACGACAAGGTCCTAAATGCACTAGAAGACAAAAAGAATGCAGATGTAATATATACAGACTTTGCAAAAGCCTTCGACAAGTGTGACCATGGCGTAATAGCGCACAAAATGCGCGCTAAAGGAATAACAGGAAAAGTCGGTCGATGGATCTATAATTTCCTCACTAACAGAACACAGAGAGTAGTCGTCAACAGAGTAAAGTCCGAGGCAGCTACGGTGAAAAGCTCTGTTCCACAAGGCACAGTACTAGCTCCCATCTTGTTCCTCATCCTCATATCCGACATAGACAAGGATGTCAGCCACAGCACCGTGTCTTCCTTTGCAGATGACACCCGAATCTGCATGACAGTGTCTTCCATTGCAGACACTGCAAGGCTCCAGGCGGACATCAACCAAATCTTTCAGTGGGCTGCAGAAAACAATATGAAGTTCAACGATGAGAATATTCAATTACTCAGATATGGTAAACATGAGGAAATTAAATCTTCATCAGAGTACAAAACAAATTCTGGCCACAAAATAGAGCGAAACACCAACGTCAAAGACCTGGGAGTGATTATGTCGGAGGATCTCACCTTCAAGGACCATAACATTGTATCAATCGCATCTGCTAGAAAAATGACAGGATGGATAATGAGAACCTTCAAAACTAGGGAGGCCAAGCCCATGATGACACTCTTCAGGTCACTTGTTCTATCTAGGCTGGAATATTGCTGCACTCTAACAGCACCTTTCAAGGCAGGTGAAATTGCCGACCTAGAAAATGTACAGAGAACTTTCACGGCGCGCATAACGGAGATAAAACACCTCAATTACTGGGAGCGCTTGAGGTTTCTAAACCTGTATTCCCTGGAACGCAGGAGGGAGAGATACATGATTATATACACCTGGAAAATCCTAGAGGGACTAGTACCGAACTTGCACACGAAAATCACTCACTACGAAAGCAAAAGACTTGGCAGACGATGCACCATCCCCCCAATGAAAAGCAGGGGTGTCACTAGCACATTAAGAGACCATACAATAAGTGTCAGGGGCCCAAGACTGTTCAACTGCCTCCCAGCACACATAAGGGGGATTACCAACAGACCCCTGGCAGTCTTCAAGCTGGCACTGGACAAGCACCTAAAGTCAGTTCCTGATCAGCCGGGCTGTGGCTCGTACGTTGGTTTGCGTGCAGCCAGCAGCAACAGCCTGGTTGATCAGGCGCTGATCCACCAGGAGGCCTGGTCACAGACCGGGCCGCGGGGGCATTGACCCCCGAAACTCTCTCCAGGTAAACTCCAGGTAACCTCTCTTTTTCTCTCCATATACTCTTCCCTCCTTGCATCACTTCTACTTTGTAAAAACCTCTCATATGCTAACTTTTTCTCCCTTACTACTCTATTTACGTCATCATTCCACCAGTCGCTCTTCTTCCCTCCCGCACCCACTTTCCTGTAACCACAAACTTCTGCTGAACACTCTAACACTACATTCTTAAACCTACCCCATACATCTTCAACCCCATTGCCTATACTCTCATTAGCCCATCTATCCTCCAATAGTTGTTTATATATTACCCTAACTGCCTCCTCCTTTAGTTTATACATCTTCACATCTCTCTTGCTGCTTCTATTTTCCTTGTATCCTATCTACCTTTTACTCTCATGGTAGCTACAACTAAAAAGTGATCTGATATAACTGTGGCCCCTATATAAACATGTACATCCTGAAGCCTACTCAACAGTCTTTTATCTAACAATACATAGTCCAACAAACTACTGTCATTTCGCCCTACATCATATCTTGTGTACTTATTTATCCTCTTTCTTGAAATACGTATTACCTATAACTAAACCCCCTTCTATACAAAGTTCAATCAAAGACCCCCCCCATTATCATTTACACCTGGCACCCCAAACTTACCTACTACACCCTTTCTAAATGTTTCTCCTACTTTAGCATTCAGGTTCCCTACCACAATTACTCTCTCACTTGGTTTAAAGGTTCCTATACATTCGCTTAACATCTCCCAAAATCTCTCTCTCTCTCCTCTCCATTCCTCTCTTCTCCTGGTGCATACACACTTATTATGACCCACTTTTCACACCCGACCCTTATTTTAATCCACATAATTCTTGAATTTACACATTTATATTCCCTCTTCTCCTTCCATAACTGATCCTTCAACATTATTGCTACCCCTTCCTTAGTTCTCTCTCAGATACTCCTGACTTCATCCCATTAATTTCTCCCCACTGAAACTCCCCTACTCCCTTCAGCTTTGTTTTGCTTAAGGCCAGGACATCCAACTTCTTTTCATTCACAACATCAGCAATCATCTGTTCCTTATTATCCACAATGCATCCACGCACATTCAAACATCCCAGTTTTATAAAGTTTTTCTTCTTCTCATTTTTAGTGTGTACAGGAGAAGGGGTTACTAGCCCATTCCTCCCGGCATTTCAGTCGCCTCATATGACACGCATGGCTTACGGAGGAAAGATTCTTTTTTCACTTCCCCATGGACAATAGAGGGGAAAAAACAAGAACAAGAGCTACTAAGAAAAAGAAGAAAAATCTAGATGTGTGTATGTATATATATGATGTGCATGCTTGTGTAGTGTGACGTATATATATATATATAATATATATATATATATATATATATATATATATATATATATATAATATATATATATATATATATATATATATATATATATATAATTATATATATATATATATATATATATATATATATATATATATATATTATATATATATATATTTATATATATATATATATATATATATATATAATATATATATATAATATATATATATATATATATATATATATATATATACCTGGAGTTTACCTGGAGAGAGTTCCGGGGTCAACGCCCCCGCGGCCCGGTCTGTGACCAGGCCTCATGGTGGATCAGAGCCTGATCAACCAGGCTGTTGCTGCTGGCTGCACGCAAACCAACGTACGAGCCACAGCCCGGCTGGTCTGGAACCGACTTTACATATATATATATATATATATATATATATATATATATATATATATATATATATATATATATACTATGTATATATATATAGGGAGGTACCTCCTTCGGAACTGGACTAGGGACTCTCATCCTCAGAGAAAAGAATAAACTTACTTCAGGGACAACTCGAGATTCTCCCTTGAGCTGTTTGATATTTTTCTACTCCTACCATCCCCTATATTAAGCCAAACATATCCTAATTGACAATTTTTATTCAAGAAATTTCATTATTAATTTCCAAATGATTACTTGTGAATGCCTCTTCTGACTCCCTCCAAATCTTCCACACAAACATTTATCTGCATTATCAACCATTATCAACTTGTGCCGCACACAGCACTGTTATAATCATGTGTATTATGACACAAGCTTGGGTCTGGGGTCATGGAATATTAGGATATGTTTCTTGGATCACGCAGCCTCCGAAATTCATCTAGTTTATGAGATTTCTATATATATTTTTATTTTTTTAATATGGGAAGCATGCGTCTTTATCTTCAATAACCATTTAGACAATCCGTAGTCTGCAAAACTTACAGTTTATAATATATATATAATTAAATTAAAATTCTCTGTTTCTTTCTCTAGTATACAATATGTAGTTTACATGTAATAAAATAATGTTCATCACAAAGAAAGCCACTAACATCCATGAACATTTCTGGCAAGTTAATGGTAATGTTTACACACTACTAAAAACCAGAGATAGCCTACTAAGTGGTAAATTTTAATCATGTCTTATTCTAAAATGAGACGTAAAAGTTTTATTATAATTAATAAAATTTATAGTAGAGAGGTAGCACAAAAATACAGTTAGTACAATTTACAATAGTACAATTTTAAGTGTGTATTAATTAAATTGATTTAGTGATCTTAGTGACAGTGCTTGTGGAAAATATTGTATTTTCCGAAATTATAGTATTTTAGTATGTAAGTTAATGAAAAACATTGTTGTTGGTTAAAATTAATTTAGGAATTAAAAAGGGAACCAGCAAACAAGTAGCTTCTGGGGGAAGAGGGACGCCATGTTGGAATTGAAGAACAAGACGACAGTGAAAAGTGAGGGAATTATTCAGTGGCTCTGAAGCTTAAATGTGGTTTAAGCCTCTCAAATAGGAACAAGAAGAATCGGAGTTACAGTCCTGCAGACTGTGAGAAATCAACGACTTGGCAGGACTTAGAAATTAGATGTTAAAAGGGCATAATAAGGAGCTGTCAACACCCACAGCTAAGTATACTGCACTTTATATAATGAACTTCTAGCCAGTTAGTTTCCTCATATTTAGGCAGTGGTTGTGGGTGACCCAGCTGCACCAGGCCACCTCCAGAGAAATTTGGTGCGTGTTGGTAAAATATAAATATTTTTCTCATATGATGTATCTATACATGTATTACTTCTTACTATCAATATAACATTATACGGTCCACATAATTTTTGTGTAAATATTATTACCAGAATTACTGGTTGTGTTTTATTAAATTTGAAGTTAATATTTATAGGTCCAGAGTAACGTGGGATTGTATGAGGGTAGTGGGTGTCCAAGGGAGACATTCTCTGGTGATCTAGGGTGTCTCAAAATATTCCTACATGCCTCAGAGTTGTGGCAATTGGTAAGAAATAGTTATCGTTCTTACCTTCATTAAATTACTGGTATGAATACAATAAGGTTCATGCAGGTAATTTAATTTCCCACAGTGTTAGTATAGTTAAGTTTGGGAGATAGGTGATTTTTAATTAGAGCTTATTATACGGTATACCGTAGAGTATATTTTATAAATAAAACACTCCATATATAATGTCATTTTCCTGGATTAGTCCTGAAACCGGACGCGTATTGTTCCTGGTCAGTCTGAGTGGCCAGGAGGGAAGAGTGAGGTGTGTGTGACAGTACAGTGAGAGCAGCAGGTGCAGCAAGATGCCCTAAGATGTTACGGGTTGTTTTGTAGGGATTTTTTTTTTTTTTGGTAAGCTTATACCATAAGTTAGTTTATTGGTTTAAGTGCTCTCATGTTTACTTGTAAGGCAGGGGTCTGTTTAAGTTTTGGGAGAGTATTTGTATAGCCTGCAGGTATAGCAGCCTGCAGGTATAGCAGCCTGCAGGTATAGCAGCCTGCAGGTATAGCAGCCTGCAGGCATAGCAGCCTGCAGGTATAGCAGCCTGCAGAAAGAGGGGAAGGGGGGTGTAATGGAGCCTCTCTGTTTATAAATATTTATGTTTTTTACTCACTAGTAATAGTGAGTTAATGTGGTACTGGGTAAAGGTGAACTGGAGTGGAGGTAATGTTGGTTGTAGTAGAGTAGACTGTACGTTGTATATGTTACCTGAATATATATATTTTATTTTTGTATAGGTGAGTTTTTGTCCTTCATAATACATTGACCATTTAAATCTATGCTTCCTAATTTGTATGAAGGTATAGGCTGGCCCTAGAGTGGTTTCTTTATCAATTTTAAATAATATAAATGCCCCTAGACTAGGCAGGTCGTTTACCTCTTAGAAGCCACGACTTTTATTTACGTTACGCAGTCAAAAAGAGTAACAGCTTTAAATTGGTTTGCAGATAGGGGACATCTTGCTTGTCCGGGAAATGAATCTCAGATCTTAGGAATCTTTATGTGCATTACATTATTGCATAGAGTGAAACAGACACGAGGGATGTCGAGAGTTTTGTGCCGGTGTGTTCTGTTGTAGCTATCAAGGAGAGGTTTGAGAGGAGAATTTATATTGGAGTTTAATGTTCTAATAGCAGGCACAGTAATATGGGTATCTTGGAAAGAATGTCTAATGTTTTGGAGACCTTTGCTATGTGTTGGATGTGGATGTGAATGATAATCTGTCTTATAATCAAAACAGAATTTTACTTCAGGCATATCTGATTTTCATTTTCACTGAAAACTAGTCTCAGTTTACTAATAAAAGTCATTACCTATTTCATTTTTGGTCACGTTTATTAATGCACGTGTTTTAGAGCCACTGAGTAACTTAAATTTTATGTATTTAAACATTTTTAGTCAAAATGGCAGCCACAGTAATATGTAAGTCTGTATTAATTCATTGAGATGTTCCATGAATCTAAAAGGACACTTAGTAACACTAAATATAACACTCTTGACCATATCCTCATAAATAATGAGGTCTGGTTTACACAAATATTCACAATTAAGACACTAAATGCGGGTTATTACTATAATGTTCTACTCACTGTGTTGTGCCTTTTAATTCCTCATCGGCTTCTTTTAGAGCTTTTCCTCTAAATAAAAAAAGTTGCAATACTACATAAAACCGGACCAACTGCTAAGTAGTGCCATAGAAACAAGGACTTTAGATAGCTTTAAATTTAATTTGACACTTGAATAAAGTGTGAGAAAGACCTACCTATTACACGTATTCTCTAATTTTGTATTCTTATGGTAGGGACAGGTAAGTTAATTGTTGTGTACTTACGGTAAGCAAGCATGCAGTAATAACATTACTGTTCAAAGAAACTAAATAGCCCTAAATGATTTTGCAATATATCAGTTCGGATACAATACTTACATCCTCCCGTCCATGAAGGGTGAGGGAAGGACAATGTCAGTAGTTTAATTATTTTGTCTTCTAAATACTTCAAAGAACGGTCATTCACTTGTACAGCGACTCACACCATAACTGTTGACCTGGCGTTTTATTATAGAAAATTTTATTGAAAATTTTGTTATTGCCTCGGTCATTGTTGCAGACCTTGCCCCCCCCCTCCCCCGGCCTGGGGGGTAATAGCTTAACGAACTTTCAGTGGCAATAAAAAAGTAAATAAGGAAATGTACATGTACAGTGTGTCTACCTGGTGCAGATTCCTGGGGAGCTTAATAATCATTACAAATGTGTGTAATAAATTTCTGTCATCTCAAATTGTCTCTTCTCATTTATCTTTACTTGCGGTAATAGTGGAAGTCCTTGATACTGAATTGCTGCCGTAATACTTTATGCACGTTGCACAGTTTATAATCATTCCTTTGATAGTTTGCCAGTGAGAACAATCACACAAGACTGCCAGAGTTTGTTCAGAGTTCTTCCAACAGTAGTCACGAAGATTCTACTATGCACATCTTTAATAAGGTATACCCAAAGGGGCACCTTAAATTATTGGCCAAACTTGACTCTATTTTTTTGTTTCCAGAAATTTGTTTAAAACATTAGAACGCCTCATCTGATCGGCTCCAAATTTTCAATGACATGTTGATGCAACAACTGGCATGTGAAGGTGCTCTACGATCAATATTACGTAGCCCATTCGAAGATTCCTGGAATGGGTTCCATAAAAGCTTCTACCGGATTCAAGTATTCAACACTAGTTTATCTTACTTAGACAATGTAATGTATGTCACTGAAGTGTGTAGATGCACAGTTGTGAATTTTACATGTAAAAACAGTGATTTTGTTTCTGCTAAGTCATTTTAAAGATACTCAAGAATGTCTCTTTTGAAAAGTTTTAATCTATAATGGTTAATGAAACATACGTGCAGGAAAGTACCCAGTAAGTTTAGTGTATGCATATGCAAATTTCAGAGTTTACGATAGCACTGAGCCAGCTGCAAGCAAGGATCACAATTCGAGACCTGGTCCATCCTTTTGTTTATTACAACTTGTTTTATGACTATGGACTATGTATACCGCATATATGTGCATAAATGGTATACATTACCGACAAAATGAAGAATTAGACACATATGCAGACTCTGGGCATCTTTATTTGTAGACTTTTCACCAACTAATGGCTTTATGAATACATTACAAGGACAAAATGTGAAGAATTATGTACAAAAGATGAGGTAATGAGTCCCTCAGCCTTGGAGTGATTTACCTGGAGAGAGTTCCAGGGGTCAACGCCCCCGCGGCCCGGTCTGTGACCAGGTGAAGAGTACCGTAGTCTATAAGAGGCTGAGGGACTGATAACCTCATCTTCTGTATATAATTCTTAAAATTAAGTCCTTGTATTGTACTGATAAAGCCACTGTGTAGACAGCCTGTACTGTCTGCACAGACAGCCCATGCTGTCTGCCAGCTTATTTCATATTTCGCGCCACTCAGGTGCTGCCCTCTGTAGCCAGGCCTCTAGGTAGGCACGCCAGCCTGCCGGCCCATGCCTCCGTCTCACTCCTAGGCCGACCGACTTGAGAGACACAAGTGCTTCCCCTCCACGGACTGGCTCGCGGTCACTCCCTCACACTGCCCGTTGTGTACTCACTCCTATCCAATTAAAGCCAAACTAGTCCACGGCCGTATCATTGCTACCTACGCTACCTTCATCAGCACCAAACCGCTGTTCAACAGCAAGAACAGCAATAACAGTGGTGACAGCGGAGTCAACGGCATTGTGAGCCTCTTCAGGGTGGAGGGGTCAACACCATCGGTCGACGCCAGTCAACATCATCCGTCGTCATCCAATGTACCTGCTGGCCTAAAGAGTTATCTGTTACTCCCAGCATCTTGACGGGACCTGAGATAGATCTTCGTCCTAGATTTTTCCCACAAAATCTGGACATTAGCAGTCACGTGTTCACCTCATCACCCTCTCTACAGCCCTTCAACACTCCAGCACCATTCTCCTGCCTCCTACAGTGTCCCTACGCCCTTCTCAGCTACAAGAAGTAGAGGTGAGGTTGTTTAGTGTGTTGGCTTCGTGTGGCTCCACGCGTGACCACGAGGCAGCTCTGGGGTTGGTTGATACTCTAGGCAGCGTGTAAATGCACCAGCCTCCTCTACAGCCTCCTCTGCTACGCAATGACGTCCATCTCGCCGTCCATGTGTGTTGTGTTCTTCCCAGTTTCCTCCAAGAAGTTCTACCTGGCTTAACCACGTGGGAACCCAGTTGGCTTAGCCCCTAAGCCAGCTTAGTTCAGCCCCCACGCCGTCTACAGCAGCTCATGACTCATCATTGTGTCTACAACTACTCAGCGTCTACGTATCTCCAGCCAGTGCAGTTTTTTTTTGTGTTGCCCAGTTAAAAAAATTTTTTTTTCTTTCCCTTGCTGTTACATTCCCAGTTCATCACCAGTCTCTTTGGAGGCGTGGGTTCGAATCCCACTGCTGCCACCACTGTTATTGCTGTTCTTGCTGTTGAACAGCGGTTTGGTGCCGATGAAGGTAGCGTAGGTAGCAATGATACGGCCGTGGACTAGTTTGGCTTTAATTGGATAGGAGTGAGTACACAACGGGCAGTGTGAGGGAGTGACCGTGAGCCAGTCCGTGGAGGGGAAGCACTTGTGTCTCTCAAGTCGGTCGGCCTAGGAGTGAGACGGAGGCATGTGCCGGCAGGCTGGCGTGCCTACCTAGAGGCCTGGCTACAGAGGGCAGCACCTGAGTGGCACGAAATATGAACTAAGCTGGCAGACAGCATGGGCTGTCTGTACAGACAGTACAGGCTGTCTATGCCCATGGCCCGGGAGGGCCATGCCCACGAGAGAGAGCTGGGAGTTTCTTTTACCACCAGTATTGTCGCGTCGGGACGACACGCGGTAGGTGGCCGAGCGTATGTAGACAGATGTACTGTCTGCACAGACAGCCCATGCTGTCTGCCAGCTTAGTTCATATTTCGCGCCACTCAGGTGCTGCCCTCTGTAGCCAGGCCTCTAGGTAGGCACGCCAGCCTGCCAGCCCATGCCTCCGTCTCACTCCTAGGCCGACCGACTTGAGAGACACAAGTGCTTCCCCTCCACGGACTGGCTCACGGTCACTCCCTCACACTGCCCGTTGTGTACTCACTCCTATCCAATTAAAGCCAAACTAGTCCACGGCCGTATCATTGCTACCTACGCTACCTTCATCGGCACCAAACCGCTGTTCAAATGCAAGAACAGCAATAACAACTGGTTGGCGAAACGTCTACAAATAAAGATACCCAGATGTTGCACATGTGTCTAATTCTTCACCGTATATTACCTGGAGTTTACCTGGAGAGAGTTTCGGGGGTCAATGCCCCCACGGCCCGGTCTGTGACCAGGCCTCCTGGTGGATCAGCGCCTGATCAACCAGGCTGTTGCTGCTGGCTGCACGCAAACCAACGTACGAGCCACAGCCCAGCTGATAAGGAACTGACTTTAGGTGCTTGTCCAGTGCCAGCTTGAAGACTGCCAGGGGTCTGTTGGTAATCCCCCTTATGTGTGCTGGGAGGCAGTTGAACAGTCTCGGGCCCCTGACACTTATTGTATGGTCTCTTAACGTGCTAGTGACACCCCTGCTTTTCATTGGGGGGATGGTGGCCCAGTGGCCTGGTGGCTAAAGCTCCCGCTTCACACACGGAGGGCCCGGGTTCGATTCCCGGCGGGTGGAAACATTTCGACACGTTTCCTTACACCTGTTGTCCTGTTCACCTAGCAGCAAATAGGTACCTGGGTGTTAGTCGACTGGTGTGGGTCACATCCTGGGGGACAAGATTAAGGACCCCAATGGAAATAAGTTAGACAGTCCTCGATGACGCACTGACTTTCTTGGGTTATCCTGGGTGGCTAACCCTCCGGGGTTAAAAATCCGAACGAAATCTTATCTTATCTTATCTTGTCTGCCAAGTCTTTTGCTTTCGTAGTGAGTGATTTTCGTGTGCAAGTTCGGTACTAGTCCCTCTAGGATTTTCCAGGTGTATATAATCATGTATCTCTCCCTCCTGCGTTCCAGGGAATACAGGTTTAGGAACCTCAAGCGCTCCCAGTAATTGAGGTGTTTTATCTCCGTTATGCGCGCCGTGAAAGTTCTCTGTACATTTTCTAGGTCGGCAATTTCACCTGCCTTGAAAGGTGCTGTTAGAGTGCAGCAATATTCCAGCCTAGATAGAACAAGTGACCTGAAGAGTGTCATCATGGGCTTGGCCTCCCTAGTTTTGAAGGTTCTCATTATCCATCCTGTCATTTTTCTAGCAGATGCGATTGATACAATGTTATGGTCCTTGAAGGTGAGATCCTCCGACATAATCACTCCCAGGTCTTTGACGTTGGTGTTTCGCTCTATTTTGTGGCCAGAATTTGTTTTGTACTCTGATGAAGATTTAATTTCCTCATGTTTACCATATCTGAGTAATTGAAATTTCTCATCGTTGAACTTCATATTGTTTTCTGCAGCCCACTGAAAGATTTGGTTGATGTCCGCCTGGAGCCTTGCAGTGTCTGCAATGGAAGACACTGTCATGCAGATTCGGGTGTCATCTGCAAAGGAAGACACGGTGCTGTGGCTGACATCCTTGTCTATGTCGGATATGAGGATGAGGAACAAGATGGGAGCTAGTACTGTGCCTTGTGGAACAGAGCTTTTCACCGTAGCTGCCTCGGACTTTTCTCTGTTGACGACTACTCTCTGTATTGTGTTAGTGAGGAAATTATAGATCCATCGACCGACTTTTCCTGTTATTCCTTTAGCACGCATTTTGTGCGCTATTACGCCATGGTCACACTTGTCGAAGGCTTTTGCAAAGTCGGTATATATTACATCTGCATTCTTTTTGTCTTCTAGTGCATTTAGGACCTTGTCGTAGTGATCCAATAGTTGAGACAGACAGGAGCGACCTGTTCTAAACCCATGTTGCCCTGGGTTGTGTAACTGATGGGTTTCTAGATGGGTGGTGATCTTGCTTCTTAGGACCCTTTCAAAGATTTTTATGATATGGGATGTTAGTGCTATTGGTCTGTAGTTCTTTGCTGTTGCTTTACTGCCCCCTTTGTGGAGTGGGGCTATATCTCTTGTTTTTAGTAACTGAGGGACGACCCCCGTGTCCATGCTCCCTCTCCATAGGATGGAAAAGGCTCGTGATAGGGGCTTCTTGCAGTTCTTGATGAACACAGAGTTCCATGAGTCTGGCCCTGGGGCAGAGTGCATGGGCATGTCATTTATCGCCTGTTCGAAGTCATTTGGCGTCAGGATAACATCGGATAGGCTTGTGTTAATCAAATTTTGTGGCTCTCTCATAAAAAATTCATTTTGATCTTCGACTCTCAGTCTGGTTAGCGGCTTGCTAAAAACTGAGTCATATTGGGACTTGAGTAGCTCACTCATTTCCTTGCTGTCATCTGTGTAGGACCCATCTTGTTTAAGTAGGGGCCCAATACTGGACGTTGTTCTCGATTTTGATTTGGCATAGGAGAAGAAATACTTTGGGTTTCTTTCGATTTCATTTATGGCTTTTAGTTCTTCCCGCGATTCCTGACTCCTAAAGGATTCTTTTAGCTTAAGTTCGATGCTTGCTATTTCTCTGACCAGTGTCTCCCTACGCATTTCAGATATATTGACCTCTTTTAGCCGCTCTGTTATACTTTTTCGTCGCCTGTAAAGGAGCGCCTGTCTCTTTCTATTTTACATTACTCCTCCTTTTTCTTAGAGGAATAAGCCTTGTGCATACATCGAGTGCCACCGAGTTAATCTGTTCTAGGCATAAGTTGGGGTCTGTGTTGCTTAGTATATCTTCCCAGCTTATATCGGTTAGGACTTGGTTTACTTGGTCCCACTTTATGTTTTTGTTATTGAAGTTGAATTTGTGAATGCCCCCCTCGTGACTAGTCTCATTTTGTCGGTCTGGGGCTCCACGCATACATGTCCTGAACCTCAATTATGTTGTGATCTGAGTATATTGTTTTTTGATATGGTGACATTTCTTATCAGATCATCATTGTTAGTGAAGATGAGGTCTAGTGTATTCTCCAGTCTAGTAGGCTCTATTATTTGCTGGTTTAAATTGAATTTTGTGCAGAGATTTAAAAGCTCGTGTGAGTGTGAGTTTTCATCAGAGCTGCCTCCTGGTATTATTACTGCAACAATATTATATGCTATATTCCTCCATTTTAGGTGCCTTAAGTTGAAATCCCCCAGGAGCAAGATGTTGGGTGCAGGAGCTGGAAAATTTTCCAGACAGTGGTCAATTTTTAACAGCTGTTCCTGGAATTGCTGGGATGTTGCATCCGGAGGCTTGTAGACTACCACAATGACTAGGTTTTGGTTCTCGACTTTTACTGCTAAAACTTCCACTACATCATTTAAGGCATTAAGCAGTTCTGTGCAAACAAGTGACTCTGCAATGTACAGGCCAACCCCCCCATTCTTTTGCCTGTTCACTCTGTCACATCTGTATAGGTTGTAACCTGGGATCCATATTTCGTTGTCCAAGTGATCCTTTATGTGGGTCTCAGTGAAAGCCGCGAACATTGCCTTTGCCTCTGCAAGCAGTCCACGGATGAAAGGTATTTTGTTGTTTGTTGCTGGCTTTAGACCCTGTATATTTGCAAAGAAGAATGTTATCGGACTGGTGGTATTGTTGGTACTGGAGGGGGATTTTTTTTCCGGCATTAGTATCTGTATCTGTTGGTTTGGAGTGGAGGCCATCGACTGTGGTTCCACTCCAGGAATGACTGGATTTGGTGTAACGATTTCTGCCATTTCCTGCCAGTTTTTTTTCCTTCCTGGCACTAAAAAACCTCTCCCTCTTGAGTGGCTGTAGCTACCCAGGTTTTCCCATGGCCTGGATGTTTTGTATCTTTTTGTCCCCTTTAGATGGTATGCCTGGCAATTTAAGTTATAGCACAGTCTTTCCTGTACTGAAGAGGTACACATTTCAGGGTGAAAAAGCTTACAGGAAGGAAGTTTGCATTTTCCTGTTGTCATATGGGCATGGCATTTTCTAGGGTGGTCATAGTTGCATGTCCCATCTGTTTTTCCAGATTTCCATGCCAGCAGATACCAGTGCATAGTATGTGCACAGGCTTGGTTTCCGCTTGCCTTGGGTTTCTGTGACTGTATTCCCTGTTGGTGCATGTTTCCCTGTCTTACTTCTATCCTCCCTAGCACCAACAATGGAGCTCCCACCAGTTGTTTTTGGTAATTTATCCTCACTATTGCTATTGGAGTCCTCTTGTTTGTTATTTCCTGCGGTATTTCTAGTTTGCAATATTGGTTTTATCTTATCTTTGACTACACTTGTTTCCCTACTATGGCTCCTGTCCCCTATGAGGTCATTTATATGTATTCCTTCCTGCGTATAATTCCCGACTACCTGGACAAAATCTCCAGCTTCACCATTACTGTCCTCCAGGACAGTATCTCCAGCTTCAACCATTTCTGTCTCCCAGGACAGCACCTCCAGCTTCACCATTACTGTCTCCCAGGACAGCACTATCAGCCCCACATTTACTGACTACCAGGACATCACCTCCAGCCTTACAGTTTCTGACTACATGGCCAGTATCAAGGGCAGTACCATTCAGCCCAGACTTTTTATGTTCCCATCTGTTGTAGAAAGCTTCCAGGTTTTCTATGAAAGCAGCTTTGATGTTGTCCTCTTTTAATACCCTTGTGATTTTAGTCCACAGATTTTCCTCATTTGGGCATACCCAAAAAAACTTCTCTGTTTTAATACTGCTTGTAGCTAGTTCTTGAATATCTGCACAAGGAGCGTGACACCAATTTCCACAAAAATGACAATTTATCCATGTGGAAGCCCGTTTGTTTGACTGACCACAGACTACACACAGCTTCATAATGATTTGAATGGTTGATTTACTGCAATTTTACTAGCAACCTATTGAATATTCTATTAATAACCTTAAATGAAGCTCTAGCTATTTGTATTTCTGTTTCTAACTGTTTTTGTATATTGGACGCTTACCGTCACGTTCTGATTTTTATGTTGTGTTTATAAGGGCTCCTACAACCCCATCGTTTACAGTCTGCTTTATTGTCCAACGAAACCGTTTGAAACCAGTCCCGGGTTCGGACCAGTCAAGGGTTCGGACCAGTCAAGGGTTCGGACCAGTCGATCTGATCTGATCAGTGGGTCACTATTAAAACATACTGGTCGGTGATTTGAGCTAACACATGAAGGATCTACTGGAATTATCTACCCGAGTAATATGTGATTTGACTGATACAAAGTATAACTTGCGTGTGAAGAGCCGGTGATATCTGGCAGCTCTACAGTGACGAACGGTCGACCTCAACCCTTGTTATCAATCGCTGTATCTAGCTTTTCATTTTTTTTTTCCGTCTCCACACAATAAATGCTATATTATCACTATAGTTGACTGTGGCAAATTTGGAGGAAGGACGCTTTTTCTGTATAATAATTGCTTCTCGTTGTGTATATTGCGACCGCTGGTAACTACAGGTTATATGAAATTCACAGTATACGTCTGGTATTTCAAGAAAAAGAAACTAATGAAAGTCACTCCACTCCACTAAGTACACTATAATACTGGTTAGTTGCTACTACAAACACTGTATTCTGCTAATCACTGGTATCACTAGATTATATGCGAGTACACTAGCAGGCCAGGAAGATTATTAAAACAGCTGACCTGTGGTAAGTTTCTGGCGACTTCTGGCACCTGCCTCTATAGGCTTATCACTTCATTTACAAATTCACCTGTTTTCAAATGACACTTTAGCCTTTATCATCAATATACTAGGGAGCCACTGTAGTATACACTATACACTATGTATACTCAATGTTATCAGGGAGACTTTCTTTACTCTGAGGAGTATGAGAATAGATGCACCAGGAATGGATCTGGGGTTGTTGGATAAGACAGTAGGTTCACAGTTGGTTGCGCTGACACAATTAGGTCACAGGACTGATTGTAAATCTAGTCTTTTTGTAAGCTTTGTGACTGAGTGGTTACAGTGCTGGACCCATTACAAGCAAGGACAGTGGATCAAGTCCCGGTCTATTATTCTCTTCTTTAATTACTGACGATTGTTATTACTACTTATATTATGAATATGATACATATGCACATGTAGCTGTACAGGAATACATGCACAATAGTTTACATTCATATATACCTAGGTACATAGAAACATATGCAAACATACATTAATTCATACATACACACATTTACATAAATACATATGTACATACATATACATACATACACACAGATTATAGGGGGGGTACTAGACAGAAACGGCGCAGAACAGGATCATGCAAGTGAAACCACGGCTGAACAAATCATTAACATACAAGAGGGTGTTCCTAGACCATGACAGAACGAGAACAGAACGACAGCAGCTGAGAGAGAGCAATGAGCATCGAGTGCAAACACACACAGAACCACCCTCAGAACCCCACAGCCAAACACAATATCGCAATACAAACCACAATCAACACTCAAAGCCCTCACCCCACAGTATGCAATAGAATCTCAAAGCACCCTGCCAGGTCCCCCACTCCCCAACCCCCCACAAAACCACCCAGGATAGTGTTGGAGAGGAAACTGAAGGTGTGGTACACCAGTGCCGATGAAATAACGAACAAGTGGTAGGAGTGGCATGAAAGAATCAAAGAAGCATCACCAGACATCATAGCCCTCACAGAAACCAGGCTCACAGGAATGATAACAGATGTCATCTTTCTAACTGGATCCTGAGGAAAGACAGAGGGAACAGAGGAGGTGGAGGTGTAGCACTGCTCATCAAAAACCAATGGGATTTTGAGGAGCTGGAGAGAGGATACAGAGGAGAAACAAGAGACTAGGAACACTTCAGTCTGGAGAGCCCAAGGTGGTAATTGCAGTGATGTATAACCCACCACAAAATAGCAGGAGGCCAACACAAGAATAAGATGAGAGTAACAGAGCAATGGTTGACACATTGGTTGAAGTGGCCAGAAGGGCCCATATGGGCAGAGCACAGCCACTGGTTGTGCTTGGGTTAACCACAAAGAAATCAACTGGGAAAGCCTGGAACCACATAGTGGCAAAGAAACGTGGAGGGCAAAGATTATGGAGGTGGTACTAGAAAACCTCATGCATCAACACGTTAAGGACAATACTAAAGAAAAGACGAACCAGCAAGACTGGACCTAGTATTCTCCTTAACTAGTGCAGATACTGAGGACACCACATATGAAAGTCCCCTCGGAGCTAGTGATCACGTGGTTCTGAGCTTTGAATACATTACATAGTGGAGTTACTAGTGGATAGGGAAGCAGGAGGGGCAGAGAGGAGGAAGCCAAACTACAAGAGAGGGGACTACACAAGCTGGAGGAATTTCCTGCGTGAGGTTCAGTGAGACAGAGAACTGGCAGTGAAGTCAGTAAATGAGATGATGAAATGAGAAACAATATGTAAGGCAGCAGAGGAGAGGTTTATACCCAAGGGCAACAGAAATAATGAGAAGGCCAGAACGAACCCTCGGTTCACCCAGAGGTGCAAAGGGGCCACAACTAAATGCGCTAGAGAATGAAACATGTAAAGAAGGCAAAAGACCCAGGAAAACAAGGAGAGTAGTCGAAGAGCAGGAAATGAATATGCGCAGGTAAGGAGGGAGAACCAACGATAATACAAAAATGACATAGCAGCAGAAGCCAAGTCTTACCCAAAGCTGTTGTAGTCACATCAGGAGGAAAATAGCAGCCAAGGACCAGGTAATCAGGCTGAGGAAAGAAGGAGGCGAGATCACAAAAAATGACCGAGAGGTATATGAGGAGCTCAACATGAGATAAAAAAGTATTCACAGTGGAGACAGATAGGACTCCTGAAACAAGGAGGGGTGGGGTACACCACCAAGTGCTAGACACAATACATACAACCGAGGAAAAGGTGAGGAGGCTGCTAAGTAAATTAGATATCTCAAAGGGGATGGCGCCAGATAACATTTCTCCGTGGGTTATGGGAGAGGGAGCAGAGGAGTTTGGTGTACCACTAACAACAATCTTCAACACATCTATCAATGTAGGGCAGCTCCCTGAGGTAAGGAAGACAGCAAATGTAATCCCAGTTTTTAAAAAAGCAGACAGACATGCAGCACTAAATTACAGGCCAGTATAACTGACATGCACAGTATGCAAAGTCATGGAGAAGATTATCAGGAGAAGAGTGGTGGAGCACCTAGAAAGAAAAGCTTATCCACGGCAACCAGCATGCATTCAGGGGTGGGAAATCCTGTGTCACAAACCTACTCGAGTTCTATGACAGGGTGACAGCATTAAGACAAGAGAGAGAAGGGTGGGTTAATTGCATTTTCTTGGACTGTAAGAAGGCTTTTGACAAAGTTCCACACAAAAGGTTAGTGCAAAAGCTGGAGGACCAGGCAGGTATAACAGGGAAGGCACTGCAATGGATCAGAAAATACCTGACAGAAGGCATCAGCGAGTCATGGTACGTGACGAGGTGTCGGAATGGGCGCCTGTGACGAGTCGGGTTCCACTGAGGTCAGTCCTGGGGCCAGTGCTGTTTCTGGTATATTTGAATGACATGACGGAAGGAATATACTCAGAAGTGTCTCTGTTTGCAGATGATATCAAATTAATGAGGATAATTCAATAGGAGGAGGATCAGGCAGGACTACAAGGGATCTGGACGGGCTACAGGCCTGGTCCAGCAAATGGCTCCTGGAGTTCAACCCTTCCCAGTTCAAAGTCATGAAGATTGGGGAAGGGCAAAGAAGACCGCAGACAGAATACAGTCTAGGGGGTCCAAAGGCTACAAACCTCACTCGAGGAAAAGGATCTTGGGGTGAATATAACACCAAACATATCTCCTGAGGCGCACATCAACCAAATAACTGCTGCGGCATACTGGCGACTAGCAAACCTAAGAATAGCATTCTGACATCTCAGTAAGGAGTCGTTCAGGACTCTGTACATTATGTATACCAGGCCCATATTGGAGTATACATCATCAGTTTGGAACCCACTCCTGGTCAAGCACATCAGGAAATTAGAGAAACTGCAAAGGTTTGCAACGAGTCTAATCCCGGAGTTTTAAGGGGCATATCTTACTAGGAAAGGTTAAGGGAAACCGACCTAGCGACACGGGAAGACAGGAGAGATAGGGGGATATGATAACGATATATAAAATACTGACAGGAATCAACATGGTGGACAGGGACCAGATGCTTCAGAAGATGAGTTACTACAACAAGGGGTCACAATTGGAAGCTGAAGACTCAGATGAATCACAGGGATGTTAGGAAGTATTCCTTCAGTCACAGAGTTGTCAGGAGGTGGAATAGTCCTGATCCATACATAGTTTAAGAAGAGGTATGATAAAGCTCAAGGAGCAGGAAGGGAGTGACCCAGTAGTGACCAGTGAAAAGTCGGGGCCAGAAGCTATGACTCGACTCCTGCAGCCACAATTAGGTGAGTAAAATTAGGTGAGTACAGACATAAATACAAGCATGAATACATACGCACGTTCATTCAAGCATACATACCTACAACAGTATTTACACATATATACATATAGGTACACATATAACTCACACACAGGAGAGAGGAGCTTGCAACGACGTTTCTGTCCAACTTGGACTATTTACAAAGTCACACTAACAGAAAGGAGTGAGGGAGCCAGAACAAGAGAGGGAAAAGATGAGGTAGTGGTAGCAGAAAGTAGGAAGAGTAGTTTAGTGGCAAAGGAGAGAAAAAGGGGGAGTGAAGAGTGAAGAGAGGCGAAAGTACAGGTTGTAGCAATAGTAGAGGAAAGGGGAAGGGGTCTAAGTAGAAGCTGTTGGGGTCAACCTAAGAAAAAGGAATACTGCAGAAGAGCTAATGGCTCGCTAGGAGTAGGACCAATATGCAGGAGGGATAGAGGAGGAACCAGACTAACAGAACACAAAAAGCCGAAAAATGGAAAACTAATAAAGAAAATGAAAAAAAATTAAGAAAGGAGGAGAAGAAAGGATTAGATTAAGTCACGAATATTCTGAAGTTTGGAGCATTTGACAATGTAATGAGAAAGGAAGGCATCTACAGAGACAAAGCCAGGACTAAGATGTATACAAGGGAAGTTGTGTATAAGGTATGCTTCAACAAGACGGCGACTGTGAAAGCTAGAAGTAGGATAGACAGTTTAAACAGAGGACCAGTCAGTAGGAAGACTGTGATCTTTAATGTGAGAGAAAAGAACATTATTGGTGTCGGCATTCCTAGTACTTTTTTGTTCTCTGAGTCTGTCAGAAAGAGAGCGACTAGTCTCTTCAAAGTATTAGAGAGGAGAAGAGGAGCATGAGATAGAGTAGACACCAAGTGCGTCTATAGCGGGATGAGAGGTACGAACAAGATTACAGCGAAGGATGTTAGTTTGACTAAAAGTAAGTTTAGACACTAAGGAACGGAGAGAGTTGTTGACAGTAGAAAGACTGGTAAAATAAGGGATTTCGCAAGAGTAGAGTTTGGGAGAGAAGAAAGTACGTTCAGCACATGATAAGGCAGAGTTTATGCAATCGGAAGGACAACCCAGACGAGAGAACGAATTACGAAGAGTGGAAATTTCCGAATCAAGGAACTGAGGGTAACAAATGCGGAGACAACGGAGAGAGAAACAAGAACACTTTTCTTGACAGGAACACGGTAAGAAAAGTGTTGAATGTAAATGCAACTGTGCAGAGACAAGAATATATATATATATATATATATATATATATATATATATATATATATATATAATATATATATATATATATATATATATATAATATATAATATATACAAGGAATTCGCGAGAGCATGCGAAATATACACAAACACTGATCTCTGGCTGAAGGAGACTCGAACCTACGAACCTTAGGACAAGGTACGCAGTGCTTTACCAATCTACCCACACTGGACCAATACCTTGGCGTGTAGCATGAGCTACACGTTTGATCCAAGGCAGCCAGCTTTCGGGGAGAAGGCTTACAGCTTTTCATCTCATCCCCTGCATGCATCAGCCTTACTAGAGATTTGAACAATGCAAGGAATTCGCGAGAGCATGCGAAATATACACAAACACTGATCTCTGGCTGAAGGAGACTCGAACCTACGAACCTTTGGACAAGGTAAGCAGTGCTTTACCAATCTACCCACACTGGACCAATACCTTGGCGTGTAGCATGAGCTACACGTTTGATCCAAGGCAGCCAGCTTTCAGGGAGAAGGCTTACAGCTTTTTATCTCATCCCCTGCATGCATCAGCCTTACTAGAGATTTTAACAATGCAAGGAATTCGCGAGAGCATGCGAAATATACACAAACACTGATCTCTGGCTGAAGGAGACTCGAACCTACGAACCTTAGGACAAGGTACGCAGTGCTTTTACCAATCTACCCACACTGGACCAATACCTTGGCGTGTAGCATGAGCTACACGTGTAGCTCATGCTACACACCAAGGTATTGTCCAGTGTGGGTAGATTGGTAAAGCACTGCGTACCTTGTCCTAAGGTTCGTAGGTTCGAGTCTCCTTCAGCCAGAGATCAGTGTTTATATATATATATATATATATATATATATATATATATATATATATATACCTGGAGAGGGTTTCGGGGGGTCAACGCCCCCTCGGCCCGGTCTGAGACCAGGCTTCGTGGTGGATCAGGGTTTGATCAACCAGGCTGGTACTGTTGGCCACACGCAGACTGACGTACGAACCACAGCCCGACTGGTCAGGTACTAACTTTAGGTGCCTCTCCAGCGTCTTCTTGAAGACAGTCAGGGGTCTATTGGTAATCCCATTATGTATGCTGGGTAGCACCCCTGCTGTCCATTTTGGGAATGTTGCATCTCCTGCTGAGTCTTTTTGTTTTCGTAGGTAGTGATTTTCGTGTGCAAGTTTGGTACCAATCCCTCTAGGATTTTCCACGCATGTTTCTGCCTGCGTTCCAGGGAATACAAATCAAGATACTTCAACCGTTCCCAGTAATTTAAGTGCTTGGTCGTGGTTGTGTGCCATTAAAGTTCTTTGTACAATCTCCAGGTCAGTAATTTTGCCTGCCTTGAAAAGCGCCGCTAGTGTACAGCAGTATTTCAGCCTAGAGAGCACAAGTGATTTAAAGAGAATCATCATGGGCTTCACATCCCTAGTTTTGAAGGTTCTCATTATCCATCCTATCGTTCTTCAATCATATGCGGTAGATACATTGTTGTGGTCTTTGAAGGTGAGATTCCTCTGACATTATCACTCCAAGGTACTGCACATTACTTTTTCGCTCTACTGTATGGTTAGAATTTGTTGTATATCTTAATACAATTTTAATTTCCTCAAATTTTCCATATCTGAGTAGCTGAAATTTCTCTTCATTGAACTTCATATTGTTTTGAGTGGCCCATTTGAAGATTTTGTTGATGTCCGGTTGGAGTCTCGCGGTGTCTTCGATGGAGGACACTGCCATGGCAATTCGGGTGTCATCTGCAAAGGACGAGGAATAGGGCAGGAGCTAGTACTGTACTGTCTTTTAAAGAAATTGGGGCACGCATCAATAACTGGGCCTCTACCCTTCAGACAGAACTGTTTGCCATACTCCTTGCACTGAAGTGCATCCATGTATCTAAGATTGACACATTAATTGTAACTGATTCTCTGTCATCCATAAATGCTCTCAACTCATTAAGTATAAATTGTGGCATGCTTGTGTCAGAAGCCAGACATAGATATGGTAAGATTGTGGACAGTGGAGTCAGAGTGCACATGCTGTGGATTCCATCTCACATTGGTCTTGAGATGCATGATAGAACTGATAAATTGGCTAAGTTGTATGCTTTCAAAGAGGGAGTAGATTACAATCTTGGCTTGTCAGGTAGTAGTTTGAGAACAATAATACGAAAAGAACTTAACTGAATTTTTTTGACTTAAGACTTAGGGAGATTGACACAAGTCAGTCCATCTATCATCATTCCATCATGCAGGAGGAGCCACATGTCTATGGTGCATCCAACAAAATAAGCAGACTCTTGGATGTCACTATTGCCCTGCTCCGGCTGGGTTACAAGTATCTTTGGCAGGTTAAATCACCACCACCAGATATAGACCAAACGAAATGTAAACTTTGCCAGATGGACTATTGTCACACCTTGCGTCATTATGTACTGGAGTGCGATAAAATTAATAAATTTAGAGACAACTCACTCAGAAATGTTCAAGATATGTCGAAGTATTTTATCCATAATGGTATATTACAGACCATTCTGGAAAAATACCCTGACTTTGCTTCCTGTAAATAAAGCATTACCACGTGTGTGTGTGTGTGTGTGTGTGTGTGTGTGTGTGTGTGTGTGTGTGTGTGTGTGTGTGTGTATGTGCGTGCGTGCGTGCGCGACCCAACAATCAATATTTACACCAATAACTCATTACAGTTGTGACCGGGTGTGGACGTGCGAATTGCTTATTACTCTATAATTTGTTCATGATTGTAGCCATGTATAAACGTAAGTAAGTAAATTTACTTACAGGGTTCATTACCTTTCTAACTTGTGAGTTCATTACCTTTGTACCTTGTTCAGCTATGAAAACTTTGGGGGCCCAGTCCCTGGACCCATTATGTACCTCTGTAATCTTTTGAGTGCCGCCCACAGGATGGGTATGGGGTGCATAATAAACATTAAACTAACTAACCTTGTGGAACAGAGCTTTTCACCGTAGTTGCTTCAGACATTACTCTATTTACTATTATTACTCTTTGTTTTCTATTTGTTAGGAAGTTATAGATCCATCTACCAACTTTTCCTGTTATTCCTTTATCCAGCATTTTGGTCGCACTTGTCAAAGGCTTTCGCAAAATCTGTGTATACTATATCTGCATTTGGTTTATCCTCTATAGCATCCAGGACCTTGTCATAGTGGTCCAATAGCTGGGACAGGCAGGAGCGACCTGCTTTAAACTTATGTTGCCCTGGGTTGTGTAACTGAGGGGTATCTAGGTGATTGGCAGTCCTGCTTCTAAGAACCTTTTTAAAGATTTTTATGATATAGGATGTTAGTGCTATTGGTCTGTAGTTCTTTGTAATTGCTTTACTGCCACCTTTGTAGAGTGAGGCTATGTCTCTTGTTTTTAGCGAGTGTGGGATGGCCCCTGTGTCCATGGTCCCTCTCCATACAATGCCGAATGCACGTGACAGAGGCTTCTTGCGGTTCTTGATGTACATGGAGTTCCGTGAGTCCGGGGGACCTGGGGCAGAGTGCATGGGCATGTCATTTATTGCCTATTCAGATCTTGTGATGTTAAGATAATATAATTTTTTTTTTTGAGATGACCAAATTTGGGGTCTCAGTAATAAACAATTCATATAGATTGTCGACCCTTAGTCAGGTTAACGGCTCGTTGAAAACTGAGCCGTATTGGGACTTCAGTATCTCACTCATTTCTGTGCTGTCATCTGTGTAGGTCCCATCTTGCCTAAGCAAGGGCCCAATGCTGAATGTTGTTTTACCCCTAGATTTGGCATAAGAGAAGTATTTTGTTATGTTCTTTCAATTTCCTTTGTGGCCTTTAGTCCTTTGTGAGATTCTTGTCTCCTGTAATATTTCTTAAGCTTAAGTTAGATATTTGTGATTTCTCTGATCAGTGCCTCCCTTCGTATTACAGATATATTGGCCTCTCTCAGCAGCTCTGTGATTCTTCACCTTCGCCTGTATAGGGAGCATTTCTCTCTAGTTTACACCTCCTCTCTTTTTCTTAATGGAATGTGTCTTGAGCAGGATCTGATCCATGTTGTTTAGGATATTTTCCGAGCTTGTTTCATTTAGGACATTGTTGACTTGTTCCCATTGTATATTTTTGTTATTTAAGTTGAATTTTTTGAATTCATCATCATAACTGGTCACATTTTGTTGGTCAGGAGCAGTGATATAAGTGAGTTGTCTTTGATATGGTTATATCACGTATCAGATCATCAATGTTAGTGAAGATGAGGTCCAGCATATTTTTTAGTCTTGTAGGCTCTAATATTTGCTGGTTGAAAGTTAATTTGTTGCAGAGATTTAATAGCTCGTTTGTGTATGTGAATTTTCATCTGATCTGCCTCCTGGGATGATCACTCCTCCATTTTAGGTATCTCAAGTTAAAATCTTCCAGTATCAAGATGTCTGGGGCAGGAGTTGGGAGATTTTCAAAAGCTGTTCCTGGAATTGCTGGGAAGTTGCTCCCGGAGGTTTGTATGCAACCACAATGACAAGGTTTTTGGCTTTCAGTCTTGACTGCCTAAACTTCACCTACGTCATTTAAGGTGTTTAGTAGTTCCGAACAAATGAGCAACTCTGTGACATACAAGCCAACTCCTCCTTGTTGCCTATTTAGTCTGTCGCATCTGCATAGGTTATACCCTGGGATCCATATCTCTTTATCAAAATGATCCTTTATGTGGGTCTCTGTGAATGCTGCAAACATTGCATTTGACTCTGTGAGCAGTCCCTTGATGTAAGGAATTTTGTTGTTTGTTGATGACTAGACCCTGTATGTTTGCAAAGATAAATGTCGTTATACTGATGGAATTTAGGGGGGTTTTATTTGCTGGCATTAATGTCTGTTGTTCTGGAGTGGAGGCCAGTGGCTGTGCCTCTGCTCCAGAGGTGTTTTCAGTTAGTGTAAGATTTCTGTTATTTCATGCTAGTCTTTTTTCCTTCCTTGCACTAAAAAACCTCATTCTCTGGAGAGGTTATGGCTCCCCTCTTTTGTTTCCCATATTTTGGCTGGTCTTTCTCTTCATGTCTCCTTTAGATGGTGTACTTGACAGTATACATTGTATCATTATCTTTCGTGGACTGACGAATGACACATTTCGGGGTGAAATAAGTTACAGGAAGGGCAGTTTCACCCTCCTGTTTTCATGTGGTTGCAGCATTTTTGGGGATTGTCAGAGGTGCCTGTCCCACCTGGTTTTCCATATATACCATGCCTGCAGATTTATTTATTTATTTATTTATTTATTTATTTACAATTTGAGCATACATACAGAGGTACAAAAAAATACAGATAAGAGCAGCATGCCAAAGCCACTTATACTATGCATAGCATTTCGGGCTGGCTTAAAATTAACTAAGCAATGATGAAATCAGTGATAATACATTATTGTAAACAGATAACTATAAAGCACAAATGAGTATTACAAAGACAGGTCATATGGTTGCATGCATTGTTGTACATTCAGTCGTATGGAGTATTCTGTTAGGTAGTGTATTTAAAAAATAATAAAGTTAGATTGGGTTTAAGGTTTAACATTTATGTGATATAATTGTGAGAAACATTTAAGATATACAATTTATAAGGTTCAGTTATTCAGTATTTATTTGGTTTTGGGTGAGTAAGTGATCTTTGAGAAGAGACTTGAATTTATAAACAGGTAGTGTTTCTTTTATATTTACAGGTAATGAATTCCAGATTTTAGGGCCTTTTATGTGCATTGAGTTTTTGCATAGTGTGAGATGGACACGAGGAACATCAAAGAGTGATCTGTGCCTTGTGTTATGGTCATGTGTTCTGTTGAGGTTGGCAAGGAGATTTTTGAGGGGAGGGTTAATATCAGAGTTGAGTGTTCTATGTATGTAATAGGTGCATTAATAAGTATGGATGTTTTGTATGGTGAGTAGGTTTAGTGTATTGAATATTGGTGGAGTGTGCTGCCTGTAGTGAGAATTTGTTATCATTCTAACTGCAGCCTTTTGTTGGGTAATTAGTGGTCTGAGATGGTTAATTGTTGTTGAGCCCCATGCACAAATTCCATAGGTGAGATAGGGGTAAATAAGAGAGTGATATAGGGCCAGGAGGGCTGACTGTGGAACATAGTACCGTATCTTCGATAGTATGCCTACAGTCTTGGAAATTTTCTTAGAAATTTGTTGTATATGTGTATGAAATTTGAGTCTATTATCAAGGTGGATTCCTAAGAATTTTCCCTCTGTTAGCTTTGTGATAGGTGATCCGTTTATCATTATGTTAAGAGGGACATCTGTAGTTCTGTTACCAAACTGAATGAAGTAGGTTTTGTCAATGTTTAGTGTAAGTTTGTTAGTCCTCATCCAGGTAGATATTTTCTGTAATTCGGTATTTACAGTATTGGCTAGCGTGACTGGGCTCGGGTGAGAGAAGACGTATGTAGTGTCATCTGCAAATAGTGTGGGTTTGAGTAATTGCGAAGCATTTGGAAGGTCATTTATGTATAGGAGAAAGAGAAGAGGGCCAAGGACACTTCCCTGTGGGACACCAACTGTAATTGGTTGCGCAGAAGAGTTTGCCCCATTTGCGTACACATATTGGCTTCTGTTGCTGAGGTATGACTTGAGGTAGTTGAGTGAGTGCCCTCTTATACCATAGTGTGACAATTTTATGTGGAGCAAGTCATGGTCAGCTGTATCAAAAGCTTTACGTAAGTCAATGAAGATCCCTAGTGGGACTTCTTTTTTCTCTATTTCAGTGTATATATGTTCTAGCATGTGTATAATGGCATCATTAGTATTTTTATTAGGCCTGAATCCAAATTGGCAGGGGTTGAGTATGTTTTGGGAGATAAGGTAGGAGTAGATTCGTTTATGAATTAATTTTTCGAAGATTTTTGAGAGAGGGTGTAAGTTGGATATTGGCCTATAGTTATTCAACTCTGTTTGGTCTCCTCCTTTGTGGATCGGGGTGACCCTTGCTATTTTGAGTACTGTAGGGAAGGTGGAGGATTCAATGGATTTGTTAAAGAGTGTTGCAATGATTGGTGATAGCACTTGTGACACTTTTTTGTATATAAAGGGTGGTAAGGTATTTAAATCTCCTGCCTTGTTTTTTAGTGCGTTGATAATAAGGGAGACTTCGTATGGGTTAGTCGGAGCTAGGAACAGTGTGTTCGGGTAGTTGCGGTGAGGTAGTCATTTGGTGGGGTATCTGAGCTTGGAATTTTATTGGCAAGGTTTTGTCCTATAGTGGAGAAGAAATCATTGAGTCTGTTTGCTGTTTCTGTTGGTGGGAGTTGGGGTTCATCTGATTTTGCTAATTTTATTTCGCTATTTCGTGATATCTTTTTTGTTCCCAGAATTTCTGATAGGGTTTTCCAGGTCTTTTTTATATCACCTCGTAAGTTGGATAATCTGTTCTCATAATACAATTTTTTTCCCCTTCTTATCAGGCTGGTTAGGATTGACGAGTAACGTTTTGTTTGGTCTCTGGTTATGTGACCCATTCTGTACTGTTTTTCATATTGGTGTTTTGTATTTATGGATTTGAGAATGCTGGGTGTTAGCCAGGGACTGTTCAGTCTCTTAGCTGTCATCTGTTTAGTTTTTTTAGGGCAGTGCTTGTTATAGAGGTATTGGGTCTTTTTTAGAAAATTATTAATACATTCGTCAATATCTGTATAGATTTCTAGCTCAGTGTGCCAATCAATGTTTGCTACTGCTGTTGTGAAGTTATTAATGGCTGCCTCATTGTGAAGTCTGAAGGTGACTTTAGTAGTGTCTTGGGGTAGTTTACCAAGAGTTGTTATGAGGAAAGTAGGGTAGTGGTCTGTTGTATTATCTGTAATTATGCCTGATTTTAAAGGGGATATGGTGTTGGTCCAGATGTGGTCAAGTAGGGAAACACTAGTCTCTGTAACTCTTGTAGGTTTTGTTACTGTTGGTAGTAACATACAGTTACTCATTGTGTTTGTGAATTCAGTACCCGAAACATAGATTTTGTATAGATTAGGAATTTTGTTAGCTAGGATTTTTTTGTGGCTGCGTTCCCTGCTAGTGCATTTTTTTCTGTTTCCACGCTACCTACTGCCGCTGTATGGACATCAGTGCTTCCACCAGTTTTTACTGGTAATGTGTCAACACTAGTCCGTGAGGCATCATCCTCTTTTGTCCCGTCTCCAGCAGCATTGCTGCTTTGTACCTCTGTGAATTATGTAACGTTGTCTTTACCTGTTTCATCACTAGGGCCACTATCTCCACTAGCACCCACTGGGGGAGTGCCCTCCAAGACAGCCCCATCCGACCCTCCCATTTTATTTTCCCAGCTGTTATACCAGGCTGACATGTTTTCCAAGAAGGATAATTTATTGTTCTTTTCTTTTAATAACATGGATGTAATTTCCCTCCCCCCTAGGTTTATCTCGTTTGGGCAGACCCAAACACATTTCACTGATTTTATATCAAAAATGGTTGCTGGTTTAAAGTTCCTGCGTATCCCATGGGACCATTTACCACAGAGATTGCATGCAATCCAGGCATGACTTTGAACCCATGCTGCTTTGGCCTGCCTCATGGTGGGCGAAAACTCAAAGGGATTGTGTGGTTCCGTTCATGGTTTTTGCCCACCATGAGGCAGGCCAAAGCAGCATGGATTCGATTCCTTGGCTAGTCGCACTATTGTTATTGATATCTTTAGCTAAAGATTTCCACCCCCTGTGGCTTGTCTTGCATAGTTATAATCGCCTGTCTGCGATTGTTTGCATATGTGTGTGTATATATATATATATATATATATATATATATATATATATATATATATATATATATATATTTATATTTATATTTATATATATATATATATTATATATATATCTATATATATATATATATATATATATATATATATATATATATATATATATATATATATATATATATATATATCTATATATATATACACGTATATATATATATATACATATATATATATATAAATATATATATAACGAGTTTGTTTGGTGTAGCTGGTAGCGGGTGGTTAATGATAAACGTCTTCGGAGGCTTCTTTGTTTATTGAAAATGTCGTGGTGGGTACACAGGCTTGTGTGTTGTGCCCATGGCCCGGGAGGGGCCATCCCATGAGAGAGAGCTACTAGTAGTCCTTGTGTCTTGCTGCTAGGCCGCTGTGTGAGTGAGAGTGAGGCAAGGGCAGGCAGGCTGAAGTGGCAATGCCTATAGGTGGCAGCACCAGCATGGCGTGAAATATGAACTAAGCTGGCAGACAGCATGGGCTGTCTGTGCAGACAGTACAGGCTATCTACATACGCTCGGCCACCTACCACGCATCGTCCCGACGCGACAATACTGGTGGTAAAAGGAACTCGGTCTCTCTCGTAGGAACAGGGGACAGAATGCAAAATAAAAACATATATATACATATGGATATGGAAAGAAAACTTCCTACAGGGAGGGAAGAAAAAAACATATGGGGTGTGCTAAACATCGTGGTCAAAGGCAGTGAGCATCGAAGTGCATCACTGCACGCCTTCCTGCATCTGGACAGATACTGCAACACGGGAGACATCGCTGCAGCTGAGCTGTGACGTAACAGGGTACGGTCTCCTCTGGAACAGTGAAGCAGACATCGTAGGAGTCGCTGCAGGTTTCACTCAACCTGGGGCATGACATGCTGGTGCCCTCGAGTGAGGCGTCGACAAACTCGGCAACAGGGCAGGACTTCTGGCAAGTGACTCAGGAGGACACTTCTCGGCTGGTACTGTCGCTGGGCTGTCACTGCCAGCGAGCGTGGAGCGAGTTGTGGCAGAGATGACTGGGCGAAACATCTGGGAGTCATAACATCATACACCAGACTGCAGTGAGCAAGCTAACAGTCAAAGTGACATCTTCTTTGTGCAGGCTGCTCACTGAAGCTTGTGACACGAGGCTGACACAGCGCCTGCCGACAGTGGCTAACTGCGGCTTGGCGAGTATCATTCTCTCGGCAGTTAGAGTTATAGCAGAGGTTAGTCTAAGCATCCCCAGACTTGTTTCTCTACATATAACTGCATTCTGAAGGTCTGGAGGTGAAGTGAAACAAATCTCGATGGGAATCATAGCAGGTACGATTCTGCAGAACATCACGAGCAACGAGCATAAAAGCTTTCTGTACAAGAGGGCTCGGTCACTCGGGGCTGTCTTGACATCAGCTGTCATACGCGCTGGTCACATCGGGTGACTTAGCACAGTGGTGCTACTCAGGTCTGGCTCAGACCTCACTGGACATACGGAAACTTTAAACACACCCGTGGTACATGCGGTACAACATGGCTTAAACTAGCAAATGATGCTTTTCTGTGCATACACTAACATGTGAGAACACTGACTGAGAGGAATTAATTAACACACAACATATATCTTCTCTCAATTTTCTCGACAATACTGAAACAATTACTAAACACTCGATGGTGACATCATGTGATGTCGCGAGGTGACGTCAGCAGACATCTCGAGGTGATGTCAGGCAGACATCGTGAGGTGACGTCAGCAGCACTGTGACGTCAGCAGACATCTCGAGGTGACGTCAGCAGACATCTCGAGGTGACATCAGGCAGACATCATGACGTCATGAAGTCGGCCAGCATCGTGGGGTGACGTCGATGTGATGCAGGCAGCAGACCACAGCATGAGGCTTGGGACATCTGGCTCGGTAACTCACGTGGTTTGTAGATCCACATGACATCGCCCACACCCACGTGGCGTAGGGATCCATGTGGTGTCGTAATCTACATGGCATGCTGATCCACATAGCTTCGAATGGCCTTGGGCACTCGGATACACAGCTCTGGCAATGAATTCACGAAAAACAGCAGAAAACACAGCAGAGGGAGTGGGCAGTGGTGAGTGGTGTATGGTAGTGTGGTGGCGAGGAGCGTGGATGAGTGTATGGCGAGGGAGCATCTGGCCATTCCTCCTCCTCCCACCCACAAACACAGGGAAACACACTGGATGCAGAAATCACCATGAAACTCACCTCTGGCTTACTGAAACAGCTGTGCTGAGCTGAACAACAACAGCAACATACAAGTGATGCTGAACACGTGACTTGAGAAACAGCGTGGGACGCTGGGATGCCACTTACAATTCTCGAAGAAATTCGGTAAATTTCGGCTGGATCCTGCTTGTACCTGTGTCTGGATGCTCAAAAGTGCAGACATGACATCAGGATAACTCGTTGAGAGACGGATGCTTCTTGTATAGGGTGATGAAGTGAAGATGACTTCATACCTTTTCCTTCCTCTCTCTGGGCAAACAACTGCTGCGACCACCGCTTTCCACCATTTATAACGGGATTATTTGGTAGTATGGTAGAGGGGCTCAAATGATATATGTCTTCAGAGGCTTCTACTTTATTGTTAAGTCGTGGTAGGTACACAGGCTTGTGTGTTGTGTGCATGGCCCGGGAGGGGCCATCCCACGAGAGAGAGCTACTAGTAGGCCTTGTGTCTTGCTGCTAGGCCGCTGTGTGAGTGAGAGTGAGGCAAGGGCAGGCAGGCTGAAGTGGCAACGCCCATAGGTGGCAGCACCAGCATGGTGCAAAATATGAACTAAGCTGGCAGACAGCATGGGCTGTCTGTGCAGACAGTACAGGCTGTCTACATATATATATAATATATATATATATATATATATATATATATAATATATATATATATATATATATGCAATAAGATCACAGTAAACAGGTGATTTTAAAATATGCAAAACAACCACTGTGAAAGAGTAGTGAAATTCCAAGCACTTTCTTGACTACTCATATTGTCAAGGAACTATGAAAGTAATACATCAAAGGAAGGCAATTAAAGGGCTTAGACTACACCTCACAGTCAACCCCCAAAACAAAGAAACACCTGACGCGCGACAATACCGGACTCATAAGAAAAGAGGAACACTGCAGTAGGTCCGCTGGTCCAACTAGACAGGTCCTCACGACATCCCACTAACAAAATATTCTACCCAAGAAATAAGGTTTATTATTTGTCCAATGTATTATTAAACTCTAACCAAATTTTATTAATTATAAATGAGTCTAATTTATATAAACCAGCAGCAGCAGCAGCAGTATGCAGTAGTAGTAACATTCATTCAGTAGCATGCAGTAGCAGCAGCAGCAGCAGGAGCAGCAGCATGCAGTAGTAGTAACATTCATGCAGTAGCATGCAGTAGCAGTAGCAGCAGGAGCAGCAGCAACAGCAGCAGCAACAGCAGCAGTAGTATGCAGTAACAACTGTAGTGTTGTTTACTGAATGTTCTCCTACACACAGGGTATGGAATACCTTCACCAAAGACACAGGGAGGAAAGATCTTCTGCATGTTCTACAGTTTGATCGGCTGCTCTTCTGGCATCCTCTTCTTCAACCACTTTCTTGAGAGGATCACAATGATCCTCGCCTTCATTCTGAGGTTAGTGTGTGGATGGTGTTCATCAGTGTGTGGATGGTGCTCATCAGTGGGTGGATAGTGTTCATCAGTGGGTGGATAGTGTTCATCGAGTCTAGATAGTTGATAGTGTTCATGTGAGGTTGGATGCTCTTCTTCAGTGTGTGGATGGTAGTCATCGGTGGATGGGCGGTATTCATCAAAGTGTGGAAGGTGTTCATCAGATGGTAGTGTTCATCAGTGTTTGGATGGTGTTCTTCAGACGGTTCATAGCGTGTATCAGTGTGGATGGTAATTACATTAATTATATATAATACTAACAAGGAGCTGAGAAAGACACATGTGCAACAGTTTGCAATCTTTAGTGACGATACCTTTCGCCTGCTCTGCAGGCTTCTTCAGTCCAAATAAAGAGGAGGCAACAGAAGTCGTCGAGAGGTGGACATGAGGTGATCACGCCTTCCGATTTAAATTTAGAAGAAGTTTTAAGAAGCCAGTTTCTGGTGGCCTGGTGGTTAACGCTCTCGCTTCACACGGTGAGGGCCTGGGTTCGATTCCCAGCCAGAGTAGAAACATTGGACGTGTTTCTTTCCACCTGTTGTCTATGTTCCCCATCAGTAAAATGGGTACCTGGGTGTTAGTCGACTGGTGTGGGTCGCATCCTGAGACACTGACCTAAGGAGGCCTGGTCACAGACCGGGCCGCGGGGGCGTTGACCCCCGGAACTCTCTCCAGAACTCCAGATACACTGTGTTCTACTCCGTAGCTTCGGTCAGTATGAAGCAGAAGCTGGAGTAAGCAGTGTCTTGTAGTGGCAAGTGAGGTGATGACGGATGTTTTAGGAGTCACAAATGGTATAGCAAATTAAATGTAAATTTATATTTGATAATGACAACTTTTTGTGTTCTAGTATTATTTGCTAATATGATATATTGGAAGTGCAGTTAGAAATTTCCACACTAAGTTACCTAACATTTTTTTTTTATTTAAAGATTGTGTTCTGAAGCTAAGGATCAATGACTAAAATTATACAGATTAGCTTTGAAAATATTTACGGAGAAATTACCTCCAACAAAGGGAGAAGAAGGGGGCCATGACCCCTACCTCTTACCTACACTGCAAAGGAGGGGGAAGGGGGGGGGGTCGCACAACAATTCATGGAGTAAAAACAAGACATTCTAGATAAGATAATAGTAAGCTTTTAACTTAGATATATAGCTAGTAGGATAAATTAAGAAGAGCACCTCTGAGTCGAGGAAGTCTTTGCTCTTTGACTTAGACTGTCGCTAAAACTGGCAGCTAGAGTTTCTGTACATTACACCAGTGAATGTTTTTCGTGCCCTCTATATGTAACGCGAAGCTGGCGGCGTTAGGTCAGAGCAACAGAGTGAGTGAGAGAGGAACTGGGGAATAGCGTCTGTAACAGAATTGAGTTGTAGATGAATGAGTTACTGAGAGAGGTTACCGGTCGAGTTCACGCTGCGCTGAATGTAGAAATCTCTGGCCATAACTTTGTTAGAGGTTAGAAGTGCCCGTCATAATAACTTTAATTTATATGTTGTATCAAGGGAGAACTGCAGCTGATAATTTGCGTTGAACAGCAAAGTACGAAACTCTACCAAGCGAGGCATCGCCAGTAACTCTTCCTATTGTGGTACATTAACTACAGACATATTGAACATTCCTTAGTTGATCTTGTGGAGAAGGGATGAAGTCGAGTAACGATGAAACGAGTCGACGAGTGTATTGTGTACTGAAGAGTCTAAGTGGGCAATGAACTAGAATGTTAGTATGTACGACTAAATGTCTAGAGCATTCCAAAATGGCGTCCAACGTTACTAAATTGATGAACAAAAATGTAGACGAAATCGTGTATCATTGGCATGCAGCGGTTATATTTTCAATCAAGCCATTGGAAATTGGCATCTACACGACATGGTAGTATCACTGGTTCCAACTATACAAACCCAGGTAAGTCTTCATTTTCTTCTTGATTCGTCGGTACTCCCCCGGCTCGGGTCTTTTCCAGACGGTGACCCGGCCTTAGCTCCCTGTCTGGGGAGTGTCTTGAGACCTGTTTGCCATGGGAGGAAGAACAAGTAACTCCTCATCTTATAAATAACAAAAAGGCACAATACCGTGACTGGAACGATACACAAATAACCCGCACATAAAAGACAGAAGCTTACGACGACGTTTCGGTCCTACTTGGACCATTGACAAAGTCACACTAACAGAGGTGGAGCAGGACGGCTATATATAGGCAGGAAGAGGTGGAGGTAGTAGTAGTGGTAGTAGTAGTAGTAGTAGTAGTACAAGAATAGTATATAATACCGACAGGATGAAATGACACATGCACAACACCCGGGCATCCCCACCGTAGACGTTTCGCCATCCAGCCAGCCACTGGATGGCGAAACGTCCACAACAAAGACAACCAGACGCCGCACATGTGTCTAATTTCATCAGTAGATGTAGTAGAAGAAGAAGAGGTAGTAGTAGCGGTAGTGGTAGAAGTGGGAAATAAGGAAGACGAGCCAGTCAAATACAAAGGAAGGGGAGCACTGCAAGAGAGCTAGAAACCCAAAGAGGGAGAGCAAGCGCACCGAGGTGCGTGAAAGGGGAAGTGGTGAAATAAAATAAAGAAGGAACAGAAACACGAGACAGGAGAGAGAAAGACAACCCAGAGGAGAAAAGGAGAGAGGAAAGGGGAAGAGGAAGAAGAAAAAGAAGGAGAAGAAGAAAAAATGAGGATTCAGGTTAAGTCACGGGTGTTCTGAAGTTTGGAGCATTTTACAATGTAGTGGGAGAGGAAGGCATCTACTGAGACGAAGCCAGGGCTAAGGTTCATACAAGGAAAGTTGTGTATTAGAGAGGATTCAACTAAACGGCGACTGTTCGAGTTGGAAGTAGGGAAGACAGTTTTAGCAGAAGACCAGTCAATAGGATGGCTATGATCTCTGACGTGACAGAAAAGAGCATTGTTAGTGTCGGCAAGCCTAACACTATTTTTGTGCTCTCTAAGTCTGTCAGAAAGAGATCGACCAGTTTCTCCAAAGTATTGAAGAGGACAGGAGGAGCAAGAAATAGAGTAGACACCAGGAACATCTGTAGAGGGAGGAGAGGTATGAACGAGATTAGTGCGAAGAGTGTTAGTCTGGCGGAAGGTAAGCTTGATGTCTAAGGGACGGAGAGAATTGTTGAGATTAGAAAGACCGGAAATGTAGGGAAGGCAGAGGATAGAAGAGTTCCCATGAGTAGAGAGTTTGGGAGAGAAGAAATTGCATTTAGCACGTGAGAGGGCAGAGTCTATGAAATGCTCCAAACTTCAGAACACCCGTGACTTAACCTGAATCCTCATTTTTTCTTCTTCTCCTTCTTTTTCTTCTTCCTCTTCCCCTTTCCTCTCTCCTTTTCTCCTCTGGGTTGTCTTTCTCTCTCCTGTCTCGTGTTTCTGTTCCTTCTTTATTTTATTTCACCACTTCCCCTTTCACGCACCTCGGTGCGCTTGCTCTCCCTCTTTGGGTTTCTAGCTCTCTTGCAGTGCTCCCCTTCCTTTGTATTTGACTGGCTCGTCTTCCTTATTTCCCACTTCTACCACTACCGCTACTACTACCTCTTCTTCTTCTACTACATCTACTGATGAAATTAGACACATGTGCGGCATCTGGTTGTCTTTGTTGTGGACGTTTCGCCATCCAGTGGCTGGCTGGATGGCGAAACGTCTACGGTGGGGATGCCCGGGTGTTGTGCATGTGTCATTTCATCCTGTCGGTATTATATACTATTCTTGTACTACTACTACTACTACTACTACCACTACTACTACCTCCACCTCTTCCTGCCTATATATAGCCGTCCTGCTCCACCTCTGTTAGTGTGACTTTGTCAATGGTCCAAGTCGGACCGAAACGTCGTCGTAAGCTTCTGTCTTTTATGTGCAGGTTATTTGTGTAACTCCTCATCTTCTGGGACCAGGTGTCCCCAGGCCTAGCCCCATTCCCCGCCCTCACTGGGCTCACCGCAGTGGATAAGGTCAGGTGTGTCAGAGAAATAAAGATATAACCTTCATCGATGCCGTGATCAGCGGGCCAACCGCCCACCTCAGGTAAATCACATGATCTCACCAGGTGTCGTATACCTGAGTGATATAGTGGATCATATGGTGTTAGGGCATGTGTTACCCGTTGTCACATTTCCTGTTTCAGCTACTTGTGACATAAAACGGACCGTTGCAAAGGAATGGCTACAGGGTGCAGCTGCTGTGGCCTTTAGGTCGTCCACCTTTAACTGATAAATTTCACCCAAAGCCAAATTGGTCTTTGGTCTTTAAACAAAGTGGTCCTTTGATCGTGGACACAACCCAGTTGGTTTACCGAAAACATGATAGGACCCATTAGTCATAGAAAACAAGATCAAGACCTTAGTGATCCCATAGGCTGGATAAAGACTCCAGTGGCCTCTGGAAAGATCAACCAGGTCTTAAAGTACCTATTAATAAATGGTCCTCCAAAAATTGTGCTAATTATTAAGCAGGTAAGTGACATTTATAATTAATGTGACATGAATATGTGCCAGCTCAAAATAATCTCTGAATATGCGATTCAACATGTTTAGGCTAGTAACAGACCAAGGCATTGCAAGCCCCAGACATCAAGTACCAGGTCACAGGTCAAAAAATCTCTCCAGCCTGCCTCACTAGCCACCTCTTACGGGCCAGTATGGGGTCACAAAATGGTCATATCCCGCAGACTACTCATGGCCACTCGTGAGGTACCTACGCAAGGTCACTAGCCGTGCTTAGCGTAAACATGTCAGGATTCCTGGGTACCCGCACTAGTGTCATCACAATCTTAATCAACCAGATGACTGACCTGCTGTACTAAAACAGATTCGTTGTAGTTAGCTTCTATAGAAATATATATTAATAGTTTGCTAGGAATTTTAATTAAGAGAGAATAATAATCATGGCATCTGCGGCGACGAATTTCAAATTATTTTCGACGATGGTTGAACAGGTGACCAAGTTAATACATAACTGTAATACAATAATTAATAAGACAATCATAGATTATGATACATTAGAAGGGAAGATATAATTGCTTTCTTCTTTTTGATAATAATAATAATAATAATAATATTGCATAAGAAGCAGTCACACAGTATAAAGAATGTCCGAGTGAAAAATCATTCAGAAGATGAAGTGCAGAAACTCTACACAGTTTTAGTGACAGATAAGAGGCAGTGACAGATCTATGTTGTAAACTTAACAAAATTCTGTCACAAAGAAACATCTGTTGGCAGTGTACACACTACTGTCACACAATTACCATTACTGTCACACCATTACCATTACCATTACTGCCACGCCATTATCAAGCTTACCAAAATTTGCTTTATCAGTCCTTCAAAGAAATGACTGAGGAATTGTATTATAATTTCAGATCAGTAGTAGAAAGTAGAACAGATGTTGATGAGGTGGCTAAGCTAAAGGTTGAACTTTGAACTGGTTAGAGCATTCCAGGCAGCTAAAGATTAATATAAGCAAGTTTTAATTGAAGTAACTTGATGCTGACTTAGGGTCAGTCATGCGAACTTGCAGCCACCTCGGCAGTCGAATTCGAAGACATTTTGGATTGCTCTAGATAACAGTCTTATTACTCTAGAGACTAAATATGATGTAAAGAAAGTTACTGGTTTATTAGCTGCACTATGTAAGATAAACTGTCACCACAAACTACTGAAAGTTTAAATATCAAGTTCAATAAAAGCTAATTCTCTTGTGCAGAGATAAGTCAGGGTTTTCAAACACCTGGTCTTGTATACACTTATGTGGAAGTCAAACCAATTTTATTCTAAAATCCCTATTATTGCCCAATTTTACTTTAAACTATATTGATCAAACTTATTGTAAACTTCTTTTATTGACCATTTTTATTCCATACTTTTTTAAACTAGTATTTTCAACTACAACTTTTATATTATCCTGTCTATCATCTTACTAGCATATTATAACCAAGTCATTGCCATTTTTATTTTTATCATTTTTTTTATTATTCTTTTGCTACCTTAATTTGTGTATTTTATCCTGTCAATTTAAATCTAATTATACTCTAATTCTTGTAAACAACTTATATAAGACCTTAGTGCAATTACAACTGAGAGTCTTGTGCCTTTATTATATTATTAGATTAATCACAGTTTTACTCTAGGTCATTCTAGCTCAATACATAGTCAATACCAAATTCACTATATTAGACCATAGTGAAATTACTAGTGAGAGACTGGTGCTATTTGTAATTTGTATTTTTATATTATTAGACTAAACCTAGTTGTACTATAGCTCTTTCTAGCTCAATACATAGTAAATAACAAATTCACTATATTAGACCATAGTGCAATTACTAGTGAGAGACGGGTGCTATTTTTAATTTGTATTTTTATATTATTAGATTAAATTCAGTTGTACCATAGCTCATTCTAACTCAATACATAGTCAATACCAAATTCACTATATTAGACCATAGTGCAATTACTAGTGAGAGACTAGTGCTATTTTTAATTTGTATTTTTATATTATTAGATTAAACCTATTGTACTATAGCTCATTCTAGCTCAAAACATAGACTCCACAAAAGTCATTATTAGACCTTAGTGCAATTACAAGTGAGAGTCTTGTTCTATTTTTAATTTGTATTTTTATATTACTAGTTTATACCTAGTTGTACTTTAGTTCATTCCAGCACAACACATAGACAGCATCAACTTCATTATGTGTAGTAGTGACTATACTCTACATGACCAAAATACTCTAGCTATATGCTTGTCCAAACTTCCTATCACTACAGATATCAGTACTAGAACTCAACACACAACTCAGGATATAAATAACCATAATTTAAACCTAGAAGATGATTGATCACGTTGACCCTGATCTAAACCTACATAATCTGACACCCAATCAAAACCTATTGGAAAGTAACTGCCTTTATTACACAGCATCACAAGCCAGCACTATCCTAAACAATGCTAAAAGTCTATCAATACTTAACTGCAACATCAGGTCCTTAAGCAAACACTATGATGACCTCCTGGCACTCCTTGAATCACTAAAGACACCCTTCTCCTGCATTATTCTTACTGAGACCTGGCTTAAGCAGGACACAATAGATATCTACCCTCTACAGGATACACAGCAATTCACAACTGCAGACCAAACCAAGTTTGGGGGTGGTATTGCAATCTATTACTCTAACCAATTATCTTGTATTAGCACCACTTGCTTTAGTGATGAATATGGGGAATACATTTTTGCTAATTTTACTGTAAAAAAACCTTAAGACGCCTATAACAATCGGTGCCATTTACGCGATACCTCACACAAACATCCCAAATTTCAGTGAGAAATTAAAGTCACTAATAACAAACAGACAAATGAATAAGCACCACCTTCTCTTAGCTGGAGACTTCAACATCAACCTTGGCTTACTAGATGATCAGCCTGTAACTGATTTCATCAACAATATGAACAACACACTTCTCATACCAACAATAACTAAACCAACCAGGCTCACTGAGAACAAGTGCAACCATAATAGACCACATATGGACCAATATACTAGCCCCCCTTAAATCAGGGATAATCACAGATAGCACTACAGACCACTACCCTACCTTCCTCCTGACAAACATTAGTAAACCACCACTTGAATACAACAAAGTCTCATTTAGACTCCATGACGAGGCCTCAGTAAGGAAGTTCACAGCTGACCTAGAGACTGTTGACTGGCTACAGAATTCTCCAAGGCCAATGGTATTGATGACTGGACAGACATTTTTCTTAACAAATTACTTAGACTATACAACAAACATTGTCCTATAAAAACAAAACAGATCAAAAACAAACGGCTTGGTTGCCCATGGCTAACCAGCACCATTCTGAAATCCATTGACAAGAAACACCAATATGAAAAGCAATATAGACAAGGCTTAATACACAAAGATATTCTTAAACACTATTCATCAGCTCTCACCAAAGTAATAAAGAAAGCCAAACAACTATACTACTCCAGTAGATTCACAGGCACTAGAGGAGATATAAAAAAGACCTGGAAAACACTCTCTCAGATTCTAGGGACCCACAAACTGAGAAAAACCAAGAATATCATCCTAACTAAACCTAATGAAACACCACTACATCCCACTGACACAGCTAACAAGATAAACGACTTCTTCTCAACCATAGGATCTAATCTCACCAGTAAAATCCCACATACCAATGCCCATGCCGGGGACTCCCTAGATGGGAATTTCCCTAATTCCTTCTATTTTGCACCAACTGAGCCCACGGAAGTCACCGAAATTATAAAGGCACTTAAAAATAACTCGGGGAATCTGTCTCATGTCCCACCATTACTGTACAAGCGAGCGTTTCGCATGCTATTTCATTACTCTTTAACAAGTCACTAGAGACTAGCACCTTCCCGAAACTACTCAAGATGGCAAGGGTTACACCAATACATAAAGGTGGTGACCCTACAGACTTAAACAACTATAGGCCAATATCTAACTTACCATTGCTATCCAAAATCTTTGAGAAACTCATGCACAGGAGACTGTATTCATTTATAACGGCTCAAAACATACTCAACCCCTGCCAATTTGGATTCAGGAAAAATAAAAGCACTAATGATGCAATCATAAAAATGCTAGATTCTGCTTTACACAGCATTGGAAAATAAGGAATATCCACTAGGAATTTTTATTGACCTAAGAAAAGCTTTTGACACAGTAGACCACGACATCCTACTCCACAAACTTGATCTTTACGGTATAAGAGGCCATGCGCTTGCTTATTTCAAATCTTACATTACTAATAGGTATCAGTATGTCACCATTAAAGACACAGAATCAGCAACACGGCCACTTGATACTGGAGTTCCACAGGGAAGTGTCCTTGGTCCCCTGCTCTTCCTCATATACATCAATGACCTTCCAAACGTATCCCAACACCTGAAACCCATTCTCGTTGCTGACGACACGACTTATGTCATCTCTCACCCTAATCTTGCCACCCTCAACACCATTGTTAACGAGGAGCTGATCAAAATATCGACTTGGATGAGAGCCAATAAACTTACGCTTAACACTGACAAAACCTACTATATTATGTTTGGTAGCAGAGCAGGAGATGCACAAATTAACATTAAGATTGACAACACTCTAATTACCAGAAATAATGGGGGCAAATTCCTAGGCTTATACCTTGACAACAACCTGAATTTCAGCACCCAAATCCAGCATATAACCAAAAAAGTATCCAAAACGGTTGGGATCCTCTCCAAGATACGATACTACGTGCCGCAAAATGCCCTTCTCACACTATACCACTCACTTATTTATCCATACCTCACCTATGCTATTTGTGCTTGGGGATCAACTGCAGCAACACACCTAAAGCAATAATAACCCAACAAAAAGCTGCAGTAAGAATAATCACTAAATCCCATCCCTGGCAAACACCCCCCCCACTCTTCATAATCTAAAATTACCCCCTGTTCAGACTCCACACTTATCTGTGCAATCACATCTACGGACCTTAAACTCCAATTAAAACCTTGATAAGACGCTTTCTTGATAGTTGTGACAGAACCCACAGGCATAACACCAGACCCCAAACATCTCTACTGGTTTTTTCTTTTATCGGTAGGGGCCCCCCCTGCTTTTTATTGGGGGAATTTTTCATCGTCTGCCCGGGCTTTTTCTTTTCAGAGGGAGTGATTTTTTGGGTTTGTGCTTTTTTGGGGGGCTTATCCCTCTTTGGGTGTTCCAAGTGTAAATAATCGTGTATTTTTGCCTGGTTTCAGGAGTACAGGGGTTGAGGAACTTTAAGCGTTCCAGAATGGGGTGTTTTTCTCCGTTATGTGGCCCTGAAAGTTTTTCTGTACATTTTCTAGGTTTTAGCAATTTCACCCGCTTGAAAAGTGCGTTAGTGTGCGCAATATTCAAACCTAGAAAAACAAGATTGATGGAATGAAACATCGATTAAGGTAGGGGTGATTTCCCCAAAAATCCTCCCGTTCTTCACCCCCTTTCCCTTTTTATGGGTGTTTAAGCCATATATGGGAAACGTTTCGTCATTAAGTACCCCGTGTTTCCATGTGTCTAGTTTATCAGTTTTTAATGCTCTTTGGGGGGCTCGTGAAGACGATAAATCTAAAAATACGGTTGGTTCCTCAACAATTACAGGTTAACCAATAAAATAATAAGCTGACAGCTGGACTAATGGTATTGCAGTAGATGATGGTGGTGTAAATGTAAATTCTTTAGTTAGCATTTACCGATATTTTAGTTTTCGCAATGTGATGTTTATGTTGTGAAAGTAATTTTAATGTTGGTGAGATATAGTTTATAGCTGTTGGTGCTGTGGCAGTGATAAAAATAGTGGAGAAGTTCAGATCATTTCTTAATATTATCACCAATCTTTTAATATTCTTCGTCACACTGCGTTTGAGATAATTTATTCCTTCATCTCAATTACAGGGGGCGGCAGAGGTGGCAGGAGCAAAAAAGAGCCAAGATAGAGGCTAAAAAGGCAAGGAAGGCTGGGAAAGGTAAAATTAACCGGTCAAGATGGACAGATCCCGATCAAGAAGACCTGGATCTGAATGCCTATAAGCCTTCAATATACTGGAACTTACTCGTCCTCTCCATCCTCTCTGTTGTTGTCTCCGCTTTCGGTGCCTTTATTTATATGGAGGTCAGTTGAGTTGAGTATCCCAGAGTAAGCCAAGGCTTGATAGGAGGTAGAAGTAGCTTATGCCAAGTCTTTAACGAGTCAGTGTTTATTGTGTATCGTATTGTATACAGTACAAATGTAGATAAAGATTCAGACTAATCATAATGGTGGATGATTGTTTTTAGCGCAGATTGTCTCACTACCAACACGTCTTGATGCAGCTATAAAACAGCTTCAGGTCAGACTTCACTTTTGATGCTGTGTCGTTTTCGTACTGTCGCTGGACCTCCCGACTTACCTGTGCATACTCATTTCTGGCTCTTCGACAGATCTCTTTATTTTCCTGGGTCCTTTGTCTTCTGTACATTTTCCATTCTCTAGCACACTTAGTTTTTGCCTCTCTACACCTTTGGGTAAACCAAGGACTCATTCTGGTCTTCCAAATATTTATGTTGCCCTTGGGAACAAATCTCTCCTCAGCCTCCTTGTCATGTAGTCCATTATTTCTTTTACTGATTTTCCTGCCAATTCTCTTTCCCACTGAACCTCTTGCAGGAAGTGCGTATTTACTCACCTAATTGTGGTTACAGGGTTCGATTCATAGCTCCTGGCCCCGCCTCTTCACTGGTCGCTATTAGGTCATTCTTCCTGCCCCATGAGCTTAATCATACCTCTTCTTAAAGCTATATATGGATCCTGCCTCCACTACATCACATCCAAGACTATTCCACATCCTGACAACTATATGACTGAAGAAATGCTTGCTAACATCCCTGTGATTCATCTGAGTCTTCAACTTCCAACTGTGACCCCTTGTTGCTGTGTCCCATCTCTGGAACATCCTGTCTCTGTCCACCTTGTCGATTCCTCTCAGTATTTTATATGCCGATATCGTATCCCCCCTATCTCTCCTGTCCTCCAGTATAGTCAGGTCGATTTCCCTTAACCACTCCTCGTAGGCCATGCCCCTTAGCTCCAGGACTAGGCTTGGTGCAAACCTTTGCATTTTCTCTAGTTTCATTATGTGCTTGGCTAGGTGTGGGTTCCAAACTGGTGCCGCATACTCCAATATAGGCCTAACGTACACGGTGTACAGGGTCCTGAATGATTCCTTATTAAGATGTCAGAATGCTATTCTTAGGTTTGCTAGGCGCCTGTATGCTGCAGCAGTTATTTGGTTGATGTGCACCTCAGGAGATGTGCCCGGTGTTATACTCACCCCAAGATCTTTTTACTTGAGTGAGGCATGTAGTCTCTGGCCTCTTAGACTGTATTTCGTCTGCGGTCTTCTTTGCCCTTCTCCACTCTTCATGAGTTTGCACTTGGTGGGATTGAACTCCAGGACTCAGTTTCGGGACCAGGCCTGCAGCCTGTCTAGATTCCTTTGTAGTTCTGCTTGGTCCTCGTCCGATCAAATTCTTCTCATCAACTTCACATCATCTGCAAACAGGGACACGTCTGAGTCTATTCCTTCAGCCATGTCGTTCACAAATACCAGGAACAGCACCGGACAGACCTCTGTGGAGCCCCACTTGTCACAGGTGCCTACTCTGACACCTCACCACGTACCATAACTCGCTGTTGTCTTCCTGACAGGTATTCTGTGATCCATTGCAGTGCCTTCCCTGTTATCCCTGCCTGTTCCTCTAGCTTTTGCACTAACCTCTTGTGTGGGACTGTCAACTGCTTTCTTACTGTCCAAGAAAATGCAATCTACCCACCCCTCTCTCTCTTGTCTTACTGCTGTCACTTTATCATAGAACTCTAGTAGGTTTGTAACACAGAATTTCCCATCCCTGAAACCGTTCTGGCTGTTGTTGATAAATTCATTCCTTTCTAGGTGTTCCACGACTCTACTCCTGATAATCTTTTCAATGACTTTGCATACTGTACATGTCAGTGACACTGGTCTGTAGTTTAATGCTTAGTGTCTGTCCCCCCTTTTTAAAAACTGGGACTACATTTTCTGTCTTCCAGTCCTCAGGTAGCCTCCCTGTTACGTTAGATGTGTTGAAAATAAGGAATATCCACTAGGAATTTTTATTGACCTAAGAAAAGCTTTTGACACAGTAGACCACGACATCCTACTCCACAGACTTGACCATTACGGTATAAGAGGCCATGCGCTTGCTTATTTCAAATCGTAAGGCAGGAACGCCCCTTTGTAAAACCATGCTGAGATTCGTTGATTAATTTATGCTTTTCAAGGTGGCTACGAACTGCCTCGGCAATTATTGATTCCATAAATTTTCCCACTATGGAGGTTAGGTTTATTGGTCTATAGTTCGAAGCTAATACCTATTTTCAAAACAGGTGACAGGTCCTTAGCTTCGAACTATAGACCAATAAGCCTAACCTCCATAGTGGGAAAATTTATGGAATCAATAATTGCCGAGGCAGTTCGTAGCCACCTTGAAAAGCATAAATTAATCAACGAATCTCAGCATGTGCAAGAAAGGTATAAAATACCGACAATATGAAAGTTAAGACACATGTGCAACATCTGGATATCTTTATTGTAGACGTTTCGCCATCCAGTGGCTTTATCAATACAGATTCTAGGACATAATAGGAAGACAGTAGAACTATATACAAAAGATGAGGTAATCAGTCCCTCGGCCTTGGAGTTAGTGTTCACAGCATCGTGGTGGAGGAGAATCTGGAGCAAAGGCAAGAAGACTGGCGTTTATATAAACTGACGCTTATATGACTGACGCTTATATAAACGCCAGTCTTCTTGCCTTTGCTCCAGATTCTCCTCCACCACGATACTGTGAACACTAACTCCAAGGCCGAGGGACTGATTACCTCATCTTTTGTATATAGTTCTACTGTCTTCCTATTATGTCCTAGAATCTGTATTGATGATAAAGCCACTGGATGGCGAAACGTCTACAATAAAGATATCCAGATGTTGCACATGTGTCTTAACTTTCATATTGTCGGTATTTTATACCTTTCTTGCACAACTTGTCAGACACTGCAACATCATGGAATCTTGGTTCAGAGGACATCTACAAGACCTTCTTCACGGCTGCTGCAACTAACCCATCTCTTTGGGAAGGACCTACTTCCACTGGGAAATCCCGCCTACCAGTGACTGCCCTCGTCTGCTGCCCGTCCCTTCCACTGACGCTTATATAAACGCCAGTCTTCTTGCCTTTGCTCCAGATTCTCCTCCACCACGATGCTGTGAACACTAACTCCAAGGCCGAGGGACTGATTACCTCATCTTTTGTATATAGTTCTACTGTCTTCCTATTATGTCCTAGAATCTGTATTGATAAAGCCACTGGATGGCGAAACGTCTACAATAAAGATATCCAGATGTTGCACATGTGTCTTAACTTTCGAATCTCAGGATGGTTTTACAAAGGGGCGTTCCTGCCTTACGAATTTATTAACTTTTTTCACTAAGGTATTTGAGGAGGTAGATCATGGTAATGAATATGATATTGTGTATATGGACTTCAGTAAGGCTTTTGACAGGGTCCCACATCAGAGACTATTGAGGAAAATTAAGGTACATGGAATAGGAGGAGAAATTTTTTCCTGGATAGAGGCATGGTTGACAAATAGGAAGCAGAGAGTTTGCATAAATGGGGAGAACGCAGAGTGGGGAAGCGTCATGAGCGGTGTTCCACAGGGGTCAGTGTTGGGCCCCCTGTTGTTCACAATCTACATAAACGACATAGATGAGGGCATAAAGAGCGACATCGGCAAGTTTGCCGATGACACCAAAATAGGCCGTCGAATTCATTCTGACGAGGACATTCGAGCACTCCAGGAAGATTTGAATAGACTGATGCAGTGGTCGGAGAAGTGGCAGATGCAGTTTAATTTAGACAAATGCAAAGTTCTAAATGTTGGACAGGACAATAACCATGCCACATATAAACTAAATAATGTAGATCTTAATATTACGGATTGCGAAAAAGATTTAGGAGTTCTGGTTAGCAGTAATCTGAAACCAAGACAACAGTGCATAAGTGTTCGCAATAAACCTAATAGAATCCTTGGCTTCATATCAAGAAGCATAAATAATAGGAGTCCTCAGGTTGTTCTTCAACTCTATACATCCTTGGTTAGGCCTCATTTAGATTATTCTGCACAGTTTTGGTCACCGTATTACAAAATGGATATAAATTCTCTGGAAAATGTACAAAGGAGGATGACAAAGTTGATCCCATGTATCAGAAACCTTCCCTATGAGGATAGACTAAGGGCCCTGAATCTGCACTCTCTAGAAAGACGTAGAATTAGGGGGGATATGATTGAGGTGTATAAATGGAAGACAGGAATAAATAAAGGGGATGTAAATAGTGTGCTGAAAATATCTAGCCTAGACAGGACTCGCAGCAATGGTTTTAAGTTGGAAAAATTCAGATTCAGGAAGGATATAGGAAAGTACTGGTTTGGTAATAGAGTTGTGGATGAGTGGAACAAACTCCCGAGTACAGTTATAGAGGCCAGAACGTTGTGTAGCTTTAAAAATAGGTTGGATAAATACATGAGTGGATGTGGGTGGGTGTGAGTTGGACCTGATAGCTTGTGCTACCAGGTCGGTTGCCGTGTTCCTCCCTTAAGTCAATGTGACCTGACCTGACTAGGTTGGGTGCATTGGCTTAAGCCGGTAGGAGACTTGGACCTGCCTCGCATGCGCCAGTAGGCCTTCTGCAGTGTTCCTTCGTTCTTGTGTTCTTATGTTCTTATGTTACCTTACTAATAGGTATCAGTATGTCATCATTAAAGACACAGCATCAACAACACGGCCACTTGATACTGGAGTTCCGCAGGGAAGTGTCCTTGGTCCCCTGCTCTTCCTCATATACATCAATGATCTTCCAAACGTATCCCAACACCTGAAACCCATTCTCCTTGTTGACAACACGACTTATGTCATCTCTCACCCTAATCTTGCCACCCTCAACACCATTGTTAACGAGGAGCTGATCAAAATATCGACTTGGATGAGAGCCAATAAACTTACACTTAACACTGACAAAACCTACTATATTATGTTTGGTAGCAGAGCAGGAGATGCACAAATTAACATTAAGATCGACAACACTCTAATTACCAGACATAATGAGGGCAAATTCCTAGGCCTATACCTTGACAACAACCTGAATTTCAGCACCCATATCCAACACATAACCAAAAAAGTATCCAAAACAGTTGGGATCCTCTCCAAGATACGATACTACGTGCCGCAAAATGACCTTCTCACACTATACCACTCGCTTATTTATCCATACCTCACCTGTGCTATTTGTGCTTGGGGATCAACTGCAGCAACACACCTAAAGCCAATAATAACCCAACAAAAAGCTGCAGTAAGAATAATCACTAAATCCCATCCCTGGCAACACCCCCCCCCCACTCTTCATAGATCTAAACTTACTCCCTGTTCAGTACATCCACACTTACTACTGTGCAATCTACATCTACAGGACCTTAAACTCCAATATCAACCTTGACCTAAAACGCTTTCTTGATAGTTGTGACAGAACCCACAGGCATAACACCAGACACAAACATCTCTTTGACATTCCCCATGTCCGACTAAACCTTTACAAAAATTCAATGTATGTCAAAGGCCCTAAAATCATGAACACCCTACCTGAGAACTCTAGAACTGCAGACACATTCATCACCTTCAAAACTACCATTAGAAAACATCTTATCTCCCTGATACACCCTGTCAACTAACTACACGAATACCACCTGGTGGTTCACACTTACACTCACTCACCCATTTGACCATAAACATAAATATTAATCTCATTCTTAAAATAATGAATCCTGTGATACTCCAATACTGAAACTATGTACTGTGCCAAAACAAAAGCATTCACATTGCTAAACTCACAAACTAGTATTTAGTCACTTAGCCATAATACCAACTTACCTCATAATTTGTAATATTTTAAAATTAAGAATTAAACTAAGTCTGCCCGAAATGCCTAGCCATGCTAGGTGTTCTAGTTGTACACTCTGTAATCATTATTTTACTACATGTAAACCACACAATAACCAAATTCTGTAAACTCAGCATTGTAATCCTTATAGAGAATAAACTTTGAATTTGAATTTGAATTTGAAAAGATTGTTAGTCATACACATAGCGCCTGTGCTCCTTCCCTCAGGACCCATGTAGAGATATTATCCGGCCCATCACTTTTGAGGTATCTAGCTCGATTAGCATCCTCTCAATTCTTCCTCGGTTGCATTTATTGTGTCCAATGATGTACCCCACCTCTCAGACTTTCTGGAGTCTCTTCTGTATCCTCTGAACACGTCTTTGAATTTCATGTTGAGCTCCTCACATACTTCACAGTCGTTTCTTGTGATCTCCCTTCCTTCCTTCCTTCCTCAGCCTGATTACCTGATACGTGACTGCTCTCCTCCTGATGTGGCTACAACAGCTTTGGGTCAGATTTGGCTTTCGCTGCTATGTTATTTTCGTATTATTGTTGCGCCTCCCCTCTTACCTGTGGATATTCGTTTCTGGCTCTACGACTGCTCTCCTTATTCTCCTGAGCCCTTTGCCTTCTATACTTATTCCATTCTTCAATACACTTGATTTTGGCCTCTCTATGCCTTTGGGTGAACCAAGGGCTCATCCTAGCTTTCTCGTTATTTCTATTACCCTTGGGCACAAACATCTCAGCTTCCGTGCATGTCGTTGTCACATATTCCATCATCTCGTTTACTGACTTCCTTGCCAGTTCTCTGCTCCGGTGCAGGAAATTCGTCATGCCTGTGTAGTCTCCTCTCTTGTAGTTTGGCTTCATTCATCCTGCCCTTCCTGCTTCCCTCTCCACTTGTAACTCAACTATATATTCGAAGCTCAGAACCTCGTGATCACTGGCCTCGAGAGGTCTTTTATATGTGATGTCCTCAATATCTGAACTACTCAAGGTGAATACTAGGTCCAGTCTTGCTAGTTCATCCTCTCCTCTCTCTCTCTGGTAGTGTCCCTTACGTGTTGGTACATGAGGTTTTCCAGTACCATCTCCATCATCTTAGCCCTCTACTTTTCTGTGCCCCCATGTGGCTTCATGTTCTCCCAATTTCCTTGTGATTGAAGTCACCCATAATAAGCAGCTTTACCCTGCTCGCATGAGGCCTTCTGGCCACTTCAGCCAGTGTATCAACCATTGCTCTATTGCTCTCATCATACTCTTGCCTTGGCCTCCTGCTGTTCTGTGGAGGGTTATATATCACTGCAATTACCACCTTGGGACCTCCAGACTGAAGTGTTCCTATTATGTAGTCTTGCTTCTCCTCTGTCTCCTCTCTCCAGCTAATCAAAATCCCATTTATGTTTGATGAGTAGTGCCACTCCTCCATCCCTCTATTCCCTTTGTCTTTCCTCAGGATCTGATATCCCGATGGAAAGATGGCATCTGTTATCATTCCCGTAAGTTTGGTTTCTGTGAAAGCCCGGTGATGCCTGATGCCTCTTTGACTCTTTTGTGCCATGCCTCCCACTTATTTCTTATTCCATCAGCGTAGGTGTACTATACCTTCAGTGTCCTCTCCAGCACTGTGTTTTGGGGGGTCTGTGAGGGTAGGGGACCTGTCAATGTGCTGTGGTATTCTACAGCATAGTGTGGGGTGTATGTGTGTACTCACCTAATTGTACTCACCTAATTGTGGTTGCAGGGGTCGAGACTCAGCTCCTGGCCCCGCCTCTTCACTGATCGCTACTGGATCATCTCTCTGCTTCCTGAGCTTTGTCATACCTCTTCTTAAAACTATGTATGGTTCCTGCCTCCACTACTTCACTTGCTAGGCTATTCCACTTGCTGACAACTCTATGACTGAAGAAATACTTCCTAACGTCCCTGTGACTCGTCTGAGTCTTCAGCTTCCAGTTGTGACCCCTTGTCCCTGTGTCCCCTCTCTGGAACATCCTATCTCTGTCCACTTGTCTATTCCCCGCAGTATCTTGTATGTCGTTATCATGTCTCCCCTGACCCTTCTGTCCTCCAGTGTCGTCAGTCCGATTTCCCTTAACCTTTCCTCGTACGACATTCCCTTGAGCTCTGGGACTAGCCTTGTTGCAAACCTTTGTACTTTCTCAAACTTCTTGACGTACTTGACCAGGTGTGGGTTCCAGACTGGTGCTGCATACTCCAGTATGGGCCTAACATACACAGTGTACGGTGTCTTGAACGATTCCTTATTAAGGTATCGGAACGCTATTCTCAGGTTTGCCAGGCGCCCGTATGCTGCAGCGGTTATTTGGTTGATGTGTGCCTTCGGTGATGTGCTCGGTGTTATGGTCACCCCAAGGTCTTTCTCCCTGAGTGAGGTCTGTAGTCTTTGTCCACCTAGCCTATACTCTGTCTGCAGTCTTCTTTGCCCCTCCCCAATCTTCATGACTTTGCATTTGGCTGGATTGAATTCGAGAAGCCAGTTACTGGACCACATGTCCAGCCTCTCCAGGTCTCTTTGCAGTCCTGCCTCATCCTCGTCCGATTTAATTCTTCTCATCATCTTCACGTCATCTGCGAACAGGGACACTTCAGAGTCTATTCCTTCCATCATGTCGTTCACATATATCAAAAAATAGCACTGGTCCTAGAACTGACCCCTGTGGGACCCCGCTCTTAACAGGCGCCCACTGTGATACCTCTTCACGTACCATGACTCGTTGCTGCCTCCCTGTCAGGTATTCCCTTATCCATTGCAGTGCCGTTCCTTTTACGTGTGCCTGATCCTCCAGCTTCTGCACTAATCTCTTGTGGGGAACTGTGTCAAAGGCCTTCCTGCAGTCTAGGAAAACGCAATCTACCCAACCCTCTCTCTCGTGTCTTACTTCTGTTACCTTGTCATAAAACTCCAGGAGGTTTGTGATACAAGATTTGCCTTCCATGAACCCATGCTGGTTTTCATTTATAATCTTGTTCCTTTCCAGGTGTTCGACCACTCTCCTCCTGATAATCTTCTCCATGACTTTGCACACGATACATGTCAGAGACACAGGTCTGTAGTTTAGTGCCTCGTTTCTGTTTCCTTTCTTAAATATGGGGACTACATTAGCTGTCTTCCATTTCTCAGGTAGTTGCCCAGTTTCAAGGGATGTGTTGAAGATTGTGGTTAGAGGCACACACAGCATCTCTGCTCCTTCTCTAAGGACCCATGGGGAGATGTTGTCCGGTCCATCGCCTTTGAGGTGTCAAGGTCACTTAAGAGCTTCTTCACCTCCTCCTCAGTTGTTCGTATGTCATCCAACACTTGTTGGTATATTCCTCTTGATGTTCCCTTCTGTTCTGTCTTCCACAGCCCTTCCTGTCTCTACTGTAAAAACTTCCTTAAATCTCCTGTTCAGCTCCTCACATACCTCCTGATCATTTCTTGTGAGTTCTCCACCTTCTGTCCTTAATCTGATCACCTGGTCTTTGACTGTTGTCTTCCTCCTGATGTGGCTATACAACAGTTTCGGGTCAGTCTTGATTCTCGATGCTATGTCATTTTCATACTGTCGCTGGACCTCCCTCCTTACCTGTGCGTACTCATTCCTGGCTCTGCGACTGATCTCCCTATTTTCGTGTGTTCTCTGCCTTCTGTACTTTTTCCATTCTCTATTGCACTTTGTTTTTGCCTCCTTACACCGTCGGGTGAACCAGGGCTTGTTCTGGTCTTCCCGTTGTTACTGTTTGCCCTTGGGAATGAACCTTTCCACTGCCTCCTTGCATTTTGTTGCTACATATTCCATCATTTCATTTACTAGCTTTCCTGCCAGTTCTCTGTCCCACTGGACCTCCCGCAGGAAGTTCTTCAACCCTATGTAGTCCCCTCTTTTATAGTCAGGTTTTTCCCATTCTACTCCTGTTATTCTCTCCACTTGCAGCTCTACTATGTATTCAAAGCACAGAACCACGTGGTCGCTAGCTCCTAGGGGACTCTCATACTTGATGTCCTCAATGTCTGAGCTGCCCAGGGTGAACACAAGGTCCAATCTTGCTGGTTCATCCTCCCCTCTCACTCTGGTAGTGTCCTTAATATGTTGGTGCATGAGGTTTTCCAGCACCACGTCCAACATCCTGGCTCTCCATGTTTCGGGACCCCCATGTGGCTCCAGGTTTTCCCAGTCAATCTCCCTGTGGTTGAAATCCCCCATAACCAGCAACTTTGCTCTGCTGGAGTGAGCTCTTCTTGCCACCTCAGCAAGTGTGTCCACCATTGCTCTGTTGCTCTCTTCATATTCCTCTCTTGGCCTCCTGCAGTTCTGTGGTGGATTATACATCACTGCAATGACCACTTTGTGTTCCCCGACTGAAGTGTACCTGCTATGTAGTCTCTTTCTCCCGTCTCATCTATTCCTTCCATTTTCTCGAATTTCCATCTGTTTTTTACGAGCAGAGCAACCCCACCTCCCCCCCTGCCCCTTCTATCTTTCCTCATGATCTGGTATCCTGGTGGGAAGATTGCATCTGTTATTGTCTCCATGAGTTTTGTTTCTGTAACTGCTATGATGTCTGGGGACTTCTCATTGATTCTTTCTTGCCATTCCTCATGTTTATTCGTTAATCCATCTGCATTTGTGTACCAAACCTTCAACTTCTGTTCTAATACTGTAACTGTGGTGCGGGGGTGGAAACAGAGGGATCGGTGTGTGATGGTTGGTTTGGATTGTTCAGTTGCCTTGGGGGTGTCGTGGCTGGAGTCCTTCTGCAGGTGTTTCTGGGGGGTGCGCTTGTCCTTCCATCTGATCCTGGGTTATTCTGCTCTCCTTTTTCATTTCCTCCCATTTCTCCTTTCGTTTTTGAACTCTCTCTTTCATTGTCTTCCTTTCGTCCTGTGTTCTGTCTCGGTCGAGGTACATACTCCGGAACTCCTGCTTGCCTCTCAGCCGTGCTTTCTCCTGCAGGATCATGGTTCGGGTTGATTCTGCCTTGAAAATTACTTTGAGAGGCCGATTCCTTTTCTTTGTGAACCACCCAATTCTCCGAAAATTTGCCACCTGGGTCATGTCCCCCTCGCCTATCACCTTCATGATGTCTTCAATCGCTTTTTTCTCCTCCTGCTTTCTTTCATCATAAGTTTCCCCTTTAGCTTCGTCTAGCCCATAGACAAACACGGATCTCTCCCTTTCCACCTCCCACTGTGACTCCCATTGCATCCTCTGATGTGTTTTAGTTCCTTCCCGTGGAGTGTTCCTTCCTTCAGTCCCTTCCCTCGTTATGGCCCCTATGCTTCTTGGTTTATCCTTCCTGCTCACCTGCTCCTGGCCCCCACAGGTATCTGGTAAGGTCCTTGCACATGTCCTAGTTCCTTCGATGTCTTCCAACCTCTCTTTCTGTCCTAGAGTGCTCCCTGTCTTTGTTTTGGCCCCATGTGGGTTTGGCAGGACCTCTGCATACAGTTTAGTTTCCATGCTTCCTTCGGACCTGTTGTCTGTGTTCGATGTAGCCATTGCCGATGCTACTTCTGTAATATCTTTGTCTCTGTGCTGTTTCAGATGTCTCAGCTCCTCTTCTAATCTCTCTATCTTGATTTCTGCTTCTGTGGCCTGTTGCTTCCACCTTCTGCATTCTGCTGCTAACCTCTCTTCCATGTGTGTGTGTAATATATTGCATGTGTGTGTGTAATATATTGGAGCGTGTTATTATAAATGCTTATGTATGTATGAATATTTATATACATAAAATAAGGGAGGAAGAGACATTTATTTATTTATTTATTTATTTAATTAATTATTTATTTATTAATTTGAACATGATACAGAGAAGTACAAGGAATACAATTTTTAAGGTGCAGCATGCCAAAGCCCCTTGTATGCAGAGCATTATGGGCAGGCTTAAAATTAACTTAAGATTAACTAAGCAATGATATATTCAGTGGTACAAAAATTATTGTAAAACGGATAACAATTTAGTGCAAATGAGTATTACAAAGACAGGTCATATGGTCATTTACTGTGTTGTTGTGTAATCAGTAGAATGGAGTATTATGTTAGGTAATGAAGTTAAATAGTAACAAAGTTTGATTGGGTCACAGGTTGACATTTATGAGATACAATAATGAGATACATATATGAGATACAATTTATGAGACACAATTATTCAGTATTTATTTAGTTGTGGGTGAGTAAGTGATTTTTGAGAAGATACTTGAATTTATAAACAGTGTTTCTTTTATATTCACAGGTAATGAATTCCAGATTTTAGGGCCTTTTATGTGCATTGAGTTTTTGCATAGTGTGAGATGGACACGAGGAACATCAAAGAGTGATCTGTGCCTTGTGTTATGGTCATGTGTTCTGTTGAGGTTGGTAAGGAGATGTTTGAGGGGAGGGTTTATATCAGAGTTAAATGTTCTATGTATGTAGTAGGTGCAGTAATAAGTATGGATGTTTTGTATTGTGAGTAGGTTTAGAGTTTTGAATATTGGTGGAGTGTGCTGTCTGTAGTGGGAATTTGTTATAATTCTGACTGCAGCCTTTTGTTGGGTGATTAGTGGTCTGAGATGGTTTATTGTTGTTGAGCCCCATGCACAAATTCCATAGGTGAGATAGGGGTAAATAAGTGAATAATATAGGGCCAGGAGGGCTGACTGTGGAACATAGTACCGTATCTTCGATAGTATGCCTACGGTCTTGGAATTTTTTCTTGGAAATTTGTTGTACATGTGTTTGAAATTTGAGTCTATTATCAAGGTGGATTCCTAGGAATTTTCCTTCTGTGAGTTTTGTGATAGGTGACCCATTTATCATTATGTTTAGAGACACATCTGAAGCTCTGTTACTAAACTGAATGTAGTAGGTTTTGTCAATGTTTAGAGTAAGTTTGTTGGTCCTCATCCAAGTTGATATTTTCTGTAATTCGGTATTTACAGTATTGGCTAGCATGACTGGGCTCGGGTGAGAGTAGACGTATGCAGTATCATCTGCAAATAGTGTGGGGTTGAGTAGTTGCGATGCATTTGGTAGGTCATTTGTGTATATGGGTTTGATTGGTGTTGGGGGGTGCGGGAGTTGTTTCTTGAGTAGCTTTAGGTAGATGTCGTTTTGATAAGGACCTGCCTCGTATGGGCCAGTAGGCCTTCTGCAGTGTTCCTACATTCTTATGTTCTTATGTTCTTAAGAGGGCCTAGGACACTTCCCTGTGGGACACCAACTGCAATTGGCTCTGCGGAAGAGTTTGCCCCATTTGTGTACACATATTGGCTTCTGTTGCTGAGGTATGACTTTAGGTAGTTGAGGGAGTGCCCTCTTATACCATAGTGCGACAATTTTATGTGGAGCAAGTCGTGGTCAACTGTATCGAAAGCTTTACGTAAGTCAATGAAGATCCCCAGTGGGACTTCTTTTTCTCTATTGCTGCATAAATATGTTCTAGCATGTGGATAATAGCATCATTAGTATTTTTATTAGGCCTGAACCCAAATTGACAGGGGTTGAGTATGGTGTGGGAAATGAGGTAGGAATAGATACGCTTATGGATTAATTTTTCAAAGATTTTAGAGAGAGGGTGTAAGTTGGATATTGGCCTATAGTTATTTAAGTCTGTGTGGTCTCCTCCTTTATGGATTGGGGTGACACTTGCTATTTTGAGAACTGTAGGAAAGGTAGAGGATTCAGTGGATTTGTTAAAGAGTGTTGCAATGATTGGTGATAGCACCTGTGACACTTTTTTGTATATAATGGGTGGTAAGGTATTTAAATCTCCTGTCTTGTTTTTTAGTTTGTTGATAATAAGGGAGACTTCAGTTGGGTTAGTCGGAGCTAGGAACAGTGTGTTCGGGTAGTTGCCAGTAAGGTAGTCATTGGGTGGGGTATCTGAGCTTGGGATTTTATTGGCAAGGTTTTTTCCTATAGTGGAGAAGAAATCATTGAGTCTGTTTGCTGTTTCAGTAGGAGGGAATTGGAGTTCATCTGGTTTTGTTAATTCAATTTCGCTATTTCGTGATATCTTTTTTGTTCCTAGTATTTCTGATAGGGTTTTCCAGGTCTTTTTTATGTCAACTCGTAAGTTGGATAATCTGTTCTCATAATACAATTTTTTAGACCTTCTTATTAGGCTGGTTAGGATTGACGAGTAACGTTTTGTTTGGTCTCTGGTTATGTGACCAATTCTGTACGGTTTTTCGTATTGGTGCTTTGTATTTATGGATTTGAGGATACTGGGTGTTAGCCAGGGACTGTTCAGTCTCTTCGCAGTCATCTTTTTTTTTTTAGGGCAGTGCTTGTTATAGAGGTATTGGGTCTTTTTTAAAAAATTATTAATACATTCGCCAATATCTGTACAGATTTCTAGCTCAGTGTGCCAGTCACTGTTTGTCACTGCTGCTGTGAAGTTATTGATAGCTGCCTCATTGTGAAGTCTGAAAGTGACTTTAGTAGTGTCTAGGGGTAGTTTGCCAAGGTTTGTTATGAGGAAGGTAGGGTAATGGTCTGTGGTATTATCTGTGATTATGCCTGATCTTAAGGGGGATATGGTATTGGTTCAGATGTGGTCTAGTAGGGAAACACTAGTCTCTGTAACATTAGCACAAAGCTTTCACACTCAAAGACTATGTAAATACTTCATGACTCATGCTTGACTTGCAGTATGCCGGCTGCTCACTCTCCATACCTCGTCTCAGATTTAGCAATAAGGACTTTTTTTATTCAGTTTATTGCAGTTTAATTAACTTAATTAGTAGATGAAAATGCAAAAATCTTTGGTGTGCCACACAGACACACAGATCACCTTCGGCCCACGAGCCACATGTGGTGAACACCCCTGCTGTTCACCACGTGCAGTTTACTCCACTGCTGTTCACCAATCTGGATGCTTCCTATATTTACAAATGATGATCCAAACAATGAGGAAAAGAATTTTAAGAGAGGAAAACGGAGAAAAGAATGTGGATATGTGAAGAGGAATGCTTTGCACAGTATTAATGTTCCTTTTGTATCCTACAGGTAGAGGGATGGACGTACCTCGACTCCCTCTACTACTGTTTTGTCTCATTCTCCACCCTCGGCTTTGGAGACTTTATCTCTGTTGAGGTAAGGCTAAGCTCAAGGGAGGCAAGAATTATGGAAGGCTGAGTCCAGATGCGGATGTACTTAATTTATTTTTTTAATTTACACACTTTCTAAATGTGGACTTTAAAATCGCATGCAAACATTCTATTTTACCATAGAATGTTTGTATTCTTTGGTGAAATTCTATAGTTTAAGGCTAATCGAAGAGGTCAGAAGTAAATTGCTCTACTTAATCATTCAGTCTCTCGCTCTCCCTCTACCTGCCTACCTACCTCCAGGAAGGTCGGCAGATAGTAACTCATTCAGAAAGGGTAAACAATTCTCACACATGTATAGAAGTTACCGACGTCAAAGGAAAAGCTTCAGGAAATTTAGTGGCATAATCTATTAAGGTTGGAATGTGTTTGCAGCCTCATAATCAGAGATTCTCAACGTTTCCTCCATCATTAACCCCCATTGGTTTGATGTATTTCTCCACTTAACCTTACTTCCATACAAAAAGTTTATCGCCATCATAAAGGGGCAAAAAAGAAAATTATTTAGGTTTTGCACAAAAATAGCAGACAAATATTTATCCCTTGTCATGTAATTTTTTACCCCCAAGAAGGTAAATTTACCCCTGGTTGAGAACCGCTGTTCCAAATAAACAAGGAGGCTGAACCCACAATATCTAGAACCACACATTCAAAGAGAACTGAAAATATTGGCATCTTTATTATGGGAAGTCTTTTTGTCCCACGTTTATATAAAGTTAACTGGTGTGTATTACAAGAGTTGTAAGTCTCAAAAATCTGAAGTCATCTAAGGCAAGTAATGAAAATCTTTAACTTAAAAAATGCCGACTTTCTTGAGGAAAAAAAGGTCCCAATATTGAATATCATGTAATGTCTGAAGAAAAACTTCCAGAAAATCTCTTGATATCACATTGTAAATGTCTTTCAGTTTACGTGAAGTTCCTTTCTTCTTTATTCCTTAAACTGCCGATAACAAGTCTACCAATGATGTAAATTTATACCTGCATTCCAGCATCTCCAAAATGACTGCGATCGGCTGGGTTAGGCTTACATCAGAGAAATCGGGTATACACCGTGTGTGTGCACAGTATATACACATTTCTGGTGTGTGGTAAACATTGTAGGAGCTAGCGGAAGCCTCTACATTGTAGGAGCTAGTGGAAGCCACTGCATTGTAGGAGCTAGTGGAAGCCACTGCATTGTGGGAGCTAGTGGAAGTCACTACATTGTAGGAGATAGTGGAAGCCACTACATTGTTTGCCATATCACACCGTCGTGAAACGCTTACTCTAAGGAGGAAACCTCCTACTTGGCTCTTGGGATGAAACTGATACTGTGGATAGTGATGGGGACTTGGAATTCAGAGTTTAATACTTATGTTGTCGACCACATGCTATCCATCTCTGGGTCTCCCAACCAGCAACCAACCGATATCAGTGCAAACGGAAATTGAGGATTTCTCTACATTTTTTCTTAAGATCTAATCAGTGGTCATAAATGCACTGATGGTACTACAATATTCGTCAGTGAAACGGAAATATGTGCGGCGATGTACTAGGCCAGGAAGTGTGCCACGCGCCCTGCCCAGGGCAGCTACCACGCGCTTCACAACCATCAGACAGTGATAGTGATGAGTATGGTGGTCGTGATGGAGGACTGGCTTCTTCAGGCGAAGGAGATCTGGTAAGACTGTCTTTATCAAGTCTAATTATAGCGTCTTCTGATGCCTGACCACCAGATTCATTATTAACCGCATTTCGAACTGCATTGAACCAAGCTTCAAGAATACCTGGGTTGTCATCAAACACTGGTACAGTGTTGAGAAGCTCTCGATAATAAAAATATTGTCTATGGACGGTTGTATGTCTGTCAGCCTAGGGTTTTGAGACTGGAATTTTGAGATGTTTCATGAGTATATTGTCTTAGGTTATTCACAATCGTATTAACACTGCTAAATTGCGGGTAATTCCGACACTGTTACAGAGGAAACACAGAAACATGAGCAACGAATACGAAATTACGGTACAACAGAAGGGATTATGTAAACATAAGAACATAAGAACGAAGGAACACTGCAGAAGGCCTACTGGCCCATGCGAGGCAGGTCCAAGTCTCCTACCAGCTTAAGCCAATGCACCCAACCTAGTCAGGTCAGGTCACATTGACTTAAGGGAGGAACATGGCAACCGACCTGGTAGCACAAGTTATCAGGTCCAACTCACACCCACCCACATCCACTCATGTATTTATCCAACCTATTTTTAAAGCTACACAACGTTCTGGCCTCTATAACTGTACTCGGGAGTTTGTTCCACTCATCCACAACTCTATTACCAAACAGTACTTTCCTATATCCTTCCTGAATCTGAATTTTTCCAACTTAAAACCATTGCTGCGAGTCCTGTCTAGGCTAGATATTTTCAGCACACTATTTACATCCCCTTTATTTATTCCTGTCTTCCATTTATACACCTCAATCATATCCCCCCTAATTCTACGTCTTTCTAGAGAGTGCAGATTCAGGGCCCTTAGTCTATCCTCATAGGGAAGGTTTCTGATACATGGGATCAACTTTGTCATCCTCCTTTGTACATTTTCCAGAGAATTTATATCCATTCTGTAATACGGTGACCAAAACTGTGCAGCATAATCTAAATGAGGCCTAACCAAGGATGTATAGAGTTGAAGAACAACCTGAGGACTCCTATTATTTATGCTTCTTGATATGAAGCCAAGGATTCTATTAGCTTTATTGCGAACACTTATGCACTGTTGTCTTGGTTTCAGATTACTGCTAACCAGAACTCCTAAATCTTTTTCGCAATCCGTAATATTAAGATCTACATTATTTAGTTTATATGTGGCATGGTTATTGTCCTGTCCAACATTTAGAACTTTGCATTTGTCTAAATTAAACTGCATCTGCCACTTCTCCGACCACTGCATCAGTCTATTCAAATCTTCCTGGAGTGCTCGAATGTCCTCGTCAGAATGAATTCGATGGCCTATTTTGGTGTCATCGGCAAACTTGCCGATGTCGCTCTTTATGCCCTCATCTATGTCGTTTATGTAGATTGTGAACAGCAGGGGGCCCAACACTGACCCCTGTGGAACACCGCTCGTGACGCTTCCCCACTCTGATTTCTCCCCATTTATGCAAACTCTCTGCTGCCTATTTGTCAACCATGCCTCTATCCAGGAAAAAATTTCTCCTCCTATTCCATGTGCCTTAATTTTCCTCAATAGTCTCTGATGTGGGACCCTGTCAAAAGCCTTACTGAAGTCCATATACACAATATCATATTCATTACCATGATCTACCTCTTCAAATACCTTAGTGAAAAAAGTTAATAAATTCGTAAGGCAGGAACGCCCCTTTGTAAAACCATGCTGAGATTCGTTGATTAATTTATGCTTTTCAAGGTGGCTTCGAACTGCCTCGGCAATTATTGATTCCATAAATTTTCCCACTATGGAGGTTAGGCTTATTGGTCTATAGTTCGAAGCTAAGGACCTGTCACCTGTTTTGAAAATAGGTATCACATTTGCCATTTTCCACTTATCTGGCACCATGCCAGTTTGTAGTGATATGTTGAAAAGATTAGCCAAAGGTGTGCTAAGCTCCTCTTCACATTCCTTTAGAACCCTTGCATACAGTTCATCAGGGCCTGGGGATTTGTTAGGTTTTAATTTATCTATTTGCCTAAGGACCATGTCACTTGTGACCCTAATCGTGCACAGTTTATTATCGTCCTGTTCTACATAATTTATCATTGCTGGAATATCGCTGGTATCCTCCTGTGTAAAAACTGAGAGGAAGTATGTGTTAAAAATTCTACACATTTCCTTATCACTGTCAGTGAGCTGACCCGAGGAACTTTTGAGTGGGCCTATCTTGTCCCTGATCTTACTTCTGTATACCTAAAAGAATCCTTTTGGGTTAGTCTTCGATTCTCTTGCAACTTTAACCTCATAATCTCTTTTTGCTTTTCTAATTCCCTTTTTTATTTCTCTCTTTAACTGAATATATCGATTTCTTAATTGCCCCTCTCCTCTTTTGATTTGCCTATATATGCCTCTCTTTTGACCACTCAGATATTTTAATCTATTGTTCATCCATTTAGGAGCATTTTGTTTGATCTGATTTCCCTATTTGGAACATAATTTGACTGAGCAGCTAGAACTATGCCCTGGAAAGCATCATATCGGCAACCATCACCACCTACCTGACCCTTAGTCAGGTCATTCCAGTTCAGCCCACCTAAGTAATTTTTCAGTCCTATGAAATCAGCCAAGCGAAAGTCAGGGACGGAGACTTGATTGCCATTATTAGGGGAATTCCATGATATATTAAAACTGAGTGATTTGTGATCACTTTCCCCGAGCTCATCATTAACCTCAAGATTATTAATTAGTGTTTCCCTACTGGCAAGAACCAAGTCAAGGAGGTTATTTCCTCTAGTTGGCTCTGTCACAAACTGTTTTAAAAAACAATCCTGGATCGTATCAAGAAAGCCACCTGACTCTAAATTTCCTGTCAAATTGCTCCAGTCAATCTGTCTATAGTTGAAATCTCCCATTAGCACAGCATTTTCGTATGTAGATGCCTTACGAATTTCGTCCCATAGAAGTTTACTGCACTCCCTTTCAAGATTTGGGGCCCTGTAAATCACACCCAAAATTAGTTTTTCTCGGCCCTCGAGAAGCTGTAACCAAACAGATTCAGTGGCTGACGCTTCTACTTTTATATCTTGTCTAACACAACAATTTAAATTGTCTCTGACATACATCGCTACTCCACCACCCTTCCTGTTGACCCTGTCAGTGTGGAATAATTTATAGCCTTGTATGTGACATTCAGAGGGCATCTCTCTATCTTTCAGAATGAGCCAGGTCTCTGTTATAGCAATAATATCTATGTTTCCTGCACTTGCAATTAATCTTAGCTCATATATCTTATTTCTTACACTCCTGCTATTAGTATAGTAAACCTTAAGGGAGCTAGTCCCTTGCTGTCCTCTGCTGTCCCCCTTTGTTTGCTGACCTGATCTATTGTTTTTATTTATAACTTCATGCTGAATGCCTTTTATACATTTACTGATTCCAACCCTAGTGTTGCAACCTGCTTGTTTCCCCCACACACCCATACCTCTATCTTCTATCAGTTTAAAATCATAGGCATTTCACCAATGGCCTTCTCAATTGAGTTTGCAAGTGCTACCACCCCAGCCCCAGAGAGATGTACCCCATCCCTTGCATACATATCATGTTTGCCATAAAAGTTGTTCCAGTTGTCAATGAATGGGATTGCAAGTTCCTTGCAGTATCTGTCTAGCCAGCAATTTACACCAATTGCCCTAGACAACCATTCATTTCCTACTCCCCTTCTAGGCAAGATGCTACATATGATTGGGACCCCTCCCTTAGACTTAATGAATCTATAGCTGACCTGTACTTACCTAGCAGCTCTTCTCTCCTACCCTTCCCAATGTCATTTCCACCAGCACTGAGACAAATAATGGGCTTGTTCCCATTACCTGGCATGATATTATCCAGCCTGTTAACTATGTCCCCAACACCAGCTCCAGGGAAGCACACTCTATCTCTCATCTTCTTATTCCTATTACAAAAAGCACGGTCAATATATCTTACCTGAGAGTCACCAACCACAAGAATGCGCTTACCTCTGTTAGAAGGAGCAGTAGTACCCTTACCTTCACTGGCCACTGAAGTACATTCATCCTGAAGAACAGAGAAGCGATTTCCTACCTTCAGATCTTCACTCTTAACTTTCCTTATTCTGATTCTCCTCCCATTACTGGTTACCACTCGCCACTTGTAGCAGGTGCTGGACTGCACCTCACTGCTGGTAGCCGTTCCTACCTCCCCACCTACAGCCTCCTCACAGCGAGAGACAGACTGCACCTCACTGCTAGAAGCCTCATTCCCCACAACTCCAGCCACCTCACACTCTCTCCCAGACCCATTGAGGTGGACCTTCAGCCTCCTAAACTCCTCCTGGAGAAGCAAGACCTCCTCCTTCAACTCTCCAACCTCAATTTTTAAAACACTGCAGAAGCAAGCCATGCTTTGTAACCGTCCACGCTAATCCCCAAAGCAGCTCAGGGTCTGTGACCTCACGTGACGACTGACCACTGAACACTGTGAAATGATACTTGACAAACTCTCCATATATATAATTACATATCACAATGGGTGAAGAAAAGTAACCTCACTTTACTTAGGTTACTTAAATTAAACTGTGCAAAAATTAAAATTAAACTGCAAAAATGAAGAAAGTGATTACTGGAAATGATTTAATTTCAGTGATGAGCTGTCTCTGTTCACACAAAAAAAAAATAATGAAGTAAATTTTAAACGATAAAATTATGAATCTATGCAGAAATTTATGAAAATAATTCAGTAGCTTGCTATTAAGATTAAAAAAAGAAATATTTCTATTAATCAACACATAATTTTTTTAAATTTTCAAATATAGATTATTAAATCACATAGGAAATTGAAAAATTGTCAATAAAAATAATAATTAGGACACTAAAAAATGGAATAATTATCAATCGATTCATTCCCATTCTGCAAGTGGACGGCGCAGCGAGAGGACGTCGGAGTTTTCACTCTGAACACTAATACACAAAGTTATATTTTTGATGTAAATTGAGACACTTATGCAACACATGGGAATCTTTATTGAGGAAGCGTTTCACCACACAGTGACTTCATCAGTCCCATACAAATCAGAAGGGTATTAGGAGAGGAGGAGTTTGAGGTAATAAGAACATAAAAGAAAGAAGGAACACTGCCGCAGGCCTACTAGCCTATGTGAGGCAGCTCCATTTCTCCCACCAGCTTAAGCCAATGCCTTGATCTAGTGAGGTCAGATACGTCACTTAAGGGAGGAGCAGTGCATCCGACCTAGTAGCACAGGCTAGTCAGATCCAACTCACATCCACCCACACCCACTCATATGTTTATCAAACCTATTTTTAAAACTATACAACGTACTAGCGTCTATGACGGTACTCGGGAGTTTGTTCCACTCATCCACAACTCGATTACCAAACCAATGCTTTCCAATATCCTTCCTGAATCTTAATTTTTCCAATTTAAAGCCATTGCTGCGAGTCCTGTCTATGTTAGATATTTTTTAGCACGCTATTTACATCCCTTTTATTAATTCCTGTTTTCCATTTATACACCTCAATCATATCCCCTCTAATTCTACGCCTTTCTAGAGAGTGCAGGTTCAGGGCCCTCAGTCTATCCTCATAGGGAAGATTTCTGATGCATGGGATCAACTTTGTCATCCTCCTTTGTACGTTTTCCATTGTATTTATATCCATTCTGTAATGCGGTGACCAAAACTGTGCAGTATAATTTAAATGAGGCCTAACCAAAGATATATAGAGTTGAAGAACAACCTGAGGACTTCTATTATTTATACTTCTTGCTATGAAGCCAAGGACTCTGTTAGCTTTATTGCGAACACTAATGCACTGTTGTCTTGGTTTTAGATTACCACTAACCAGAACTCCTAAATCCTTTTCGCAATCCACCCACCCTTTTCCTATATTTTCATTTGTAAGCTCTGGACTGCAAATACCCAGAGCACTTAAAAACATGTATGAGAACACCAAAAGATTTGCTTTATATTGATGTGAAGAATAATAGTGCACATAAATGCTTCGTATAATCTTTCTCTGTTTAAATCTTAGGTTACAGACGAGTACAAAAATTTTGCGAGTGACGGAGTGACGTATATTTTGCGAGTGACGTATATTTTATATTTGTGTACAGGAACTCAACGAATCTTATGGGCCTGGCCTGTATGCTTATAGCTTCTTCAATGTGGTGATGCTAGTGATGGGTGGATGCTGTATTTATTCTTTCTTCAATATTATGACTACCATCATCACAAAGTTTCTTGATTTTATTATTAAGGTGAGTGTTGCTAAATGATCCAGTATTGTTGTCATCTCTATACCTGTGCTTTTATCTGTCTGTCTCTCTGTCTCTGTCCGTCGGTCTATCTGTATATATATATATATATATATATATATATATATATATATATATATATATATATATATATATATATATATATATATATATATATAAACGTATAAGAGATATATTAAACGTATAAAAGAAAATTTTAGAAAGGACTTAATTTTAAATGAGTTGTTGCTATTTGACCAGTTTTACCTATTCGGCACGACACATATACATAGTTTTGGAGTGATTGATGCTTATATTTAATAAATGTACGGAAGGTAAGGTACGTAGGGACTGGCAGAGAGCATGCATAGTTCCTTTGTATAAAGGCAAAGGGGACAAAAGAGAGTACAGAAATTATAGGGGAATAAGTCTGTTGAGTATACCTGGTAAAGTGTATGGTAGAGTTATTATTGAAAGAATTAAGAGTAAGATAAGATAAGATTTCGTTCGGATTTTTAACCCCGGAGGGTTAGCCACCCAGGATAACCCAAGAAAGTCAGTGCGTCATCGAGGACTGTCTAACTTATTTCCATTGGGGTCCTTAATCTTGTCCCCCAGGATGCGACCCACACCAGTCGACTAACACCCAGGTACCTATTTGCTGCTAGGTGAACAGGACAACAGGTGTAAGGAAACGTGTCGAATGTTTCCACCCGGCGGGAATCGAACCCGGGCCCTCCGTGTGTGAAGCGGGAGCTTTAGCCACCAGGCCACCGGGCCCGGGCCCTCCGTGTGTGAAGCGGGAGCTTTAGCCACCAGGCCACCGGGTTCCCCCACCAGGCCTCCTACGGAGAGTAGGATAGCAGATGAACAAGGAGGCTTTAGGAAGGGTAAAGGGTGTGTAGACTAAGTGTTTACGGTGAAGCATATAGGTGAATAGTATTTAGAAAAGGGTAAAGAGGTTTTTGTGGGATTTATGGACTTGAAAAAGGCGTATGACAGGGTGGATAGGGGGACGGCAATGTGGCAGATGTTGCAGATGTATGGTGTAGGAGGTAGGTTACAGAAAGCAGTGAAGATTTTTTACGAGGATAGTGAGGCTCAAGTTAGAGTATGAAGGAAAGAGTGAGATATTTTCCCAGTAAAAGTAGGCCTTAGACAGGATGTGTGATGTCATCATGGTTGTTCAATATATTTACAGATGGGGTTGAAAAAGAAGTGAATGCTCTGGTGTTGGCAAGAGGTGTGGAGTTAAAAGATAAAGAATCTAACAGAAAGTGGGAGTTGTCACAGTTGTTCTTTGCTGATGACACTGTGCTTTTGGGAGATTCTGAAGAGAAGTTGCAGAGGTTGGTGGATGAGTTTGGTAGGGTATGTAAACGAAGAAAATTAAAAGTGAATGTAGGAAAGATTATAGTGATGAGGATAACAAAAATTAGGTAACGAAAGATTGGATATCAGATTGGTGGGAGAAATTATGGCGGAGGTGAATGTATTCAGATATTTAGGAGTAAAGGTATCAGCAGATTCGTCTATGAAAGATGAGGTGAATCATAGAATTATTGAGCAGAAACAGGTGAGTGGTACGCTGAGAAGTCTGTCGAAACAAAGAACCTTATACGGGGAAGCAAAGAGGAGAATGAAAAAGAGTATAGTTAAACCAATGCTCTTATATAGGTGTGAAGCATGGGTGGTGAATGTTGCAACAAGTAGAAGGCTGCAGGCAGTATAGGGAGCGCGTCTGTCTTGCGTTCAGCAGACAGAGGATTAAGGGGAGATTGAGGTTTCCCGCGCGCGGAGCAAAAAAAAATTCGAAAATATATGAAAACTGAGTTATTGTTACCAAAAAATAGCTGAACTTTCTGGCTACACGCTGGTATAATTATTATCCTTGTACGATGTTTCTAAAAGGAATTACAGCCATTTATAACAGGCATGGTGACAGCGCTGACGCGACATAGTGCGTACGAAGCGCTGACTCAGCTTTGTTGACGTTTTCGTTACGTTTTTCCCCGTGTTATTTTATCGTTTTCGTACATCTTTTTATGTCTAATATAATACAAATTCACCATCTGAGATCATTGCAGAGTGGGTGGAGCTAATGTGATCAAGGAACCAATCGGGAACCCCTGGGAATAGTGCATAAAATGGCCGACACCTCCAGCCAACAAAATATTCCATACCCACGCTAATATCAATTATAAGGCTTATTTATCTATCACAATTGATCTATTATGATATAATGCAATATAATAATAGCATATAAACATAAAAAGTACACCTCAAAAAAAAATATATAGCATAATATGACGCCCCGAGGAATAAATTTCTATCGATATTTCCCCTGAAGGTGAAGAGAGGGTCCGCCCTCTCTCATCAGTGATGAGAGAAAACGGATTTACAATGGTTATCTGTAATAAACACTCGTAGGCCGCGGAAAAAGTGTAAAATAAAGCGAATTTTTCGGGGAAAATTTTTTTTCCCGGGCAGCGGGGGTGCCGCGCGCTGCGGCCTATATCTCGAAAGTAACTTATTTACCTATTTAGGGGGACTCCATCCTTATTTATGAATGAATTGACTTGATTTTCACAACAAACATAGGAGAATGATTGCTTTACAAGGTAGTGTGTACCTTTCTGAACTATCCCAAATATTTTTAGATTTATGTGGGCAACAAGACCGACATCTTCCAATATATCAAAAAAGTTATGAAACTTTATTTTTTTTTAGCAAGAAGATAAGGTTTATTTTAGAATTGTCAATGACAAGTGATGGAATTAGAGTTGTTCTAGCAGCAGCAAGTGTCAAAACCACTTGTCCGAGTACCACTGACAAACTGTGCCCTGCCAAATGCAATTTTTCGTAAATTTTGCATATTTCATTTCCTTTTTGGCCGATATGATTGAAACTTCAGCACAGCATACTCGATATAACCTTCTAATAGTACACCAAAAATGAACGTAATCGGTCCATAAAAAAAGGTTCGTTAACATGCGGCCAACATCTTCCCTCAAGCCTCCATTGCGTCTTGCGCTGAATGACCCATGTGAGTTTAGCGCTAAACGTGTATTATATATCCTCTTCCATAAACCTTGTCACGACCTCTGTTATGGCGTTATGTAACCCTCTTTTAATTTAATAAAAAAAATGCAGGCAGTATAGATGTCGTGTCTGAGGGCAATGTGTGGTGTGAATATAATGCAGAGAATTGAGAATTGGTAGTTTGGAAATTAAGAGGAGGTGCAGGATTACCAAAACTATTATCCAGAAAGCTGAGGAGGGGTTTTTGAGATGGTTCGGACATGTTTAGAGGATGGAACAAAATAGAATGACTTCGAGAGTGTATAAATATGTATTAAAGGGAAGGCAGGGTAGGGGTCAGGTTAGAGGGAGGGAGTAAAAGAAGTTTTGTGTGCAAGGGGCTTGGATTTCCAGCAAGTATGCATGGGCATGTTGGACAGCAGCAATTGGAGACAAATGGTTTTTAGGATTTGACGTGGTTGTTAAATTAGACACATGTGCAACACTTGGGTATCTTTATTGAGGAAACATTCTCTGAACGTTCTCTGAATGGTTCTCTGAACCATTCATCTACAGGATTTGGCGTGCTGTTGGAGTGTGAGCAAAGTAACATTTATGAAGGGATTCAATGAAACCGGCAGGCCGGACTTGAGTCCTGGAGATGGGAAGTACAGTGTCTGCACTCTGAAGGAGGGGTGTTAATGTTGCAGTTTTATAAACTGTAATGTAAACACGCCTCTGGCAAGACAGTGATGGAGTGAATGATGAAAGTTTTTCTTTTTTGGGCCAAAATATCTTGGTGGGAAACGGTCTATCATACACCATACACCATAACACCTTACTAACTCTACAACCCCAATCATTATTACCACTTCTAACTTCAATAACTTCCACCACTACTTACACCAGACACCAACACCTGCCACTAACTTCACATCAGCCCTTCCTCAACACATATAACTAACACACAAAACTACACCAACTTTGCCTTAACACCAACATTCACCACAACACTCACTAACATTCATTTGTATAACACAGAGAACAGTGTCATGTTGTGACAGGGAGCAGCACACGCCCACCCATGAGTCCAGCAAGCATCTTATCTCCGTCGCTGAAGCGCAGAAGGAGCATATCAGGAGACAGAAAGGTGACATAGATGATATCTACCACAGAGAGAAGAGGGAGCATATATCAGTAAAGAAGGTGAGAGTGAAGGTAAGAAGCTGGAGATGTGAGAGAATTTGGAGGAAAAGGGATAAATAGGTGAGGGTTTGGAGGAATCTAACAAGTCGAGATGGGGTGGAACAGGAGAAGTAGAGTAAGGGATGTCTTCAGGGGCCTGTGATCCAATTTTTTCTTTCGTTATTTTTCGTCCGATTTTTTTTCCTTTCTGGTGAACGTTTAGAAGCATATATGTAGAGGAATGTGACAAAGTTTCCATAAGATTGGCCAAAAAACAATTGAGAATTTTTTTTTTACTGATTATGGAAAATGAGAACTTTCAAAGCTAGGGATGCCAAGCCCATGATAACGCTCCTCAGGTCGCTTGTTCTATCTAGGCTGGAATATTGCTGCGCAGTAACATCACCTTTCAAGGCAGGTGAAATTGCTGACCTAGAAAATGTACAGAGAACCTTCATGGCGAGCATAACTACGATAAAACACTTCAATTACTGGGAACGTTTGAAGTTCCTCAACCTGTACTCCCTAGAACGTAGGCAGGAGAGTTACATGATTATATACTCCTGGAAAATCCTAGAGGGATTAGTACCAAACTTGCACACGAAAATCACTCCCTATGAGAGGAAAAGACTCACCAGACGATGCAACATCCCCCAAATGAAAAGCAGGGGTGACACTAGCACGATATGAGACAACACAAAAAGTGTGACGAGCCCAAGACTGTTCAAATGCCTCCCAGCATACATAAGGGGGATTACCAATAGTCTCCTGGCTGTTTTCAAGCAGGCACTGGACGGGCATCAAAAGTCAGTACCTGACGAGCCGGGCTGTGGTTCGTACGTCGGGTTTTGTGCTGCCAACAGTAACAGCCTGGCTGATCAGGCCCTGATCCACCGTGAGGCTTGGTCACAGACCGGGCCGCGGGGGCGTTGACCTCTGGAACCCTCTCCAGGTATGGCACTTGGCAGCAAGCTGAGTCAGACTGGCACTAGGAGTGGCTCTGCGGACACTCCTCACTCTTAGAATACGTCTAAAATTTTGATGGAAGGAATGAATGTAATATACCTTATCTTCATGCCGAAAAAAATACATTTGGTACGCTTTTGACACTCTCCAAAATATCTGCCATTCCTCCCCCCCGGCCCCACCACAAAATAAAAATATATTCGAGATATTCCCAATGGCTGTACACCAAAAAAATCAAACATACTTTGTTTCATATTGTCTGTAAAATTGTTTTCAATATAATCATTAATAAATGCGCAGCTTCAAGCAACATACTTTGCAAAAGCTTTCGACAAGTGTGACCATGGTGTAATAGCACACGAAATGCGTGACAAAGGAATAACGGGAAAAGTTGGTAGATGGATCTACAACTTCCTGATAAATAGAGCACAAAGAATAATAGTAAACAGAGTAAAGTCCCAGGCAGCCACGGTAAGAAGCTCTGTTCCACAAGGCACAGTACTCGCTCCCATTATATTCCTCATCCTCATTTCTTACAAAGGGTGTCATCCTTTGCGGATGACACCCGGATCACCATGACAGTGACCTCCATCGAAGACACCGCGAGACTACAAGTGAACATCAGCCAAATCTTCGAATGGGCCACTCAAAACAATATGAAGTTCAATAAAGAGAAATTTCAACTACTCAGATATGGGAAACATGAAATTAAAAATGTATCAGGGTTTACGACAAATTCTAACCATACAATAGAGCAGAAAAATAATGTTAAGGATCTGGGAGTTATGATGTTTGAGGATCTCGCCTTGAAAGACCACAACAATGTATCTACCTCATCCGCTAGGAAAATGATAGGATAGATAATGAGTGTGAGGGAAAAGTTCAATAGATAGGAGTAGCGAGGGAGTATATAGTAACAATAGTTTCATTGCCGGCTACTTGTTAAGGTAGGGTAAGTCAAGCTCCCGCTATCCCCGCCTTTTTCCCCCACCCCGAAAGTGATAGTTTGACTGCCGGCTGCTTGTTAAGGTAGGGTCAGTCTAGCTCCCGCTATCCCTTCCCCTCCTTCCCCCCCCCCCCCGAAAGGTGACGTGTGGGGCTCCGGTCCAAACAGTAATCACTAGACTCACAGCTCCCAGCACTACTGTAAGTACATGCCTGCCTTGTATTCTAGTGGATTTATTGGTTGAAAGCTTCACTTTTGACCAATAATAAACTTAGTCCTTTCAGTCTTGCTCTAGGTTGACTGTTGTAATAATCACCACATCTTTTAGGTATTGTACTTATCATGGAGAGTGATTTCTTAAGCAGTGGGTAACCTGTCTATCTTTCCAGCATGGATGACAGAGAGGGTCACCTGCCAATCAACGAGCAGAACTGATGGAGATGGACTAACGTCCTGAGACTTCCCCTTTTTGGATTTAATCACCTGTGCACCTGTATGAAATTGCAGGACGTAACCCCTCATCATTGCAGCGGTAAAGGACCTGCTTTCCTGTCATCAGGATATAATACTCAAGGCTATACTGTGAAGAACTAGCCAGTGGGTTGTAACCAACACCTTGCGACCAACCCCCCATCATCGGCAATGGCTACGATTTCAACACTCAGTGTCACCAACACCAGACACCTCTATATATATTAGCGTTGAATTCAGTTATCATTTACATTTTTCATTTTTCATTTTCTTTAATGTAGGATTAATATTTCATATTTAAGTATTTTATATTTTATATTTTCTATATAATAAAGTGTTTATGTTTGTCTGTTATTATTTCTTTTTCTATTCATTAATTTTACTGAGGAGGAGCCAGCCCTGGTAATACTGTCTGAAGTTGTTACAGGGCTGAGTAAGCCTTCACAAGTGGCGACCTTGCCAGGATCAACTCATCTGAATCAAGATTCAACTCCATCTCGAATCTACCATTGGAACTTCAACGCCGCATACCACAGACGGTTACCACCAGCCATGAGTAATCATTCTCTATGGTAGGACTACAGTACAGGTATTTAAAAGATTTGGTGATTGTTAGTCTCAATTTATTGTAAGTCAAGTCAAGGCAGGAATACTAGTTAATTCTACCATCTATTTTTGTGTGAGCTTGAAACACTTTGGAGGATTAGACTCTAGGGACCCGAGATTTTCCAGTGACAATTTGTTTCATTGAGCTCTTTATTATATCAAGGGAACTGTCATAGGACACTCTTGATTTGTTGGTGAGAAGATTGGATGGTCAAGTGACCCCATTCTACTTACTGTTTGCTCGGAGACGGCATAGAACCCTTCGTTTTAATTAATACATATTGTTTAATTGAAGTAGGGATCGAGCCCACTGGTTTATTTACAGTTTGAGCGGAGCAGGAATTGAACCCTCCGTTTTCTTTAATACCCGTTTCATTTCCCCGGATAGTTTAAGTTATTCTTGCAAGCATGGAGGAATACCAGTTTTGGATGAATGCTGGAAGTAAGTTAGGAATAACAGGGAAAAATTTAGAATCTTTCATTAATGCTAAGATCCAGGAAAGACTTGAAAGAGAGAGAATTGAGAGAGAAGAAAGACAGTTAGAAAGGGAAAGAGAAGAAGAAAATGAGAGAGAGAGAATAGAAAGAGAAGAAGAAAAGGAGAGAGAGAGAATCGAAAGAGAAGAGAAAAAGGAGAGAGAGAGAATTGAGAGAGAAATCCAAGAAAGACAGAAAGAGAGAGAGAAGACAAAAAGGAGCGTGATAGACTTGATCGTGAGGAGAGAGCTAGAGTACATGAAGAACAAGTTAAATTAAGAGAACTTGAGGAAAGAGCAAAGATAGGGAACATGAGGAACAAGCTAAAATACGTGAGGAACAAACTAAGATATGTGAGGAACAGGTTAAATTAAGAGAACTTGAGGAAAGAGCAAAGGATAGAGAAGTTGAGGAAAAAGCTAGAGAACATGAGTTAATAGAGAGAGAAAAGGATCACAAGCTCGAAAAATCTCGCCTTGAATTAGAGAATAAAAAGTTAACTTTTACACAACAACAATTAGAGGAAGAAGTAATGGAACAACGTGCAGTCAGTGCACATATTCCAACACCTAATTTACCTCCCTTCACAGAGGGGGAAGACATAACTTCATACATTATTAGGTTTGAAAATACTGCTACCCTCTGTGAATGGCCTGCTGACACCTGGACTACCAGGTTAGGAATGTTATTTTCTGGTACAGCCTTGAATATCTATGCAACTTTGTCGCAGGATATCATATGTAATTATAACCTACTGAAGAAGGCAATCCTTAAAGCATATCATAAAACCAATAATTCTTACAGGAAAGATTTCAGGTATGCCACCTTACAGCCTGGCCAGAACTTTCAGCAGTTACAGGTAACACTCTTTCGTTTGTTCGACTTTTGGATAGAGAGTTCAGGAATTGATCGCAGTTATGAATCTCTTAGAGACTTCATGGTTGCTGACCAGTTCCTGACAGCTCTTCCCCATCAGATATGAACATTCATCGGAGAACGTAACCTGATTAAAGCGGAGCAGGAATTGAACCCTCCGTTTTCTTTAATACCCGTTTCATTTCCCCTGATAGTTTAAGTTATTCTTGCAAGCATGGTTACCACCAGCCATGAGTAATCATTCTCTATGGTAGGACTACAGTACAGGTATTTAAAAGATTTGGTGATTGTTAGTCTCAATTTATTGTAAGTCAAGTCAAGGCAGGAATACTAGTTAATTCTGCCATCTATTTTTGTGTGAGCTTGAAACACTTTGGAGGATTAGACTCTAGGGACCCGAGATTTTCCAGTGACAACTTGTTTCATTGAGCTCTTTATTATATCAAGGGAACTGTCATAGGACACTCTTGATTTGTTGGTGAGAAGATTGGATGGTCAAGTGACCCCTTCTACTTACTGTTTTGTCGGAGAGGATAAAAACCCTTCTTTTTAAATTTAATAATTTTGTTTAATTGAAGTAGGGATCAAACCCCTCGGTTTATTTACTTTTTGAGCGGAGCGGGAAATTGAACCCTCTGTTTTCTTTAATACCCGTTTCTTTTCCCCCTGATAGTTAAGTTTTTCTTGCAAGCATGGGGGAAATACAGTTTTGGATGAATGCGGGAAGTAAGTTAGGAATAACAGGGGAAAAATTTAGAATCTTTATTAATGCTAAGACCCGGGAAAAAGACTTGAAAGGAGAGAATTTGGGGAGAAAGAAATACAGTCAAAAGGGGAAAGAGAAAAGAAAATGAGAAAAAGGAGAAATAGAAAAAGAGAAAAGAAAAGGAGAGAGGGGAATCAAAAGGAAAAAGAGAAAAAGGAGAGAGAGAATTGGAGAAAAATCCAAGAAAGCAAAAAGGGAGAGAAGAAAAAAGGAGCTGTAGATTTTGATCGTGAGGAGAGAGCTAGAGTAATGAAGAACAGTTAAAAATTTAAAAGAATTGAGGAAAAAGCAAAAATTTGGGAACATGAGGAACAAACTAAAAAACGTGAGGAAAACTAAGATATGTGAGGAACGGTTAAATTAAGAGATCTTGTGGAAGAGCAATGGATTTGAGAAGGTGAGGAAAAAAGCTAGAGAACATGAGTTATAGAGAGAGAAATGGAATCACGCAAGCTCGAAAAATCTCGCTTGAATTTAGGGATAAAAAGTTAACTTTTACTCAACAAACAATTTGAGGAGAAGTAATGGAACAATGTGCCATCAGTGCCACATATTCCAACACTAATTTACCTCTTCACAAGGGGATGACATAATTATACATTATCAGGTTTGAAAATTATGCTACCCTCTGTGAATGGCCTGCTGAACACCTGGGCTACAAGAGTTAGGATGGTTATTTTTCTGGTTACAGCCTTGAATGATTATGACAAACTGTGTCGCAGGATATCATAGGTTAATTATAACTACTGAGAAAGGCAATCCTTAAAAGATATCAAAAAACCACTAATTCTTACAGGAAAGATTTCAGGTATGCCACCTTACAGCCTGGCCAGAACTTTCAGCAGTTACAGGTAACAATCTTTCGTCGCGCCGTTCGACTTTTGGATAGAGAGTCAGATATTAATCGCAGTTATGAATCTCTTAGAGACTTCATGGTTGCTGAAACCAGTTCCTGACAGCTCTTCCCAATAGACTATGAACATTCATCAGTAGAACGTAACCTGTGATTTAAGTGAGGAAGTTGCTGAGGCTGCTGACTGTATGTAAGGCTCACAATTCATATAAAAGACCTAAAGGGATCGAACCTAAAGGGCAAGGTTCATTAAGACCTTAAGAAATCAAAAGCCTCTATTGGAAAGTGAAATGACTTCTTTTATTCCTGTTGTGACATTTGTGTGGTGTTAAGGACATAAACGTCCAGACTGTCCTTCTAAGAAGGTCCAAAAGTTGGAAGATGTTTAAAAGACGTAAGACCATGCACCCTTTGTTAGGAAACAGTTAATGGGACTTAATGTATCTACAATTTTACGAGACAGATGGATGCACATGTATTAGTCATTTCTGATAAGCTTTTCCCTAACTCTTAAAGAAAAACTCATTCCTCTGCTATACTGTCAGACTACTTGGGCCGTTACGGACACTTTTCTATCATCCGTTGTTACATTAGGTCTCTAAATGGTTCCAGGTTGGTCTGAATGCCGTACTACGCTCCCATCAACTTTCTTGTCCGTACTAATAGGTAATGTAAATAGGTGACATTCTTCCTTCTGAGGTTGGACCTTTCATCACCAAAGATGGACATAGGGCGTTTCAGATCATCTTTCTGTAGAGTCAGAGAAGTCCCTCGAAAGTTCAGACTGAGACAATGTCTCGTGAGTTTCATGTGGATTAAAACCAGTGATGATTACTCTCGAAAGCGAGGTAGTCGGTTCACCGGTTCACTTGTTAGATGAAGTGAAGATAATCACTTCCGATACCTTAAATGTCTTGACTAGGGCTCAGACCAAAGCCAGGGACTTTCTCCTACTATCTAATTCTTTGATTTTTCCTGACTTTAAGCATTTAGATGTATCGAGGACTTCCTTTGTTCTATTTACAACGTAAATTGCCACTATCTCTTCAGAAATTGCCATAATGCCGCTAAACAAAAATCAAGTTATCCAAGGAAAAACTTTTCATATAAATTTGAATATTTATAAAAGGTATCTTGTACAAGTCAGTATTCAAATTAAATTACGATGAGATAGATATTTCCATCTTAGTTGTTCCAAGTCTATGCAGAAGCAGATTTTGTTCTTAAAATGGCTCATGGACCTGCCAGTGGCCGGACATTTCTCGCATGTAAACCTTAAATAAAATTAGCGAAACATATTTTTGGCCAAACAATGTCCTCAGATTTCACTACCTATTGTAAGATCGTTTTTGTAAGGTTTGTCCAACTGTCAATCCTCCGAAGTCCAGGCGAGTACCTATGGTCAAAATGCCTGTCTTTACGGGACCTTTTGAGAGACGTAGCTCTATTGAACATCGTGGTCCCCATATCTCCATTTCATCTGGGGGACATGATATATATCAACATTAGTTGTTTATGCATCGAGCTTTCCTGAAGCATACCCTGAAATACCATAACCACTACAGAGGTGGCTGAAGCCCTTTTGTCCATTTCTCCAGAGTGGGCAGCCCTAGAGAACATTTTTGTCTGACCGTGGACACAGTTACAACTGACTTATGCAACAATCTATACCAAAAATTCTGGAGTGAGCCTTCTTCACCACACCCAGTCTCTTCCCATCTGTAATCGGAGGATGTGAGCGCCAGCATTCGATTCTAAAAGTCAATTTTAAGGAAACTTTGCTCCCTTAAAACTTAAGAGTGGAATCGTATCTACCCTGTGCTCTTGTGTGCCATGAGGGAGTTCCAGTGGACTCTTGGGGTTTTTCCAAAATCTTTTGTACTTCGTCTATGGTAGACAGGCCAGAGGCAGTGTCCAATCCTTCATGACTTATGGTTAGATGAGGAGGTGAGTGTGTGCTCAGTCTTCTTACCAGTTTCTCCTTGACTTAGATCCAAACTTGAGGCTGGACCATCTGACCATAGTTTCGAAAAAACCTAGCTTGTCAATGGACCATAAACAAAACCTATTTTCATTCCATAAAGTCAAGGAGAAGTTTTTAAAGTAGGGGATGTAAGTTCTATGTACTTTTTGCCGATCACGTCAAATAAAATATATAGTAGCATGGAAAGGTCCATGTAAAGTATTAAAAAATTTGTGGAAGTTGACTACCTCATAGAAGTCATGGGGAAACCTAAGGCTATATCATATCATAACCTCCTTAAGAAATATTACTGAAGAATTCGGTTAACTGCCTTAATAACTTGACTTCAGTTTTTTCCACAACGAACTTGATAAGACAATGAAGGAATGTAAGGTGTGCGTAATTGAACCTCCTAACGTTTACAGTACTATGATGAAGAACTTCATGAATTGGTGACTTTTGACCTTCGGCACAACAACATTAATATAATGAATCTTTGGATGACTAATAAGAGACTTGAACTACTTCAATGTGTGAGTAAACTTTCTTGTCGTCCTTTACTGAATTCCAGGTTGTTACCTCACGGTAGTCATAGATTGATTAGGGACGAACAATCTATCAAACGAAAAATTATGACTCAGTTCAGTTACCCTTAGGGATGCATTTGACCGAGAGATAGACAAATTATTAAACACTAAAGATCATGAACCTTCAGTATCTTCATATTGTTCACCAGTAGTCATGGTTAAGAAGGTGGATTAATTCATATAGATGCTATTGACTTCAAGGCCTTATTGCTATAACGCGGTGGATGATGAGCCTATGCCCTAAATAGATAGGATTACGCAAATTGTATGATGCTTCCTTCTTTTCAGAGATTGATATTGCACAGCATATCATAAAGTAATGTTAGATCCTTATTCCTAAGCAGTACACCGCTTTTCCTACACACCAAGACTGTGCAGTATAGAACTATGTCCTTCGCGGTTTGGTAAACTTGAACTGTGCTACCTACGTGAGGACTGATGTGGGAAAGGTTTGGGTAATATGCCAAATGTTTCAGTTTATTTTGATAACTTTTACGTAATGACATCTTACGTTGAGGGCAAACTATCAACATTAACATCAGTTTTGCATAGGTTAAGCTCACATGGCCTCACTGCCAAGCCGAAGAAATGTTCCTTGGGTAGACAGGATTAGATATCTTGACTGATTCTTGCCAATAAACTCTCTTGCAGCTCTCCCCGTAAGATCAATGCTTTATTAGGAATTTAAATTCCCCATAACAAGAAGTTCATAGCGTAGCTTTCTTGGTGTTCAGTAAATTTTTATGCACGGGTTTCCCAAACCTTACTGATCTTACAGGCATCTTATCACGACTTCCTTAAAAAAGTTGTGAGGAACCTCTTGGAACTTTCCGCGTAGCTCGGGTAAGTTTAATGAGATTAAAAGGATTTTCAAAAGACCCTCGTACTTAAGGATTCCCAGGATATTAATAAAACATTTTGCTTGAGACACTGATGCCTCAATACTGGCCTTAGGTGCGGTGCTATACAATACCATGATAAGTACTCCCTTCCCTGTATGCTTCCATAAGCCCGGAAACTCCTGTCCTGCATGAAACGAGATACTCCACATAGAAAAGGAATGTTTGGTCCTTGTGTGGGGAATCTCAAAATTAATTTTATTTTGCTGGGAAAATGTAATAATTTTAGAAATGGACCACAAAACCTTTGATATACCTAGAAAATTTTAAGGGAACCAACAGTCGCCTCTGAGTTGGATATTGGACACTCAAGGCTTTTAAAGTTCCATTTTGTGTATATAATGTGTTTCATCAATTATTTCTCGACTGGTTAAGTCGTGACAGTTTGTAGAAGATTTTTAGCCATACGCGCTTCAAATTTGTTAGACTTTTTCCTCGCCTATTACTTCTTATACTCCTTCGACTATAAGTCTTGGTATGGGGGGTGTGTGAGGGAAAAGTTCAATTAGATAGGAGTAGAGAGGGAGTATTTCATTAACAATTAGTTTCATTGAACGGCTACTTGTTAAGGTAGGGTAAGTCAAGTCCCGCATGATTCCCGCCTTTTATTCCCCTCCCGTAAAGTGATAGTTTCATTTGCCGGCTAACTTTTAAGGTTTAGGGTAAGTCAAGCTCCACATTCTTGCCTTTTTTCCCCACCACGAAATTGTAGTTTGATCTGCTGGTGCTTGTTAAGGTAGGGTCAGTCTAGCTCCCGCTTATTCCCTTCCTCTTTCCCCCCCCCTCGTTAGGTGACGTGTGGGCTCTGGTCAAACAGTAATAACTAGACTCAAAGCTCCAGCACTACTGTAAAATACATGCCTCCTTGTATTCTAGAGGATTATTGGTTAAAATGCTATCACTTTTGACCAATTAATAAACTTAGTCCTTTCCGTCTTGCCTCCTTTTTCTCTTCCTCTAGTTGGACTGATGTCATAATCACCACATCTTTTAGGTATTGTATTATCATGGAGATGATTTTTAAGTAGTGGGTAAACCTGTCTATCTTTCAGCTTGGATGACAGAGAGGTCACCTGCCAATCAACAAGTAGAATGATGGAGCATGGACTAAACGTCCTCGAGACTTCCCCTCTTTTGGATTTAAATTTCCTGGGCACCCTGTATGAAATTGCAGGAGTAACCCCTTTCCTTGCCAGCAGTGAAGAATCTGCTTTCCTGTCATCAGGGATGAAGACTCCAAGGCTATATTTGAAAGAACGAACCGGTGGGTCTGATAAACCAACACCTGCGTCCCCCCAGCATCAGCAACTGCTACGATTTCAACAACACTCAGTGTCACCAACACTAGACACCTTTATAGATATTAGCATTGAATTCAGTGTATCTTTATATTTGTTCTTTTTCATTTTATAATGTAGGATTATATTTCATATTTAAGTGTTTTTGTATTTTCTGTTTAATAAAAGGTTTATGTTTGTTGTTATTATTTCTTTTTCTATTCACTTATTTTCCTGAGGAGGAGCCAGCCTTGGTAATACTGTCTGAAGTTGTTACAGGGCTGAGTAAGCCTTCACAATCCAGGTAAATTTAATTTTCCACATCAATAGACCTCTGGCTGTCTTCAAGAAGGCACTGGACAAGCACCTAAAGTCAGTGCCTGACCAACCGGGGCTGTGGCTCGTGCGTCAGCTTGCGTGCGCCCAGCAGTAACAGCTTGGTTTATCAGACCCTGATCCACCATGAGGCCTGGTCTCAGACCTGGCTGCATCGGCATTGACCCCAAAAACCCTCCAGGTAAACTCCAGGTCAAAATCTTACTTTCGAGATACTCGGGAAGACGCGCGCACACCTCAGTAGGTAAAAAAATTCACGTAAATTGCGCTACTTCGGGATTTTTCTATGCATAAGTTTATTTCTTATTGTTTCCCCTGTATACAACATCGTTTTTTTTACTAACTGACGCGAGGTAATAGTAAAAACTATTCTTTCATAAGTCAGGAGCTGGCTAAACAAGTGGTCGCCGTGGCCTGCAACCTCAGGAGTATACTCAGGGGGGTCAACGCCCCTCGGTATGGTCTGTGACCAGGCCTCATGGTGGACCAAGACCTGATCAACCAGGCTGTTACAACTAGTCGCACGCAGTTCAACGTACAACCCACAGGCCTGCTGGTCAGGTACTAACGTTAGGTGCCTGTCCAGTGCCTGCTAACGACAGCCAGGGGTCTATTGGTATTTATTTATTTATTTATTATTAATTTGGACATTATACATAGAAGTACAAAGATATATAACACGCCAAAGCCCCTTGTATGCAGAGCATTATGGGCAGGCTTAAAATTAACTTAAGATTAACTAAGCAATGATATATTCAGTGGTAAACATTATTGTAAACAGATAACAATTAAGCACAAAGACAGGTCATATGGTCATTTACTGTGTTGCTGAGCATTCAGTAGAATGGAGTATTCTGTTAGGTAATGTAATTAAAAATAAAGTTTGATTGGGTCATAGGTTAAACATTTATGAGATACAATTATTCAGTATTTATTTAGTTGTTTGTGAGTAAGTGATTTTTAAGAAGAGACTTGAATTTATAAGCAGACAGTGTTTCTTTTATATTCACAGGTAGTGAATTCCAGATTTTTGGGCCTTTTATGTGCACTGAGCTTTTGCATAGCGTGAGATGGACACGAGGAACATCAAAGAGTGATCTGTGTCTTGTGTTATGGTCATGTGTTGTGTTGAGGTTGGTAAGGAGACATTTGAGGGGAGGGTTTTATCTGATTTAAAGTGTTCTATTATGTGGGGTACTAAAAGTATGGTGTTTTGTAGGGTGGAGGTTTAGATTTTTTGAATATTGTGGAGTGGCCCTGTTGAGGGGGAATTTTTATCATTTGACTGCACCCTTTTTGGGGGGGGAAATTTAAATGGTTGATAGGGTTTTTGTCGTAGCCCCTGCACAAATTTCCATATTGAGATAGGGGAAAATGAGGATATGGGCCGGGAGGGCGAGTGGAATTTTCCGATTTTGTAGTATCCCCTCGGTCTGGGAATTTTCTTGGAAATTTGTTGTCATGTTTTAAAAATTTGAGTCTTTAAAATGTGGATTCTAAAATTTTCCCTCTGTGAGTTTTTGGGATAGGGTTCCATTTATCATTATTTTAAAGAGGGACACTTTTGCTCTGTTCCAAACTAAATGAAGTATTTTTTGTAAATGTTGAGGTAAGTTTGTTATCACATCCGGTAATATTTTTTTTGTGATGGGTATTACAGATTGGCTACATGGGGGGTTTGGGGAAAGAGAAGCGTATGTATGTCACTGCAAATAGTGTGGGTTTGAGCAGTTGCGATGCATTTGGTAGGTCATTTATGTAATGAGAAAGAGAAGAGGGCCAAGGCGTTTCCTGTGGGACACAACTGTAAGGGCTGTGGGGAAAGAGTTGCTCCATTTGTGTACAATACGGCTTCTGTTGCTGGGGTTTATTTTTGGTAGTTGAGGGAGTCCCCTCTTTACCATAGTGCGACAATTTATGTTGAGAAAAATCATGTCAACTGTATCAAAAGCTTTACGAAAAATCAATGAAACCCCCGTGGGATTCTTTTTTTCTTGCCCTGTGTTTTTTTGTTCTGCATGTGTGTAATGCATCTTTGTATTTTTTTAGGCCTAAACCCCAAATGACGGGGGTTCATATGTTTGGGGAGATGGGGGGAATAAATTGGCTTATGAATTTAATTTTTGAAGATTTTAGAGAGGGGGGTGAAAGTTGGTTTTGGGCCTATAGTTTTAAAAACTGTTTGGTCTCCTCCTTTATGGTTCGGGGTGCCCTCGCTTTTTGAAACTGTAGGGAAGGTGAGGTTTTGGGATGGATTTTGTTAAAGGTGTTGAAAAAGTTTGGTGAAAATTTGCGAACTTTTGTTTTAAAAAGGGGTGGTAAAGTATTTAAATCTCCTGTTTTTTTTTTAGTGTTTTATAAAAAGGGGGAGACTTCTTTTGGGTTAGTCGGAGCTGGGAACAAGTGTTCGGGTAGTTGCAGTGAGGAGTCTTTGGTTGGGGTATTTGGCTTGGGTTTTTTTGGGCAGGTTTTTTCCTGGGGTGGAAAGAAAACATTGGGTCTGTTTCTGTTAAATTTGGTGAGAGTTTGGGGGCTCATTGGTTTTGTTAGTTCAATTGGCTATTCGGATATTTTTTTTGTTCCTAGGTTTCTATAGGGTTTTCCAGGTCTTTTTTATATCACCTTTTAAATTGATAATCTGTTTTCAAAATAATTTTTTACCCCTTCTTTCAGGCTGGTTGGCTAAAGGGAACTTTTGTTTGGTCCGGGTTTAGGCCCATTCTGTACTTTTTTTTTGTATGGTGTTTGCTTTAAATGGATTTGAGGGCTGGGTTCCCAGGGATGTTCGTTTTTTGCTTCATCTTTTTAATTTTTTGGGCAGTGCTTGTTTAGAGGTATTGGGTCTTTTTTAGAAAATTCGTAAATTTATTTATAGATTTCTGCTCAGTATGCCGTCCTGTTTGCCACTGCTGTGTGAAGTTATTAATGGTTGCCTCTTTGGGAAAGTCGGAAAAGTGACTTTAGTAGTGTCTTGGGGTAATTTCCCAAAGATTTTGTTAGAAAAAGGGTGGGGGTAGGGTCTGTGGTATTATCTGTGATTATCCCTGATTTAAAGGGGATTGGTTTGGTCCAATCTGGTCAGTGGGGAAACCTAGTCTCTGAAACTCTTGTGGGTTTTGTTAGTGTTGGTAGCACATGCATTTACTCAATGTTTGTGAATTCAGAAATGTGTGGCCTGGTTGCAGGAGTTTTTTAAATTAAAGTCCCCTGAGAGTAGTAAGTGATCTTTGTTTTTTGCTGCATCATTATCATACTTTGGTTGCACTAAAACGGCAAATTTTTTGACTGTGGTATTTGTAGATGTTTTCACTGTGAGGGTTTTTTTGTGGGTTTTGGATTTGAATTTAGCTTGTAATATTCCCCATGTTATCCCTTGGCAAGTATTAGGATACTTTCTAGTTGTTGGAGAGTTTTTTGCGTCCCAAAACCATACCCCGGCCGGGATTGACCCGCGGCTAGAGTCTAAAAACTCCAGTCCGTCGGTTAGCTCTAGCCCAGCTAGCCACAAAAAAATTTTCATCCAATAGGTATATTTCTACACCATGGGAAGGTTCACAGGCACCTCTATGCCCCCCTTGTTGATCTTCCAAATTTTTGTGTATCTCTGTGAAACCCGAATGCATAGACTCTGTATATCAGGCACCTTGTTTTTTTAAACAGTTGTGAATAATGAACTAAGGTAGTTTTTAAAAAAGTAAAAAAAAGGGGAAAAAGGGACAAAATTAAAGAATGGTAAAAAAAGTTAAATGGACAGATGTCACTAGATTAATTTGATTTGGGGAAGATCTAAATTTAATATATAATAAGTTGAGAAAAAATTGCACATAAAAAAGTAAAAAAAAAAATATGGAAATTGGTACTAGCTAGCAAAAGATAGTTATACTGGGGGGCATTGAAAAGTCTTGGGGGCCCCCCACATTATTGTGTTGTGTCTTATCGTGCTAGTGACACCCTGTTTTTTTATTGGGGGGGTGTTTCTCGTCGCCAAGTCTTTTTTTTCTTAGGAGTGTTTTCGGTACAAGTTTGGGTTAATCCCTCTAGGGTTTTCAAATTTATGCAAACTGTATCTCTCCCGCCCCGCATTCTAGGAGTTTAAAAATTAGGGGCTTAAAATTCCATAATTGAGGTGCGTTTCGCAGTTATGCACGCTGTGAAAGTTTTTCTTAATTTTCTGGCAGCAATTTCACCTGCCTGAAAAGGGGTTAGTGTGCAAAAATATTCCGCCTAGTAAACAAAGATTGAAAAGTGTCTTTATGGGTTTTGGCATCTCTGGTTTTTGAAGGTTTTCATGACCCATCCTGTCATTTTTCTAGCAGATGCGATTTATACAGTGATTGGGCCCCTTTAAGTGAGATCCCCTGAATGATACTCCCGGCTTTGACATTTTTCTCGCTCTATTGTGTGGTTGGAATTGTTTATACACGATGAAGTTTTAATTTTTTCACGTTTTTCCATATTGGAGAATGATTTTTCATCATTGACTTTTTATTGTTTTTTGCACGCATTTAAAAATTTGGTTGGTGTGCTCAATGGAGGGAAAGGTCATGCAAATTCGGGTGCATTGCAAAGGGAAAACACGGCAATGGGGTTTATCCCTGTCTATTCCGATATAGGGTGAGGAACAAATGGGGGCGGTACGCGCCTTGTGGAACAGGGGTTTTTCACCGTTCAGACTACTTGTTTGACAACACTTTTTGTGTTCTATTTTTTATGAAATTTTTTGATCCATTCCAACTTTTTCCTGTTTTTCCTTTTTTCACGCTTTTGTACGCTATTACACCGTGGTCCACTTGTCCCAAAGGGTTTTTTTAAAAAATTTGTGTTAAATTTCATCCGCATTCTGTTTTAAGCATCAGGGCCTTGTCGTGTAGTCCAGGAGTTTGGGGCGCAGGAGAACCGCTCTAAACTATGTTTCCCGGGGGGGGTAACTGTGGATATTAGATGGGTGGGGATCTTGCTTCTTAGAACCCCTTTTAAAATTTTTATATGGGACGTTACACCAAATGTCTGTATTCTTTCTATTGCCTTAGCCCCCTTTTGTGGGGTGGGGGGTATGTCGTTTTTTTTAGTAACTGTGGAACAACCCCAGTGTCCCTGCTCCCTCTCCATAGGATTTAGGAAAAACCATGAAAAGGGGTTTCTTGCAGTTCTTCAGAACAGGAGTTCCAAGAGTCTGGGCCCGGGGGAGAGGAAAAGGGTTTGTACGCCCTTTCGAAGTCATTTGCGTCAGGATAAATTAGACAGGTGTGTGTCTCCAAAAACTGTCTTTATCTCATAAAAAAATTTATAGTCTTCGATCTCGTCTGGTTGCGGCTTGCTAAAAACCCCAGTCATATTTTGGGCTTGAGTAGTCACTCTTTTCCCTTTTTATCATGGTGAGGACCCCACCCGTTTAAGTAGGGGGCCCAATATGGTGTTGTTCTCGACTTGATTTGGATAAGAAAAAAAATTCTTTGAGTTTCTTTCAATTAAAATTTATGGCTTTTAGTTCTTCCCCCCTTTCTTGACTCCTGTAAAATTCCCTTTTGCTTTGTTCGTGTTTGCTAATCTTTGACCATGTCTCCCACGTATTCAGATTAAAATTGGGCCCCTTGTAGTTGCTCGTCATTTTTTGCCCCCACCTGTATAGGGGTCCCCCTTTTTTTTATTATTTACATTTCCTCCTTTTCCTTAAGTGAATTGCCCTTTAGCTACCTCAAGTGTCACAGAGTTTTTTTTTCTAACATAGGTTAGGTATGTGTTTTTTTAGGCTACTTCCCCGTTTATATAATTTTGGACTTGGTTTTTTTTGGTCCCCCCTTATGTTTTTGTTACTGAAGTGAATTTTGGAAGGCTCCTCTTTAGTGAACACATTTTTTGGGGTTGGGGGCCCCCCATAATTTGGCCCCTATTATGTTGTGATCGAGTTTTTTTTTTGGTTTTATGACATTTCGTATTGATCGTCATTTTTATGAAGATGGGTCCAGTTTTTTCCAGTTTGAGGGTTTTATTTTTTGTGGTGTAAGAAGAATTTTGGTGCGGATTTAAAAGTAGTGTGTGCGAGTTTTTATCTAGTTGCCCCCCTGGTGTTATCTCTGCTGGAAAATTTTTTGTTATTCCCCCCATTTTTTGGTGCCCTTAGGGTTTAAAACCCCCGGAACAAGATGTTGGAGACGGAAATGGAAAATTTTCCATAAATTGTCAATTTTCAAAAAATTGTTCCTGGAATTTTGGATGTTGCATCCCGGGGTGGAAATACAAACACAATGACAAGGGTTTTTTATTCTCGATCTTTACTGCTTTAAAAATTCAACTACTTCATTTGAGGCATTTAGTAGCTGGATATAAATGACTCTGTGATAGAGGGGACCCCCCTTCCCCCAACCCTTTTGCCCGTTCACTCGTCGCATCTGTAAGGTTGAACCGGATCCTATTTATTGTCAGTGAATTTTTTTTTTTGGGTCTCTGTGAAAACCGCGAACATTTCGTTTGATCTGTAAGCAGCCCCCGGATAAAGGTTTTTTTTGTTAGTTGCTGGTTTGACCCTTTTATATTTGAAGAAGAAGTCGTCGGATTGGGATATTGGTGGGGTGGGGGGTGAGGAACTTTTTTTCCGGCACTAAAAAATTTTGTTGTTTTTTGGTGAAGGCCATTGATTTTGATTCCCCGTCCAAAATTATTGGGTTGGGGTATGATTTCGTCATTTCCTGCAGCTCTTTTCCCCTTTCCCGGCGCTTAAAACTCTCTCTCTTTCTGGAGTGGTTTGGGGTACCGAGGTTTTCCCCTGATCTGGTGTTGTGTCTTCTTGTACCCTTTAGGTGGGTGCCCGACAATTAATTACGCATCTTACCTGAATGAAAAGTGACACATTCCTGGATAATTTACATATATTATTATTTTGGCTATTTATGTCTGCTTTCATTACTGAATAAAGGGATAAACAGTAAAGGTTTTAGTAATAAAAGCCTCAGTATAAGATATCTTGTGATCAAAGAAAGTTGGTAACATCGGGAAATGCTTTGTGCACCAACATACAAACTCCCCCACCTCTGCTATAGCTTCTCTCACACTGTAATGATGTTGAGTAGTAAATTTAGTGCATTAGAAAGAAATATAGACAAAAAATTTGGAAAAAAAAGAAAAAAACATCTTACTTTAGAAACCTCTTATTAAAATGGGATTTTCACCAGAATTTTGCCAGATTCGTAAACTATTTTTTCTGTCAATAAAACTCATTTTCCATATTTTTATAATTATTGTCGTACTCCGCGCACCATGGGGTGTCACCAGCTTATATATAAGCCACGTCTACGGCCCTATGCTGTACATTCTACAAGATTGATGGACCGAACACATCAACTCTAGGCTGAGAGACTGATTACCTCAAACTCCTACTCTCCTTACACTTTCTGCTTTGTATTTGACTGATGAAGCCACTGTGTGGCAAAACGTTTCCTGAATAAAGATTCCTATATGTTGCATAAGTGTCTCAATCTTCCACATTGGTCTGTAGTTTAGTGCCTCGTTTCTGTCTCCTTTCTTAAAAATGGGGACTACATTTGCTGTCTTCCATATCTCAGGTAGTTGCCCAGTTTCAAGGGATGTATTGAAGATTGTGGTTAGGGGCACGCACAGCGTCTCTGCTCCATCTCTAAAGACCCACGGGAGATGTCCGATCCCATTGCCTTTGAGGTATCAAGGTCACTTAGCAGCTTCTGCACCTCCTCCTCCAGTGTTCGTATGTCATCCAACACTTGTTGGTATATTCCCTGTTGATGTTCCTTTCTGTGCTGTCTTCCCAGAGCCCTTCCTGTCTCTGCTGTAAATACTTCCTTAAATCTCCTGTTTAGCTCCTCACATACCTCCTGATCATTTCTTGTGAGTTCCCCACCTTCTGTCTTCAGTTTGATCACCTGGTCTTTGACTTGTCTTCCTCCTCCTCAAGGCAGGTGAAATTGCTGACCTAGAAAATGTACAGAGAACTTTCAAGGCGCGCATAACGGAGATAAAACACCTCAATTATTGGGAGCGCTTGAGGTTCCTAAACCTGTATTCCCTGGAACGCAGGAGGGAGAGATACATGATTATATACACCTGGAAAATCCTAGAGGGACTAGTACCGAACTTGCACACGAAAATCACTCACTACGAAAGCAAAAGACTTGGCAGACGATGCACCATCCCCCCAATGAAAAGCAGGGGTGTCACTAGCACGTTAAGAGACCATACAATAAGTGTCAGGGGCCCGAGACTGTTCAACTGCCTCCCCGCACACATAAGGGGGATTACCAACAGACCCCTGGCAGTCTTCAAGCTGGCACTGGACAAGCACCTAAAGTCAGTTCCGGATCAGCCGGGCTGTGGCTCGTACGTTGGTTTGCGTGCAGCCAGCAGCAACAGCCTGGTTGATCAGGCTCTGATCCACCAGGAGGCCTGGTCAAAGACCGGGCCGCGGGGGGCGTTGACCCCCGGAAACTCTCTCCAGGTAAACTCCAGGCTATACAACAGTTTCAGGTCAGACTTGACTTTCGATACTATGTTATTTTCATACTGTCGCTGTTCATACTTACCTGTGCATACTCGTTCCTGGCTCTGCAACTAATCTTCCTATTTTCATGTGTTCTATGCCATCTTTACTTTTCCATTCTCTATTGCACCTTTTTTTTTCCCTCCTTACACCGTCGGGTAACCCAGGGGCTCGTTCTGGTCTTCCCATTATTTCTCTTGCCCTTGGAAACGAACCTTTGCTCGTTTACTGACTTTCCTACCAGTTATCTGTTCCACGGAACCTCCTGCAGGAAGTTCCTCAAACCTATGTAGTCCCCTCTTTTATAATTGGCTTTTCCCATTCAATTCTGTTACCCTCTCCACTTGTAACTCCACTATGTATTCAGAGCACAGAACTACGTGGTCACTAGCTCCTAGGGGCCTCTCATACGTGATGCCCTCAATGTCTAAACTGCCCCGAGTTTACACAAGGTCCAGTCTTGCTGGTTCGTTCTCCCCCTCTCACTCTGGTAGTGCCCTTAACATGTTGGTGCATGAGGTTTTCCAGTACCACATCCATCATCTTGGCTCTCCATGTTTCGGGACCCCCGTGTGGCTCCTGGTTTTCCCAGTCAGTCTCCCTGTGGTTGAAATCGCCCCTAACTAGTTTAAATTTGCTCTGCTCGAGTGAGCTTCTCTTGCCACCTCAGGCAGTTGTGTCCACCATTGCTCTGTTGTTCTCTTCATATTCCTCTCTTGGCCTCCTGCAGTTCTGTGGCAGATTATACATCACTGCGATGACTACCTTGTACTCCCCAGACTAAAGTGTACCTATTAGTGTGTGTGTGTGTGTGTGTTGTGTGTGTGTGTGTGTGTGTGTGTGTGTGTACTCACCTAATTGTAAATCACCTAATTGTGGTTGCAGGGGTCGAGATTCAGCTCCTGGCCCCGCCTTTTCACTGATCGCTACTAGGTCCCCTCCCTCTCTGCTTCCTGAGCTTTGTCATACCTCTTCTTAAAACTATGTACGGTTCCTGCCTTCACTACTTCACTTGCTAGGCTATTCCACTTTCTGACGACTCTATGACTGAAGAAATACTTCCTAACGTCCCTGTGACTCGTCTGAGTCTTCAGCTTCCAGTTGTGTCCCCTTGTTTCTGTGTCCCCTCTCTGGAACATCCTATCTCTGTCCACCTTGTCTATTCCCCGCAGTATCTTGTATGTTGTTATCATGTCTCCCCTGACCCTGTGTGTGTGTGTGTGTGTGTGTGTATGTGTGTGTGTGGTATGTGTGTATGTGGGGTGTGTGAGTGTGTGTATGTGTATGTGTGTGTGTGTGTGTGTGTGTGTGTGTGTGTGTGTGTTTTGTGTATGTGTGTGTGTGTGTGTGTGTGTGTGTTGCGTTGTTGTGTGTGTGTGTGTGTGTGTGTGTGTGTGTGTGTGTGTGTGTGTGTGTGTGTGTGTGTACTCACCTAGTTATACTCACCTAGTTGAGGTTGCAGGGGTCGAGTCCTAGCTCCTGGCCCCGCCTCTTCACTGGTCGCTACTAGGTCACTCCCCCTGAACCGTAAGCTTTTATTATACCTCTGCTTAAAAACTATGTATGGATCCTGCCTCCACTACATCGCTTCCCAAACTATTCCACTTCCTGACTATGTGGCCGAAGAAATACTTCCTAACATCCCTGTGATTCATCTGTGTCTTCAACTTCCAACTGTGTCCCCTTGTTGCTGTGCCCCATCTCTGGAACATTCTGTCTCTGTCCACCTTGTTAATTCTCTCAGTACTTTATATGTCGTTATCATGTCCCCCCTATCTCTCCTGTCCTCCAGTGTCGTCAGGTGTGTATGTGTGTGTGTGTGTATGTGTGTGCTTGTGTGCGTGTTTGTGTGTGCATTTGTGTACTCATACATGCGTGAGTACGTGTGCTCGTGTTTGTACTTATCTAATTGTACTCACCTATTTGTGGTTGCAGGGGTCGAGACTCAGTTCCTGGCCCCGCGTTTTCACTGAGTGCTACTAGGTCCTCTCTTTCCCTGCTCCATGAGCTTTATCATGCCTCATCTTAAAGCTATGTATGGTTCCTGCGTCCACTACCTCACTTGCTAGGATATTCCACTTCCTGACTACTCTGTGACTGAAGAAATACTTCCTAACATCCCTTTGACTCATCTGGGTCTTCAACTTCCAATTGTGACCCCTTCTATTCTATTCTATTCTATTTGATTCGCCAGTACGGTAACCCGGCCCGGGTCTCTTCCATTTTGGTGACCCGGCATTGGCTCCCCAGGTAGGGAAGTGACATTTATCGTTACTTGCACCTGCGTGGCAGGTCTTCAGCAGGAAGGGGGTGGGGGTACCTCACCGGCCCTATGGCCAGATGACGTACCAAACGTTAGTGTGCACTAACAGTGGCTGGTGTGCAGTGTAATGAAGGCCCAAAGCAGGCCCTCACAGCAACTTCAGCGGGGGGGGCAGATGACGTGCAAGGACTGGAAGTAAGGTTTCCAAGTCCCTGACAGCTAAGTACACAAGATGTGCTGCCTCATCCTCTCAGGCCTGCCCTACTGGGGTAATTGGGAAGTGTCTATGGCGAAGGGGCATTGTAGCCGGGCAGTCTAACAGGTAGTGACCCAAAGGG